>CM054179.1:127273509-127936009 GCA_028829895.1 Sinotaia quadrata | reverse complement strand
AGTATGTGTAAAACCACACAGACATGACATGGAAGAAGTGTGTTTATAGGTTATTTTATTGTTAAAACATTGAGATGTACTACGCTTACAAGAAATCATTTTTAACAGCTTTAGAAATGGGTATGTAGAATAATGTGACAATGTCCATGTCACGCTAGAGACAGTGATATTACATGATAAGAAAAAGAGTGAAAGTGCAAGATATAACCTTGTCTTCCTTGCATACATGTATGATTAAACACTCCTGAAAATAAATAATTCTACATAAAGTAATGTCACATAATATAATATAATATAACATTATATAATATAATATGATATGATATGATGAATGCGATGTGATGCGATGCGATATGATGTAATGCGATGCGATGCAAGGCAATGTGGTGCAATGCGATACAATACATTACAATACAATACACTATAATGCAATAGAATAGAATAGAATGTAATATAATATAATATAATATAATACAAATATTTTAATATAATGTAATTTAATATAATCATAATTGTTGAATGTTAATCTTTCACGTTTGCTCTGCTTTCATGTCTATATATTACATCTAAATCCTCATACATGGCAAATAGTGGATCTTGAGGTAAGATTATTAATTTTTTTTTTCTTTTTCCAAAAGTGGAATACGTATGTTTTGAGAATTAATTACAACTCACCAAATCAACAATGGTTGTTGATTTTTACTTTATTCAAATACCTGTAAATGTATGTAATTAAATAATGAAAGACACTCTTTGCAAATAATTAAATATTTGGTCACATTTTATTTTAGTTGAGTTTGAATATCTATGAGCGATAATTTGGAATTATGTGCTATTCTTTTTATGGCATCAGCAGATAGTGATAAAAGTACTTTAAAATTACTTTTACGTATGAATTGCACATATTTGCTTACACATACCACAACAGATATTTCCACTCTTTCCAGTTGTTTGACTTATAACTGGTGAATGCATCCAGTTAACTGTAGCCTTGAGACTTGAAGCTTGACATTCAAGACTACGACTAACTCAAAAGTTGAAATTCAACACCCCGAAAAGTCTTTTGTTCAATGTAACATATAATCAGATGAGCAACCCAATGTTTCCCATTTATCACAATATAACTCCATTCTATCTCACATTCTATACTCAACTTACAGCTTCCTGCAACTGTAATCATTATCACCATGCACACATTTGGCACAATAAGAACAGATACCAAACAATGTCATGTATTAGAGCACACTACATGCGTGCAGCTTAGTTCAAACATTTGTATTAATACAAGTCGACTCACATAAAATCACATAAAATAGGTATTACTTATCAATAATAAATGCATGAAACCTTTAGCACACTTTCATGATACTTGCAAATATTTTTCAGAATAAAATTGTCAATTCTTCATGTGCTTTCTACTACACTGTAGAATCTGCCATGGGACACTATCATCTCCAAATTAATATGGGCTGTCAGTCGCATCAAAACTTAGCCCGGCATCACTCCATAAGCATTTAAAAAATTAAAATAGAAAAATGTAGATACATGAGAGGTAGAGGAACCATAGCATAAAATATACGTTTAAAACATTCAACCAAGACACTAATTACAAGACTGACCAGCCACTCCAAGACATTAGCAGGATGTTAAAGTTATACAAGAACTGACCACCCAGGGCTAGGGCACAGGAAACGGTTAGGGATCAAAAGGGTCACTTGTAGCTAGCTGATAGAGAAGGGGATAGATTCACACTGAGCTAAAGGCCAGAATACAGGAAGCGGTCGGGGGATCAAAGGGCCACTCTTAGATAATAGTAGAGGGAATGGTTAGTTTCAAAGAAATACCAGGAATAATGGAAAGTCTTTATATAAGTCGGACCGAACCAATTCTCTCCACTGGCTCAGAACAACCCGAGTTTTAAAACACGCAGGAGCAGTCCCAGAGATTTCATCTGGTAGCATTTAGAAGGAAACAGTAAGAAAATTTCTAAGTCAGAAAGACTAATCCTTGAGTGTATTGCACTCCAACCAGATGACGTTGGGTTCATTCGGTTTCGGAACGTGAAAGGTATGTGTGGCTAATTTTAATTTTGTAAAACTTAGCAAAATGATAATAGGATGTGTGAGGATGATTTATGTATTTTAACTATACCTTTCTTTCAGATTAGTGCCAATGTACTCAGGGAAGTAATAGCCCTGGCACCTAAATACTTTTATTCTGTAATCAGCAGTTACTTACACTGCCTTAATTACATTTTCAGAACCAAACAGTAACCAGAGAAACAGTAATCAGAAAAAGAGTATCAACAAAGAGTATCTAGAAACAGTAGCTAGGGCCAGACAAGCAGACGACATATTCTGCCAGGCCAGTTGTTCAGCGGAGTGAGAAGGGGCGGAGCCAGCTTGCTATTCAAGGGCCCGCCGTTGGGGAACCTTGCGCGACGAGGACTCAACGCTGTGTTGACCTTTGCTCCAGCTGTTGAGCTAAGTATAGAAACATAAACTTTGAGCAGAAGTGCATAATAGTGTATCGGGACTGAAATACAGAAAAAGGAACGATTTGGGGAAAGGGAAATGAACACTAAAAATCACTTCATAAGGGGGCTAGCATCTTCCCTGAATTAGTTATATGACTTATATTTTTTGTAATTATTTTGGCCAACATTGTTAACTGTTCTTCTTTTGTTGTTATTTTCTTTATTCTATTTTCTTTTATTATTATATAAAGTTATTGTTAAATTTTCACTAGTGTTGTCAAATTTATTGTCATTCTTGTCTAGTATGATTTTATAATTGTTATCGTCACGTCCGTCTAACGTCTGTCTTGAGTCTGTCTTTCGTCTTACCTGTTTGTCCGTCTTATCTGTGAGGAATCGTTTCCTCTGGGGGCTCATTACGAGTTACCGGGAGTGACGTCCTCAACTTGTTGTCCGTCCTAGATATCCGTATTTAGGGGGGTACCAACATGGGCACACCTTCGAAACAATACTTCCCTCAAGCAGAACAATAATATAGCAATTTCCAATAAGTTCCTTGAAATTATATGAGGATGTTGAGAGTACTTTGTCACCACACATCAACTAAGTGTAGTTTATCCCTACACTTACACATTGGGGCAGAGATTTCTCGAATACACTATGGTTATATCAATTTATAAAACAAAAATTGGGTAAGTATAGAAAGTCCAGATATTCTAAAATTTAGATGTAAAAATACTTCTTCATCCATGTAAAATGTATTCAGGGTATCAGTGATAACAAATTTTACTTTATTATACTCTAACTCCAATTTTCCTTACATTGAAGTCTCAACTTACAATTACCTGCAATAGTTTTTATTAGCCTGATACACGTATTCAGAAATGAAAAGAAATGCAATATAACAGATGATGAACATGTTCACTAGAAACAATGTCCAGGATTTACTAATGCAATCATCATAAGTCACAATTTGTAGAAATAATGATCTATTTACATGATACACCACTTTCTTACCTATTTTCAGCCTTGATTTATGCGTCAAATGTAAATATACAGCTTAATGTGCACACCAACATCAGTTACAAAGATATGACTTACGTCTTAGCACAAGCAAAGGATGCACAAATTTAAATGCGTTTATAAACATATTTTGCTTAGCCATTTTTAATTCATGATACATATATTTTATAGTGTGAAAATAAAATGTTAAAAACACCGTCTCCAGTAAGACAGTGAATGTAAAGAAAGTGTTATATGCACATTTCATTACTCACTTGCAATAAATTATATTTTTCTTTCTTATTTTTTAGATCAAATTAACGAAGAACCCAATCCATCTCCTACAGTCTTCATTATTGTAGCGGCTCTGATGATGTTTGTGGTCATTTGCATATTCACCATTGTTATTGTGATTTTGTGGCGACGTAGTGGAAAGTTAGTATTTCACACACACACACACACACACACACACACACACACACACACACACACACACACACACACACACACACACACACACACACACACCACACACACACACACAAAATAGCCATATTGTTCTAATATATATGTTAGATGGACGATTATCAGATTTATACTGAATCTGCAAAAATAACATAAATTTAAATGGAATGCAAGTGTGTTCGTGAATGAGTGTATTATTGACAGTTTTTATCATATGTATTGCTCAATTTAATTTCATTAAATAGATCTAAATGGACTCCATTAACAAAACTAATTTCGTTGATATTTTAAAAGGTATTTAAATTTACATGCTTATAACATCAAATTAAATTTAAGGTAATTAATTTTAGCTCGATTCGTCACTAAAGAGGTTTTGATATTTTTAAGGAATTATGATACTATATGTTTTATTTCTTTGTTTTATTTCAGGAAAGATTCTGAAGAGATTTTCGATAATAAAGACAACATCAAAGCCTTACTTATCTAGCATTAGATCAGTGATGAGAATCACTAAGTGTCATGAAATGAGATTTCAATCGTGTTGAACAATTAAATTGGAAGTAAATAAGTAAATAAAGTATTCAGTGTGAATGTGTCGTTGTGTCGTTAGTCGGAAGTGTGAACTTCCGGGAAGAGTAGAGAGGGATGGGGGTTGTTGGGCCTTTGTGTGGGCGTAAAACGAAAACATTTGGGTACAGGGCGGAAATCAAAGCAGCATTCGACACTAAGTCTTACTTATCTAACATTGTTAGTGATGAGAATCCCTAAACGTGTTACGTATCTAAAATGATGTCAGTGATGAGAATCCCTAAAAGTGTTACGTATCTAAAACGATGTCAGTGATGAGAATCCCTGAAAGTGTTACGTATCTAAAATGATGTAAGTGATGAGAATCGCTAAAAGTGATACGTATCTAAACTAATGTCAGTGATGAGAATCACTAAGTCTTACTTATCTAGCATTGTTAGTGATGAGAATCCCTAAACGTGTTACGTATCTAAAATGATGTCAGGGATGAGAATCACTATAAGTCTTACTTATATAAAATGATGTCAGTGATGAGAATCCCTAAAAGTGTTATGTATCTAAACTAATGTTAGTGATGAGAATCACTATAAGTTTTACTTTTATCAAACATTATGTTAGTGATGAGAATCAGTATAAGTGTTACGTATCTAATATTATTTTGGTATAGAAAATCATTAAATGCTTTACTTATGTTATATCAGTGATGAGAATCACAACATGTTTTACTTGTATAATATTATGTCAATTGGCGAAAATCACTAAGTGTTTTGCTTCTATAATATTAAATCGGTGATGAGAATCACTAAATATTTTACTTGTCTAATGCTATGTCAGTGATGAGAATCACTAAATGTTTTACTTGTCTAATGCTATGTCAGTGATGAGAATCACTAAATGTTTTACTTTATCACCAAAAGGAGGAGGAAGAGTAATAAAAGGTAACCTCACAGTCACTGCTTTATATAAAGTGGGTGGAGGGAGGCAAGAGAATTTTTGTAAATTGTTGAAATTCAAAACAAACCTTACATCACGGTCATGGTAGCAGATGTCATCAAACACCGGGAACATGAAAATATATGAATATGTAAATTAGAGACGTCATTGAATTCCGCCACTATTGTAAGGTCAACGTCACAAGTCACACACCTTTATTAAGTCATCTTATGATTTGCCAACACTAACGTGTTTATATTCATGAACCAACTAAAAATGAAAGTAAAACACTTGCTATGATTGAGAAATTCGTCCTTTTCGTCACAAGTGTTATTCATGCGTCACACCTTACACTCTATTGAATGCATCAAGCACAAGACATTCATTGCACATTTTACTTGAAAATATTGTCTACGTTTATATGCCCTACTTATTCTAATAGTCAAGATCTTAAGTTTTCCAATTATACATTATTCATTCAAATATTAAAATTTAATCCTTATGAAATACGATGTAACTGACATTTATGTAAAATGCAAAATGATATCAATTGAACTCGAGAACAGTTAGCGTGAAAACTATGCCAACACAAATACATTACATTAAAAACATAAATAAGGTGGATGGGGACAATACCAGAAATATGTGACATACATATCTAACATTATGTTGATGATGAAAATCACTAAACGTTTTACGTATCTAACATTTGGCTAGTGATGAGAATCACTAAAAGTTTTATCTAACATTTGGTCAGAGAATAGAATCACTAAATGATTTACTTTTAATCAAACATTATGCCAGTGCTGAGATTCACTAAAAGTTTTACTTTTCCTGTAACAGCTAATTCCCTAATACCATGAAGTGCACCTTAATACTGAGGATTACATTCTCTCTCTCTCTCTCTCTCTCTCTCTCTCTCTCTCTCTCTCTCTCTCTCTCTCTCTCTCTCTCTCTCTCTCTCTCTCTATAATATAACACACTTCTAAATGCAGTCCGGGTCTACAATCAAACGTGGTCTCCCCCTACACACACCCTTACATTAAAACTGACCTATCGACCATACCTCATCAATGGCATCCACATTCAAATGTTCTCTTTTATGTCTTATTTCTTAGTTATTATGACGTCCCACAAGCACCATCAACACGATGAATGAAACCCTTTTTCAAAATATTTAATAAGGAAGCGGTGGATAAGTAATAGAAATATAATTTATTTTAATGATATAAATTTATCACACACACTATACAGCAGATAGTTTTGATTTAAAGATATAAACTATTGACACAAAATACTAAAGTCAATAGTCAATAGTCAATAAAGCTTCAACTTGCTGTTCTAGTACTTCCCCAACATACAATTTTCTCGCAGTCAACATACATTGCCGCCATATATCAAAGGAGTGTAGTGTATTCCTGCAATGAAGTGAAAATGTGTTACATAGTGTAACCATTCCAAAAAATATAACGATACAAATCTACAGCAGCTCATTCAATTAAGAAAATTTAATACGTCAATTCTGCGTTAGCGATTGATTACTTTTAAATTCAATTTGTAAATGCTTACTTCAAAAATGAATATTTCCATTTTAAGCGCTTTTTTCGTTTTGATTATGCAACCAGTCTACAGCCACAGAAATATTATTTATAAAGAAATATTAATTTGGCATTATTTGAACATAATATGATAGAAACACAGGTAAAGTGTGATACTATTTCTTTTTCAACCAGAGAGGTCAACTGATATGAGTAAATAAACAGTTTTGGAAGTGTCGTATTATATAAATTCTACAATTTCTAATTTTACGTTTATAAATATAAAAATTAATAGCTACACTAGTTGCATAATGCTTACTGCAACATAAATATAGACAATAGAATCTAACGGTTAGCTATTTCCCGATTTTATAGATGACTAATTATAGTAGCAGTTATATATGAGTCATGTTAGAAGGTGATGTCATTTTCAGTTGTTATGTGGATCAGCTTATAACAGACAATCCAAGTTTGTGTACGTCTTTTATTTTGAACTAAAACGTGTATATTGTACAGAGGAAATAATCAACAACACATTTCTAAGAGTCACACAGAGGTATTTATGTTACCAAGTTTACAAATAAGTATTTTTAGATGATCTCTTTCTTTCTCTTTGCATCTCTCTCTCTCTCCCTCTCTCTCTCTCTCTCTCTCTCTCTCTCTCTCTCTCTCTTATAATTCTGTAAGTATGCATGTATGTTTATCTATCCGTCTCTTTATCTTTCTGTATGTCTACCTAGCTCTGTCTATATTTCTGTATATTTAACCTTCTTGATGTATATGGAAAGGTATGGGCTGTGAAATATAAACCAGAGCAATACGATTCATTCATTCATTAATGCAGATTTTCACATTTTGGTTTATCATATTATCTTATAAAGTATTCCATAAAATACTGACAATTACATATAGATAAAACAAACACCAACAGACTTGCATGTTTAAAGAAACAATATGTTTTTTGTTACATTTGTCACTGTTAACCAGCCTACTTGTTTTTGTTACGTTTTAATGACATAAAAACGATTTCCATATCATGCATTTATTATTTTTCTGAAGATAATAAATGGATTATTGTTTCCACATTTCAAAGGCCTAAATGTTATAATACTAATGTTATTTGTATGTTTTGAAACAGCTACACTTACTTCGAGATCAAGATTCAATGTTAATTCAATCTATCTTGAAGCTATTTATGGGAGGATTGTGGAAACGGGTAACAGAAATAAATAATACTTTTAAAAAATCTAAATCTACCTCAGTAAAAAACAGCACTTTATTGATTCTCTTTTGCATTTAATTCAAATATAAGACAGAATACAAATAATGGCATGTCATTTACTGAGCACTATACTTTAATAATGTGTACCTGAAAATATCAACGAATTTAGAACACAATAAAAATGATAACATTTGAAATAAGATTTTCTAAATGAAATCCCATAGAAATGCTCTATTATCTCAAATTAATAATATTACTACTACTACTACTACTACTAATAAGCTAACAATTTGTTTAAAGCAAGTAATTAGTTAGTATTCGAAGCGATTATTTTGGTAAGCATGAATTGTTAGTGCTTTTTTGTTCACTAACATCTGTCAACACAACTTTAGTAAGAAAATTGACAGATTAATATCATTATATACAAAATGACACGAAAAGTATTATATCATACTGTGGTAGGGTAAACTTGCTTGTCCTTATTTTAAAACTTAATTATTATATTGTTTGTTATAACATGACCTTCGGTACTGCGCATGACAATATTTTTGTATGTACCAATTAAATTAATTAAAATAACAGCTCAGGTAAATAATACGCTAGGATTTGCTGATGTAATCCAAACTAGCCTATGGATAGAGACTGAAACTTACCTATTGAAGAGTGTCTAATTCTAATCACTTTGATTATTGATGTAACTCAAATCTTGTCATGAAAAACCAATCAATAGCTTATGTTGAGTTAACTGATCAATTGAGAGAGAATGGAAAATTAATATATTATATTTGTTAATTTGATTTAAAGAGATATTACGTGAATAGACTTTTATTTCTACAATTTGGAATTATGATATTTGTATATAATATTTTAAACACATGTTCCTTCTAGTAAAGTCATGTACGTAATTGTATCTACTATGCTGTATGCATATATCAGCTAATGAATACTGTTACAGGAATTGTAAGTTGAGAATGATTGTAGGAATGATTGAAAGAAAGAATGAGGTATAGATGTGTTAGATTTGGAACTTAGTGTGTTCCAATAAACTTATGTTTTCAGGACAGAAGCAAGCCTGTCATCTTCCTTCTTATTTTTCCCTTAGTTTCTTTGTATGCTTGTGGATGATTAGAGAAGTATACATCTAACGGGTGGGGGGGGGGATTGTATTGATTCACTGTACTCTGTGTGCATTGGAAGGTATGTTGGACTCCACTGTGGAACTTTCTAAAGGAGTGTTAGACGTTAGTTAATGTGATTGCCTACTCGAGAATCTAATATGGCAAACGTGTACGTAGATAAGTCTTGAAGGATCTACAGTGTTGGAACGTTCTACAATGTGCTTAGCAGAGCACTGGAAGATTGACTATTCTATTGTGAACGATAAACTTGTGACATTGTTACGAAAATGCCAATGGACTGTTGCAGCTTATATTGTGAAGGTTATGTATAATCTTATCAATATCACTCTTTTTTTTAATACTAATCTGACTGCTGAATCATGTCTTAGAATACAAGACTAAATAAGTATTGGAATTACTTGAACATTGTTTCATGGAATATTTATGTCAAATATCCTTCCCATTGTATTTGTCAAATTGTTGATTTAATAAATGTATTGTTACATTTATTAATCTTCTTACACGTATTATTAAGCCTTATGTTGGAGTGACAGCGAGTGAATAATAAATTTATACATGCAGAAATATTGTGCGACAGTAAAACGATTGTCTTACCGTGTGGAAGAGAAAAGACTTTCACTGCACTGTATAATCCGCCAAGTGAGAGTGTCTCCCGGGAAAATTCTTAATAAACATAAATCAACATTTTCCCATTATTTGTAATTAGTTATGGATGATTATTAATAATAATCATAACCAGTAAAAGAGTGGTGCATGTCACACATACATTGCTTATGTCAGTTTCTAGGAATCATAAGAGAAATGGTGGAGAAGTACAGCATTCTCAGACATGCATCCATTGATAAAATAATTTTTGTTTAAGTGTTTTATCTCTGTTTCAATGGTTATGAAAGTTTCATTCGAGGTTCATACTTTTTATATCTGCCAATCAGTATATAAGTTAACCTGTTGATACTTTGACAGGGACAACTTCAAGCTAGTAAATTGTATCTGATAATAAAAAGGCAACTAGTATGATATCAGTTATAAATGTTTAAGTTACTAGAGGATATACGTTTGTTTTTTATTTGCATTTGCAGATACTTACTAAAACACCATCATAATGAGTGCTCAAGGTCGGGTTACTTTGACAATTTAACAATTATTTATATAACAATTAATTTTAGAAGGAGAGATAGTCAAATTTACACCACCACAAATGTGTACCAGTTTTCATGAGGGTCCGGCCAACTTTGCATTGATGAAATACTTCCTGTATATTCTCTGGTGTACTAATGTTCTTTGTAAGTTAATAAATTTAATCATGTAAACTCTTTCAGGTTAGAAAAATGTATGTATCCAAATATGTTACACATTTTATGAATATTAGTAACAGGCCAATATACAAGAGTGGCTTCCTTTCCAAAATAGCATGTTTTGAAGTACAGATTTAGGTTTACTGTAAACAAAGATTACTGGGCATGTGGAAGTAAGGGTAAGCTGCTATTTAAATGCATATAGATTATATCCGTGCCTAATAAACGGGTGATTGAAGACAACAGAGTTTGCATGGTATACTTTGAACATTATATTCAGTCAGTGCTGCAAATAAATTATTTAGAACATTACAAGGGAATGCACGATGTTAATCAAACGGGTAATGTGAAACTTTTTCCTATCCACACCGCTTTATGAATGGAGTCAAAAGCCATATTTTTCAATTTCACATGAATGTACCATCGGTAACTCACTTGAGAAAATATATTAATTAAATCATTTTAAGTCATTCATTAATTTTGTTGCAGCAATAGTAGCATATCTGTAACAAAGCTTTGCTTTTCCTGTTTATTTATTGTAAGTGTTAATATGTAGGTTTTACTATTAGTTTTATATTAAAGAAACAAAATACACTTTTGAAAGCAGTATACACATTAGATATCGTTAACGAAATTCATTACTTTATATAATGTTATGAAATGTTGTATATGGAAAAATATTTTAATGATTACAAATTAGTAAACTTCGAACTTTCAATGTTTACTCACTAGAAGAAACGAAGCAATTAAAGTGTTATTAATGTTAATATTTGCTGGCATTTTTAAATCATATTTTATCATACCAGACAGTCTGGGAAAAATTATGAAAAGGATAGCAACTTGTTTCAGAGACTGTTATTTTGTAATTTAGGATAGCATCAAACGAAATCTTTAATAAAGAAACAATTATCTTAAAATACGAGAGTCGTAAGACATGTATTATGTATTTGAAATTGAAGTGTTTTCCTCACGTATAACTCAAAGGTCCATTGAAACGGAAGTAATTATTTAGCTTGATATAAACTGCTCTTAAGAATTTTATTTTATTAATCACAATATGAAACTGATTTTTCCAACTGTTTTCTTTTGACTATAGTCTAAATTCAAGTTATTCAATTCAATTCTAAATTCATATGTGTATGTATATGTATATTACTATTATATTACTAATTTCTAAACCAGGGGTGGGCAACTTCTTCAGTCGGCGGGCCGGGTATGGGAAAATGAAGTCCTTGGCGGGCCGGATTACTAAATCAATACCTTAATCGCGTATTTATCCATGCAAGGAATAAATCGTATTTAGTGTAAACTTTAAACTTGTAAACATTAAAGCATAGAGACCAAAAACAGTATTAATGAATTTAACGTAATGTACTTCAATAGCTGCTGAAGTCAATGAGACATCTGTGGTCGATCAAAGTTTTCAACAAGTTGTTTGAACTCTGGCTGCATGTCGGACGTAGAAATTCTCAGTAAAGACTGCACGTAAACATCAGTTAGATTGGAACGCAGCTTTGTCTTGTTAATGTTCATGGTCGAAAATGTTTGTTCGCAAATGTATGTAGATCCGAACAGAACAAGTAGTTTCATGGCCATCTTTCTCAGGTTGGCAAACTTGGACTCATTCAGTGACGCATAAAATTTGTCAATGCTTTCAGATTGGAATTTCTCTTTCAGGGTAGAGTCACACTGCAGATCAATCAGTTCCAGCTGTAGAGCATCCGGCGCCTTTTCAAAGTCAGTTGTAAACGGTGATGACAAGATATCAAACTCAGCAGCAAGTTTCTGGAAGTCCGCAAAACGACGAGAAAATTCATTGTCTAGTGCAGATATCATATGGGTGTACTTCTCAGTTGACATCATCTGGGGTGCCATAGTTTCGAGTGTTGGAAAGTGTGTTGTGATATTCTGACTGAACTGGCGAGAAAACAGTTTTAGCTTCACCTTGAATGCCTTCACTTTTGAGTACATTTCGTGAGCAAAAGTGCCCTTCTCTTGAAGTCTGGTGTTCAATTCATTCATATGTTCAAAGAGATCAACTGCAAACGCCAGATCTGACAGCCATTCTGATTTTCTGAGTTGAGGATATTCTGTATCTTTCCCTTTCATCTCCAAAAACAGTAAGATTTCTGTTTTCAGGTCCCAGACACGTCTCAGAACTTTCTCCAAACTCAACTAGCGTACAGCGGTATGATACAAAACACCACTGTGATCAGAACCGCAATCTTCCAGAAGTGTGATAAACTGTCTGTGATTTAGACCTCTCGCCCTGATGAAATTAACAATTTTCACAACTGGATCCACAACATGTTTCATGTCAAGCACACTTTTACACAGCACTTCCTGGTGTATTAGGCAATGTAGAAATATCAATTCCCTGGTGCAATCGACCTCTGCAACACGGTCACCCAGTCTCTTCAGTAGACCAACTTTCTTTCCTGTCAAAGAACCATCCGTAGTAACACTTACCATTTTCTGCCATGGTAAGTGCATTGTGTGCAAGGCATTTTCCACACATTCGAAAATATCTTCCCCGGTAGTAGTGTCTTTCATTGATTCCATTGACAGCAATTCTGTGATTTCAAAGTTTTCTGAAATGCCTCGTACAAAGATAAGCAGCTGTGCAGTGTCATTGATGTCAGTGCTTTCATCCAATGCCAGGGAAAACAGCTGAAATGAAGGTACACGCCCTTTCAGTTGTGATGTCAGGTCTTCACCAATTGTTTCAATGTGGCGAGCCACAGTTCTTCTCGACAAACTGACTTCTTCAAACTTCTTTCTGTGTTCTGGACAGACTTGATCAGCTACATTGAGCATGCACTTTTTGACAAATTCACCATCACAGAACGATTTACTGTGCTTAGCAATGTTGTATGCGACCACAAAGCTGGCATGAGTAGCAGCTTTCTGGGCTATTTTGACTTTTCCGAATACATTCTGCTGCTTTACAAGTTTTCTGTCCAGTTCTGTTGCTTTTGTTTGCGTTCAGCTGCTGATAAAGTGCTGCCATAGCCTGCATGTTTCGTCGCATAATGGCGGCTAATGTTGTACTCTTTCAACACGGCAACACTTTCATTGCACAGCAAACATACTGCTTTGTTTCTTGCCGACTTCTGTAAAAAAGTACTTAGGCATCCAATCTTTGTTAAATGCGGGACACTCCCTGTCAACTTTACGTTTCTTGGCAAAACCCATGATAAAAATTTTATTGTAAATTCTAAATCTAACCGAAAACAACCAAAGAATAACTAACAGTCACTATTACTGCCACACAGTAAGAAAGTGGGAGATTGCAGCAGGCTGTGGCAGGATGTGGACGACGGGGCCACATTACCATGGCGGCTAATGTTGTACTCTTTCAACATGGCAACACTTTCACTGCACAACAAACATACTGCTATCTTGCCGACTTCTGTGAAAAAGTACTTAGGCATCCAATGTTGTTAAATGGCTACATTTGCTGTCAACTTTATGTTTCTTGGCAAAAAAAAAAATGATAAAAATTTTATTGTAAATTCTAAATCTAACCGAAAACAATCAAAGAATAACTAACAGTCACTATTAACTGCGACGCAGTAAGAAAGTAGTGGGAGATTGCGGCGGGATGTGGACGCGGGCCACATTACCATGTACGGCCAGAAACAGTCAGCGGGCCGGTCAAAATCCCTTCGCGGGCCGGACCCGGCCCGCGGGCCGTATGTTGCCCGTCCCTGTTCTAAACGCTTTTTCTAGTTATTAGTCACAATAAAATTGTGACGGATTCTGACCAAATTCTGTGTCATGAACTCCTAACCCAGTTCTGCAAATTCGATATCATATTCGAATGAATTCCTTTGTTAGAATCTTTCCCGTCGTACACCCGTATGAGGAAAATAACAGAGAGTTCACCCTATGTTATGCAACTTTAGACAATGGTCGACTGTAGTTCGAATCAACAAGCATACCATGTGGTCAGTCACGTGATGCATTCATACACTTCGATAAATACACTGACAAGCGCGAAATTCTGCACTTTCACGACGGAACGGGCCGACAGAACACAAGCATCGTGCCTCCGACATTTTTCCGTGTTAGTTGAGACGAAATTGTAGTAAAAGACCCGCTGTCTTTGTTTGCAGTTATCTACTGAGAAGGTAAAAACACATCCACTTCTTAACGTATTAATTGTATTCTTATTTATGATTTGTTGTATGAATTTATGCATTGTGTTTTGTGTAGGAGAATATATTTACATTTCCTCCAAACACGTGTGACTCGATTAGAAATGTGGCAATAGTCTAAAGTTCATTGTACATAAATTAATTGTAATCTTTTAACCTTTAATTTATAAATCTTTAATTGATTCTATGTCGCAGAACGTCTGTGCACGTTGCGGAATTTTCTTGATAATTCAAATTCATTTTTTGTGCTTTAATTCCATTTATGATTTGTAAAACGCACATGCGTTGATTTTGAATTATAACTGATTTTTGTTTATATGAATTCCATTTTGTATTAATGAAAACGTTAAGGAATTCATATGGCATGTAAATGTTAACTATAACACACATGTGAATAATATTGTATCTTTCTTATAAATGAAGTTATATTGTAAAGACACAATACGTCAAGGATAAAGCTATGCATTCTATTAGTGACCACATGTTTGGATTGCGAACATTAAAGCAATCAGCTCATAGGGAATAGTTCTATTTCCAGAGCAGGCTTTTACGTCATGTTATTCCTTTGGTTCTGCTACCATTGGTTCTTTTCGTCGATTTTGGCTTGCTTGCTGTAACAAGTACCGCCTGTTTGTATCTTGGTGATACATGATTCACAAGTACACCCTCAGTGATGCCTGAAAGTCAACTGATGACCGGCATAACTAAAGTCTGAGACCAGTACGCAGTGAACCCTTGTTGCATAGAACTGTGTTCCTGAAACCGCATTGAACTGTGGGGAATATTGTTGGCAACGATTACTCAGAAACAGCTAAGTAAATAGTTCTGAGGACATAATTCGATAGTTATCATCAGCATTTGTGGAATTCCTAACACGCGTAATAGTAACGTAGCTTTTGAGACCTGCGTTGTCTCGTAATAATTAATTTGTTATTGTTATGAAGTGTTAACCTATTAAATCTTATTTTTATTTGTTAAGAACCTCTTATCGTAGTTGATTTATGCATGATATAGACCAATTCTCTAAGCGGTTTGGATGGGGGCGAAAGGAGCTAAAATGTGAGACGAATGCATAATAATTTAAGAGTATCTTAACGGTTTCCAAACCGAGCTTTTGTACGCAAGTTATTCGTTCGGGAATTTGTTTGTCTCTAACTACAAGGCACAATTTTCATAAGAAACGAAGGATAGCTTGAGCAGCCAGTCGGTTCGAAATTAAGAGGAGAATTAAATTTAAATTATTAAATTAGAATTCTGGAAATTCTCGAGCAGGGTCTTAAAATAAATGCTGGACACGTAACAAAAATAGACAAGGAAGCGACGCACACCATGAACAGTTCTTTGTATTTCACGTATTATTTTATAGTATGGGCAATTTAATGTCTACTTTCGCATTCATTTTGACAAATAGGGAGTTCATTTTTACGATAAACCGTAGGTAATGTTGAAGTAGTTTTCTTGTAAGTTAACAGAAAGTGAAAGATTTTCCAAAGCGGCCAGTCTATAGGCGAAGAATGAAGACAAGTAAACTAAAATTAATAAAAATGGCTAGTTATCCATTTCATGACCAATGTTGAACCTACATCAATCAATCGTTCGTCTATATTCTATATAGACGAAATATATAAATATAATCATAGAGACAAATGCATTACAGTAAGAAACAAAGAATCGCTAAGATTTTATATATTGGTTAAACAATGAAAACATTTATGTGTTACGCAAACGTCACAAACAACGAAGCTACATACTTATTTCGAAGAATGGGGAGTTCTTTCTATTCCATATAATAAATGTCAGTCACTGAGCTAAACCTAAATGAAAATACTACTACTATATTAAAATGTTAATAATTAAGGCATCATTATATTATTCATAAAATGAAAATGTGGCAAGCGAACGGTCACATTATGGTGCATATGAGAAATACTCCAGAGCAAATTATTTTTTTCGGAAACACTGTATTGAGCCATTATGAACTAAAAATAGACAAGGAAGTGTAACGTCATCAATTGTTCCTCAATCGTCGTGCTCTCGGTGAAACAAATGGGGAAAGTACATAGTTCATAAAACAACTGTAGTGCACGAGTCAGAAAGAAAAAATGGAATGTTTCTCATTTATTAAAGAAAAAGTGATATTCTATCTTGACAAAGAAAATATTTCTTTTTGTGTATGGAATTAATTAAATTTTCAAGAAATAAGTAGCGCAAAAGTAGAGTTCAATCATACTGTAAACACACCTAGTACAGTAATAACATTATATGTTGGTTTATGAAAAGGAATATTTGTTGTAAGTATATCATGTGTGACCCGTCGACACACACATACAAAATAGTCAAACTATCCTTGACTTCCTTTCTCGCTTGAAGATGAAATAGGCTAAATGGCGGAAGAGTCTATTTGAGATTTGATTTGATTTGAACAGTTGAATACACATTTGAAAAAGAATTTGTAACATTAATGTAGGTCACATACCCATAAAAATGTTATGTCACTTAGAAATGTTGGCTCTATGTTCCCTACTGATATACCAGTATATTTGTAGCTAATACAAAAACAGCACTACTCGCAAGCACCTCTCTGTTGATGTTACAACAGTAAAACTTTGTGCCTCTTGGTTTTTGCTCAAATTGTCATTGACAAATTCTTTTACTGGTGTACCACTGCGTTGTTTAAAAGAAAATTAAATGTTTGAGCTAAAAAAAGCCGACAGCCTCACCTTTTTTCTCCCCAGTGTTCACTGCTACATGTTCATAACATAATAAAACAAAATATGTGTGTGTTTAACTGTCTTAAACGCACGCGAAGTATTAAACGTATTGCTGTGATTAAACTGGTTTTAACGTTTAAAGTGTTTACACTAATTTCACTTAGGAATTTACCATTGTAGGTTAAATGTTTAGTACTTTATGCAAGTTTACTATATAACTAATACGTTTGTTAAGTATTAATGAATTAAAGAAAATGAACAATCTATGAAAACTGAAAAAATGCAATTAAATATGTACAAATGTGTCGAAGATGCAATGCAATTCAAAACCCGAGCATTTAGTACACTATTAAAGAAACTAAAAATAGTGTCATATTGTAACAATATATTGCTAGACCAATGGAGACAGAGGTTTCTGCTATGAACAGAAACAAATGAAATTCCCTTCCCCACATTAGCAAGCATACAGCGACAAAGTGCAATTAAACTCATTTTCTCTCAACATTACTAAACATATTATCATGCCATAAGCACACTGTGTGGTAGAGTGTGAAAATTGATTAAGCAATCAATATATGCTTAATTCTGGAACTATTAATATAGGCGAATATTACTCGAACGTTGAACAGTAAATATTGTTTATACAACATACGTCTTCTTCTAAATAATCCAGATGGTTAAGATAAATGGAACAGGAATGGGGTAGAGTGTAATTAAAAATGTTTTAGTTTAATTTAGGATGAAAATAAATTCGACTATTGGCTTCGAAGTGTCATTCTTGCTAATAGCCATTGTCGGTAGTCCGGTACAAAGTATTTATCGTCTTGGTCAATGTTCATTGCGTGTCACAAATGCCATCTATCTGGAATTTGCCACCTTTGAGCAGAAACACAAAAAGATTATTTCCATTTTCTAGCGGACCCTCGAGGCAACTATTTTACTGTGAAGCATGTGTGTCCATGTTTATTCGAACGGTACATTTGTAAATGTATTAAAATTTTGTTTCTTTTTGCAAATATATTCTGTATTAACCATTTTTGTTAGTCCATCTCTGTATATTGTACTAACTGCATAAACTTTATTATGTGCTTTCATTAGCAATTATGAAGAGATCTGCTTAGTCGTTGGTCTCACTTTACATAGAGCTTAGAAGTTTCATGAAGAATAGGCTCTCTTTTCAACATTTAGTTCGAGTAGTAGTAGTAGATGCAGGTAGTAGTAGTAGTAATATTAATAGAAGTAGTGGTATTAGCAGCAGCAGTACAGAAGCAGATAGTCGTATTAGTAGAAGTAACAGCAGGAACAGCAGCAGATATTAGTAGTTGTAGTAGAAATAGTAGTAGCCGCAGGAACAGAAGCAGGGAGTAGAAGTAGTAGCTGATAGGACAGAAGCAAGTAGTAGTAATAGTGATAGCAGTAGTAGTAGTAGCAGGAGCAGCAAAAGAAGCAGTTAGTAGTAGTAGTAGTAGTAGTAGTAGTAGCAGGAGTAGCAGTATTTAGTACTGTCAGTAGTAGTTGTAGTATCAGCTACAGGTAGTAGTGGTAGTAGCTACAGGAGCATGTAGTATTAGTAGCAGCATGTAGTAGTAGTAGTAGTAGTATTAGTAGTAGCAGGAGTAGCAGTATTTAGTACTGTCAGTAGTAGTTGTAGTATCAGCTACAGGTAGTAGTGGTAGTAGCTACAGGAGCATGTAGTATTAGTAGCAGCATGTAGTAGTAGTAGTAGTAGTAGTAGTAGTAGAAGTAGCAGGAGCAGAAGCAGGTCTTAGTAGTAGAAGTAATAGTAGCTGCAGGAGCAGCTGGAGCATAAACTGGTAGTAGTAGTAATTGTAGTAGTAGTAGTAGCAACAGTACAGAAGCAGGTAGTAGTAGGAGGAGGAGCAGAAACAGGTCTTAGTAGTAGAAGTAATAGTAGCTGCAGGAGCAGCTGGAGCATAAACAGGTAGTAGTAGTAATTGTAGTAGTAGTAGTAGTAGCAACAGTAGAGAAGCAGGTAGTAGTAGCAGGAGGAGGAGGAGCAGAAGCAGGTAATAGTAGTAATAGTAAAGGTAGTAGCAGCAGCAGGAACAGAAGCAGGTAGTAGAAGTACTAGTAACATGAGTAGCAATAGATAGAAGTAGTAGTAGTAGTAGTAGTAGCAGCATGTAGTAGTAGAAGCAATAGTAATAATAGCAGCAGGAGCAGAAGTAGTAGTAGCAGCAGGAGCTGTATTAGGTAGTAGTAGTAGTAGTAGCATTTGGTACAGGAGGTAGTAGTAGTAATAGTAATAATAGCAGCAGGAGCTGTAGCAGGTAGTAGTAGTAATAGAATAATGGCAGCAAGAGCAGCAGCAGTAATAGTAGTAGTAGTAGTAGTAATAGAATAATGGCAGCAGGAACAGCAGCAGTAATAGTAGTAGTAGTAGTAGCAGTAGCAATCGTAGTAGTAGCATTCGCACAATTATTATCATAAATGTAGTTCTCAGTAATCATCAGTGTGAGTTAAAATTATAATAATTTATCATATGCATTGTTGAATTAATGGTACTCATTTGCAATGAATTGCCTACTTGAATTATACCAATTTGAGTATAAAAACAACATCCAACCTCTTCTATTGCATTAGCCTACATTAGCTACCTTTGAGTGCTGAGATATTTGTTTTCTTGTAATAATTTAAATTTGAAGAGTACAGTTCGTTAGCCCTATGTCCATTCCTTCTTATAGTCTATGATATACATATTTTTGTGTATGTGTTCTTAAATAATTTAAAAGTTTTATAATATACATTAAAGAGAAAGAGAAGAGTGCGAGAGTGAGATGTGAAACGTTGAATATAGATAGACAGAATAAAGAAGGAAGGATGGCTCGTTCATTAAGTGACAGACATACGTCTTGATTACAAAGTTATAAAGTATGTTATAGATAGATAGATATACAAACAGACAGAGATAGATAGATAGATAGATAGATAGATAGATAGATAGATAGATAGACAGGCGTGAGAGAGAGAGAGAGAGAGAGAGAGAGAGAGAGAGAGAGAGAGAGAGAGAGAGAGAGAGAGAGAGAGAGAGAGAGAGAGAGAGAGAGAGAGAGAGAGAGAGAGAGAGAGAGAATGGAACACAATGTTAGTTATATTGTAAGAAAAAATTACTAGGGGAAATATGACGTATTTTTTGTCTTCTTGCGCTTATATATATGTATAAAATCAATCTAGTAAAAGCTTCCACACAATGAATAGCCTAGGCCTGTAGTCTACAAATGATTGAAAATTGATATAAACCTAGGCCCCTATTTAAAATTATTATTCACTTCGGCAATTTCCGATTTCGTAGTAAAAGCTACGCAACATGAAAAATATCGAGAGACAGATTCGTAAGTATTTTATTATTATTATTAAAGAATAATAATACAAATGCTAGCCAATATGATTGTTTACACTATATCTCATTAATAAGACACTAAAATGAATGTATCTCCGTCTTACATAATACCATCTACATTCTACAGGATGTAAAATCTGTACATTTATCTCTTTGCTGACGATATAATTATTTTAATATGGCGTCATTCTACTCATAAGCAACTGCTTATGGCTAGACATGATATTTTCTTTTAACTTCAATCTTTTCATTACATCTAGGCTTACATCTTACTTTATAATTTAAATCAAAGCCGTCAAAATATTGTATTGCTATGGAAGAGTACGTTCTCTTAGCGTCCTTTCTCCTCAGACATGTATGCGGCTTTTTCTCTTACTGTCTTAGGACTTTCTCCGAACTGGAGCTTGGAATGGTTCTGAATTGGTTCCTTCACTATATTCTGAGGTCATAATGACAAACTGTGGACCACTAAGTATCGCCGGGGGGTGGGAGGGAGGGAGGAGGAGGGCGCATCAGAAATTTTCACTCTCCCAAAATACACATTTCTGTTTACGTTAAGACAGACAAAACTCACTGAGAATTTTAAATATTACAATCAGTTATATTATCACATCGTAAGCAGACACGAGTGTGTGTAGAATGCCTCCAAGTAGTTATAATTTTCTTGTGTATGTATAGATAGCATAATTATTAGGCATTTAATATTACATTTATATTGGCATAATTTCAATTTCATTTCACATGTTTAACCATTTTATGAATTAGGAAACAAAATTCAATAAATGGGGTCTATTCATTTATTATTTTGAAATGAAACAAATCTAGTTACTTAGATTATTGGGCGTCCTTTGTGCAGTGCATACGGCTATGATGTATTATTTGTTATTGAAATGCAATCTATACTGTATATGAGTATAGTTATAATAAATACATATTAAAAGCATTAAAGAAAAACAGTTATCAAGTAGCAAAGTGCATGAATACTAAAAAGTGTTTTCCTCTTTCAGAATAAGACAGTTTACAGAGTGATGAAGTATCGAGATTAACTAACCACAGAACTACACTCTACCATTCATCAAGGGGAGACAATTCTTTCTCATTCTAACAGTCCCTTTCCCATTGGATGCTGTGCCAGTACCACAGTATCAGCACCCCACAAGTGAATCCAGTATGTATACGCACACACACAGACAAGCACACACGCACACACACACACATACACACACACACACATACACACACACATACTCATACACACACACTTTACACACGCAATATTATTTCAAAAGATTTCTTCATTTTAACTAAACATTTTATTCAACTTGAACTTCATTTTCAATTTCATTGTTTTTTCGACTGTATATGTTTATGAAATACACATACCAGAGCCTAATAAATGTCTTAATACACGCACATATCTGTAAGTATTAAAACTTTAGCATCATTAATTTGTTTTAATACTTACAGATATGTGCGTGTATTAAGACATTTATTAGGGAATTATTGCATGATGTTCAATTACCCCATTATTGAAATGTGTCCTCACGATGTGAATGATCATCTTCCAACAAAACTCCGGCATCAGAAACGATACTCGATTCACTTGCGGAATAGGTTGGTTGGAAAAAAAAAAAATCCCAGATAGAGAACTCTACTCACTCCTCTATCTATCACTGTGAAAGGTTAATCCTTCAAATCACCAAGCACAAGGGCATGTAATCCACATCAACGAACTTTCACTTTCGTCAAAAAATATAAAAACAGAATTCTTGCCTTTACATTCTGAACACATATGCGACGAGGAGAGAACGGATGAATTTTACGTCTCCTTTCCAGCTGTGTACTCAAACACAAATATTGGTTTCTCTCCGATTTACTATATTTTCTCCCTTTTGTTTCTTGCTTAAACTTTTTCATAAAAATTTGCTGATTTACTAGTTTTCAGCACTTGGGGTATGTGTCGAAGAAAGTTCATACGCCCCACGCTTAACACGCATTATGCTTCTTAGCTGCAGCACGAGAATTTTATTATTTCTAGACCTCAGACTTCCTAAGCCTACCAAAGTGCACTAACATATTGTTTAAATTATTCTTAACATCAATATATTAGTAATTCCTTCATAAATTTTTTAACACACAATAGTGAATAGGTCGCACTCACACAATGCATAAATCTGTTACATTTATATACTATATAAATCTCTAACAAACACTCTTTATGAATATATTCTATAATCTAATGTCAATACAGACTGTCAATCTTTGCCAATGAAATGCAGATGAACTCTTACATAATGAATGTTCCTCAAAACAAATACTTATGATAAAATCAACGACCGTGTTTACGAGCGATCGACGATCTTGGTAAACGAAATGTTATTTATCTGACATGTATTATCTCCCTTAGACCGAGACAGGTATTATGAACAATGAATTATATAATTGAAAAATATATATTTTGTCACTAGGCTCTTTCCTTGGGACACCTACACACATACAGTATGCTGTATATAAGTCAGTCTGTACATTTTATGAATTTACAACATATTTATAATAAGGATCATCTTTTGGTGTATCAAAGTCATTTCTAGAAGATAGAGTTAATTTAAACTAACTTTAAATATGAAATAAAACATCTATGAATAATGTGTAATCTCAACATAGCTTCTTTTGAATGCAAGAAACATGACACTTTTGATCCTTAATTTTAATAACTTTGTTTGTTTTCAGCCTATGTTGATCGTTGAAACGTCTGTCTGAAATATTTCCTGGGAAGGACAACATTTATCAATGAAACAGGTTATAATTAAGAGAACATGCTGGAGGCATTGTTCTTTTAAATAATTGTTAACTTAACGTGTCGTTTAGAGAGTGCAATGTGTTTACGTGTGCTTGCGCGCGTGTGTGTGTGTACATGCGTGTGTGAGTGTGCGCGCGCATGCGTGAATGTTTCTCATTTAGGAACTGGCATCATGATAAAAGAAAAATAGAGCATTGCTGTTAAATGAGATTGATATGATGCTGTACTTTGTTAATGGCGCTTTTTTTTCGTGTGTGTGTGTGACAATGTCATTTAGAAATTGGCATCATGATAGAAAAAAATAGAGCATTGCTATTTAATAAGATTGATATGATGCTATACTTACTTAATGGCGCTTTGTGTGTGTATGTATGTGTTTGTAGCTATTATCAAGGAATTTTGCTACCCTGCTCCCTCTGATGATTGCATTGGAAAGAATATTGATTTCAGGTATGTATATTGTGAAAGTGGTTTCAGACAGAGAAATATAGGGATAGAAATACTGAAACAATCTATTTTCAAGCTTGGATCTAATATGCCTGAGTGTTCGAATATTTAGAGGACAGTGATTGTGCATATACCTTGAAGATATATTTAATGAACTGCTCTAGGAGCAAAGGAAATCTTTGCGTCGTATAACCTGTTTAATACATTAACATTAGAAGCTCCTTGTTCTCTCAGTTCTTTTGCATTTTTGTTCTTTCAGAGCTTTATTGAACAATATATAAAGTGATGTAACATGTTATTTTTTCGTAACAGGAGCGGAGAAAGGCTGCAAAGCATCCACAGCTTTCATAGGATCATCCGCAAACATAACATGTTATTTTGATGACAACAATGCACGACTAAAAATGAATGTTTTCATTGAACACTTACGTTTTAACGCATCTGATCATGGTAAAGACGATGTAATATTTTTATTGTTAATAATTAACACATCAGATCATGGTAAAGACTGATATAAAATTTTTAATGTTAATAATTAACACATCAGATCATGGTAAAGACTGATATAATATTTTTAATGTTAATAAAAAGAATCCGTGAATCAGGAGATCGTTTATTTGTTCAATTATAAAAAAATAAATAATCAATAATTGTACGAATAACAAACAAATTTATATAAATAATATATGTATTTGTTAGTTTAATTTAATTCTTACTACTAGATGTATAATATTTGATGATACTGTTTAATAGAATTCCTGTGTGACAGATTTAGTAATACAAATATGTGTGTCCTTTCAGTGTATACTGATGATTGGTCTTATTAACTTTATACTATTATTATAGTATAATACGTTTTATGAAAGTGTATTGAGGGCTACAAATGAGATATGTCAAGTATTGATAACACTCTTTTGAATTTGAGCTACATTTTGAATGTAGCATTATCACTTGAAAGTTGTTTTACATATTCATAGCAGCAATCAATCGTTCACATTTTTTGTTGTTGTTGTTTTCGTCTGTGTGTGCCATGTGCAGTATATTAAACATAAACCTATTTCTCTTGCGAATTTAATATACATTGTTTACTATCAACAGAAATTGTAACGTCCTGTCAGTTGAACGAAGGAAGATATAAATGCTCATGTATTGATGGTTATCGAGTTGTTGGCACTGTAACGGATTTTCTGACGGTAGAGATACCTGATGCACTTCCCAAACATGCCGGTCAATATTGGTGTGGTGGTTTTGAGTCCCAACCACTTGGACGTACCCATTGCAAACTCAGTGTTACGGGTATGTATATATACATCTTATTCTTCAAGCACTAAGAAAATATTTACATTACTGCAGATCGCCTAGCACATGCATATCCTGGTATTCGTGTGAAAAAACCCACGAATACCTTTGCAGTTTCTAATGACTATAGTTGCTAGCTTATAAATCTTAAGGAATGACCTAAATATGTGTCTCAGTTTTATGTTTATCTCATAATAAATAGTTAGTGAAGATTTGCTTATATGAAAGGGGGATAGTGCTTTATTATTATTGTAGTGAGCACCTTTATAATTATCAATTAGTGAATGAATTTCACTTCTGCATTACTTAGGAAGGAAGGAAAATAAGTAATGAAGTCTATGTAGTATTACATAATTATATGTTTTACCATTCTCAGATTGAATCCATGAATGTCATTAAATATATTTTCATGACGTCTACAGCATCATATATATTTTGCAAATAATTTTCTCGGTTTCCTTTATGGTTTGTTGTAAATTTTGACTTTCAAACTTGTGAATGAAATGTTCAAAATTATGACGCCTGCATTCTTGCAAATAATGTTTCCTGCATCACAATATTTTACAGAAAATCTAAATTTAAATGGGCAAAGATCCAATTATCGTGTGTCCTACACTGGGAATGATGACCATGAAGGTAAATTGACCACAAGTGGTATTAACCAGTTGTGTGAAATAAACGTTTTGTAAAAATATAATGTGTGTTCTCGGTCGTGTGTATGCCTGCGTGCAAGAATGTGTGCGTGTACGTAAGTTTGTGATTGTGAGTGCATGTGTGTGTGTGTGTGTGTGTGTGTGTTTGAGTGTATATTTGTGTGTATATATATGTGTGTGTGTGTGTGCTTGTGTGTTTGTGTGTGTGTGTGTGTGTGTGTGTGTGTGTGTGTGTGTGTGTGTGTGTGTGTGTGTGTGTGTGTGTGTGTGTGTGTGTGTGTGTGTGGTATGTGATATTCATGCTTTTTAAAATACGTTAACAATTCAGGGAAAAACACTAAACATACAACATTAACGGTTTCAGGTCTTCATATTAGGCGAAGCATGATAGAAATCCCGTTCCTTAATATAAGGCCAGTTTGAAATCAGTTTCCGGCTGTCTTGATTCGACAAATGTTATTTTTGAGTGCGCTCATAGTTTGTAGATCTAAAATACCAACTTTTTATTATTGGAGTTCTTTTCCCATACTACAGAGTTGGAGAATAAAAACTATTTTTAAAATAACAATTATAGAAAACATTGTAAATTACTACTGTTACATGTCGTGTTACGTATCTAAAATTATGTCAGTGATGAGAATCACTATAAGTCTTACTTATCTAATATTGTTACTGATGAGAATCCCTAAAAGTGTTACATATCTAAAATGATGTCAGTGATGATAATCAACATAAGTTTTACTTTTATTCAACATTATGTCAGTGATGATAATCAGTATAAGTGTTATGTATCTAATATTATTTTGGTGAAGAGAAACATTAAATGCTTTACTTATGTTATATCAGTGATGAGAATCACAACATATTTTACCTGTGTAATATTTTGTCAATTGGTGAAAATCACTAAGTGTTTTGCTTCTATAATATTAAATCAGTGATAAGAATCACTAAATGAGTTTCTTCTCTAATGTTATATCAGTGATGAGAATCACTAGATGTTTTACATGTCTAATGTAATATCATTGTTGATAATCACTACAGGTTTTACATATATTTAATGTTATGTTAGTTGTGAGTATCAATAAATATTTATCTTGTCTAATGCTATGTCAGTGATGAAAATCACTAAATATTTAATTTGACTTATGGTATGTCAGTGATGAGAATCACTAAATACTTTACTTGTCCGATACGTGTAGTAAGTGTGTGAATGCATGTTTGTGTGTGTGTGTGTGTGTGTGTGTGTGTGTGTTTGTGTGTATGTGTGTGTGCGGTATGTGATATTCATGCTTTTTAAAATACGTTAATATTTATTCAGGGAAAAACACTACACATACAACATTGACGGTTCCAGGTCTTCATATTAGGCGAAGCATGATTGAAATCCCGTTCCTTAACATAAGGCCAGTTTAAAATCAGTTTCCGGCTGTCTTGATTCAACAAATGTTATTTTTGACTGCTCTCATAGTTTGCAGATCTAAAATAGCAACTGTTTACTATTGGAGCTCTTTTCCCACACTACAGAGTTGGAAGACTGAAAACTATTTTTTAAAATACAAATGTTAGAAAACATTGTAATTTACTGTACTGTCATATTTAGTCAGAATTGCAATATGGAAATTAATTGATGTGCCGATACGTAGTGAACTTGCTTAGCTGATAAAAAGCTGTCAAAGCCATAAATACAATAAATATATCACTTATACTTCAAGCCTGCATCCTGAAAGAAATGCGAATACTTTGAATAAATCAATTTTCCTTTATTACCTATTTTCAGCCTTGATTTAAGCGTCAAATGTAAATATACAGCTTAGTGTGCACACCAACACCAGTTACAAAGATATGACTTACGTCTTAGCACAAGCAAAGGATGAACAAATTTAAATGCGTTTATAAACATATTTTGCTTAGCCATTTTTAATTCATGATACATATATTTTATAGTGTGAAAATAAAATGTTAAAGACACCGTCTCCAGTAAGACAGTGAATGTAAAGAAAGTGTTATATGCACATTTCACTACTCACTTGCAATAAATTATATTTTTCTTTCTTATTTTTCTAGATCAAATTAAAGAAGAACCCAATCCATCTCCTACAGTCTTCATTATTGTAGCGGCTCTGATTATGTTTGTGGTCATTTGCATATTCACCATTGTTATTGTGATTTTGTGGCGACGTAGTGGAAAGTTAGTATTTCTCACACACACACACACACACACACACACACACACACACACACCACACACAAAATAGCCATATAGTTCTAATATATATGTTAGATGGACGATTTCCAGATTTATACTGAATCTGCAAAAATAACCAAAATTTAAATGGAATGCATGTGTGTTCGTGAATGAGTGTATTATTGACAGTTTTTATCATATGTATTGCTCAATATAATTTCAATAAATAGATCTAAATGGACTCCATTAACAAAACTAATTTCGTTGATATTTTAAAAGGTATTTAAATTTACATGCTTATAACTTCAAATTAAATTTAAGGTAATTAATTTTAGCTCGATTCGTCACTTAAGAAGTTTTGATATTTTTAAGGAATTATGATACTATATGTTTTATTTCTTTGTTTTATTTCAGGAAAGATTCTGAAGAGAATTTCGATAATAAAGACAACATCAAAGCCTTCCTTATCTAACGTATTGTTAGTGGTGACTGTCACTAAACGTATACAAAATTACGTCAGTGATGAGAATCAGTAAAAGGTTTTGTTATCCATAATTATTTCAGTGATGTAAATCACGAAAAGGTTTACATAACGAACATTGTCAGTTATGAGAATCACTAAAAGTTTTACTTATCTAACATAAGATCGGTGCTGAGAATCACTAAAAGTTTTACTTATCTAACATTAGATCGGTGCTGAGAATCACTAAAAGTTTTACTTATCTAACATTAGATCAGTGATGAGAATCACTAAAAGTTTTACTTATCTATCATTAGATCAGTGATGAGAATCACTAAAAGTTTTACTTATCTAACATTAGATCGGTGCTGAGAATCACTAAAAGTTTTACTTATCTAACATTAGATCAGTGATGAGAATCACTAAAAGTTTTACTTATCTATCATTAGATCGGTGATGAGAATAACTAAAAGATTTACTTATCTAACATCAGGTCAGTGGATGAGAATCGCTACAAGTGTTACATATCTAACATTGTGTCAGTGATGAGAATCCCTAAAAGTGTTACGTATCTACAATTAAGTCAGTAATGAGAATCACTATAAGTCTTACTTATCTAACATTGTTAGTGATGAGAATCCCTAAACGTGTTACGTATCTAAAATGATGTCAGTGATGAGAATCCCTGAAAGTGTTACGTATCTAAAATGATGTCAGTGATGAGAATCACTAAAAGTGTTACGTATCTAAACTAATGTCAGTGATGAGAATCACTAAGTCTTACTTATCTAACATTGTTAGTGATGAGAATCCCTAAACGTGTTACGTATCTAAAATGATGTCAGTGATGAGAATCACTATAAGTCTTACTTATGTAAAATGATGTCAGTGATGAGAATCACTATAAGTCTTACTTATATAAAATGATGTCAGTGATGAGAATCCCTAAA
This sequence comes from Sinotaia quadrata, assembly GCA_028829895.1. Taxonomy (NCBI): domain Eukaryota; kingdom Metazoa; phylum Mollusca; class Gastropoda; order Architaenioglossa; family Viviparidae; genus Sinotaia; species Sinotaia quadrata. Next base: position 127,906,385 of record CM054179.1, on the reverse strand, counting down.
CGTGTTACGTATCTAAACTAATGTTAGTTATGAGAATCACTATAAGTTTTACTTTTATCAAACATTATGTTAGTGATGAGAATCAGTATAAGTGTTACGTATCTAATATTATTTTGGTGTAGAAAATCATTAAATGCTTTACTTATGTTATATCAGTGATGAGAATCACAACATGTTTTACTTGTATAATATTATGTCAATTGGCGAAAATCACTAAGTGTTTTGCTTCTATAATATTAAATCAGTGATGAGAATCACTAAATATTTTACTTGTAAATTGTTATGTCAATTATGAGAATCACTAAATGTTTTACTTGTCTAATGCTATGTCAGTGATGAGAATCACTAAATATTTTACTTGTTAAATGTTATGTCAGTGATGAGAATCACTAAATATTTAACTTGTCTAATGATATGTCAGTGATGAGAATCACTAAATGTTTTACTTGTCTAATGCTATGTCAGTGATGAGAATCACTAAATGTTTTACTTGTCTAATGCTATGTCAGTGATTGTCTAATGCTATGTAGGTAATGAGAATCACTAAATGTTTTACTTGTCTAATGCTATGTCAGTGATGAGAATCACTAAATGTTTTACTTATCTAATGCTATGTCAGTGATGAGAATCACTAAATATTTTACTTGTTAAATGTTATGTCAGTGATGAGAATCACTAAATGTTTTACTTGTCTAATGCTATGTCAGTGATGAGAATCACTAAATGTTTTACTTGTCTAATGCTATGTCAGTGATTGTCTAATGCTATGTAGGTGATGAGAATCACTAAATGTTTTACTTGTCTAATGATATGTCAGTGATTGTCTAATGCTATGTCAGTGATGAGAATCACTAAATGTTTTACTTGTCTAATGCTATGTCAGTGATTGTCTAATGCTATGTAGGTAATGAGAATCACTAAATGTTTTACTTGTCTAATGCTATGTCAGTGATGAGAATCACTAAATGTTTTACTTATCTAATGCTATGTCAGTGATGAGAATCACTAAATATTTTACTTGTTAAATGTTATGTCAGTGATGAGAATCACTAAATGTTTTACTTGTCTAATGCTATGTCAGTGATGAGAATCACTAAATGTTTTACTTGTCTAATGCTATGTCAGTGATTGTCTAATGCTATGTAGGTGATGAGAATCACTAAATGTTTTACTTGTCTAATGATATGTCAGTGATTGTCTAATGCTATGTCAGTGATGAGAATCACTAAATGTTTTACTTGTCTAATGCTATGTCAGTGATGAGAATCACTAAATATTTTACTTGTTAAATGTTATGTCAGTGATGAGAATCACTAAATATTTTACTTGTCTAATGATATGTCAGTGATGAGAATCACTAAATGTTTTACTTGTCTAATGCTATGTCAGTGATTGTCTAATGCTATGTCAGTGATGAGAATCACTAAATGTTTAGTTGTTTAATGCTATGTCAGTGATGAGAATCACTAAATGTTTTACTTGTCTAATGCTATGTCAGTGATTGTCTAATGCTATGTCAGTGATGAGAATCACTAAATGTTTTACTTGTCTAATGCTATGTCAGTGATGAGAATCACTAAATGTTTTACTTGTCTAATGCTATGTCAGTCATGAGAATCACTAAATGTTTTACTTGTCTAATGCTATGTCAGTGATGAGAATCACTAAATATTTTACTTGTTAAATGTTATGTCAGTGATGAGAATCACTAAATATTTTACTTGTCTAATGATATGTCAGTGATGAGAATCACTAAATGTTTTACTTGTCTAATGCTATGTCAGTGATTGTCTAATGCTATGTCAGTGATGAGAATCACTAAATGTTTAGTTGTTTAATGCTATGTCAGTGATGAGAATCACTAAATGTTTTACTTGTCTAATGCTATGTCAGTGATGAGAATCACTAAATGTTTTACTTGTCTAATGCTATGTCAGTGATGAGAATCACTAAATGTTTTTCTTGTCTAATGCTATGTCAGTGATGAGAATCACTAAATGTTTTACTTGTCTAATGCTATGTCAGTGATTGTCTATTGCTATGTCAGTGATGAGAATCACTAAATGTTTTACTTGTCTAATGCTATGTCAGTGAAGAGAATCACTAAATGTTTTACTTGTCTAATGCTATGTCAGTGATGAGAATCACTAAATGTTTTACTTGTCTAATGCTATGTCAGTGATTGTCTAATGCTATGTCAGTGATTGTCTAATGCTATGTCAGTGATGAGAATCACTAAATGTTTTACTTGTCTAATGCTATGTCAGTGATGGGAATCACTAAATGTTTTACTTGTCTAATGCTATGTCAGTGCTGAGATTCACTAAATGTTTTACTTTTCCTGTAACAGCTAATTCCCTAATACCATGAAGTGCACCTTAATACTGAGGATTACATTTTTCTCTCTCTCTCTCTCTCTCTCTCTCTCTCTCTCTCTCTCTCTCTCTCTCTCTCTCTCTATATATATATATATATATATATAACACTTCTAAATGCAGTCCGGGTCTACAATCAAGCGTGGTCCCCCCCCCCTACACACACCCTTACATTAAACTGATCTATCGACCATACCTCATCAATGGCATCCACATTCAAATGTTCTCTTTTATGTCTTATTTCTTAGTTATTATGACGTCCCACAAGCACCATCAACACGATGAATGAAACCCTTTTTCAAAATATTTAATCAGGAAGCGGTGGATAAGTAATAGAAGAAATATAATTTATTTTAATGATATAAATTTATCACACACACTATACAGCAGATAGTTTTGATTTAAAGATATAAACTATGGACACAAAATACTAAAGTCAATAGTCAATAAAGCTTCAACTTGCTGTTCTAGTACTTCCCCAACATAAAATTTTCTCGCAGTCAACATACATTGCCGCCATATATCAAAGGAGTGTAATGTATTCTTGCACACTTAGGCCTACACATACCGGGCAGACGATTCCTGCATCTCCTGGGTTGTAGCGGTTTACAATAAGTGAAACAGTAGATTAAAATAATGCTTGAAAGGCCACTTACTGCAAAATATAATCAGGGAGCAAACCTAAGTTTCCAGTTTACTGCTTTATAACTCGATTCTTTCTTACATCCCAGTTTCCTGCAACATGATTTATTAACCAGATACACGTGCACAGCATAATAAATACAGCATATAAAAAAAACAGTGTCAAATATCTAGCACACTACATGTGAACACCTTAGTTCAAGCATTTATAGAAATAATAGTCTACTCACGTAATAATAATATTGGCTGTATGTTTTCAAACTGTACAATTATAAATTATATTTTATGATTAGGCATATTTTATTTGGTGTACATATATCTGTGGGCATATCAGTATGTTTGTTTCTATTATCTTAGTTTCGTTTTTAAAATAATTTTAATGGAAACTTTTGTTTAGTATTTTAAATATAATATTGAAATAGTATTGAGAGCTATGATGAATAAGTATTATATTAATAGAATTATGCACTAGTATTATGATATTTACACAAATATGAGTACAAATCTTTTTTTAAAAATTTTTTGCCATGCTTGTTAATTAATCATCGGATAATGATCAACTTCGATCGTATACAGATGAAGAAGAAATGATAAGCCAGAAAGAGATTGAGTAGGCCTAATCATCATACCATACAATGTGTGCAGATGCACTAAGAATAGTCAGCTGTAGTACTATACAAACGGAGATTTCCGTTTGTATAGAAGAAAAACACATAACACAGTCGAAGAACTGTGTTATGCTCGAATATTTTGTATACGCAAATTGGTAAGTATGTTAATATAATCAAGAAATAATGAACCTTAACTTAGTTCAGGTTTAATCAAATAAATCTAAGTCGCGTAACCTCACTAAAATACAATTCTTTCACGCTAATTTTAAAATTAAAGATGTCTGCCGATCTACTAATGCAGAAAAATTGCGGTTACTATACAAACGGAGATTTCCGTTTGTATAGAAGAAAAACACATAACACAGTCGAAGAACTGTGTTATGCTCGAATATTTTGTATACGCAAATTCGTAAGTATGTTAATATAATCAAGAAATATTGAACCTTAACTTAGTTCAGGTTTAATCAAATAAATCTAAGTCGCGTAACCTCACTAAAATACAATTCTTTCACGCTAATTTTAAAATTAAAGATGTCTGCCGATCTACTAATGCAGAAAAATTGCGGTTAAAGCAAAGCAAAATATATTTGGTGTAAGCATAACAATATTTTTCGTTTGCTTTTTTTTCTCATTTCGGATTATAAAAACAGTTTGTTTTATGTTCAACTGAAAGAAATCGTAAATGACTAAATTATATTGTTGAGCCTCTGTTAAGTTGAATGTAATAGAAACGTCTAACTGATATACGTTTGGAAACATGCTTCGAACATTCAGTTAAACTGAAACCTGAAATAAAACTGGTTCCAAATAGTTATGCATATTAATTTCTTGGCCGTATATGAATTCAAATAAGAAAATAGAACTTTGCATTAATCCATTTAAAGAGACGTGTTCTACTTATGACGCATTCGTTTTTATTGTGGTACGCCTAGAACCGGGGTGCATAAACTTTTTAGGCCGGAAGGCCAAATTTCCAATTGATAGTGCGTGGAGGGCCGCCACATGGATGGCTCAGATGAAATAATGTGCTTTACATTCGTAATAATGGTAACATCCAAAAGTCCTCCGGGGGCCGCAGAGAGCCCTGTCTTGGGCTGCAGGCCGCAGGCCGCGTTTTGTGCACCCCTAAAGGCCCTATAACTTCCATTCAATGTGTGATGTTTATTCGCCTTTAAAAATCACAAAACAATTCAATGCAGACCTTGCATATAGATGACACGTAATAATATGAATTATTCAATCCGTCTACCATTATATATTAATTCATTATTGTCGTCTTGCAAAATTTTGATTTTTTCAAATAATCAGGTCACATCGTGTAGTGCCTGCAGCTATGACTAGTTATTCAGTATACCTATCGAACATCAAAGCTATTTCATAATAAAATTAATATGGAAATTTTGAGAAAACAATCTGAGAATGATTGTCTAGAGCAGTTCTCTTTCCTATGTTTTCATTTTGAAACAATATTCATGAATGTTTATACTATTTACAGATTATCAAAGGGTCAAGATAAAACGAGAACAACAAAATATCACATCCCATGGAACTGTTGTGTCCATTATGAGTTCCTGACAATGCTTACGATTAAGCAATCCTTTTTATTCTTTGGATGTTGTGCTGGTACCACAACCATCGATATTCTCCATGTGACATGGTAAAATGCGTATGCAGGTGTGTGCGCTTGTGGATTTGCTCACGCAATTTAATCTATATAGTATTTAAATGTATAGTGTCATAAAAGGGCAGATTAAATATTAAAATTAATTTCTTTGAAGGATTTACGTTTCATTGAATGATACTTTATAAATGCCCATTATGAGAGTGAATATGTAATTCTACATACACTAAAACACCATTCATATTAATAAAATAAATATTTTAATTAATTGTACTGTATAGACTTATTAAGGATGTGCTTTCTACAAATGCAAATTAAGCTAAATGCAACATATCACTTGTCAACAATCTTTCAGAAAGCGAATTTATTATCTCTGATTCTAGTTCTTTTAATATAATTTAGATGGAAAAGCAAGTATTCTGAGTATGTTTTTATATTACCATGTCTTCTTCGGATGTAAATAAGCATGCACATTTATCTTACAACACATTTCTTTAGTAATTTAATTTCATTGCTTCTTTTCAGTTTTATGTTGTAGTATCATATTGTGTACTTATCATAATCTCGAGACATTTGGTCAAGAAATATTCAGCAGTAGTTATATATAACCAAAAATATTTGGTAACCATTTTATTTAATAAAGCTCTGTGAAATCGCACTTGTAGAAAGGGTAATATGAACAAAAATTTGCTCTTTTACTACAAAAAGTAATTGGTATAGATTATTAACTTGTATAACTTTATGAATGATGCTTTTGGCAATTGTAAATTTTAAAAGTATTATTTCATACAGGTAATACCTGATCACAGATTGTTACGTTTCCAGTATTTATTTAGAGACCCTGCTTAGGAAATTATGGAAACTTTAATTTACTAATTAAATTAATTCCCTCTCATTTAACCTAAACAGACTGGCTGCTCAAATTATCATTCGACTAAATTAAAAATGCGTCTTTGTAGTCTAGATCACAGATTTACGAAATGACAACTTGCGTACAATAGCTGGTTTGGAGATCGTTAAGAACTCCCTTAGATTCACATGCATTCAAAACATTCATTTAGCTCAAACAGCCCCCATCCAAACCACATTTTAGGTCTATATGCATACAAAATTACTACGAAAGAGGTTCTTAACAAGATGAAAAATGAATTTAATATTTAACAACTAACAGTAACAATTAATTACGAGCACGAAGTCTAGATTCAAAATAATTGTAACTTCCCACTCAATCGTTAGAGTCAATTGTCTATATAGAGAATTGTTCTGCCAAATATTCACTTGATCCCGGAGGGTAGAAAATGTACTTATCTACACTCTTGACACCACATGGTTTCCAAACTAGTTAGATCTGGTCCACATCACTTTGGCTCATCGCCGGTACGGCTCGTAGCATTAACAGTCAATCGTCCACTCAATTACTGCATCACTAACCTACTTGCGATGATCGTTAACCATAGTTAACAGGATGTACTTCTACGTAGTATACGTATGGGTCACGAAGATACCCGAGTCGGCGTGCGACTCAAGAAGTACGAAGGTAGAGAGGAATAAAATAAAACCCGTCTGAAACAAAGGATTTGGGCTCTGTAACTATTTGCGTCTATATTCGCAAAACCCAAGCACGTGTTTCTTTGTTTAAAGGTTCTGAATTTAGAATATTTGACTATCGTGTTGTTTACAATTCAAATATGGTCATATTTAAATATACATTGTGGTTCACATGTGTGTTACATGTAACATTTCACGAACGTATGAATTCCCAAATATTTACAGCATTAAAATTGGAATTCACACAAAGGATTAATTCAAAATGAAGCATGAATGCTTTACAATTTTCAATGAAAAATTATACGCAAGAACAATTTGAATTACAAAGAAAAATTCACAACATGCACAGACATTCTGGCGGCACTAGGGAATTTAAGATCTATATAAATTAAAGATAAGAAAGAGTTACAATAATTTATATACAATAACTTTTAGATTTGTCCTTTTATATCAAAACAGGTGCTTTGGCTAAGATAGCGATAAGCTGCACAAATACATACATCAATTCAATTACAAAATACAATCAACAAATGCAATAATATTTGTAAGAAGTAGACGTGTTACCTCTTAAAAGTAGATTTACTGCTTGCACGGGTTCTTTCTTTCGACTCTCACACGACTCGATATGCGGCGGGACGGAGCTAATGCAGCTGGCTTGTGCGTCTGCCTATCTGGGGAGCGAGTACTGATTTCGCGCGCGTGTTATCATATTTATTAAACTGCATTGAACGCATCACGTGACTGCTCACGTGGTATGTTGTTGATTTCGAAGGTGCAGGACAATAGCCTAAAGTTATGCAACAAATCTGACCTCCTTGCTAGAAGCTTCTCGATACTGAGGTATCATGGAAGAACTTTAACAAAGGTCCTTTTCAAAATTTGATTTTTGAAAAACAGCAATTGGGTTAAGAGGTCATGACAGAATTTGTCTGACTCTGTAACACAGATGTAATATCAATTGTGTGTATATTATCAGTTGCAAATAACGAATGTATACTGATTCAAGAATAGTATATAACTAAATGTGCTACACATTTCAAATGTGTTATTGTAGTCTGATTCTATGTTCAAATGGTAGAAGGTAAGATGAAATTTTCCTATTGTAGTAAATATTACAAGACCTTTCAAATACATAGTCGAATAATGGTTATGACTGAGAAAATAAAGTAAAACAATTGCAAAATTGAATTTCTGGTACTTGAACTAACACATATTGTAAAATTGTTCATATATATATACATGATTACTTAGTTAATAAAGATATAATGGTTATGATAGATAGATAGATAGATAGATAGATAGATAGATAGATAGATAGATAGATAGATAGATAGATGGGTGGATAGGTGGTGCTAAATTACAAATATTTTAAGAATATTATAGAATGAAATCTATCTATACATTTTATTAGAACAACATAGACATAGGACTAAAGTTGTTTAGAAGTACATGTATATTTATGATACCTGTCCCACTGTTTGCATATGTACATGTAGACTGGCATGATGGTCCTACGTGTGAATGGATTAAATATGATGTATTATGCATACACATATATATTAACAATCTTTATTAAATTATTTTTCAGATGGCTCACACATTTATTGCATATCTCAAGTGGATTCTTCCTATTTTCATGATTTTCTGCCCAGTTCAAATTGACGGTAATATATATATATATTTAAATAAAAGAACTGATACACAAAAACATAGTTGATATAAATGCATGGTGAGCATAATCATTTCTATTTCCATATGTCATCGTTAGCTTTCTAAATATTTACAACGATGTAACAAACAAGAAAATGTTCCTTCCTAATATCAACTTGCCATTTTTTTCTAATTAATCCCCATGTAATAGACACACAAGAGTATGATGTGAAACTTAACCATTCAGAACGACAGACTAACAGTTTATCAGCGTTAAACGTAGTTGAGGATTGTACATATTTGAGAAATATAAATCATTAATACAAATAAAGTACATAAAAAAATAACCCTTTATAAAAGAGGTTGTGCAGGTGTGTCACATGTCCGCTCTACATTTAACGACCCTGTCCTATTTTAGATTCCAGTTATCAATATTGGTTTATTGAATAATTCCTAACAATAGCGACAGTCGGACGGCCTGCCTTTCCTCCATGAAATGCCACTATATTCAGCCAATTATTCATGACACCTTGCCAGGTAAATCAGTTGACTTACCTCAGCTGACAATGTTATCTTCACTTATTTATAAATTAAGATTTATAATTCTTTATGACTTTATTACGGCTCCTCCCCCCCCCCCCAGTCAGTTGAATCTCTGTTTGTGCTACAAACAATTTTGTAACGACGGGTAAGATAACAATAAATTTAATAACAGTTCAATTAAAATAGAAGGAAAGTGAACAATTTCGATTCACGACTAACAGAGTGTATTATCGTGTGGCCCAGATAACTAAGCACACACTGTCTCTGAGTTCTGTGTCTCATTTGGTGTAATGACTTATAGTTCATATAACAGTTGAGCACTTTGTCATCAATTATTCAATGTGGCTCTCTTGCTTCACGTAGCAACTCTTCTAGCGGCCTCTTGTGGTCCCTTACATCCTTGGCGTAGATTGCAGACAATTCCTCCAGTATAGAAGATCTCAGATTCGGTTAGTTCACCTCTAGGTTCCCATTCTCTGTAAGACTGTGGATTCCGACATCAGCTTGTGACCAAGACCGGCTGTAACGAATAATATCATGTTACAGCATCGTGTGGCAATAACAATTATATGGGCTTTGTGGAAACAGCTATAATTACTCTTTACAATTCCACCAACTATCTTTAGCTAATTCATAGTTTGAATTAATGAAAGTTTCAAATGAATAAATTATTTGCAATATACATTCCTCCATTACAATACAATCATAATTAGAATATAATTTAGCTAGTGATTCACACAATGTGTGTTAACTCATTAGCTCTTCCCGTGATAATAATTAATCAATGGAAACAAGACTACATACACATGGTAATTTGACTTCATCCTTTTACAAGTGTAATATTGCAACTTAGCTTCTGTAAGGAAAATATAACAAACATTTGGCAACATTAGTAATCACATAAATATTCTACGCAATATTTATAGTACAAAATTACATCAGTTTTACGGTAAGAAATATACGGTCTAGAGAAGCCAATTATATTTACCACTATGTGAAATTAGGCATGGTCATAAAAAGGTGGACGCAATTTCTCTTTACCTCTGGACGATGGGCACTCTGTAAATGTCTGTGCATCTGATGAATTCAATTCATTCAGGTGACTCTATGAATGAATCGAGGTCATCTAAAGGCTTAGCACTACGTCACGATACAGAAAGCAAGTAACTAAATATGGGCATCTAGTATCCGTCTATCAACCTGTCCTTCACCTCTAGCTTTCTCTAACATGTAAACAATTTGTTACATCAGCTATAAAATGCTTAATCGCTTAAGGGAAGTCCTCTCAAAAATTATACAGACAGCAGAAACGTTAATACAATGAACAATTAAGAATTATGAAAAATATGTTTTAAAATAAGCATAATATATTATGACAAGGTGCATTGTCCCAAGCTGATCAGTTAAACTAGCAGACATATTTTATTCTAAATCAAAAAAGGGGTCAGTAATGTCAGTGAACAAAGTAGTGTGGCCAGTTCTAGGGTGTCGAATAGTGACCTGAAAAGTAATGCTTTAAACATCCGAAAATAACAGCTGCAGATGATGATGGGGTACATCATATAAAGAGAGTTGCAGAAGTAAAAAGTCTTAACAGCTCTGAAGATGCCATAATATTTTTATGCAGCTTCGAATGAGAGCTGGCGCTAATTGATATTTCTCTGAATATTCCATATTTACAATATATGTAGGGGTGAATGCAACTTTAAGTGGCATCATATGCTACATTCATTCCACTCGCATCCAAAATATCATTTTTTTGTGGAAATAATACTGATGAAAATATGAGCGTGTGCATGCATGAATGTATGTGTGTATATAAATTCATATGTTTGTTTGTATAAATGTATTTAAGTACTTATGCATGTATGCATAGAAGTATAATGTACACATATACATATATATATGTATGCATTGCTATTATGTCTTTACACCTTCCCCTCTAGCGTATCTCTCAGTATATTTCTGCATTGATATGTCTGCCTGTCTGTATATGTGTGTCTATCTCTACATTTATCATATGCACATAGATGTACATACTTCTGCAGCATGCATTCATCAGAACCATTGGTATCTAACTAAAATATAATACTAGCAGTAAATTACTACTTTGTCTAATATGTCCTCATATAATTGTTGCTGTTTAGTAATATTTGCGTTTGACCTGTTCTTCATTGTGTGTAATATTTATTGTATCTTGGTTCTCTTTAGGTGTGGATTCCTTTTGCATTGCTGACACAGTTCTACTAGGAGGAATAGGTAAAGTGTCTTGTCACTTTAATGAAGATCTTAGCAAAGAGCCTCGGAAGGATCTGAATATCTACCTTTACAAAGGTAATGTAAACCATTAAGACTATAATATAGTAATATAATTTAATGAACCATATTAAGTTTAAATAGATTTGTAAAGCCCTGACAAAAATGTGTTTTAATTAAGTGTTTTAATTAAAGATTATCAAGATTTTCCATTTAATAATATTTAATATTATTTCACCAGAATATTTTAGGGTTCATGAAGGTTTACTTGATAGGTAAATGATATTTAATTGTATCACCCAAATACACTGAGCAAAAATATTCTATAACTATTCTAAAACATGTTCTGTTCAGTCTATGCATTGTACATAGAAATATTTATAGAATAATTTGAAAGAAAGAATTATGCATTGTTCTTAACATTTCTTTCTTGTGAGATTTGTACTGCTTTAGTTATGACCATCACATGCGTCTTAGTTGTAAACTAATATTTGCACTTTTTTGTCTACGTAATTAAAGTTACGGAGAGAATATTTCAATTAATTATCTGATGTGTTATTCTTGCATGGAATTTACAACATTCGTAACGTGCATGTTTTCCTTTTTCTGTTTGGGTACAACTGTTGTACTGGGATTATATTGTTTACTCTTAATGTTATTAAATGTGTATGCATTCTTTGTTCATTTTGTCTTTTTGCATCTAGTTTCTGACTCTGAACCAAAACTCGTGGTATTTTACACTTGGAACAATGGACAACCAATAATATTTACGGAACCGGGCTATGACTGTACGAGTAATCTAACAGAACACCTAGAAATGTTAATCTACAATGCAACAAGAGAACATGCGGGGGTTTATAAATGCATTGTTCCCCCTTCTACAGGGTCACAGAGCAAGACGTGTACGTTAATCATCGAAGGTATGCCTTTCGTGAATGACTTAATTTACTAATGAACATAATACTAATACATGGTATTTCCTAAGTAATAACCAGGTAAATTGCAATTTCTAATGGAATAGGATGATATACAATTTTGTTGACTTCTTAGACGATCGTTTGTTTTATATCTTACCAAAGTTCATCCGTGCTTGGTCGGCATTTTTATATTTGAGTCTCATATGTTTCACATTGGTTTATGCTATTCATATTAAACTACTTTAAATGAATTATGCCTTGAATGAACTATCAAGAATTACATAAGCACAGGACTGTTTTGGACATCGACTAATGTTTTGCTGCAAGAAGTTAAACAAATGTGTGTGCAAATTTCTTGCATATGTTTTTTTTACAGATGTATTTGTTCAATTAATTATTAGCTGTTTCTTCTCACTTTCAGAAAAATCAATCGATTCAAACAGCAGTGTTCCTTCATCTGATCTCAAAGATCAAGGTTTGTTATTTCTTTCAAATACAAAAACATTATTTGAATAAAAGTGTTCATAATTATACTACATCTTTCAATAGGCTTGTAGATGCATCCATACTTTCTAGTATTCAGAATTAGACAAATAAGATAACACATTTAAAGTGCAATGTAATCTCCAATATCCACACACACACACACACACACACACACACACACACATACACACACACACACACACACACACACACACACAAACACGCGCGCACATGGACGCATAATTTTTCCATATGGAATTGCACATAATGTATTGTATACATACATTAAATATTAAGATGCTATAGATTTAAATAACTGATCTATAATCGTAAGAATGACTATTACATATTAATAAACAATATCAGCCTGTTTCCAATGCATGTATTGCTGACTTTTTTGCTTAACATTTACCTGAAAAGAACATGTTCATTTACTATACAAATATAAAAGTGACACATTTCTTTTTATTGACATTTTAACCCTACTTCACATGGATGAAACTAAGTATAAAGATCTGATCCGCATGCTGCGTTACACAAATGACTAATCCTTAGTGGCTGAAAAAGATGTAGAAAGTAAAATTTTAAAAGTAAGATGTAAAAGTTTAGAATCGCAGCCTTATGCTTAAGAGGTAGTGAACTGTCAGGCACCTAGGTTAACAATGGAAATGAAAGAGGGATAAATAGTATTGGATGAGAGGTTGCAAATTTGTTATATATAATTGAAACATGTTGTGTAGGAGCAGATGGGATGCTAAATATTTAAGATTAAATTTTACACACTGAGAACATATGCACATTATGTAAATCAGGTAAAGAGAAATGCATTTGGCTGTATCTTATTCCTGTTGTATTTTTTATAATCTACTTTGGGAGCATGGTCTTTCAAGACTGTAGTATATATCAACATCATAAATGAAATAATCACTTTGTTCTCATGCGGCATTTTAATACAAGAATTTCAGGCTAAAACTCTTAGTTTTGAGGCGATTTAAAGTAAATAATGAAATTACTGGTCAATATTAAATTCACATTTGCATAACATATATAATTTCTTGAACACTAAATGAACTGGAATAATATTAGTGAGAAGAGACCATAACACTGCAATTTAATTATCTAATCTCTCTCTCTCTCTCTCTCTCTCTCTCTCTCTCTCTCTCTCTCTCTCTCTCTCTCTCTCTCTCTCTCTCTCTCTCTCTCCTATCTATCTATTTATCTCTATGTCTGTTTGTCAGTCTATCTATCTATCTATCTGTCTATCTATCTATCATTCTCAATGAATATTCCATATTTGCAATATACGTAGGGGGTCAATACAATTATAAATGGCTTCGTGTGTTACATTAATTCCACTCGCATCTGCAAATATCGAGAATCTTGGAAATAATACAGATGAAATATGACTGCATGCATGTGTGTATGATGTATGTCTGCAGGCACGTATTTATGTGTGTATGGTATGCATGTACGTATATGTGTGCATATGTATGTAATTTGTCTGCCTGCATGCATATGTCTGTATCTATATGCTTGTGTGTCTATCTCTGCATTTATCCATATGCACATAGATGTACATACTTCTGCAGCCATGCGTTCATCACAACCATTGGTATCTATCTAAAATATATTACTAGCAGTACATTATTACTTTGTCTAGTATGTCCTTATATACTTGTTATTGTTTGGATATTTGTGTTTGATGTGTTAAGCATTGTGTGCATTATATATTGCATCTATTTTTTCTTTAGGTGTGAATTCCTTTTGCAAAGCTGACAAAGTTCCACTAGGAGGAGTAGGTAGAGTTTCTTGCCACTTAAGTGAAGATCTCAGCAAAGTGCCTCAGAAGGATCTGAATGTCTACCTTTACAGACGTAATGTGAACAATTAGAATATAATATAGTAATATAACTAAACGCACCATATCGGTTTTAAATAGCCCTGACTAAAATGTATTTTAATATAAGATTATTCACGATTTTCCATTTATGAATATTTTACATTATTCCACCAGAATATTTTAGGATTCAAGAAGGTTTACATTGTACCACCCAAATACACAAATTAATAGTCTAAAAATATTCCAAAACATGGTTTCATGTATAATGCACAGACTATAGCAAAATTGGAAAGAAAGAATTATACATTGTTCTTTACAATTCTTTCTTGTAAAATTTGTACTGCATTAGTTATGATGATCATATATATCTTTGGTGTGAATATATTATTTTCTACGTAAATTATGGTAACGGGAAGAACATCTTAATTATTCTCTGATGTGTTAGTCTTGCAAGCAATTTACAGTATTTGTAGTGTGTATCTTTTCCTTTTTCTCTTTGGGTACAATTGTTGTACTGAGATAATCCATTATATTGTTTAAATTTGGAATGTTATTAAAAGTATCGTTGTTCTTTGTTCCTATTATTTTTTGGCAACTAGTTTCTGACTCTGAACCAAAACTCGTGGTATATCACTATTGGGTCAATGGACAACCAAAAATATTTACGGAACCGGGCTATGAGTGTACAAGTAATCTAACAGATCACTTAGAAATATCAATCAACAATACAAATGGAGAACATGCGGGAGTTTATAAATGCATTGTTGCCCCTTCCAAAGGGTCACAGAGCAAGACGTGCACGTTAATCGTCGAGAAAGGTATGATTTTTGTGAATGACTTAATTTACTAATGAACATAATACTAATACATGGTATTTCCTAAGTAATGACCAGGTAAATTGCAATTTCTAATGGAATAGGACTTTATAAAATGAATAATAAATTAACATAATTATTAAGTGATGTAACAATGGATTTAGGATGTATGATATTAATACTCTTCAATATGATATTAACATCAAAATGGATTTAAGATGTGCGATACTAATACTATGCAATATGATATTAACCTCAAAATTGAAGACAATATATAATTTTATTACATTTAAAATGTTAATGCTACTGCTAGTCTTATTACTACCCTTCTACTACTATTAATAATAATATTAAAAGAATTCCAAATTATAGTACATGGTGTAACAATACTTTATATTTTTAAAAGCATTTACATGCAAAATATATATTAACGAAAGAAAATTAGCAAAAATAAACAGTAAAACATAACACAAGGATTTATTTTGTTTGGAACATACTCATACTCAAATATTAATACACAAATGCAACTTTACCAATAGGTAAATACGACTTTAACAAAGTCAAAAACAGTCAACACACATTAGAATCTGTGCTAAATAAAAATAGTTTCCAATTATTATTATTATTATCATCTCTCTACCAACGTAATACAGTTAATGGATATTATTATTTTTAATTAATTAACCATCCTAACTTATTTCAAGTTATGAGAATCTTAATTTATTTTATCAATAATCCTCCAACTGACACCACCCGTCTCTCTCATTTGACGAATATGCGTCGCTGTAAACGTTTTGTCTATTTCTCAACATTAAAGATAAACATTTACCACCACACAAGATTCCATAGGTGGAAAACGTCTTTCTATAGGAGAATACAAATCCGTCTTTAATCTATATATATATAAAATGGATCAGGATTTTCAGGTAGTATTTCAAGATCAGATCAGCATTGATTTTTTTTTTAAAATCTGTAAAGATTTTTAGTTTCATCATTTATTAATACATAGCTTGTTTGTGTTCTAATTATTCATATTTTATTCCAAAACGTTTTGAATGCTGTTTGAATTTCAAAACGATTGCATTATCTACTGTGTACTTAGGACTGTATATATTATGTTCTGTTATGTTACCTGTAAAGAAATCTGTTGTCTGCATTTTCTGAATTGTTTTCTGTTATCAGCCCAGTTTTAGTTTTGTTTATGAGAGTTATAGATAGATATGTTCCAAATTTGTATGTTATATATATATATTTGTACTTCCTGAAGGATTTGTGGGTGAGAACTATTGTCATGAGGCCAACGATAATTTGCAAATTTTGACTTAATGAAATAAAATCAGACCTATAACCTCTATTTTATTAAAATTTACAACAAAATGAAGAAAAATACACTTTTTTTCTGAAAACATGGTATGTTATTTTTGTAAACATCAACTGAAGTATATGAGTTCATTAAAAACTCATTATGTGAGATTAACAATCTCGTCTCTCCCTGCCTTTATTTTACTATTGTCATTTTGCATTTATGTCATCATATACGTTTGTACTTCAGTAAAGAGATTGTTAAATCGAAAGTGAAAAGTCAGAAGGAGAGAATACGTCAGAAGCTAAATTAAGTAGATTGTTGCTTTCTGCAGCTGGTAAGATAACTATTTTAGATGTAAATATAAAAATAGAGTCAAATAAAATGAACATAATCTGATGATAAAATATAATTTGGCATTGTGATTATATTTTGAGACGCCTCCCAAAATTTTTTTGCTGAAAATGGAAGTATTTTATTGATCTGTATTTCTGATTAGCAAGCTAAGGTACAAATGTGAATTCAGTTTGCATAAATGTGAGTTAAAGGTTAACATATATTTAATCATGCTATTTTGACAAGAGCAGTATATTTAAATTCTTAACATTAACAAAATTATTGATAAGTTTATAATCAACACAGGTGATTGTTTATCGTTACAACAAAACTTTTGCTTAAATACTATAAATAACACTTATAGGTGACTTCTCTGAAACAATTGCTAGTATAAAATACAAGTCAACTGTTCTGTTTTTTTTCTCATTTACATAAAGACTTTTAGAGATGATCATTATTCATCTAAAGATTTATGTACAAGTAACTACGTATACTGTTTAATCACATTCATATGCCATTGCAAAGCAATGCAGTATTACTATTACTGTATTTGCAGAAGCATCTGCTGATGTTACACAGAATTACACTTACGTTGTGCCTATAGTTCTGGGCTGTCTGGTGTTGCTGGCAGCTATCATCATCATCATCATCGTCATGGAATTCCGCTTATGGCCGCAGAGGTAAGTATTGGGTTGTCAGGGCAGTGACTGGTGAGGTGGTAAATGTCAGTACAATGAATCTGACAGGCATAAGGATTATATATTTATATTATATAAATGCTATATACATGGCAGTTTATGCAATATTGCGCATATAATGTTTCAGCAAATTTGTGTTTGCTTAAGATTATTAAGTGTAGGGAAATATACTTAAGTTTACCTCCAAAATTCCTGTATATAAATTGTAGATACAGAATAAATGATTGTCTCTTGTTCTTTTTATTTCTTATCTTCATATTTTCTTTCATTTTTTCTTTCTTACTGTGATAGGCACGCCACTTAGTTAATGAAAAAGGATTACTTTTTATTAATTAATCTTTCATAACTAATTGCAAGTGATGAGAATCTTAATTTTATTTTATTGATGACCCTCAGACAGACGCCTCTCGTCTTTCTCAATTGGCGGATTTTGGCGTTGTAAATGTTTTGTCTATAGCACAACATAAAACAACATTTACAGTCACATAATGTTTCTGTGAGAGGAAAACGTCTTACTAAAGAAGAAGAAAATTTTGACTTTAATCTATATTTAGTGAGCCCCCATCCACCCACTACCTTCTCCAACATAAGATTATCAATATGTGTAAGAAGGTAAATAAATTCAACAATAAATTTATTAAATGAAAAATCATATATACACATGGCAATTACAATGAAATAAATAACTTGACATCAATATTCCACGAACATACACGCGGATAACTATTATTTATACAGTCTCTCCCTACTTATATGTAAATTAATAACATTACAGTTCAGCAGTAGAGTCAATACAAATCTCAGGTTAGTCCTATCAGAGAATAGAAGTGGAGTTATTAGAGGTAGGTAGTTAAAGTCTTTTACTTGACCTGGATTAATCCCTGCTTTGACAGATTTCACTTGTTTTTGCAACAATGTTACAATGTCAAAATGTCCACATGACAATATGTAACTCCCATCACATGCATGGAAAAACAAATGCGTGTTGTTTCCTTTCAACAAACCTGGTGCTCTCTTTGCCATGTCAGTTTTTCGAGCAGAAAATGATCACAGTGACCTGGTTACTTCACTGTAATGATGTACTTAGCATCCCTTGCTTTGAAACATCAATAGGCATAGCATACTTCCTTATGCTTATGTACACTGCAACAGATGTTCCCACGTTTTCCTGGTCATTCAACTTATAACTGGCGAACATGTGGAGGGTAATTGTAACTTTGAAACTTGAAGCTCCACACTCAAGATTCAAAAGGTGAACTCAAAGGTCAAGTGTCAAAACTTGAAAGTCAAAAGGCACTTGCTCACTGCAAAACATAATTAAGGAGCAAGCCTAAGTTTCCTGTTCATCACAATATAACTCCATTCTGTCTTACATTCCATCCCCAGCTTACAGTTTCCTGCAATGGTATTCATTAGCCCCAAATGCACACATGTCACAATAATTACAATATATCAAACAATGTCACATTTTATTAGCAAACTACATGTGAACAAACTAGTTCAACACTTGTAGTAATAAAAGTAAAATCATATAGGACATCTCACCATGCATTCTCTCTCAATCAGTCAGTTTAACTCACCATCACGCTAGTGACTATCTTTCAAAGCTGGACTTTCTTCTACTCCAAATTCAAAAGTGATTAGAGAGCAGAATTCTCTCCAGCAAGTGAACTCCTTAAACTCACACCATTGGCTAGTCTCGTTCTCATAAGTAATACTCATTGGATAATAGAAAACTACTCACTCTGTTTCATTATGTCAACAATGTAGAATATTCTTGTCTCAAGCTGTTTACTACAACTCAGACACTTTCAAATATAACACCATAAGGAGTTCACAAGGTTGGGTTACTCTGGCAATTTAATAATCCACATAACAATTACATTTTAAAATAAGGGGAGTGTCACAAACTGGGAGGCTCGTTAAAGCCGACCCGAGCTGAAGTTAGAGATGCAAGGGGTGAAGTCTATTTTTGGCCTGCTCCGGTGCACCTCCAAGAAAAGCCCGTGTGACGTATGCCAGTACTACGTCGCGTCAGGTTGTTACATAGACACACATGACATACACCATTGATGTTTGGGTGGGGCCCAGTTTATTTATGTCATGCCAAGGAACGTTTTATTGGCGGTGTGTGTTGTGAGTGAGTATCATGAATGTGAATAAATGGACGAACAGACGAACGGTGCAAAACAATAGTACAAATTCTTTCGTCCCTCTCAAAAACTATGAATAACAAGAGAGTTGAAAGATGGTTAAATCAGGATATTTATTTCCCGATTTAAAAGGGGCACTACTCTTTCGCACAGTGATTAATCATTCATTCAACTTTCCAATGTCATACACTCTGTGGGAAATAAGGGGAGATGAAAATGATGAAATTCACAATATAAAATAAAGATTAATTACACAATTCTTATGCGGCAAATGGGGCCGCTTTAACAATAGTTCACATTTAACATAAGCATTAATTTTAACATTAAAAGTTATATAATAGTGTTCATTTTCTTAGAGTCCTAGAGTTTAGTATGTGCGCGTTAGCGGTGTTAATTATTACTCACTATTAATGTCAGAGTTCCAAGGAGATGACGTAATCTCACACGTCACTTATAAGCGGCACTTCAAAGTGAAGACAGACGCAATTGAGGCGTCGCATTACAGGTGAAGATTCTGCAGAATCTAGGCACCACTTTCAGATTATCACTGCGGAGAAATCTGAATTTTAGCTGACAGTTGTCAGCCTCGATAACTGTCGTTTCTTGGTTGTCGTGGAAACGGACACCCCAACGACGTTTAGCATTATCGGATGAAGTCGTCCAGTGGGATGTGTCGTCGCATTACATTGAGTGTAGAAATCCGGATATCTGTAAGATTATCTCGGTGCTAGCCTCCCAATAGCGGTATAGAGCTGTCAAACCAAACTCAGACAGGGGGGTACAAAATTGGTTCCTCGTGTCGTTAACTGCATACAACCAGCGTCGCATACATCGGTTATTCTTGACAGTGAACTTTCCACTTTGCCAAAAATTATACTGAGTAATTTTGCCTCGTTACTCAATATATGGCATCAGACGGATGGAAAACGGATGGAAAGAGATTTTTGCAGCTTTCCTTTATGAAATCTCTGTACATGAGATAATTCATACGTGAAGTTAGACTGGCTTCAGACGAATCGACGTTTTCAACATTGAGAGTAAAATCTTCCTTTTGCCTCTTATATAGCTTCACTGAAGGTTTCCAGAACTTCCAGAAGCTATGTCCTGTGACTCGATTTTCCCTTGGATATTTAGTACTATCCGTGCGGCACGCTTTTCTGTGGTCAATTCTAATGCGCACTGGCCTTTTCTCTCGTAAACAACATGTGACCAGTAATGCGCAATTGTCCCAATTGTTAAATATACATATCTTTCACAAACTAATATATATATTCAATATGATATATTAACACACACTGTGTCACGAACGTCTGTCTACTAAAGAGATCTTAGGTGACCGTTACTGGAGTTACATGCTACATATGAAAAATAACAAAACTCGGGTTACTTCAACTAGTTTTGTTAGCAGTTTTTTTAAAATGAAATAAAATATAATTTCTGTCCCTCATTTCCTGTGACAGGGAGGCAAATATACTCTGTCACACTTATTTTTTTCCATTAATATTTGTTGTTTATTCACTAATTCTTTCATTCTTCCACATTCTCACTGTGCCTCTGAATAACTATTTGATACTAGCTTTCGATTAAGCATATATTTCAAGGAATAAATATTTACTCTGTGCCCAATGCTTTAGTTTAGATTGACTTTAGTTTCACTAATTTTACCATATATTTCCTCAAAATGCATAATTCATAGGCTAATATTATTCAACATATAAAATATTCTTGATTAACACAGTTCATATCTAACAATCAACTAACACGTTTTATACATTCATTATTTACTGCATTTTACATTCTAGGTGGAACAATTCCTTGAGGACACGACAATCAGCTGCAGAAAGTGAATCTCTACAAGGCAATAACAGACTGAGCGTATGAATCATGCATATTTTGGATAGGCAAGATGTCAAATGAAAAGCAAAATTTTATTTAAAATTAAACACATTATAATGATGTAAATGTATGACATGATATTTTACTTGTGATAAAATTAAACCCAAGTGTGCATATATTTTTATTGTCCTCGTTTGAAGTGCTACTTTTTACAAGTGTAAATAAAAAAGTACGTAATTATTCATTAATTTTTATAATGGTAGAGGAACAATTATTTTATACCCTCTCGATACTTAAAGATGTGCACAACTCGTAACATGGATTCACAGTAGTTCAAGCATTAAAAAAATAGTTACAGGAATTGTAAATGCTAAAACGTCTTACTGTTAGGAAATACTACTAGAAAATTTTCAAGATTACATATAATCATGAACATGTCATAAAAGTTCGGCAAATGTCAAAACAATTTATAATTATATTATGAATTAGCGTGCTCAATCACAATTAATATTTATATCTGGAACAGGGGAACACATATATACAGATTGTGCTATCAAATCAAACATTGACAAAATTTATACTGCAATACTATTAAATAGTTTTTTTAGTTAAAGAAGAGTAAAAAATGTATGGTTATATCCAATGATATTTTTCTTTCTTTCTCCATCTAATGCTGGGAGAATGCAATTTGGAGATGATATTGGTTGACTCTACGATTGGCTGACTAATCGCTATTCTGTCCTGAGGAATGTGTATATTGGATTAGGCCAATATTTGCCGATTTTCACTCTGACCCATAGCCACTGGTGTTCCATGGTCACAGACATGACTGGCCTTTTTGTGCTGGTAGTGGGCAGACTTGACTCATATGTCATCTGATCCTCCCAATTTTGGCACCTGTACAACCGTGCTGGGTTCAGTAAAGTCACCAGGATCTGAAGATTGTGGTGACTCTGTGATGAGTTCCTCAGACTT
Source organism: Sinotaia quadrata (assembly GCA_028829895.1). Taxonomy (NCBI): domain Eukaryota; kingdom Metazoa; phylum Mollusca; class Gastropoda; order Architaenioglossa; family Viviparidae; genus Sinotaia; species Sinotaia quadrata. The sequence goes on along the minus strand of CM054179.1, from coordinate 127,883,780 downwards.
CTCGGACTCAGTAGATGGCAATGACCCTGCGGCATAGGCACTTGGTTTAATAGTTTGTGGTTGATCTGTGGCATTGCTCGTCTGCAGTCTTGAGTTGGGATATTGCTTATTTGGCATAATTGTTTCTGTGACTAGCAAAGACCCACCATCTAAAGTATCCAATAAAGAAGGATTCTTTATCTGGACCCGACTCAATTGCAGTTTTATTGTGGGATTCTGCAGTAGTGCTGTTTCACTCTGTACCAACTATCTCAATATAAACCCCTGAAAGGGTAGTTTACTCTGAGGTAGCAACACCGCAATTTCGCTGCTTTCCACTGATGGAACTTTATTGGGGTATTCCGAGCCACCTTCTAAGGTGCCCAGCAGGTGATGCTTGTCAGTTTCTTGTCATTAACGTATCTTATTTTTCTAACAGCCCTTCCCATATCCCTGTATCTTTTCATGTTTTAATGCTAATTCCTGATCTGTAAGGTGTTCTGTTTCTAACTCCCGTACTATTTTCCCCATGTTTCAAAATCCCCCCCTCTCCCCTGCTCTTATATTTTGTCGGCTAAAGACCAGCAACAAAAATACTTTTAGTTAAACTTACCTGTCTGCATTTTAGCATTCTACCAGTTATAGATATTATTTCCATTTTTGAATTTGGTGTGGCAGAAGTTTGGTCATGAAAGACGGTCGTTAGCTTAATAGTAAGTTAACTAATTGATTGAGAGAGAATGGAATAGAATTATTTCATGGATTTTGCTTTTGACATATTACACTTGTATTTATGTAGAGATGCATTATGTGAGTACACTATTCTTTCTACAAATTGTGAATTATGATGCTTGTATATAATATGCTAAAATTTCACACTGTTTCTAGTGAACATGTTCATAAACTGTTATGCTGCATTTATTATGTTGTTTACATGCATCAGGCAAATAAATAATGTTTCATGAAACTGTTTGGACTTGAATTTAAGAGAGAATTGAGTTAGACGTGAATAACATTTGGAAAACTTTGCATTTCTTCCCTCATTATATTTTACAGGGAAGTGGTATCCTTTTTTTATAATCTCTGTAATTTCTAGAATTTCCCAGTTTAGTTTATTGATTTATAAACCACTATAACCAAGGTAGAATCAAGTCTCTACCCCAGTGTTTTAGGATACACTGCATTATGTTTATGTATGAAAGAGAGGAATGCTCGACCATACTGTGGAATTTCTGGAATAAGGAGCATGGAACATTCTACAACATGCTAGTGAACATGTGGAGAATTGACAATTCTATTGTAAACAATAAACCTGTTACATTGGTAAAGAAATATAAAAGATTAGTGTGGCAGCTTATAGAAAAGGATATGTACTAACAATAATCATTTATCTCTGTATAACTCCATTTCTCTTCTCTGATAAGAATTAGTCAGTGGTTTGTATTGACACTAATCTGCTGATTTATGTGATATAAGACTGTATAAGCACTGAAATTATTCAAACATGGTTTTGTGGATTTTTTTGTCAATTAATCTTTTCATTGTATTTGTTATATGTATATATGCTCACAGCTTACATGAGACCTTAATCATGATAATGCACTGCCAACTCATTCTATACCTCATGACTACATAGCTCCCTATTCTTCTGTATGATTATTCTTCAACCATCTTTTTGACACATGTTATTGTTGTACTGTTATCTTTTCTTCCAAAGGAATTGCGTGAAAACTTTTCATCTTCTTTAGATGTTTTCAGTTTTAGGAAGATTCCTGTGGAGCCTTCCTCTTCTGACATTATTCTAAAGATGGTGGTTGCCATTGTGTTCTGTGGTTGTTGTGTTTCTTTTTAGTGTTGTTTACTTTGCTGCGACAGTTGTGGCTCCTCTTGTGTGGGTTTCTTCTTTCCTGTAGTTCGTTGTGTTTGTGTTTCAAGTGTAAAATTAAAATCTCGGTCGTTTCAAGTCCACCTTGTGTATTTTCTTGCTTGTATCATGAGCACTAGAGGAGCAGATTTGAGACAACCCAGTCTTTGTGCCTGTGGATTCTATTGCTCTCGATTTGTGGAGTCCGTAGTGCGAGTCCTTTTTGGCGTGCTGTAGTTGTTAAGAATATTTTTCATCCTGTGAATGACCCTAGCAGTGGTTCACCTTCTCGCCATGTGCGTTATAACAGTTGGGTTGAGGTGTGCAGAAGTTTTTCACTGGTAACCGGTTGGACGAACTAAAGGCTGTGTTTGAAGTTTGTTGCTTTCTTTTTGTTGGTGTGTATGCCACAATCAGAGACTGGTCTGGCGATTTAAGATCCTCTCGCAGCTAGCCACTTGCCTCAGGATACCATAGGGTGGAAATTCGTCATGAGCAGGAAAATTATGTGTCTGTCCTGACTGATGTAGTTGCGTGGTGTTCTCTTGACATTCTCTAGTCCATCTATATTTTGAAAGCACTGGCCACCAAGCAAACCCCTTGCTGGCCACATGGGCTGCAGGCTAAAACATTTTATAATCTAAACGGTGCTTTACAACATTTGTTTAAATGTAATTTATTCCTAAACTAATTAGAGTTGTATTAAGCTATTACAATCTATGGAAACTACGCTAAATACTGTGTAAATACAACTCTTTCGTAATGTATAATTTAAAAGATAAAGTACAAAATAAATTAAATAACTATATTCATTTGCCATATAAAATACATTCTCACATGAATAAATCCTAAAGAAAATAATAAAAACTAGCATGCTAAAAATTATATAACAACAAACCACAAACCATTTCCAGCAAATGATTAATTTACATTTACTCTTGATTAGCGAATGCACATCCCAGCTTTGAGAAATGCCACAAGGCAGGTTGGAATTGGCAATTGCTATCAAAACAATAAAACCGTAATGTCATAATAAGAATTAAAACTAATATTCTTTTAATAATAAGAATTTAGAAATGGTATTCATAGCAAAAATAAAATTAATGAAAGTGTATTTAAAATTATTTTAAATATAATAGCAAATTTCACACAACAAGAATAAGGAATAGCAGTAATTTTTTTTTTCAAATCCATCTTTTAGCACTCTTTATTCTAACAACATTTTAGAAGCATAGGGTTATCTGGAGTAGAAAATTAAGTCAGTAATAGTAACATACCAACACGTTCTTACTGGCTCGTGACCTTTTGACCTTGACCTATAGACTAGTAATTGTCTGTCGTTTTTTTTCCTTCCTTCCTTTTTTAATCTAGATCTGTGAGTAATCATTTTTAATCTAGATCTGCCTAATTTACTATATATAAACTATTCACTAACATTGATCTAGATTAATAAAATGCTTCATAATAACAACTGCTTTCCAGTCTTCTGTCTGAGTGTATTTCAGCAATATAAATATGTTCAAAACAACACATCTTTGCCAATGTGTAAAGTCAATACAAATGTGTTCAAAACAACACATCTTTGACAATGTGTTAAGTGTTTTCATTTTTTTATATCGCGTGAAAGGTAAACGAAATAGTTTGAAGAAATATCCCATGCTCTCTTTCTCTTTCTTATCTACCTCCCTCACCTTATATATATAAAAAAAAATCCTCTTTATAACATAAAATCCTAATCTTTCACACAAGCAAATAAAAAGGGTTTTCTCTCTTCCTTTGGGAAAAATCAGCTACAATCTCATTAGTACGAAATGAATCTCATGATACCTTACCAGAAGTGTGTATTTTCATAAAAATCAAACTGGTATTAAGTAACTGGATTCAGGTTTTTAATGCAAAATTCCATTTATCTTTCTCTTTTATTAACCTTCTCAATCAATATAATTTCAAGATATAACTAGAACTAATATATAATTAATATGAATGGCATTTGCACATCTTCCAAACCCACTTTCTGTCCACACACATAACTTATCCAAACATCAGTTCAAGGCTACATAAGTCTCTCAAAGTGAAATAGTCACGTAACAGGAATTGTTGGTCAATGCATGACACAAAATAATCCGTTGAAAACAGCTTCAGACCACTGCACATCTATAACCATGCCGCATGTTGATTTCAGCAAACGGTTCATGAAAACAAGGGAAATGGAGACATCTTCACTTTTTAACTCTGCTTATCTTAACTTAGCATTTACTCACCCTTGGCCTTAGTCACTCAACCTATTTGTTCCATCCCTCTGCCTCTCCTTCAACTCACTTAGACACACGTTACAAGTCAACATATCATAATTTCTGAGTGACTAAAATTACAAATAAGCATGTTAAAAAAGTCTCTTAGCTATTATAATTTTTAATAAAATGTATTTAAAAATGTGGGAATATTTTCCATCACCCCACGCTTTTCTATTTACCGCACTGCTCCCAGTTTGCAAATTATGAATCACAGCAATATTCATTTAGCATGTTTTAATTTGCTTCTGTTCAGATAATCAGCAGTAATAATTTTATCACCGTAAATGTTTCTTATCACAGTATTGTAGGTAATGTGACCATCGCATAAGTTTGGCACAGACATCGCAGGAACTGTGCTAAGTACGCTAACGGCTCACGATCAGTCTCCAGAATAACATTTCTACCACACATAATTATTGATAATAATATTTTCTCAGAAGCAGAGTAGTCTTATTTAACCTTCTCCTTTCATAAGCTACATGATATGTAACACTTCAACACATTCCTAGATTTCAGCACACTTCAATTCTGTCATTGCTAACATCATTTCTCACAGCACATTCTTTCAACGAATCGGGCTTGTACCCAACAGCATCAGAGGTCAAACATGCTTTGAACATTTCAAGTGATTGTTCAATTTATTTTATCCACATCCCTCGATTTTGGTGCATATTTCTTAATCAAATCATGCAGGGGTTTTGATAGTTCTAAACTCTGGTACAAATTTACAATAGTTACTGCTAAACCTATGAATGATACTATTGCAAGTGTATTCGGGGATGTTCATCATTTTGTATTGTTCTATGTTTACTTCGCCTGGCATGATAATGCCTTGACTGAATTTCATGTGACCTAGGAAATTCTAACTCTAAGACTAAGACTTCTAAGACTTTACTTATACGTTTTAGTGGTTTGGCTATAAGCCTGGTCTCTCTCAATCTCTTCAGAACCTCTAGCAATAAAAATAAATGGTCGCTCCACGACACAGTAGCGAACAGCCGATTGTCCATAAAGGTATACATGACTTCTATTATTCAGCTACTCTGCAAACATACACATCAAGTGCGTAAACAGGCTCAGAGCTTTCATCAAGTCAAATGGTATCACCTTAAACTAGTACATTCCCACTCTAGTTGAAATGTCAATTTAAGTCTTTCACTCTCATTTACTTTGGCATGCCAGTAATCTTTTGCGATTTTGAGTTTAGAAAAGTTTGCGACTTTCTGGGTCAGGTAAATTTTCCACTGAGAAAAATGTGTAGTGTTTGCAACTTTTTTGGTTAGGTAAAACTTCCATTTACTGTGCCGTCATGCAAATTTAAATGCTGACAATCACTCAAAACTGATTACCTCTATCCCTTTTCTTACTGGCACAATCGGTGCCAAGTACATGGAATTTGCAGTTCAGTAATGTCTAGTTTTAAAATTATCGTTAATCTCTTTCTGTATAATCTTCTCTGTGGCATACGGTAATGCATACTGAAGAACTCTCACTGGTCAACTTAAATATGATTAGTAAGATCAAACATATCTGCAAGTATACAACTGTTTTTTTTTAATAATTAGTTTTACTCGTTTTATTGCACTTCAGTGACACCGTCATATTGACGTTTCGAAACGTCTCAAGCTCAAAGACAAATTGGAATGTTAGCGCTACTAAGTCTGTCTTTCTTACATTATGACATGAGTAATAAAAAATGTTCCTGCTGTCTGCAAGGCTGATTGTCCATTTACAAACATTTTCGCAAAGTGTAGGGATGCCACAAATTAATATGAAATATTTTCTCTTTTCCGTCCATCGTAATACGATAATTCTGACTACCACGTTTGTCTAGTATTTTGTAGGGTACTTTCCATTTGAAGTTGGTTATGCTGTTCTGTCAACAGTAACAAGACATGAATAAACTAAACGATCTTTTGCATTCAGGTTAAATAATGCATATTTTATAGTTTGCATTACGTAAGTTTTCTTTTCTTATCTCGCTTATTTCATCAAGACTTTCTTTTAAATGTATACATTTTCAAATGTAGCATGGACTTTTTAATCTGAAAATTCATCTGTTCACATCAGTCAGACAACGGTCCTTGTACTATTCTCTCATTCAGAAGTTCAAACTGACTAAAATCCTGAATTTACAAATGTTGTTTCTCTACAGACAAAACATAAAACTGGTAAATATTTGTCACGGTCATGCGGTCTAATGTCTCTGTTTACATATACTAATCTTCAGTGAAGTATTATCATGTTCAGCCATTCCGTTGGATGGGGGATTATAGTGTGAAGGGTGTAATCCGCGTGTATTTAATCGAATACAATCGTTTCACTTCGACTGTAGCGTTATTTACAAAATGACTCCCATTGTCCCTCAACATTTCTGAAGGCAAATGAACTCGTCTTCAAACTGCGACCAAATGTTTCAGGCAACAATTATCGTATGCACTTTATAGATGCATTATATGCTAAACAATAAAATTTGAAATAAAAACATTATAATGGTACCTGAGACATAATATTGTGGGCATCGTCAATAATTATTTTTCAAAAGAGACAGTAAACGACTGGAAACAGTGATGTAAATGTGAGCGAAAAACATTCGTTTGGATTTCACTTATAACAAAATTTAGCACATTGACGCCACATTCCATTTCTTCTTCCTTGTTTAATTTTAATGTAGGTTTAAATATGTTATTGCTAAACATGTTTGCATACATTAAGAGATTATTTAGAAAAGAAATGTGTGTGTGTGTGTGTGTGTGTGTGTGTGTGTGTGTGTGTGTGTCTGTGTGTGTGTGTGTGTGTGTGTGTGTGTGTGTGTGTGTGTGTGTGTGTGTGTGTGTGTGTGTGAAACTATTTAGTAAGTCGTTTTAAGCATAGAGTATGCATGACTAATATGTACTCGTAAGTTAGAGAAAATGTTTCGAATACATGAATGGATATTGTACTAAGAGGACTGAGTAATATCTTACACATGTTGATATTGTGAATATAATTTTGATTGTTTTATTATAAGTGAGATTGATTGCACGTGAGAGTGAGAGGGTATTGTTAACTAATTCATTATCACCTTCTCGAGAGACATAAGAGTTATTACAGTAGTACTCTTACTCTAAAGAATGTGAGTAATCTAAATTTGATGAGTTTAAAAGAAAGTGAGTAATCTAAACTTGATGAGTTTAAAAGAAAGTGAGTAATCTAAACTTGATGAGTTAAAAAAGAAAGAGTCACGATGAAGCTAGTGTTTTAGAGACACACATCACCACTATTGAGTCGAAATCCCCTTTTAGTGGCACAATACTCTAGAACTAAACGAATCACAAAGTATCCGCGTATATAAATGAGTGACAAAACCAGTCCCCTCCCCTCCCAAAATTGCTTATGGTCATTCTTCATTGATTCGGACCACAGCCACAAAACCTCTTCACCGACTCGCAACTGGAAGGCAAGAAGAAGATTTATTCTGCTTTGGAAGAGAATGGTTTATTCACAAATGTGATGCAAAAACCTATCCCCTTTCGTAGAGCAAATATAACCACCACAACGTATGCTCTTCACTACGCCATCACAATGTTATTGACCTCAGAAGACCCCACTCCCTCGAACAGCTTGTCTGTCCCTAGACTGGCATTTGATATATGATAATATTTCACTTCATGAGCGATTATAATCCATACAAGCCATCAAATGTGGCTGCAAAGGGTAAGTATTTGTGGATACTGACAGACAAAAATCCAGGCCAACTACATTCGCACAATAAAGGATTATTGCACACATACAAATTCAGATAAAACAAAAACCTCGAAGTTAAACCAGCCTGTGAGAAATAAAAGGTTCTTTCCCTCAGCACTAAATATAAATCTCTGATGACTCCCACATTACAAATCATGCCAGCTTGCATCGTTACAATAAAACTGTCTGAATGTCAGACATGGCAACGAACGCAGAACGAAAAAAAAAATTCTCAAGTGCACGTCTCAGCCACACGGAAATAAAACCAGGAATTAGAACACACATGTGTGTAGTCATTTAAAAGCACACTGATAATTAACACAGTAGGATATGTGACAGTTGGGAAAGAAACGTAAAACTAATGATGACTAGAAATACGAAACGTATCTAGCAGTGTCATGGCTTGACCTCCAGGAGGTCTCGTTTCCACTCTCATGGCTGCTTTAAGTCAATAATCTTTAACAAAACCGCACCTGCAAACAACTCCACCTCTCATCACATTTCAATGGCAGACTGGAAGGCCACACTTACATGTAATAAATAAATGCTGAAACATCAATAACATTCTTAATTTTATTCTATACATTGCCACCACATTGTTTGTATCATCATAGTCAAAACATAAAAATATACTTATCTGGGGTATTAAATGCAACTGAGAAAATTAAACATTATCTACTGTAGATGGATGACCTAAACCTATATGAGAATCTCAGTGCACTGTAGATTTGCAGTGAGGGCATTTATTCAAAATTTAGACTGGGTACATTTCGAAGACTGAGGATCTCGAGAGAAAACATGAGACCAGAGGGTTGATAGCCTGAATTCTTTACATTGTATGAAGTTTATGTGAAGGTGTAGAGGTAGAAGAATCGTAATGATATCATATTGTATTAATTGGGTTTTTTTTGCATGTGAATAATATCACTATTGTTGTTAGTATCACTGTTAAAGAATAGGCAAGAGTGCGCATATTATCCACATGTTGCAATATACAGTAGTTCTTTTCAACATGTAAAGATTTATAATGTGTAATCATACATGTTTAACGCTAAAGTATCATGGTACAATGCACACGCAGGCACACATACATACATGCACGTAAACGTATATACTTGCATATAATAATACTTCTAATAATAACTACAAGTGTGGTTTGTGGTAGTAGAGTTGGTCTTGTAGTTCTTGCAATTGTATTATGTGTCATGTAGTTATAATGAATTTTTAGATCACAGGATGCAATTCTACAATCTAATTTCTAATTTTAGATCTAATTTTTACAGTTTTAGATGCTATTTCTTGAATTGGTAAGGGATGAAGATATCCAGCTCTTTCTGATTTCTCGAGCTCGGTGTCCGATGCACTGCACTGAAAATGTGTAGTTCTCATCCCGACCGGCTTAAGTGATGGACCTTGAAATGTTGCTGGAATCGGTTGTAAATAATCGTCTGCAGACAACACACACAAAAAACCCACGACAAACTGCTGTTCATAAATATTGTTTGATATACTGTTCACATATTTTACTTAACTAATATATGACAGAAAAAAATACATACCTCGTTCTCGTTATATCATGTTTTCCTATTTATTTTGTGTATTAACAGTTATCAACACTATCATCATCATTATATATGCAATTATCAACATTCCTGCAAGAATACACATGCATATTATCGCTTCTCTCTCTCTCTCTCTCTCTCTCTCTCTCTCTCTCTCTCTCTCTCTCTGTGTGTGTGTGTGTGTGTGTGTGTGTGTGTGTGTGTGTGTGTGTGTGTGTGTGTGTGTGTGTGTGTGTGTCCCATTTTATTCCGCCTCTCCATTTAATCTACCCCCCCCCCGTTCTTTTACTCTTCGTAATACATTAATACGTATATACTGACTGTTGTTTCGTTACCTAAGGCAAAGGTATATTGACTGGATAGTTTCTCTGACGTAATCAAGGATGACCTTTACACCAATATATTCTTTACTTTAATTCAAGTCTGCTATTAGAGAGTTCAGTTTGGAATAATGTAATTGAATCGTATAAAACAAGTTCACTTACCACAACTATTGTAATAACTAAGAAACATGCACCTGTAATACAATTAAGGTTAAAATCATAAATAAAACCTACTACTCTACTCAAGGAATTATAAAAATAATTAATTAGAGAACGAGATAAAAGATAAGAATAAAATATGATAAAAAATCCATATTGCCAGACGAAAGACTATTTAAAATGTTATTCACATAAACCAAAATCTTCCCATATTTTAAAAATTATTACTACATAATCCAAAGGCATTTTTCTTAAATTGCGTGATCCAACAATGACTCTTTACCCTTACTTTTGACAAAATACACATACTTAAACCTTCTGCTGCAATTGATTTGTATTTATCAATATAAACAAACTCACGAAACATATACTGACACAGTTTAAAATTTATTCAAAACGTTTGTTTATTTTTTCAAAATCAGATTAATTTGAAGATGTAAAGCATCCTACGTGAGGGAGAATCAGTACATATAATTGTCACGGCTGTGGGTTTGTAAAAAAGATTTTAGTGAACAAGTACTTGGCGGATTTTGGTCAGACTTCTACCGTGTATACCTTAATTCCCTAAAATCAAAATAGGCATTATATGATATCACGCTATCCCTTAAGGGAGGGGTGGTTAAGGGTGTGCTCAATGGTGCGACCATTTTTCACCCCTTCCACCAAACACATTGGAATGCAAGTGTGAGGCTGTGGGGACCCACTAGGGCACTCCAGATCAGATATCAGTTGCTGATGAAATTATCAATGCAAGCTCCAGTGGTGATGTAAAACTTAAAACTGCTTTCGATCCCCCCCCCGCGCTTTTTAAGGAGCACAGCAGTAGCCCTTAAAATACAAAAGTAGTTTAGCGCATACGGCATCTCGCCATTAAAAGTAAATTGCATGTGAGCAGGCTGTGACCTCTTTGACCTTACTACATATAAGACAATACAGTTTAACTTAGATTGTGTTCTTCATTCTGGGTATTATATTTTAGGCTGTAGTAAATATTGTATTTTGTTTCTGGTTGGTTGAATTATGCTATATTTAGCTAGTGTTTGCAATGCTTCCCTCACAGCAAACAAACCTTATATCAGTCCCAGCAAAAGCACCAAGAAGCTAACTTTTATGCCTCTCATATATTATGGATTTTACCTGGCGATAAAATAAAATACTAATAAAATAATTGTATTAAGCAACATATTATGAAACTGCTATTAATGTGAGCAATACCACAGGCTAATATTTATTCAATCATTAACTCAAAGTGTATATCCACATTGTTATAATATAAAATGACTGGAATCAGTGCATTGTCTTTAATCATGAACCATCTTTGTTTCAGCATGCAACTATCCTCACTCTGTTCAACAAATTCATTGTAATTGAATAAATAGCTAACTATAAATCAATCTACTTAGTTTCTACTGCATCCAAATGATTGGAAATGTACATTTTCTACCATTGTGTTGACTACATATAGTCTCCTGTGAGGACAACTCTGGTACTTTAGAAAAAAAATATATATAATAGTAAATAAACAGATATGGTCTTACTGATCTTTAAAAATGTTGTGATCTACTTCATACTTCTTCAGAAACGTTAATTCTATGATGTTCATCACTGTATTATCCATCTCTTCAAATTAAACTTTCCCCAAATTAGTATATATTGCTGTCAATTTACTTTGAATTCGAGTGACAGAGAGAAGTCCGGCTTGAAGGCAGTTGTTAGCTTGAGTGGTGGGTTTAACTCTCATTGAGAGAGAATGGACTCAGAATCAGTTCAGGCATTTTTACTATGACATATTATACTTGTGCTTTTGTAGAGATGTACTATGTGATCTGTGAATTAACTTTTATGTTGAACTAAGCTGCACATATATAGTGTGCTAATATGTGACAGTGTTTGACATGCTGTATTTATTTAACATGTGTTCAGGGGATAATAAATACTGTTGCAGGAAAATTGTAAGTTTGAGAATAGATATGAGATAGAATGGAGTTATATTGTAATGGCTTGCTCCTTAATAATATTTTACAGTGAACAAGTACCTTCTTCTTTGTTGGTTTGAATTTCACCCTAAGAGTGTGAATTCAACCTTGACTTGTGAGTCTCTAGTTGAGTCTCAAGTTCAACTTTCAAGTTCCTAACTACCCTTCTTTTTTTCACTGGTTGTGACTTGAGTGACCGGGAAAACATGGGAAACTTGCAACATGCATATCATTAAGGGAATATGCTATGGACTGGTACATAGCAAGGGATGCTAAGTGCATATATAAATGTAGGACTTAATTTATTTGCACTGTGAAAATGTTCCAGCCAGAATCATTGCAAAGATTATAACTGCCACGTATATTGTTTCATCAAATATTTTTTTCTAATCCAAAGTGGATGTTTTGACATTATTTGTTTTATTGCTTTGCGAGATTGATTCACTTAACTAACTCTGGTACTTGACTTGTGCGGAACTCTTGCCGTATTTGCGTTCCCAAGATATAAAAACAAACCAATATACTGGCAACATTTTCTTTCCCGAAACTCATCTAATTTATACTTTTTGTTCGAATTGTTCGAATTATTGCTTCACTTACACCTTTTCCAATACTGTTTCATTTATGATTAAATAAGAATAAAATCTGAAAATATGGAATCAGTTTAGATTGTATCGAAGGTTTTAATTGTTTATTTGTTGTTAGAACCAGTCTTCAGTATTTATAAGTTTTCGATGTAATCCTAAATTGTTAGTAAATTAGTTAAATATAAATGTATACCTTTCGTTGTTTCGTCAGTTCTTTCTTGGATCTCTTCGTAAATATTAGGCATTTCTGACTGTACAGCACTACTTTCCATATTCCTGTAAAATACATCATCCTGGCATCGCTTACGCTTAGGCCTGTCGTAGGTCTTCGATGTGCAAAGTGCACGACAAAAGGCAGCTTGTTGTCAAGACAAAGATGTAATAATTAATTAAATAAGGACATGACCAAAATCTGAAATGAAAGTAGGACATTTTTCGTTTTGACTTAGTTCCCCCACACACCAAAGAATTAAATTATTTATTCTAATTAATTTTGGAATTAATTTCTAAAGACCAAACCGTTTCATTAATCCAATTATTCCATACAGTACTTGTTAGTAATGAAACATTACATGTAGAAATTTAATGTATATTAAACAAGCAATAAAATAATCCTCCAAAAATAAAGTATAAATTTTGCACAGAATAATATTTTTTCTTAAAGCGGACGCTTTCTTACTTACATTTTAAGCTAATAAATAATTTTGTATTTTATTATGTAATATAATTTGATATAACTTGCATTCCTCAATTATCACTTTAACCTTATTGATGATCGCATACAATGTCCCGGTTTACTATTAGAAACATATTCATACTATTACTTCATTCATTGATCCAATACTAATGACTAATCTACAAAATATCTATAGGTAATAAGGAACAATTCGAAAAAAATAATGCTTTTACGAAAATTCAATAAAGTAAATAAATAAATATCTTCACGAATTTGACAAACACATGGCCTATTGTACGGAATTAGATCTCTAACAAAATTAGAATTGTAACATATTCAAACACCAATTAATGGGGACAGATTCCATTCAAATAATAGTATGAATAAACCCCAGACTCGTTCTGTGTTTTGATCCATTATATTTATATATTATTTTATTTATATATTATTGTCATGACTAATGGATTGATTCAAAGTAACAGTCCTCTCTAAATGTACCTATAACACACCTCAATGGTATTTTCTAAATGTTGCATCGTTCAGACTGTGTGTTTGCTATCTCCGTCGAGTTTGTAGGAATAGTGGGAGAAGTAGAAGTAATAGGAGATATATAGGTAATAGGGGAAGTAGCAGTAATAGGAGATATATAGGTAATAGGAGAAGTAGCTGTAATAGGAGATATATAGGTAATAGGGGAAGTAGCAGATAAGGACACGATCAAAAGATTATTAATGTTTATACTTATTTAGCATCTTCATGGAGAACAAATAAATTAAAGTTACTTTAAGAAATAAATAGCCCGTACTAAGCTCAATGAAACTAATACAATGTTTAAAAGCAATAATAAACGAGTACATTATACCTATGTATATAAACATATTGATTACCTCTCTTGAAGGAAATAATGATTGAGATCAGTAAGATGACTGCGAAAATGAACACTCCGGCAACTATCGCAACGACCACAATAGTGTCATGTTCCCTTTTGTAATCATCATTGTTCTCTACTACATTTTCTAGAAAGGTAGAAAAGCAAGTTAAATTTAATTTTAGAAATACTTATAAACAATGTTCCCTCTAAGGTGCGCGGCTGCGCGTCCGCGCAGCTCATTAGAAAATGCCGCGCAGCAGTTTCAAAATTCCGCGCACAAGTTTTTGTAGCAAGCGCAAGCAACCGCCAGCACTGGAAAAAATTCCGCGCACACAGGAAAAATATTAGAGGGAACGTTGCTTATAAAGCTTTTGTTTTAAAAATATGTCCATGTCTTTCTCTATCTGTCTATCCGACCGTTTGTCTATATGTATGCATGAACGTCTTCTCTATCTGTTTCTGTGTTTCTGAATCTGTGTGTGTGTGCGTGCGTGCGTGCGTGCGTGCGCGTGTGTAATACATACATACATCCTGCATATATGAATTCACAGATGCTTTACAGTTAGAGGATTTTTACTACAGATCATATACTTGATTGGAATTTAATTTGATGAATTGTGATTGACTGTTCGAAACATGATGACAAATACGTACGTTTTGCTAAGCAGTACAATATTTTGTGAATGACTGCATACGCACAATCATGGGTACCTAATAAAGACCTACTAATGAAAATAATATGAAATTATTTCTTTTACTGTCATGCTAGTTTTTTTTCTTTCTTTTAATTCTCTGTCGTTAAACACTCTATAGACGGAGACATCAATAATAAACATATTCGTTTACATTTACCTATTATTTAAACATTTAAAAAAAAAAACATATACATCGAAACAAAATAAAACTACTCCACACCATGAGGCATATCATACGATGCACGTGCAGTCATAAACACAAACACTCACACACTCATGCACACGCATGCACGTACATTTTCAGTCATCACACATCAGAACGCTCTACAAGTTGAATGTATCTCCACACTTGCTTGTAAGACAACGTGATAATACATGCATACTCATTATTTTGTTTTCCCTCTTCTTTTTCTTAAAAGAATACTTACTGTGTGATGAGCGGATTAAGATGCTAATAACTGCACTGCCAAATTCATTGGACACGTTCACCTGCCACAGCCCGATATCTGTCGTAGTGATGTCATAAATGTGAACGGACAGTGTCTTCTCCATTTTGCCTTGCATTCTGCACCGACATTTATTTTCATCCAGACCGGAAACGGAAGTAACGAATCGAGCGTAACGGTGATCTTGAAAAACACCACAGTGATAGGACAGACTGGGCAAATCGTCAGTATCTGACACACCAGTCGTGTTTCTTCTGATGAGATGGCAATCATCGATGTATGAGACATTGATTGGAAAGGAGAAATTAATGTTCTTTCCGTAAATTGCTTCCACAGAATCCGGTAGAGAGTGATGAAATACAGGAGGACCTAAATTAGAAAACGAGGAGTTGAAAGCTGTATTACTACTCTAAATTCGATAAACGTAATAACGATCCATGCAACAAGAGAAATGTGGACCTTGAAATATGAACGTATTTTGGTGTCTATTGAATGTGTTGTCTATTACCGGAAACGCAGTCTTTCCGATAGTGAGTGAACGCTCAACGGCGTAAATTATTTAGGAAAATGTTCATTGACGTTAGGATTACATGTCGGATGTAGTCAAAAATAGTACATGAACAGGAACATTTATTATTATTGAAGAATTATTATACCTACGTGTGTGAAACTGCACTCATGTGGCAGGATGCGTGGGAGAGAAACTGCTACATTTAATTGATGGATGAGTTTGGTGACCAAGAGAAGACAAGCGGGGTCATATCTAACAGTGGCTGTAACAAACCGAAATAACACCACTCTCTGCGAGGTTAGGCTGAAAAAATCTTTGTTGCAGAGTCCATCTGCGGCTTAGAGATCAGCTGAGTAAACGTTTAAGTTGGGACCATTTGGAAGATGAAACTGAGCGTGTGTGAGTGAACGAAACTCAGGGTTGAAATTGTATTTCTTTTTTACATTCATTTGTATGAATGAAATTAAGTAATGTTTGCAGAGGTATTGTAATAAACGATTTTATTTCAGAGTTGGGTCTATTACTAAGATAGGTGAAATTTAAAGCTAGAGAAATTTAGGAACGTAGGGCCAGTTCTCATATCTTTGGGTTTTATCGTACACAGCTGCATCTGGCGATCTACTAGAGTATGCTGTTGTACATATCTGGGAGAAAATACATCTGGAATAATAATGCATGTGCGGTCCAGAGATTATCGGTGTAATGTGTGTAAATGGTGCAAAGTTAACCACAATAATTCTTATGAGTCGAGTACTCATTACAAGGACTACGATCGTGTCTTCCTAAAACAATATGAATTAATGCAATAACTTATACAGCTAAACAAGGACATTCATTGCTGGTCACCATAGGTCAAGATGCATTTTAATAAGCATTTTATAATAATCATAAGGTAAATATTTATTATTCTTTTGATACTATATTAACTTGAATTGTTCGATGTTAAACGTTTCTTATGTGGCTGTTAGTCTAGTAGTCTTCAGTTAAAAATATAGCGACTCTCTTTCCAGTAGTGTTAGTGTAAGTTAATTATAACTCTAGTGCTGCGTCTTGTTAAGAAGTTAACATTGTTGTGTAATTGTTTAAATTTGATTTTTATATAAAAGCTATTACTGTTAGCGGTGAGTGGGGTGGGCGATCAAGATTAATACGCACAATAAATACAAGGTCGTCACACATAAACAACCATAGTTGAATGTATGAATCCACATAAATTATCGTGCTAGACCAAAGTACGTTGCAATTAAATGCATAAATATAGGTCACCCCAGATATGCGACAGACTTCAAGACAAACTTTCTTCTGTCTGTCTATCTATCTATCTGTCTGTCTGCATGTATGCACGTCTATCTATTTGTTTATCTATCTATCTATCTATCTATCTATCTATCTATCTATCTATCTATCTATCTATCTGTCTGTCTGTCTGTATGTATGTATGCATATCAATCTAGTTATTTATCTATCTATCTGTCTGTCTGTCTATATGTCTGTCTGTCTATCTATGTATCTATCTGTCTGTCTGTCTGCATGTATGCATGTCTATCTATTTGTTTATCTATCTATCTATCTATCTATCTATCTATCTATCTGTCTGTCTATCTATCTACCTATCTATCTGTCTGTCTGTCTGTCTGTATGTATGTATGTACGCATGTCTATCTATCTATCTGTTTGTCTGTCTGTCTGTCTATCTATCTATCTATCTATCTATCTATCTATCTGTCTGTCTGTCTGTCTGTCTATCTATCTATCTGTCTATTATCTAAGATATATACAATTAGAAGAATACGCAAGCTGAATAATTTTTTTGAGGAAAACTAGCAAGACCGCAAGAAGAAAAATATCAGAGATGTCTCGTCCGGATGTTCAAGAAATTCGTAATGTCCGGCTGAGTGTTAATTTGTTAGATATTTATTAAGAAATGAATACACCACTTTACAGTTTGCATAATAAATCAAGAGGAAGCAATTAATACAAGGCATTGTGTGGAGTGCCCCATAGGAAACAAAATGTTACGAACAGGCAACATATCCGGTCAGTTACTAAGGAACTATGTGAAGAGCATAGTTTCACACTATATTTACGTACATTATCATACTTTTATACTCCCTTTTAGAGTTAATATATTATTTAGTGTGGGAAGGTCTTTTTGATGGGGTCTTTTTTTTTTTTTTTTTTTTTTTTTAGTCATTTGCATTTTCTGCTTGTTTATCTTGTATAACATACCACGAGAATATTCTATATTTCAAATTTATTTTCAAGCAAGCATTTAGTAAGACTTTTAGTAAGACATTCTGAACATATATTACAAAGTAAAATTAATTATTAAATACAATTTATTGCTCTCGGAAAGTTCATTTTCTTTATCTCGCGGTTATCCTATGTAAACTCCGAATTCGAGCCAGAATAGGTAGGGGTCGGGTGGGGTATTGTGAGATGAATAGTGGTGGGTTGTGGACTAATTGTTTTTTATACGTGATAATGGTTTTAGTCGATATTTTGCTATCAGATTTATTTGTTTTCATTCTGGGTGATGTATAGAAACTAAATTAATTTTCCTTTAATTTTTTTATTATGTTTATTTAATTATTTCCCTATTTACCTTATTGTCATAATTACTATCGTTAGTATTGTCAACATTTTGTCGTGTAATAAATTTTCACTTACGTATTTTACCTGTTGCACTCATCTGTATTTTATCTTAAACTTAGTGAGCTTAATAATAAGTAGCGCTCCTTGGAAGTACCCACGTCCTCCGTAAAAAGAATCTTGGTAAGATTCCGAGACCTTGGTTCACAACCGACAGTCAAACAGAAGTCGTGGAAAAGGCATACTACTACTACCATACTAGTACTAGTACTACTAAATTAATTAATTCATTCATTCAATTGTAATAAGTGGATTGAAGAAACGTCACTTCTTGAGTAATATTCAGTCATCCACCTATAATTTTCGTTTAATTGGATTTCCTCCTTTTGTATAACAATGATTTATATTAGGTGTGTAATTATCATCTTATTTAGACACCTATTTCAGTACTCTCTTGGGTGGGATGGGATAAGTACCATTTTGTAATTGTCGGAATGTTGCTTTTATGTTATAATTAACTTTATTCTTCTGAGCCGACTGTCGTACAGTTTTAATAACATATTCGGAGATCACCACGGGTACAGTCCATTTGTTGGAATCATATATATATATATATATATATATATATATATATATATATATATATATATATATCTTTGTCAAAGTCAACTCATGTCATTGAAAGCCAGTCATTACCCAACGTTGGTGCAACCATGTGAGCTAATTGGGATGTGATTTTGGCGCAAGTTGTAGGGTTTGATTTTCATAGAGGGTGGGGGTGGGGTCATAGTTAGACTAAAGGTCAACTAAAAAAAAATTAATATGTTAGGGCATCTACTAGACTGATGGTAAGTTTAAATTTAGACAGGCATCCGCGTGTTTTTTTTCATCCAAGGAATGAATTACTAATTAATTAAGCATATGATCATATTTTCTCCTCATGAGCTAGAAAAATGGAGTGATAAGATTAATGATCAAGTGTTTCGTAGTTTAAGAAAATGACTGTTTATACGGCTTAAATAGTTAATTTGTGCAATTGGAAGGCCATGCAACAAACGATGTGGAGGGCCATGTAACAAACGATGTGGAGGGCCATGTAACAAACGATGTGGTGGGCCATGTAACAAACGATGTGGAGGGCCATGTAACAAACGATGTGATGGAGTAACAAATCACTTTGAGTAAATTAGTGAATTAATTCGGCAATAAGTCAATAAAGTAGAGAACAGATGATATTTTTTTTTTATAGAAGACTGTCTGTGGGACATTTAAGAAAGTAATTAATAAAATGGGTGAGCGAATGAGTGAGTGAGTGATTGAAACAAATACTTACAACGAACATTAACTGTAGCAGACCTTTTCACCCCTGACCCGCCTGCTTCACATCTCATTTCCCCGGAGTCATGACAACCGTAAACATAATTATACGTTATATTATTGCTCTCGTTAGTAAGTTTGTCAGTCAAAGTTTTGCCACTGCTGTCTATGAGTTGAACTGAAGATGTTGGATTCCCAGGCTCCCAACTGCAAAACACTTCCACAGTCTGGTTCCTGGATACAACGATAGGGTTGGAGCCAGCACTGCCGTTAACTGTAAGGCTTGTCACGTGTGCGGGATCTGCAATGGTCCAAGAATGTTATACATAGCATTTGTATTCCTCTCGTCCCCTCTCGTATCACTCTCCCTCCCACTTTCTACGATCTTTCTCTCTTTACTGCTATTGGAATAAATTAAGCTTGCAAAAAACACACACATTAATGCATATGTGTAAGTCAAGAGGTCTATTAAAGTTTCGTCATTTTTTCTCCTCGCTCTTTTCTCTTCCTCTGATTAACTATTTCTTACATGTTCCAACAGAAATAAATAAATATGCCTCTCACCAGATAATTGTCATATTACAATATTCACCTTGTGTTTCTCTGTTGCACTATAGCATTTCAAACAGCTACAATACAGTCATGTTTTAATTTCCTCCTCTGCAAATTTTATAAATAGTTTTCATCATTACTGTCTATTAATTATCTTTCCCTGAACGCACACATTCTTATTAAAACGTGAACTTACAGAGAATGTTGAATGTGATGTTTTTCGTTCTCCATTTTGACGTTCCTTTGTAAAGAATCCACCGCCATACTCCCTGGTCCGATCGTGACACACTTTTTGAGAACATGTAACCATCTTTCTCGGTACATGTACAAGTTGTTATTCCGGATGACACACTGCATTTTTCCATTGCGTGTCGTATGTTGCACTCAATATCAGTTTTGAAACCAACAGTTATCAGAAGATTGTCTTTGCTGTGACACATATCTCCTTTCAACTTAAAAGTGATGTTCACTGTCGTAAACTCATTGGCATCCATGGTATCATTTATTCCAGGGAACA
Organism: Sinotaia quadrata; assembly: GCA_028829895.1. Classification (NCBI taxonomy): domain Eukaryota; kingdom Metazoa; phylum Mollusca; class Gastropoda; order Architaenioglossa; family Viviparidae; genus Sinotaia; species Sinotaia quadrata. Next base: position 127,863,133 of record CM054179.1, on the reverse strand, counting down.
TTTCAAATATTATATCTGAAATTTTAAAGTTTATTGTCAGAAATTACTACCTCTATGTTATACCATTCCTTACTCATGAACACTATGAGAAATGATGAACAGATAAAAAGATACATTGGACACTGATAAATTACAGACAAACATAGAGATATACGTATACAAAATTAGAAAGATATATGTGTGTACGTAATGACAGCTAGGTGGTATATTGATTGTATACATATATATATCCTGTGATGTATACAGTAAACAATAGCGCTTATCGGAAATCCATGGCCTTCAAACAAAACATTAAATTTCAAACAAATCTATTTAAGCAGAACTGTCATTGGGAATTTTAGAAATAAATATAGAAGAAAAATAGATACCAGTGTGTTAAATATTTTTTTTCAAAATACTACTAGTATTTTACTGCTACTACTAGCGCATTTTATTTTCGTTGTATTAATACTGCATTGACTAGTACTAATTATAAATAATTTACAAGTTTGCTACAAGATAAAATATGAATATTTTCGTTGTATTAATACTGCATTGACTAGTACTAATTATAAATAATTTACAAGTTTGCTACAAGATAAAATATGAATATTTTCGTTGTATTAATACTGCATTGACTAGTACTAATTATAAATAATGTACAAGTTTGCTACAAGATAAAATATGAATATTTTCGTTGTATTAATACTGCATTGACTAGTACTAATTATAAATAATTTACAAGTTTGCTACAAGATAAAATATGAATGTTTTCTTTTAGGAAGAGAGTATACGTAAAATGTAATTTTACTGAATTCATCAATACTAACTATGATTAAATTTGATTACCGAATAAGCAAAATTACGTAGTAATGAACAGAAAAAGGAGTAGAGCGTGTCCGCATATTAGCAAATGTTATCTATCTATCTATCTATCTATCTATCTATCTATCTATCTATCTATCTATCTATCTATCTATCTATCTATCTATCTATCTATCTATCTATCTATCTATCAGTTTGTGTGAGTTCGCGCGCGCAATTCAATGCTTTTCAGATTACATTTTCAATGTTAATACACTTTGTTTGTAAAGGTTCAAAATAATGGAAAACATGCGCACAACTTTACCACATGATTCTAAACTGCAGACGTTGACCCAAGACAAAATCAAAACTGAGAGCAGACACGGCACTGGACACATCACTTGACTGTTCATCCTTCAGACGTAATCGTGTGACAATATATACACATGTTTACGAAAACGAAATGCACATTAAACTGTCTTGCTAGGAAGAACAAAATGGATACATGCGTGAGCATAAATGAAATAGCACATCACCCTAAATACAATTTTAGAAATTGGGAGCAGTTTCGATTTCCGTGCTACTGGGCGGTAGTGATTTTAAGAATAGAATTGTACTAATTTCTAGAATGCTTACTTCGAACTATGTGTAGGCACGTTTCCGTATACTTGGTCTAAAGTGTTTGTGAGCATACGAAATGAAGATTAACAAGAGACTGTTCATATAATATTGAGAAGAAAATACAATCTTTCCCATTACTTTAGAGTGATATGTTATTGTTAATGATATACAAGTAAGTTTTCTTTCAAGTGAATTTAACTAAACGCAGCAAATGTCCGAATTTATTATAACTTACACACTATAGCACACGTTTATACTATATAAAAATAATTTAAACTTATTAGCCAAGCTAGGATCAGTTATAAAGTTACACAATTATGTGCGAATTAGGTCAGTGTTATTTCTAAACACTCCAATACCATGCCCACACTTCAGTTTCCGACCTTTAGCGAGAACGAGCGATTGAATATAACTGCACTTATCACATTCAAGTGAATCACTTCTGCTTCCTGAGAGTCCAAACTTTGCATTGTGTGACGCCCAACGCCACTTAGTTCATGAATATGATTCTAATTAATTAATTAATCATTCATAACTAATTACAAGTGATGAGAATCTTAATTTATGTTATTAATGATCGTCCAGAGGACATCACTCGTCTCTCTCACTTGGCGGATATTCGGACGCCGTAAACATTTTCTCTCTTTCTGAACATTAGAGACAAACTGTTACTGTCACACAATATTCCATAGGTGGAAAACCTCTTACTAAAGGAGAAGACAAATCCGTCTTTATTTTATATTTAGCGAGTCTCCATCCTCCCACTTTCTTCTCCATCAAAGGTTATCAATATGCATATGAAGGTCAATACATTTAACAATTAATTTATTGAATCTACAATTAAATATACATAGGATGAATACAATGAAAAAATATTACTTGACATCGATATTTCCACGAAACCACATTCAAATAATTTCTACCATTCACAGTCTTATGTTTATACAATTCAACAATAATATCAATACAAATCACAGAATAGTTTTATCAGAGAGAAATGGAGTTATTAGAGATAAGCTAATAGTTTTTACATAACCGTTTTTTTTAACTGCTGACTTAATAGTCCTTCCATGCACTTGTGCAACAAAGAAACACGTTTATTGTTAGCCATTATTACATCAGCTCTACAAGATTCACTGGCACTTTGAAAAAAAACTGGTTCACTGTTATTCTCTCGTGTTGGACGTCCTCCCTGAAGTATGCTACCTGAAGGTAACAATTGTAGCTATTTCAGTAACTTCACTGTACCAGAAATTACTACTCACATGTTTGCATTAAATCAGCAATTTCTAGCATATTTTCGTCTGGAGCCTTTACTTAAAAATCTGACATTTACAAACATACCGTCATAAAGAGTGCCCATTGACAATTTAACAATTTAAAAATTAAAAGTAACGATATGCAAATTTACTCCATCACAGGTTGTAACTAAAAACTTAAAGAGAATTGCAATAGAAAAGATATATCATATCTTCTTGAAAATTGCAGCATTGAATTTAACCAATACGTTTAATCACACAGTATTCAACCACGTATGCAATAGTGGATCGACCATGAAGTATGTTATTATTTTAACAGTCTATTTAAACCTAATTATAAACCGTAAGCTAGATCTATCATGCAGTTTTGTACATACAGTAAAATAAAGAACCTATTAGCTAATACGATATGAGATTTCACAAGGACCTATGGACTGATGTGTAATAAGAAACAAGCATTAAATGTAATTTAACGTTTCAACATGAAACCATGGATTGCAGTCAAGGAAATTCATAGTAGTGCTTCGCTTTCAAATTTCATTAATAAATTGATACCAAAGACGTGTGTGTGTAGCACTGGATATTGTACATGTATGTGTGACGTAGTTATGGATGATTACAAGGATGATTATTGATAACATACCACATTAAGTCCTCGTGCACATTAGTCTTGATATGATACAGAAATATGGAAATAATTCTAGGCATTACTGTTCTGCATGTTTTGACAACAGTTTCAAATATGATAATACTCCTAATTTCAGAATGATCAGCAAAATTTGAAGAGGATGTGACTGGTGGTAATTGACCATGGAAGGGAATCTGAGAATCTCTAGTGAGAAGTACAGTTTATAAAATATATCCAGTGGAGGAAATAATGTGTGCATCCTGTAATACTGTAAAATACGTAGAGACTTTGTCTGTCTGTCTGTCTGTCTGTCTGTCTGTCTCTCTCTCTCTCTCTCTCTCTCTCTCTCTCTCTCTCTCTCTCTCTCTCTCTCTCTCTCTCTCTCTCTCTCTCTCTCTCTCTCCGTTTATTCCATATGTCGAAGATTTTGATCATTTGAAATCGATAATAAACCTTTGAAACTTGCATTTTCACACATTCTTGATACTCTGAAAAGTATATTTTCTTTCATTACTAATCTCTTTGATTAAGAAATATTGAACAAGTACACTTTCGAAGTGCATGAGGGTTAAGGTATCTAGAGACTAATTGTCTTACATTCTGCGGCATCCACACCACAGGAAAAGGCTCATTATTTCCTAATTTGCTTGATGCTTTTAAAGTAGAGATATTATCTAAGTTCATCAGTCTATCTTTATTAAATATCGCTCTTGTCGAAATGCTCTCTGTAAGAGGTTCTCAATCACTCCATAAAATTTGATTAGATCATAAACACAGAACACACGAAGACAGTGCCAAGACGAAATGTATTATTGTTTATTATGTTTTCAACAAAACAAACCTGAACGCTGCCCATAAGATCTTCATAATTTTTTTCTGCATTAATGATAGGCTATCATCGTCCGAGTACCAAACAGTTGGTCCATCACGATTTAATTTTGGGGCCAGTTATGTTTGAACGTGCAAGTTAATAACTACTTTCACCTGCATACGCTATACCTGCTTTATTTACTGATGAAGCACTAATACAACACCAATCACAACATAAATAGTATCATGAATGCATGACGTAATGAAATCATGCACGAGCCTAGAATCATTGTGTAAAAGTAACGGTGTGGCTGTGCACTTATCAAAGACAGTGTCAATGCATATTGGAGTTAGGCACAAAAACATTAATGGGCACGTAGTCCATTCAGGAGTAGATACAGAACTTCTAAATCCTTCTAGGCAGAACACCTACTGTGTCCTCCTGCGTAGGAACCTCTGCAAAACGAGTACAGACAACGTTAAAGCTTCATTGTCATGTATGTGTACTTTAGGCATTTTGGTAAACTGTTTCAGTCCGCAGACGGAGGTTATGCACCAGTCCAACCTTGAACTCTCAAACACACGATAAGTGACAGACGTCAAATATAATTATATAGTACAATATAATTTACAATATCAATGATTGTTAACCAAAGGAAACAATGCATGATTCTTCCTCTTACAAAGTGTTATCATAATGACATATAATTTACTATTAGTGATATTGATAGTCTCATATAATTAAGTTTATATGTTACGAAAACATTAATTTAGAATGGCGCGAAAGGATATATCACTTACAAAACATGTTTTTATCCCCAACATCACTCGTGTTTACAAAATCTCTTAAAGGTACATTATAGTATGAATATCTATTTCGTGTTTATTGGAAAGTATGGTGAAAGTGTAATGCCAATCAAGGTTGAGAGTAAAATAATTGAATTTTATAACCATTAAAATAAATCTGATGAGTGTTAAAAAGATTGAAGGGCAATGTGAAACTGTCAGAGCACTCATTCACAAAACTGTTTTCCAGGGAGAAAAAACGGCAGTATTATTTAGCTCTTTCACTTCCTTGCTTTTGGTTCCTCCTCCGATTCTTCGGTACGTTGTCTATGGCTTCTCAAGTATCCCCCCCTCCTGCATCTTGAAGCTGTCATTTGACCTTGACCACTGTGTAAACAACCAGCGGCGTAAACCTTCACTCTTGACATTGTGCATTGAGCAAGGGACGATATGCTATCACTTAAAGGTCACATGATCATTTGTAAAACAAAATGCCTAACTTTCCTTATCTTTTCGTGATGTACAACTGTTTGCATTCATCTATATGTATTTCACTGGCTTACAATGCGAAGTATTATGGATAGTTTTAAGCTGTGAGAGCAAACCAGAGATTGATGAATGTTGTCAATAAATTTTACTTTCTTCATTTAACATCCATGTTTTCTGAGTGACACGCTTGGAGAGAAAGGTCAATAGTAGCGGGTGGAGGTGGAATTTAATAAATAATAAGTCGGAAGTATGACCTCGAGTGTGGTTTTTCGCCACTAGATAGTTGGATAAATACCAGGCCAGTGCTGATCTACTGTGTTTACATATATGCTAAGATTAATCAGTTGAAGGGAGATTACTCCTTCGATCCAATGTCCGCTTCTGAGAGATGTAATTATCTTAGGCGGAGATATGATATTCTCATAATTTAAGAGGTACCCCTCGCATCTGTACAATACATGTTGCAAGTGTAAATGTATAGTCACATACTCCGCACTATATGCTATATCGTAGTTTACAGATTCGAAATGGAGAAAACATCATGACAACGTGTTCACTGGTCGAAACTGCGAGACCTATAAACCATACGGGATATGGCGTCTTTATTTTGCAACCTATCAGGGAGTAGTATATCATATTTGCAACAAACGGTTTTGATGTTATCATTTGTACAACAGTTGAGGCACGTAGGTACTTTCTCATTTGGTTCAATGGGCAGTCAATTATATAATTGCTAGCTTTGCTAGCTGGACTTAAACGCTGTTTCCACTTAGGTATCTGATATGTGTATTGGTTTGAGGTAATGAGGTTTCTCCAAGTCTGGACTGGACGTTGATACGGAATCATTACATGGCTGTAAATAATCAAGGCTTTCAGGCAAACTTCCGGTCGCCATTGAAGATGCATTAAAATAGTTCTCCAGTTGGATCTCGTAATTGTTTATTTCACTTTGGCGTGCAGGCGGTGTTGTTGCTTCAAGTATGAAATGGAAAAAGAAACAAAATTATATTTTAAAATATCGCATTAATAATTTATAGATTTGTAAATATATGGATCTATTGCAAGATTATATATTTTCTTGCGCATACTGTCATATGATTTCTAAGCAGATAATTCTTAACCTAGGACAACTACATATTCAATTCATTAGGTTGTTTTTACTATTTAAACAATTTAAAGTTACTAATCGCATATAACAAAGAAAAATATATCTACCATTTTTAAACTGCGAATATTGTATAAAAAAAATAAAATATATTCACACATAATTTGTTGAATCCTACATACAGAGATGAAATAAGTCTCAATAAATATTTTAATCAACAGAAATTAATAAAATATATGAAATTATAGTTAGTCAAAATCACCTTCAAGATTCCAGATAACTCTATTATATCCGCAAAATGAAAATACTAGATACTACATCACAAAATGGTAGATATAAAAAAATATTTTTACAAAGCATTACAGAACATAACTTCAAGTATGTAAATATGCGTGAATTTATGCTTGTTAGTGCGCATGTGTTGGCAAGTATTTGTGTGGCTGTTTCGATGTGTGTATATATGTTTCAACGTACATCCCTTCTTCTTCAAGCGAAAGAATTGAAACAAGCATTTCAGTGGCCTTAAACTAAGCAGATAAAATATTATTTATCCCACTCGCAAACAGCCGCCAGAAAAGAAGATGACTGACATTTGTCATCCTAAAGAGGAAGAGCAGAAGAGAAAAAAGAGGACGCACAAAAGGTCACTAAGAGGATGAGGAAGAGAGGAAGATAACAGAGAGACTGCACACAAGGTCAACGAAAAGAATGAGGAAAAGAGGAAAATAAAGAGAGACTCCACACAACGTCACTGAAGAGGATAAGGAAGAGAGGAAGAAAAAGAGAGACTGCATACAAGGTCACTGAAGAGGATGAGGAAGAGAGGAAGATAAAGAGAGATGATGTCTCTGTATTGAACTAACCACCCTCTCGTATTTCTCGTATTTCTTCATAGCTGTTATCAGTCTTCTGAATCTGCAGGGTTTCATCTCTCTCGGCACCAAAGCCATAACTTCGGTAAGCCACTGCTTCTTGGTGCCGAGGTCGAGTGGGGTGTTCGTACACTCTTCCTGTAATGAGGTATAAGTTCGTTTGAAATCACGTGAAGGTGATTATTTAGAACTGATTTGGCAGATATGATAATGTAGTTATTTCACGTCAATCTGTTTCTTTTTCTTGTATTGCCATAATTTGACATTGTTAACTTTAAAGTTTGCTTTAACGTGACACGTTTTCGAAACAAAGTTAAATTATAAATATTCTTGTAAGGAGAAAGATTAAAGTTTAATAAAGTACTAACTCAGGCAATTAATCTACACTTAAAATGTCACATCCCAAAGTCATATAACCTTGACAGTTGACAGCATATTAAATAGAAGTACACCTTTCGCTAATGGAATAAAATGTATATCATATAATTGTTAATCTATTCGACTTTCACCCCTTTCACTCCTCAGTGAGGAAACGGAAAGAATTTCTCATGGAATAGTTTTAACATTGTGAATCGTATGCTATGCAGCTACATTACGAACATCATATATTTCAAATATGCTCATTTGTAATTAGCCATGGTTGTTGTACTAGTGGGTTAGTACAGTGGTTTCCAGGCCATGGTTGTTGTACACGTGGATTAGTACAGATGTTTCCAGTCAGCTAGCTTTCCTTCTATTATAAGTACTTTCATTTAATACCTAAGGGTTATGCCACAATGTGAAACAGTTATCAATGTGTCCGAGTTAAAGGAAGGGTTTAATCTAATGTCGTACCCTAATGAATTATTTAGGTCAATTATTTAGGTCGTTTTCAATATATCCCTTAACATTGCCCAATATCATAAATACAGATCAATCAATAACACTTCATCCTTTCTCTACATCAGGTGCCAATACTGCATGAAGTATTTTAAATAAATCTAGATTTGATCAAATGCTATGAAAGTATAAAGTCACGTAAGCAATTGGGTGTTCACGTACCCAGTTACCCCATTAACAGTTGGATGCTAATGATTATATCCTATCCAAGGAATTTCTGTAAAAATCCTTATATTTATTCCAGTAGACAAGAAACTGCGAGATCGAATAGAATATCTAATATAATATTCTACTTGATAAGAATATCTGCATGAAATAAGTTTATTTTATATTTCAAATATATTGGAGTTTCTCTAATGTATGTGACTTTCTTCTATAATTGTTGCTTTCTCTTTCAATTATACTTTGCGTTTTGGTAATGCATATGTGAATTGTTTCTTTTGAAACTTTAAAATTTATTGGTTTCTCTCATCTATGTGAATTACCTCTTTTGAAATAGAAAACAGAAACAATTACAATGATGAAGAAGACTGTAAATGCTATGGCCCCACCGGCGGCTGCTGCAACCATGCTGATATGAACAACTGTGGGAACAATAACACGTTGTAATAATCTATTTTTTAAATTTGAAACGATTTTAACATTCTACAATGACAGTACACAAAATAGCAATAAAATTATGTAGTAAATGTGAGAAAAATTATATAAATATAGTAAGGAATTCGCAAGTGCAAAAGGTAGATTCATACTTTGTGAATATGCACAAATAAATAAATCTATAAACAAATACAATCATTTTAGAATAAAACGTCACATGTGAATGTGAGCACACGCGTAAGTTTTAAATGTGCTCATACTGTCTACAGTCTACTTTTCATACTACAATTCACCTTAATCATAAAAATATTTTCTACATAGAAATAGAAAACATATTGTATTCATGTTATAGTTGTCAGACATACGAAATACGTTTCTGTGTGTAGGCATAATAAAACACACTGCTTTATTTATGCTTAATTTAAATGAATGTTATCACTACACGTGCTTCCTAATATACATTTCGAAGCTTCACTTTTGCACTGTGAACTACTTGAACTGATACCGTTGTTAAAAATAAAGAGTAGTAGGTATAAGACTTCCTACTTAAGAACAAATGAAAATACTTGAAAAAAAGTTTCCTTGCCTTATTACAAATCAACTGATTGGGTGTTATTTTAGCATATATGGCTTTAAAAAATGTTTCAAACGTCAGTGTGCTCAGAATACGGAAATGCATTAAAAATCACACACACACACACACACACACACACACACACACACACACACACACACACACACACATGTGCATGTATGTAAATATGATACTATCAGTACGTTTCTGTCTGCCTGCAATCCATTTTTCTTATGAATATATGTTTGGTAATGCTGCTGGCTGCATAAAATTGTCTTTCTTTTACTAATAAGGAGACTGACTTCGGTCAAGATGAACGAGCATATGACAAATGATTTTAATCCACTTATAATTTTCGCACAATATATTATGGAAAACCTTACTGTGTTTATCTCACCTGCACTAACGTAGATATAAAACTCTATTTCACCACTGCCAACTGTATTAGTTAACGTAGCACGCCACTTTCCATCGTCTTTCAGTGTGATGTGAAACATCTGAAGATATAATTGGAAGTCTGGTGCTGTGCCATTAATAATACACACGCATTTATCTGTATTAGATTTAAGATTGTGTAATGATATTTCATTGTGCACTTTGCAGGTATAAGAAAAATACGAAGTGGCGATGTCACCGTTCATTTTTATCTCCCCTGAATGTTTCGTGATCTTACACTCTGACACGGCGGAGCTGTGCGTACGTACGTGGAAATGGAGCGACTGGTCCTGGCCTTCAATTGCTACAGCTTCAACTGAAATGTTGGCAAACCTTGGAGAGCCTGCATAATAAGTACTTCATTATACAGCTGATTACGTGAATCATTTAAATGTTGTATATGATATGCACTTCATTATAAGCTGATTACGCGAATCATCTAAACGTTGTATATAAAATGCACTTCATTATACAGCTGATTACGTGAATCATTTAAATGCTGTATATGATATGCACTTCATTAATTTATAGAAAAGAAACATTAAATAACTTAATTTTCAATTAGTATTTGGTAAATTAAAATGATATTAATTTGAAATTTAAAAAGATACATTTCATTACCACACAAAAGTATTTATTTTTATAGATTATATCGAGCATATGCAAATTATTCTGGGCTAAAGATAATAAGTTACTGATTGTGATATTAAATCATTTTACATTTTTTTCAAAATATATGAAGTCGTCTTTTAATTTTATATGACCACATGACTTTAAAAGACCTAATTTAATCAATAACCTCTTTACATATATTTTTCTATCTACATACATGCGTATCTATTAACCTATCTATCTATCTATCTATCTATCAATGCGTGTTTGTGTTTGTGATTATCATGACAATTCTGGTTAGGTACGATGCAGTTGAAATGCAACCCTAACATTATTAATAATAATGAAATAATTGTTAGTCAATTTGATCATTATTTAATTTCAATATAAGGTTATTGAAATAAAGTAAATTTAAACGAAGCACATTGTGAATCATTGTTTTAAAAAAAAATGACGTTACAGCCACAAGTATAATAAAACTAATTTTCTTATAAGCCCATTGTGAAAAAATCAACACGTCATTCTGATTACAGTTAATTTACAATTTTTACAATTTACTTGTGTTTGAACTCACATTCCACTAGCAGAACCGCTGACACATTTCTAACTGCTCTATCAGCCTGGCACCTGATGATACCCGCGTCGTGACACGTGGCGGGAAAGTGATAAGTCATCGTTCCATTCTGAGCACTGTTATTTATTAGTGAATTCCCATGACTGCCTAAAAGGTGAACAGTGACCGGAGGATTTCCATTCACCCAAGCACACACAACCTGAACTTGTTGGTTTTGTAGTACTAGGCGAGGTTCGGTTCCATTATGTCCGTTTATGGTCAAGCTTATCACCTGGGATGGGACTGCAATGGTGATGAAATAAAAAGTACAGACAAGGGATAAAGCAAACATTTGGTGTACAAAATAATAGAAAATGACACGAGTTAGTTTGTATACGTACAGATTTTAATATATCTGCATTCATGGTTGTGTAGTATATCTATATGTGTAAGCATAAACGTAAAGGAAATTACTATTTATAAATAATACGGGAGGAAGACCGGTAAATGTTTGAGTATATTCTCTCTCCCTCAGCTCCCCCCCTCTCTCTCTCTCTCTCTCTCTCTCTCTCTCTCACACACACACACACACACACACACACACTAGCCATGCATGCACACGATTCAGATGATTATTGCAAAACAAGCATTCTTTTAAAAAAGTAAACAGAACTAAATTGATTAACATAGTGGTATGTATCAGAAAATCACCTGCTATTTTTCAAAGAACTGATAATCTATATAATCTTATCAACCTAAGTGTGATATCACCTCCAGTCATTCGAACTGTTATTACCCTCAACGAGTTGTATAAAGAGCTCCGTTTTGCCATCGCCCACCTCATTCGTCAAGGTAACACTCCAATTGCCACTAGCTTCTATTATGACGTCATCAAGTCTGACATTCAGAGTCAGCTCGGGAGCTGTTCCATTTACATGACATCGACACATCTCTTGAGAGCGTTGGTCACCCGAGTTGGACTTTTCTTGGTGAAGTTGTACGTAGCATTCGTAGGTGTTGTAAACTGATCGTGTTTGATTGCTTTTTGTCAGTAATTCTTCTTTGCACGAACTAAGTTGACACTTTCTTATACTGGATGAGTGCATGCGAACTGAAAGACGCAAGTCAATACTTTGACCGAATGATGCATTAAGTTTTCGAGAAGCGTCGTTGACAAAGACAGGAGGACCTGAAATAATTTAACAAAAGACGAAATTATTTATGATTATGTCTAATTAAGAAACAAATACGAACATGTTGTATTGCATACATACGTATACATATTTTAAACCAAACTCTCCATAAATTGACCATTTCCGTTCCGTCATTTAGACAGCCATCCAATCAAGCCTGTAAATTACATTCATTTGCATTTCAATGGATCATTTGTAAAGAAAGGAATAAAATTTGCCTTTCAAATCAGGCATAAAATGAATGGTAAATGTTTCTTATATATTACCCAAGAAAGTCCAAGGTAACCAATGTGTAAACTAAATAAAGTCCCAGGTAACCAATGTGTAAACTAAATAAATTCCTAGGTAACCAATGTGTAAACTAAATAAAGTCCCAGGTAACCAATGTGTAAACTAAATAAAATCCCAGATAACCAATGTGTAAACTAAATAAAGTCCCAGATAACCAATGTGTAAACTAAATAAATATAAATAATATCTGTAATACTCACGACGTTCCGATAAGAACAAATACTATCTATTCTCAAGGGAATGATATCAAGTTTAACTGTTGTTAACACTTCAAATTGTGAGTTATTTTTCCAAACAAATAAGTATTTATGTATAATTTTTGTTGTTGCATACCTTACCTTATTTCAATGCTCTTTACACTAAGCAAGTTGGCAGACGTATGGTTTGCTACTCAGAAATCGGCCGTTAGTGTGAAATAGCGTACTTACAACGACAAATACAAATTTAGTTTATAAATATAATGCAGTTATGTACTTTCAGATCGATAAATATAATGCAAACGCATGCGCTAATGTTGACATAACAAGTGCATAACTTACATTGCACAAGTAAAGTGACAGACATGTTTCTTTCCGCACCATTTGCCTCACACCTGATGTTTCCTGCATCGTGACAAGTGACAGCAGAATACATATGAGTAATGCTTCCATTACTGTCTCTCAAGTCTGAAAGTATTTTCCCACTGCTGCCAAGAAGACGAGCTGCAACAGGCGGGTAACCAGGATCCAAAGAACAGACAATCTGTACGTTTTGATTTTGGAGAACTGTCCGTATATGACCAAATCCATTCACCGTTAAGTTTGTAATGCGTGGTAACGCTGTGATAAAAAGATATAGCATATTAGATTTCTTTCTGTCTAATGTGTCAAGGATAGACGCTGTATTTATATGTATTTATAACAGCAAGTTGTAACACGATACGTTAACCGACAGTAACTAGGTCAGATGTCTATGTAGCTTGAAACCGAAAGAAATCTCCCAAGTGAGCATTCGTGTCACACATATTATAGTTTATTATTATGTGTAACAATAATAACATAATTATGGCAATAAACAAAACGTATTTATGACAAGTTAAAGTAGTGCATTCAATTTATTTTTATTAATTTAATGATAACATGAGATTTGAACGCATTTTGAAAACAACCGTTTTCTTGCTCTCTTCCTCTCTTTTTTCTCTTTGACTTTCAGGAGATTCTAATTTGTCTCATTCTTAATAAATTTATCATTTCTATCTCACAAATTGTTCCCTCTAAGGTGCGCAGTTGCGCAGCCCCGCAGCTCATTAGAAAATGCCGCGCAGCAGTTTCAAAATTCCGCGCACAAGTTTTTGTAGCAAGCGCAAGTAACCGCCAGTTCTGCGCACACAGAAAAAAGTAAAAAGTTCCGCGCACACAGGAAAAATATTAGAGGGAACGTTGCGAAGTCACAATCCTGCGTTTATATGATTTGGAAATTTTCAGTCTTACAATTCATGCAATAATATTCTCTCTGTATTGTTGTCCTTTCGTTTATGTCACGTTCTAAACTGATTTTTTTTTTAAACAATGATGTACTCACACGTCACTTTAAATGTAATGGTATGTTCTGCTATCACTCGTAGATAGCCGTCACGGGCTCTCCATTTCCAGACACCGTTATCTGATCTGTTGATAACCTTCATGAAACGAAACTGTCCAGATTTAAATTCGCACTTGCATAATTTCTCAGGAACAGCCCCTGTACACCCCTCCTCATTTAAATTGATTTCGCAAAACTTTGTTGAATGGTTTTCTATGATGATGAAAGCATTATTCAGACTTCTGCATGACTTGTTTTCAAGGACGAAAGTGAAGTTTGCTGTGTTGTTCTCTTCGGAGATAAATGTATTGCTTGATATGGTAGGAAATCGGAAGTAAGCGCCTGCAAGTGAAAGGAAAGTATATGAGAAACAGCCCGTGTGTTCACGGTTCATTCACAATATTGTACATAAAATTACTCTTATTCAATTATTATATTAAAATTTGAATAATTGCAAAGTAACTATAACCAAACAATTGGATGATATTTCAAAATGAGCCAATGCTTAAATGATTGTCTTCTAAAAGACTTTACACAAGCATTGAACATTCAGCGTTTGCACACCTGTCTTCACAATTACGTACAATTAGCCATATTTTGTCTCATTCCCATTCCTTTGTCTCACATCGAGTCTCAAGTTTCCTTTCAACTAATAATTACACGCACAGGCCTTCATTTCAACATGTGTGTGCCTCGCATTGCACTGTACACTGCATACAGTGTTTATTCGTAATAAACGTCAATTAAATATACAGACGAAGAAAACACTAATTGATGTTCTCTAGGACTCAGTTTATTGCTTTGTTCCCAAGTAGAAATGAAATGTGTCAGAACAGATGAATTCAGATAAGAATGCATGGATCACTAGTTCAACATCAGCAAGATTTTGATCAGTCAGCAAGACAAAGCTGTGCAATGCGGGGAAACAAACTCACTCAAGCCAAAACAGTTAAATTACTCTGGGTTTAGATTCACATCACTACTTTAATATTTAAAATCACATGAATAAAAGGTATCTTCAGACTACAACCTTTAAGTCAATGACTACATGAAATATATCGAATTAAGTTCTTGTCGCATCTGTATGAGGTTTGCGAATTTGCGCGGGAGAATGTGGTTGGTTTGCATCAGAGTTTAGTAATAACTGATTACAGGAGTGTAGGAGAAGATTAACGCTTATCACAATTTCGTTTTCAATGTACATATATTTGTTGTACGAGTTCTAATAAACTGGGACACTTGTAATGCGTCCTCGACTTCATAATTTTAATTAAAACAAGATACCTATCATCTTATTTGATCAAATCATCCAATGATGTGATAAAAAGTAGTGCAAAAACAACCGTACATCCCTAACACTGTCATTGCAATTTACAAACAAGAGCGCTCGGTAATCAATTATAAGCTAGTCATATATATTTTAAGAAGACGCAGTAACCTAGCCTGCCCACTAAACTTAAATACTTTTTAACGTGATAACTCTTTACAGAGCTCTGGATTACATCTAAGATAATTTCTGGGTCTCACATATTTCCTTAGCAGAGGCTGCATTCAATTCCTCCATGGAAAAAGCACAGAGACAAACCAGAATGTAAAAGAGGCTGGAACAAGCCATTGCCAATTTAACACATATCCACATGAATCCTCTGTCACATTTTTTGACTGAAAAATGTAGAAGAAATTACTCCTTACTAATACAATCTCGCTTTGTGTGTGATAGCTTGAGCGATCTTCTTCCTCATGCACACACACACACACACACACACACACACACACACACACACACACACACACACACACACACACACACACACACACACACACACACACACACACACACACACAAATCGAATTCACTTGATAGCGTTCACGAACTTCCTTGTTTATAACTAGTGCATTGCTTGTATACTTTATTTTTTCATATATAATTAAGCCAATCATCGTTTCTGTCGCTGATTTTTTAAAGCGTTTTATTCTTGTTTCCTTTAGATTTCTTCTGAAGTATGCATGATCGGGCTTAGATATTTGTACATCGCTTTGCCATTCTAAGATATTAATGCTATATATTGGGTGGAAAACTTGACAAAAACATTCATATTTCAATTCACGAATTAGTTTCTTATAATGTCTGCTTAAGTTACTTTGATTGACGTACGTGTGTATGGCGTCCGAAAGTACAGAGGTCAGAGGTCAGAGGTCAGGGATCGAACATATTCATAAGCTAATCTCACCACTACTTGATATAATTATCTATGTCAATCGGGCAAGCTAAGCATTTAGCTTGATGGAAATTGTCCTTTTCACAACATTCATTTTCTAAGTGTTGCGAAAGAACTGTGTATGTACACAACATGTGTGGTTCCATATTTATTTGTTAAATCGCAGCTGTTTAAGCACTGCATTGTTGGCACTGAGTTTCAAAGGCCTGGTTGAATAATGTCACCTTGCCAATTTCATTTATTAATGTCAATCATTGTTACTTGAAGAATTTGTATACGACCCTGTTATTGTATTAATCATAGATATTTTAATTTTTGAAATTCAATAACAATATTAATAACAGACCCCAGGGCCTAGCCTACCCCTCCTGGAACTATTATGATCCCTACTTCAATAATCTAGTGGGGAAATTATTTAACTTCACACGAAAAGAAGATCAGACTAGTGAACGTATCCCATCGTTAAATCACGGCACATTCTAGTTGATTCCCAATCAACGGTCGTTTTAAATAATTAATTAAGAGGTGGAGAAATAATACTACAATTAAATGGTAAAAATAACAAAATAAAAATTACAAGTTACAGTGAGTTAGAAGAGAACATCCGCATTAACCCTCACGCTATTCCTACTAGAGTTTGTCAATTAGTGCTCATGGTTTCTGAGTCCTTTATTCCTTTCGACTTCCGATTCGTTGGTGGTGATAGACTGCGATGTCGAAGCCGCACATGTGGTATCAAGTCAATTCTGAGTCTGCGTTCCTCTGAGTCGTGGTTCTAGGTTGCCTCTTCTAGCTCCAGGCTACATAACCATTGATAATCTTTGCTTATAACATTTGTTGGACTAACGGGACAGTACAGGATAATGAATGCTCTCATCAATAATAACTACAAATCTAACTCAAGAAATATATTAACTATCTTTTAAATATTTGATAGTTCCATACCTTGTCTCGGATAAAGAGGGTGTTTGATGTTCATTTCAATAAAATTAATCAGTCAAATGTAAGAAAGAATGGAAAACACTTGATTGTCTATTACAACAAAGATCTGCTGTCCTCCCGACTGCAAGATCAGTACTCACTAATCACACTTACACCCGTACTAAGTCTTGTGTTTGACATTCTGTAGCAATTGTTTATCATGTATTTCGTACATATTGTCTAGATATAGAGAGTATGCTGATCGAACTAAGTCTGAGTTGTCTTTGTGTGTTTTATTATGCAGTCCTTCTGACTTCTGTTTCCTAATCAAGACTCCAAACAACGACTTGCTTCACTGCTTCAATCAGCAAACCTATAAAGTTATTTATTAAGGCCTACTACAGTCTTGTACATAACATGCAAAGAAGTGTAGGGATGTAAACAATAAAGAATGCTAACACACTTAATATTGAGTATTTGTAGCAGTAGATATATGCGTTGCAGTGATAGTAAGATGAAGAAGTGAAAAGATATTATTTTGTAGAGGTAAGGAGGGCGCATGTGTCGGGGAAGGAGGTAGCTGAGCCTGGGGGTCTGGTGATCTAGATACGGAAGCATTTAGTTTCACAAGGAAATTTTCAAAAAAAAACCAAACACCAGTCGAGTGCAGATAAACAAAAGTAGCGTTTTGTTGTCGCTTGCGTTGATCTAAATTTTAACGCATGCACCAACGATGTTTGCACTTGCTCAACAGTCTTGCCATGATGATGATGACTGCAACGATGATGATCACTCGGATGAAAAATATCGTCGAAACAAAACCTCGAAAAATATGCAAACCTACAAGTAAATAAATTCAATTTAGCAATATATTGGACTCTTCCATAGACTGTTGTTAATTCACTTTTCTTAGTGGCTATATGCAAGCATTCATGGAACATTTATCAGCTGTTATGAATAGAGTATTGTAATAAGAGATATTCCATTAGCTACTTGCTTATATTCAGTTGTTTGTTTGTTTTATAAAACAATAT
Organism: Sinotaia quadrata; assembly: GCA_028829895.1. NCBI lineage: Eukaryota > Metazoa > Mollusca > Gastropoda > Architaenioglossa > Viviparidae > Sinotaia > Sinotaia quadrata. The sequence goes on along the minus strand of CM054179.1, from coordinate 127,844,912 downwards.
TAAAGAGAAAAGGAAAAAAGCGTTTTCTCATCGTGATTTATATTTTCAATCCAGTACTCAATTGCAAATATGTACACAGTATGAAATGGATTCTGACATTCGATCGTTTGATACACACGTATGATGAAAATATTACTAGTCTCTTTTTGAAAATAATGTGGGGAGGGAAGAACTATTTTATCTTATTTATTTGTCATAGACCATATTACACACACCATCGTGATCCGACGGAGTACAGTAGTCACTGCAGTTTGAGGGGGATTAAAGGTTACAAAACAAAAATAGGCATGCTCCTTTCTGAAATTAAGGCAGCTCAATATTTCAGGCATATTTCATCTATAAACTCATTTCTCTCTTACATACAATTTCAACTGACACATTCTGTAACAATATTCATTAGCGCTATACACACGTAACATTAGAAGTATAGCTTCAATCAAATTTCACAAAACTAATGCACAAGTAACCAAATTAGTGAACATAGAAATAATGGTTCAATTATAAAAGCATTCTCCAATTCAAATCATAGATCAATGTCAAACAGTATGAAATATTTCTAAGTTCATTCTTGTTTAATCAGTCAGTTAATTTACCACATGCTAACGACTGAGTTTATGACTGGACTTGAGATATGTTCAAAGTGAATAGAATATAGAAATTTCTTCAACAACATAAATTTTAGTCCATCCCCTTTGGATGATGTTGTTATGAACAAGTGTGAGCCTATTAGTCAGAAAATCTACTCATCCACTTGGAACTGGTTTTGGATTGCATTATCAATTTATTCTCTACCTGAGGTGGTGAAAAGTAAAATTCATGGGTAGAGGAAAGCTCATCATTTCTTCTTACATCACCAATAAACAGTTTACTGGTGATAACAATGTTTTCTTAACTAAGGTAGAATGAAGAAATATTTGGCAAAGTTTCGGATGTCTTGCCATGGTTAATGGGACATATACTTCGCACGTATTTATTGTGTCTGTTGTTAATTATCAATATCTTTCATTTATTGTTGTATTGCATTAATTATCAATCTCCATTGTTGTCTTGCATTAATTATCAATATCTATTGTTGTCTTGCATTAATTATCAGTCTAATTTGTAACGTTTCGTCATTAGTGTCCCCTTTGATAAGTTGAAATTATTATTTCCCAATAATCAATGTATTATGACGTCACCAACGACCTACGAGTTCATCACAATTAAAGTTATGTTGATACAGGTCTGTCTATGATATTTTTCTATAAATACAGATTATTGATCAATTGATTTATTTGCAAGGGATAACTGTGAACAGCTTAACGAGAGAACTTTGATAACTGTGAATAATATGTATGCATTGCATTATAAAGGATATCGTATCATATCATGTAACATGCTTTTGAAATACTCTATCTACGAGGGATTACCATGAGCAGGTTAACTTTGATAAACGGATAACTGAGACTAAACTTTATTCACGAAATTACAATGTTTTAGGAAAATGTTATCGTATGAATAGCACTTTTCTACTGAACGACACATGATAAAGTGTTCATGAAATGCCTAGAGAAACAAACCTGAACAATGGGTGGATAAGCAGTGGACTAAGCAAACCATGGGTAAGAGGTCAGTGTCAAAAGATCTGTACTACGCAATCAGGGGCTTCAAAGTCAGATATGCGATGATTACACTGCCAATTGTCTCGAAAAGTTAGTTGCTAGGAAACTCATTCTTGACAACCAGATAAATGGAACAAGCTCGCTTCATTTGTCGATATTTATCTTGACGCCGCTGGTAGCAATGACAGGCAGCAAAAATATTCTGCCACAATGGACAAAGCGACAGATGATTGAGAGTGCATTCTTCGCAGGAATCACACACACACATAATATCACAGCTGCAAACGTGAACACTGATACACTAAACGCTGAAACACAAACACAAGAATACAGTCATACACACAAACACACATGAATACAATCACACACTCAATCACGGACGATCTCTCACAAACACAATCACTTATGCAGACACAATCATGCATTTAAAGAGAAACATATTTTTTGCAGCGTGCATACTTATACAAATGGGGACTATTTTGTCTATTCGTTTTCTTCTGAATAAAGTGTGCACTGCATATAATTTTCTATCAATATTTAAAACTTTGCATTGATATGGGCACTGTAAACAAGTAAAACGAACAGAAATACTGAACGATCCAGCGCCATCTTACTGCTGTCACTCATTAACATGCTAAACGAGGTTTTACTTTTTTCAGAATTTGTAACCTCGTCTGTATATGTATACATGGTATGCGTGAGTTCATATATATATATATATATATATATATAATTAGCCATACTTCAGTCAGATATGATGAGTGGTAAATTGACTTAATTTCTGTGTTGAAGAAAAATTAGAATGCAAAGAAAATGAAGAATTTGAATCAAAAGAAAAAAATGCAAGTAAGAAGAAAGAAAAAGTATAACAGAAGAAGAAAGCAAAGAGGAAAAAGACTGCAATGAAGAAGAAGAAGACGATGCTGATGATAATGACGACGATGGTCATTAGGATGCTGCTGCTGCTGCTGCTGATGTGATAATTGTGTTGATTATAGACAGATAGATAGATAGAAAGATAGATAAATAGATAGATAGAAAGAAAGACAGACAGACAGACAGACAGACAGACAGACAGACAGATAGATAGATAGATAGATAGATAGATAGATAGATAGATAGATAGATAGATAGATAGATAGATAGATAGATAGATAGATAGATAGATTGTGATAACGGTGGACAGGAGTGCGGTAAAATGTCGAGATTGCTGTGATGTGTCTTGCTATGAGCTTGTCATCTTGTCTTATGCATAAATTGCCCACAGGTGTTCTTGTAATTGAGATCGTTTTCTTTTATAATACATCGTCGCTGATTTGACGAGACTAAGATAGCAAACAATTAAATGATACAAGCCAAACACAAATATCCAAGTCCATGGTGCAGTAGATAATACGTATGCCTTTTATAACGCATACAAGTTAATTGACAGGAGAATATTAATAATATCCTATCCTAATCTTTATTTTCTTTTTTTTTTAAGACGTACAGAGAGGACGAAAATAACAGATGGCTATGATAGTTTTTACTGATTGGTCACTTGATAAAGCCGGTGACGAGCATTCACAACATTTCATGTGAAAGGCTGTGTTGAAAATCGCTGTCTTTGTAGGAGAGTGCCGCGTCTAAAAAAAAGGTACAAGTAAATTATCCAGAATTTCGCTGAACTACTTTCTTCAGACGGCAAAAACTACTAACGATGGATTGCTGACAATTTTATTTGTGGTATGCATCATAAGTATTGTATTCACTATTCGTTTTGTAAAGAAGCATAACAAGTATTTAATGTTGATCCCACTCAAACGATTCTAAAGGGGAAGAAATAGGCTTAGCGAAGTCTTCTAAATACAATCATTGGGCAACTCACTCAAAGGGTGCGAACGACCCGCTGGTTACGAGTTCAAAACAACTTTCTGTGGAGCACACACAATTTGTCCACGTCAAAGAGCTAGGATTACTGTTTGGACTCGTTATGCCGAGGAATCATCTAGGATTCAATGTTCACCTCAATGGTACAAGGTATTTTAAGTTTGTTTTATTGTTCTTCATTAACTTCAGAAAAAAATATATTCCTGTTATGATTTCTATATGTAAGATTGCAGCCTGCAGAATTAATGTGCTTTAGCTTCACACTGATCAACACAGTTTTTATTTTAATGTGCGCTAATCATCAGGAGCGTTCAGTTTGATCTGCAATGGTTTGGACTTATACACGAATACCTTTTTTAACCGTATTTCTGTTGGTTTTACTTGTTTACAGTATTATTGCTTTATGTGTGTCTTGTATTCAATATGTGCCATTCTGTTGTAATAATATATGTGTATGTGTACATGTGTGAGAGAGAATAGTTATGAATGCTTGTATGTGATGAATTCTGTAATTTATGGATGGTTGATGAAAGCGACTATAGATATTTTGTAATGCATCATAGTCATTCTTCTCGAACCAAGCTACAAACTGATGTCTATAGTCGCATATCAATAGACAGAGAAATATCTCGCCCTCAGGTCATACTCAATCCCGTATAGACAGACATAAACAGTTAATGCAATTAACAAAACGCCTATGAACGTATAGGTGATTTTAATTATTTTTATAATGCGCAGGCTGAAACCACAAACTGCAAAATAAAATTAAATGCAGAAAATAAAAAATCTGCTAAATTGTATCAATATGTGAATACTTAGTTTATTTAAATAATATAGCAAGGGCTATACTTAAACAAAATGTTCGCTTCTTTAGTAAACACATACTGATGAAAATCAATTCACAAAGAGTCAATAAAGTGTGACCATCGTTTGCAGTGTATTTGGTCTGGCCTGCTCCATGAATAGATATATATTCGTCAATCTAGTTTCAAGACAGTTCGAATTTCCTAATGACACTCAACTACTATCAAATCTTCTTCCAGTCTCCATCGGAAATATCTTGCTCCATGAAATTGAAACTATATAAGTGGAAATAGCAAAGACACTTCTACAACAAGCACTCAGGCTAGTCTAATGGCGACTTACAACATAGAATAGTCAATATCCTTAAAGAAATCAATGTATACCCATTCACAAATCTTCCCCGACTGTGGCACATTTATTGCTTGCTTTCAACAGGTGAATACGTGTAAATAAGTAATAATGAAACCCATCAAATATTTCTTTACACATCAGTCCTACCATCCACTTAAGAGAGTACTCTTTCTGTTTAAGTACATGTTACAGTTAATGCAATTCTTACAAATAGTTACATTCATAGATGGCAAATACAAATATTCATTTATATCTCACAAGGAAGCTATGCCAACATTTTATGGATAAATGCATGGAGATTATTTCCCAAGAAATTAGTTTGTGTAAAACGAAACAAAGATACTCGTCTTTCCTTATGATGTCATACTTCTACAGGACTCATTGCCCCCACCCCCATTTCCTCATAACTGACTAATCACAAATATTTGAAAGGCCGAACTTTTTATCTTCTAAACAATTTTTAAAGCACCAGGTTATGTGTAATGCCCTCCCCTCCCCTTCTCTCTAACCCTCCATACCATGACTACTCTCGATCATAGCATAAGCCAGTTAGGACCGTAATCCCTTACTGTACATTTATATTCTGCAGATGAATTTTCTTCAACGGTTAAACATTTATTCATAAGCTTCCGATTAAAAAAGGTGAATAACGCGAGCCACCCCTCTCACAAACGCCTCCACCATGTGACATTCCACAGTCTCTGGATTTCTAATCTGAGATCCTGGTATTTTTCTACTTTTTCTCTTTCGTCTGTTTATCTTTCTATCACTTGCAACAGCGAAATCGATGAGTGTTGCTGTTCTGTTGGACTTAATTAAGAACTACAAGATCTGGTCTTAGTGCAGGAATCATTCGATCGATATTTGATTTCTGTTTCGGTGACTGTTTCTGGTTGGAGCATCTATGCACTCACTGGGATCTTTTCTTTATGTCATTTGGTGTAATTTGTTTTAATCCTCATTCAAATAACAACACTTAAAACCGTTCTTGACTGCTTGTACTTTGACCTCAAAAACAATTAAATTACTTAAATATTTTAGTTTATTGTATAATTTGTTTTACGAACATATGCGCATGCCAAGCTCTGTTGTTCATTTAGTCTGTATTAGACCTTTCCTACAGATTAAGTGCACCGAGAGGAACATTTATTTCATATTGATCTATAAGTACATGCACTAGCTGGTGGATATCTTACTGTGCATTTAAGTATCTTTGAAATTAAGGAAATTAGCAATGCATTAAACGGAAACGTATTGATTCATTTATTAGATCGCTAGAGTGCACACACTTAGTGAATGCATTTCTGAAATATTTGCAGGAAATCTCTCACTTACCGAATTTCTCTAAGTGCATATAGTAACGGAAAGCATTACTTATGTGAGTGCACTCACTGAATGCATTTTCTTCATTTGTGTGAGTGCAAACACTAATTAATGGCATAATGTATTTTCTGAGTGCGCACACATAGTGAAATATTTCTAGTTATTTGTGTATAATGAGCACACTCATTGAAAGTATTATTATGAGTGCACAGATTTAATACCAGAGTACGTTTATTTCCTGAATACTTGTATGAGTGAGCACACTCACTGATAGATATATGTGTGTGTGTGTGTTAGTGCGAACAATTAATTTCTTAGATATATGTATGGGGTGGGGGCACTCTTTTACTGAACGTATTTATCAGTCACTCCCCTGACTTAATTAAAATCTAAGACAACGATGACTATGAATGATGCACAGGTCCAGTAACTCGTATTGAGCCCCCAGTCAGAGTGGTCACCCACAAACATATAACAATAATGAAAGATGATATATACATTACAGTTTTTTTCAATAAATGAAGATGATAAAGATTGACCAGAAAAGTGAACAGAATATTAATCAACTATTTATTAAAAAATGAATAATAAAAGTTATTCAAAATGCAATTTGAACAATGAACCCAAACTATTTTTGAAGTCTTTAGCCTGCCCCTTTCTATGTCTGATTCACTAAGAAAATTATTCCCTTTTCATCACTGTACTCTCCCCTTTTCAATAAAGTCAATTTCTAATACAACTGTTCTTCAGTATGAAGTTCTGTGAAATACCACATTTCCCAATGCTAGCACATAGAGTATTTATCTTGTGATATACTGCTACATTCACTATTACCATACCACGATTATCGTGATGTCACTACACGCCATCTTGTGATATACTGCTACATTCAGTATTACCATACCACGATTATCGTGATGTCACTACACGCCATCTTGTGATATACTGCTACATTCAGTGTTACCATACCACGATTATCATGATGTCACTACACGCCATCTTGCATTGTCTGCCTTCAACTTGTATTTCCACTCACTTTAAGTATACTGTAATTGAGAATTTACATAAGACTGTAATTGGAATATCCTTGACAACCAAATCCATGAATAAACTGACCCGACTTGGTACACATTTAGAAGCAGGGTGAAACTAAATGGAATAAAATCATGCAGACCAATGGATGCAGTGTTAAATATATTGTAATGATTTATAATTGTGAGTGTGTCCCAGAGACTAATTCTCCTGGTTACACACTTTGCTACTCTGAAAAGAATTATAAATAATAATAAATAACATTATATCTAAATCACACTATTTCACACACTACATTTAGCAAATATTCATACCTTTTGTTTCTGCTAAAATAAAAGGTTGACAATAACACTATTTCTTTCTGATAATTACATATGCACTTTTTGTTGTCGTTTGACTATCTACATTTAATGAAAGCATTTGTTGTTGTCGTTTGACTATCTACATTTAATGAAAGTATTTGTTGTTGTAATTTGACTATCTACATTTAATGAAAGTATTTGTTGTTGTCGTTTGACTATCTACATTTAATGAAAGTATTTGTTGTCGTTTGACTATCTACATTTAATGAAAGTATTTCTTGTTGTCGTTTGACTATCGACATTTAATGAAAGCATTTGTTGTTGTCGTTTGACTATCTACATTTAATGAAAGTATTTCTTGTTGTCGTTTCAGTGTGCCAAGTTCGATGGTGCTTTTGTGCATTGTTGATAGCTGTCATTTTGATATTTTTGCAACAACTGCATTTTATCTCAGTTTGGAATTCTAAAAGTAAGTGGAAAATGTCAAATAACCAAAGGTATAACAAAATGTTAAGAAAAGGTTGAGTAAGGAAACATTTTTTTAAAAAACAAACAAAAGTCAAGTAACAAACATAAGGTAATGAAATCCAATAACAAAATGTAAGAAACAACCATGGATATAAAGGTGAAATAACCAAAAGTATAACTAGACCTAAGTAAAATGTATTCATTTATGTTTATTAATAATTCTCCCGGGGGAGGGGGAGCACGACTCATCTTTCACTTGACGGATTATAAGGGTTAGTAAAAGTCTTCTCCTTTCTACACTAATAATACAGATGTTTTATTGCCACACAATACTTCTGTGGATGGAAACGTCTTACTAAGAGAGTAAATATAAGTGAAAGATGAACCCACCCACTATTCCTCAACAAAAGATTTTAATATATGTGCTGAAAGATTAATAAATTTAACAATAAATGTATTAATCAACAATCAAATGTACAACATATGAATATAATGAAAAGAGCATTGACATTTAAATCACTTCACAACAATGTCCGATTAAACATCCATTTCATTCTAGCGTGGGAATCAGCAGTCAGAAGCAGATACAAGGTTACAAAACACCAAAAGCAACAAAATGGCATGCAAAAGTCAAATTAAGGCAGTGTTACGTTTCAGGCATATTTCATCTCTAAACTCCTTTCTCTCTTACACACATTCTGAACTTATAAATCTTCAATAATAGTTGTTAAACCAATACACACATGTAGCACAATATATATAACATCAATCAATGTTCACAAATATAATGTCCAATGTAATCCAATTAGTGAAGATAGAAATAATGGTTCTATTTAGGTCCACTGCTTGTACAAGAATCCACCCCTACTAGAAATGCAAGTGAAGATGACATTCTTGCATGGATTCATGATTTAGAGCAGCAACTGTCTGGTGAGACCATTTGTCTTCTTGGGGGTGAGGCACTTTGTGTAATAACATACACATATGTATGTACATGTTTGTGTGTATACTTCTTCTTAAAATATCTCATAGATAGATGGACAGACAGACAGACAGACAGACAGAGAGAGAGAGAGAGAGAGAGAGAGAGAGAGAGAGAGAGAGAGAGAGAGAGAGAGAGAGAGAGAGAGAGATTTTGATAGCGACTGTCATTTTTCCAGTAGATATACAATACATTTTTATGAAGTGAATGTGTCATTATTTCTAGAAATATGCATGTGATTATTGTTGCAGAGGCAGTTGTAGACACCAAAAATATAACATCGTGTGAATCATTAAAGGCTGAACATAAATGGTGTAAGTACTATGTAAGTTAAGGAATAAAACGTCTCTGGGCCTCACATCAATAAATAAATAAATAAATAAATAAATAAATAAGTGTTCAGTGTGTATGCGAGTAAGATTGGGTAGACTCTGGCTACTAGGTGATTGTAGCTTTGTATTCAGTTTTTATTTTTCTTTATATAATCAAAGATTCTGCTTTTTAGATTCTATGTTTTTAAAAAAAAATAATGCATTGTTATACTATATAATACATGAAATGTTTCTAGACTAATTTAATAAATACATCTTACATAAAGCTATATCATAAATTATATTATCCACTTAATGGACTAATGCGGCTTATCACCTCAGCGCAATGTGTAAAGTCTTTGCTTTAAGTTTATCCCTGCGACAACACGACCTGCCTCCATAAATTCTCCGAGTCTGCAGAAGAACGAGTGTTGCAGATGCGTGTTCCGCACATGCAGGTTTCACGTGAACAGCTGGACAACATCAGCCGCATTGGAAAGGATGTGCAGCCGAAGAAATATATTTTCGTCACGGCCGTGTCCTCCAACCACTACAGCGAGTCTCAGGCTCTTGTGTACAACTTACACCATAACGTCTTCAACAATCTGCACCCGGCTAACTTCAGTTTTGTGTACGTTGATTTGGGATTAACTCCCTTGCAAAGACGTCGGGTATGTAAAGCGGGTGACACGGTGAAAATAAATCGTAAAATAGGTTAATATGTGCACGACCATCACGATTTATTTGATGGGGATTTTGTATAAGGTTGAAAGTGCTCAATATCTAAGTCCATGCATTTTGCCATAGTAATTTTTACGCAAACTATAATGGTCCTTTTCTATTTGTTTAAAAATGCATTTAAACTCTACTGTGAAAATGAGTTTAAAAATACACGCCCGCATTTGTTCTCCTGGAAGGACAGATGTACAAATGATGAGACAGCAAAAGTATAGACGGTGCCTGCGTGAGAGTGCAGAATAACGGATGTTTGGATAGTTAGAATGACAGACAAGCAAATGGATGGATAAAATGTTGGACTATTCGATGGACAGAAGAATACATTGCTAGATAAACACGTATGAACTCAGATAAACTAAGTTAAAATAAACTGAGTTTATTCTATTTTACATTATTGCACAGGCTGAGAAAAACTATGTTTAATTTAAACTGTTTTTATTCTATTTTACATTATTGCACAGGCTGAGAAAAACTATGTTTAATTTAAACTGTTTTTATTATATTTTACATTATTGCACAGGTTGAGGAAAACTATGTTTAATTTAATATGTTTTCATTCTATTTTACATTATTGCACAGGTTGAGGAAAACTATGTTTAATTTAATATGTTTTCATTCTATTTTACATTATTTCACAGGTTGAGGAAAACTGCGACTGCATAGTAGTATCTATGCCGTTTGAAAGTTTCCCTACTTTATCCAAAAGTCTTTTATGCTATCAATGGAAGCCACTCATAATTAAGGTAATTTAAAGAAAGTGTTTTGATTATATATATATGTAGAGAGAGAGAGAGAGAGAGAGAGAGAGAGAGAGAGAGAGAGAGAGAGAGAGAGAGAGAGAGAGAGAGAGAGAGAGAGAGAGAGAGAGAGAGAGAGAGAGAGAGATTGAAACATTTAATAAGATATTATATTCTTCTTTATGTAAATATTTTCCTTATCAAAATATATTTGTTACAGACGTTGTTATGCATTTGTGTGTGGTGTGTGTTCATCTGTCTGTCTCTCTCTCTCTCTCTCTCTCTCTCTCTCTCTCTCTGTGTGTGTGTGTGTGTGTGTGTGTGTGTGTGTATATGTGTGTGTGTGTGTCTGTGTGTGTGTGTGTGTGTGTGTGTGTGTGTGTGTGTGTGTGTGTGTGTGTGTGTGTCACGAGTCTGATAAAAATGTCCGACCTGATGACCCACTTGCCTTGTTTACTTCAAATTCGAATATTTGAAACCCTTGGCCCTTTGTTCAAAGCTTCCCTTTTTCTAGGTGCTTCTAGAACAGGTCAAGATGTTATGTAACTTTAGGACCATTGTCCAGTTCTCGAACCAACCACATGCTTTGCGAACAGTCACGTGATACGCAATATACCTTTCTATATATGTACCCACACGCTTCCGCTCCCTCACTTCGAGCACATTTTAGCTAATTCCATCAGCTTACTCGGGTCGTGAGAGGCAGCCGGCGCCATAGAGAATCAAGGTACCCTTCGACTTCTCTCAAAGGTATCATTTTATTTAATAGTATTTGCCTATGTATTGTTTAAGTATGTATTTGTGCTATGTATTATATGATTTCCATATACACTTGAGCATGGTTCAGAGAAATAGCTGAAAACCTATATGTTACGGAATATAAATTTATTGTAACCCTTTTTCCATTTCTGTACTTTAATTTATATTGTTTTAATTCACTAAGAGCCAGAATGCTGCGCTCGATATGAATTCTTCATGTAATTCAATTATTGCGTGTAATTTTAATTGTAAATTGTGAAGCGCTCTGTCGGTTTGAATTACCTCTTGTATGAACATTAATTTAACGTTGTATCTATTTTATTGCTTCATACGTCATGACTGTTAAATGGAACACATGTGAGACGATTATATTTTTTCTAAAATCTAATTGTAAGCGACGCGAGGTCGAAACTCTTTGTTCAGCGCATTTAATTGAGCCATGCCTAGGTAGGACCTGTTAGGTTGAGAATTATATCCAAACACGTTGCATCCACAGGTCGGCTCATGGTTCATGTTCACCCATGCCTCACCTGCATTAGCTTATTGGTGTAAGCGTGTCGAAATCCACTCTGAGGGCCATGCTGCAAAAATTCCAGTTCCTAGCCACTAACAAAGGGACATCATTCCTTATGCACCACGTGTGTCGTTAAAGGGGGACTGAGGGAACGAATCAGCATGACTGAGTGTTGAGACCAAGGATACAAGAATAGAGCTAAGTGCAAAATCAAGTGTACAGATCTCAAAGGAACACTTTTCTGGCAATTTAGATTGACAAAAATCAGGCATAGGCGCGTAAAGACAGAGTGAAGACTATTCGCGTTGCATTCGATTTATTGTTAATTTGTTAAACTTTATTAAATCTTATTTTCTTTGTTAATACCTCTTAGTAGTTGATTTCTATGCACAATAGACCAATTAGATTAATTCTTAGATTTGAATGGGGGCGGATGAGCAGAAAGATTGATGACGAGTGCATATTAATTTAGAGGGATTTAACTGTTTTCAAATCTAGCTAAAAGTTCGCAGTTTATTAGTCTGTAAATTTGTCGTCTGAACTACAAGACGCACTTTTAATTAGTCAGATAATAAATTGAGCAACCAGTCTGCGTAGAATATGAGAGGAAGAATTAATTATATTTAAAGTCTTTTAATTATTCTAAGCAGGGTCTTTAAATAAATACTGGAAACGTAACAAGTGTGGGTCGTCGCGGGATTGATATGTATTAAATTGTAAATTGTAACATTTTTATACATAGGGCGCATCATAACCTAGAAACGAACGAACGAACAGAATTGCCAATTGTTCTTTTGATTTTTGTATCACTGATTTTCTTTGCTTTTGTTGTGACATGTGCATGTATTCTTTTGCAGAGTAGCGTGCATGTTAGTTAATGTTGATATATTTAAGCGTAGTTAAATATGTCATGTTAGCTATTGAATGATTTATTTAGTATTGTGTTACTGAGTACTTCATTGTGAGGAGTCGAAGGTTATACCGCCAGCTAGGAGAGTTATCGGTAGTAACAGACTTCGGACTATTATATTTAGGGTGCTAGATATAATGTGTAATGTTGTATGGTAGGAGCCGTGACATTACGAAAGTCTTGGAACAGCGGACACTGTGACAAGCAGGTGAAACGTGTAAGAGTTAACGCGCAATTTATTTCGGAAGGTGTTCTGAGTAAATTAAATAATTTTTGTAAGGTTGTAGCCTAAAAGTTATTTTCGGGATAAGCGGAGTTATCGCCGACGGTTAAAACACACAATTCACGAGATACATTCTTATTGTAGCCAGCGCGCTAAGACAGTAAAATGGATCGCAAACAGGTTATCGAAGACCTGAAAGAAGCCGGTATCATGATAGGATATCAAGGTGACGAACTGACGAACTACATTAAAACCGAGTTAGCTCTAGAGAAAGAGAGAGCGGAGAAAGCGGAAAAGGAGAAAGAAAGAGAAAGGGAAGAACGTATAGCTGCTCGCGAGCTGAAAAAGCTAGAAACTGAAAAGTTAGCCGAAACAAAAAAACTAGAGGCTGAAACTGAGGCTAAAAAGCTAGCAGCAGACACGGAAGCAAAACGCATCGCAGCGGATACAGAAGCCAAACGCATCGCGGCAGACGCGGAAATAAAACGGTTAGAATGGGAAGTAAAGAAACTAGAAGTTACTAATCCAAACCGCGACCGCAGAAGCAGTGGTGATTCGCATTCTAGCGATGGAAATAATCACAGTAGAATCGAAAACATCATTCCAAAGATAAATATGGTCCCATTTGATGAGAACAAAGATCAAATAGACGCGTATTTAAAAACGTTTGAAAAATTAGCCAGAGCAACAAACATTCCAGCGGAACATTGGGCGATAAATTTATCGGGATTATTGCAGGGCAGTGCGAAAAACGAGTTCAATAAGCTTAGCGATTCTGAGTCAGATAATTACGACACAGTCAAGGCCGCATTATTGAAACGTTACAAACTCACAGCAGATACATACCGACGTAAGTTTAAACAGGCCACTAAAGCCAGTTCAGAGACGCACGCACAGTACATACGACGCGTAGCTGACTTGTTCCAAAGATGGATAGATCTAGCCGAAACTCCACAGACGTACGCAGGTCTTAGGGATGAAATGGTAAAAGACCATATTCTCGGGTCATACAAATCAGATCTACTGATTCACTTAGCAATAAGGGAAAAATCTACGCTAGAGGAGATAGGCAACGCCGCCGATCGCTTTGATGACGCACATTCTCAATTCTCGAACGCACACGCGAACAACAAGTCTCGACCGAACGAACCGCCGACTCGAAAGGATAAGAAAAATGACGGGAAGACACCTAGTGAACGCGATGATAAAACATCTAAACCCGACACTAAAAACAAGTCCGACAAACAGAAAGATAAAAAGAATCTTGCATGTTACACTTGTGGTGATAGTGGCCATTTTTCACGAACATGTCCTGAAAAGAAAACAGCTAAAGTTTATGCAGTAGAAAGTCATACACCTAAAACAGAAAAGTCGAATCGAACACCAGTACAGGCAAACGGTCACGATACAATCGCTTTGCTTGATACAGGGTGTGAGCTAGACGCTATTGTAAATGCATCATTAGTTAACCGTACCGACTACACAGGGGAGACAATCTCTGTCACCTTTGCAAACGGCGGACAAGACATTTTACCAGTAGCTGAAGTCTCGATTGTTTCAGACTTTGTAGAAGGAACAGTCAAAGCGGCAGTTATGGAAAACTCACCGCATGACGTGATCCTTGGTTGCAAGTATGTTTTGCCATGCAAAAAACAAACTTCAACTGAACCACCACTGGTTAACGCTGTAACCAGAGCAGCGAGTAGTAAAGACAAATCTGTAACTGCACCGATGTCTGCCGCACCAGCCGTAGATAAAGCAACAGTTAGCGAGATTAAAATATTACAAGCTGAGGACGAAACACTAGACAAGTTACGCAGACAAGCTGTACTTGTTAGTGACGTCAACACTGACGATTCGAATAAGAAAGCGTGCATTATTCTGAAAAAGGGTTTATTGTACCGCTATTCGAAAGTGGGAGACGAATTTCGGAAACAATTAGTCGTTCCACAAACCAAACGAAATGACGTATTACGATTAGGTCATGAGAGTCTTTTTGGTGCACACATGGGTGTACAAAAAACAACTAGTCGTATTACAAGTGAGTTTTATTGGCCGGACATCACTGCCGATATCCGTAGATTCGTGTTAAGTTGCGACACATGCCAGAGAACACAGTCTAAAAATTCAATCAGACCCGCACCGTTAGGAGAGCCTGAACTGATCAGTGAACCCTACAAGCGCGTAGCATTGGATTTGATTGGGCCTATAATACCCACATCAACGAGAGGTAATCGATACGTGCTGACCACTATTGATTACGCAACAAGATTCGCCGACGCAGTACCATTGAAAAATATTGATACTGAAACTGTCGCCGAAGCCCTTTTCGGATTATGGAGTCGTGTTGGAATTCCTACTGAAATTTTGACGGATCAGGGGAGTCAATTCATAGGCAACGTAATGAAGGAAGTAAATCGTTTACTTTCCATCAAACCTCTTACTTGCACACCATACCACCCCCAGGCAAATGGTCTGATTGAAAAATACAATGGGACATTAAAAACAGCACTTAAAAAGCTCGCCACAGATAAACCGAAAGACTGGGACAGATACATCCCTGCCCTACTATTTGCATATAGGGAGGTGCCACAATCTTCCACCGGGTTTTCACCATTTGAGCTACTTTACGGACGTACTGTACGCGGACCGATGATGATTTTGAAGGCACTTTGGACTGATGAAAAGACAGATGACGAAGTTAAGACAACTTATACATACGTCACTGACTTAAGAAACCGTCTTGAAACTATAGGCAAGATAGCACGGGAAAACTTGACGATAGCTCAGTCTAGACAGGCAGAATATTACAATAAGCACACCAAACCTAGAGAATTTGAAGTTAATGACAAAGTGTTACTGTTGCTTCCTGAAGCACATAACAAACTTCAGATGAAATGGAAGGGGCCCTTTGTAGTTACCGCCAAGCTAGGGGGACTGAACTATAAGGTGCAGACAGGAAAGAGAGAGAAAATCTTTCATGTTAACCTACTCAAAAAGTACATAAGCCGTGAGGATCAAACCACTCAAGCTGATTTTGTCGTAGCGACGATAGTTACAGAAGACGAGGGGGATACTGATTGCGTCACTGGTACTTTACCAAACTGTCCTCTACAGACGGACGAAACTGTCAAAGACGTTAGGGTAAATGAAGCCTTGACAGAAAGACAGAAAAAAGAAGTGAATGAATTGCTTAATGAGTTCTCATCTACTCTGACAGACAAACCAGGGTTGACAGACTTAATAGAATTTTCACTGAAGCTGACTGACAACAAACCGATACGTTTGAAGCCGTATCCGTTGCCACACGCTAAGATAGATGACGTTAGACGTGAGATTAAGACTATGCTAGATCTAGGGGTCATAGAGAAGACTGACAGTGCCTACGGATCACCCATCGTGTTGATTAAAAAACGTGATAACTCGTTCCGTTTTTGCGTAGACTACCGCAAACTCAATCAAGTGACAGAGTTTTGTGCCGAACCTCTCCCTGATCCGGATCTCATCTTCACTAAGCTAGCTAACGCTCATTACTATACCAAAATAGATTTGTCACGCGGTTTTTGGCAAATCAAGGTCAAGGACACTGATCGACACATACTAGCTTTCACTACACCAGTAGGAAACTACACATGGAAAGTTATGCCTTTCGGAGTTTCAAACGCTCCAAGCATTTTTTCTAAAATGATGCGGTCATTGTTAGAACCACTGTACGGACGTGGAGTTGAGAACTTCATGGATGATTTAATTCTAGGCACCCAGACATGGGAGGAGCACTTAACACTCTTACGAGATGTGCTAGCCAGATTAAAGCAAGCCAACCTCACTGCCCGCCCTACGAAGTGTGAAATAGCACAATTCTCCTTAGACTTCTTGGGACACAAGTTGAGTCATGGAACTATGTCGCCAAGTGAAGCTAAGATAGCACAACTTAAGGACACTTCACAACCGCTAACAAAAACACAAGTTAGAAGTTTTCTTGGTCTTGCTAACTACTACAGAAAATTCGTACCAGATTTTAGTGCCATTGCATGTCCTCTGACTGACTTGACACGTAAGAATATGCCTACAAAAGTAGTGTGGACTGATGCATGCCAAAACGCTTTTGACACACTGAAATCTAGACTGACTTCAGATTTAGTTGTTAAACTGCCAGATCTGACAAAACCATTCTTGTTAAGGACTGATGCTAGCAACACAGGATTAGGAGCAGTGTTATTACAAGAACACAATGACACCAAACACCCAGTTGCATATGCAAGCCGTAAACTCACAACTACTGAACAGAAATATTCCACCAGTGAAAAGGAATGTCTTGCAATAGTTTGGGCCATAAAAAAGTTCGAAAACTATTTGTACGGAAAAACCTTTGTCATTGAGTGCGATCACCAGCCGTTGGCCTTTCTCGGACAGGCGCAATTTACGAACAGCCGTTTAATGCGTTGGTCTTTGTTTCTGACACAGTATGACGCAAATATTCATTACATCAAAGGGTCTTTGAATGTTGGCGCAGATTACATGAGTCGTGCTTGATGCCATCAAGTGCCGGTACTGATAGAATGTTGTTTAATCAATTAACTGAACCCTACGGATTCCTTCCTGTAAATATGAAATATAGTTGCACACTTTATTTCTAGGAATGTCGAAATTTTTTTTTGTGTAAATTTTTCTTCATTGTGGACTTCTACATTTTATCATACATAATTTGTAGGAGGCATTTTATCTTTGGCAAGATAAACGCCTCAAAAGCAAGGGGGTGTCACGAGTCTGATAAAAATGTCCGACCTGATGACCCACTTGCCTTGTTTACTTCAAATTCGAATATTTGAAACCCTTGGCCCTTTGTTCAAAGCTTCCCTTTTTCTAGGTGCTTCTAGAACAGGTCAAGATGTTATGTAACTTTAGGACCATTGTCCAGTTCTCGAACCAACCACATGCTTTGCGAACAGTCACGTGATACGCAATATACCTTTCTATATATGTACCCACACGCTTCCGCTCCCTCACTTCGAGCACATTTTAGCTAATTCCATCAGCTTACTCGGGTCGTGAGAGGCAGCCGGCGCCATAGAGAATCAAGGTACCCTTCGACTTCTCTCAAAGGTATCATTTTATTTAATAGTATTTGCCTATGTATTGTTTAAGTATGTATTTGTGCTATGTATTATATGATTTCCATATACACTTGAGCATGGTTCAGAGAAATAGCTGAAAACCTATATGTTACGGAATATAAATTTATTGTAACCCTTTTTCCATTTCTGTACTTTAATTTATATTGTTTTAATTCACTAAGAGCCAGAATGCTGCGCTCGATATGAATTCTTCATGTAATTCAATTATTGCGTGTAATTTTAATTGTAAATTGTGAAGCGCTCTGTCGGTTTGAATTACCTCTTGTATGAACATTAATTTAACGTTGTATCTATTTTATTGCTTCATACGTCATGACTGTTAAATGGAACACATGTGAGACGATTATATTTTTTCTAAAATCTAATTGTAAGCGACGCGAGGTCGAAACTCTTTGTTCAGCGCATTTAATTGAGCCATGCCTAGGTAGGACCTGTTAGGTTGAGAATTATATCCAAACACGTTGCATCCACAGGTCGGCTCATGGTTCATGTTCACCCATGCCTCACCTGCATTAGCTTATTGGTGTAAGCGTGTCGAAATCCACTCTGAGGGCCATGCTGCAAAAATTCCAGTTCCTAGCCACTAACAAAGGGACATCATTCCTTATGCACCACGTGTGTCGTTAAAGGGGGACTGAGGGAACGAATCAGCATGACTGAGTGTTGAGACCAAGGATACAAGAATAGAGCTAAGTGCAAAATCAAGTGTACAGATCTCAAAGGAACACTTTTCTGGCAATTTAGATTGACAAAAATCAGGCATAGGCGCGTAAAGACAGAGTGAAGACTATTCGCGTTGCATTCGATTTATTGTTAATTTGTTAAACTTTATTAAATCTTATTTTCTTTGTTAATACCTCTTAGTAGTTGATTTCTATGCACAATAGACCAATTAGATTAATTCTTAGATTTGAATGGGGGCGGATGAGCAGAAAGATTGATGACGAGTGCATATTAATTTAGAGGGATTTAACTGTTTTCAAATCTAGCTAAAAGTTCGCAGTTTATTAGTCTGTAAATTTGTCGTCTGAACTACAAGACGCACTTTTAATTAGTCAGATAATAAATTGAGCAACCAGTCTGCGTAGAATATGAGAGGAAGAATTAATTATATTTAAAGTCTTTTAATTATTCTAAGCAGGGTCTTTAAATAAATACTGGAAACGTAACAGTGTGTGTGTGTGTGTGTGTGTGTGTGTGTGTGTGTGTGTGTGTGTGAATGCGAAGTGGAATGGTAAAATGGCAGGCTGTACAAAACAATACAACATAGAAGCAAAATAAGAAGGCACAAACCCATAATCACTTATCCTTTCAAAACAAAATGTAAGCTTATTGTTTGATAAAAGTGAAATATTATGTTTATTTAACTATTGATTCTCTCTCATGCAGTGGTTAATCCAATCACTACAAGACATTCAGAAACATACACTTTGGGGTGGGAGTAAATGATAAATGATGAAAAATATTTTTTTTTAAATTTTACAATTAGATTTTTCTCATAGAGCAGTAATTCCTGCTATCAGTTAATAATCATACCATTACATCACTAATAATTTTCTTTAAAGTTTTGAGGCTAATAATCCCACAAATGATATTTTTTCAAGACCAGAATGTTGATAAATAGATAATTAAAGTTCTGAACAAAAGTATCTCAAGTTTCCTACTTTGAATGTACATATGTGCACTGAGGTTTTTAAGATATTTAATGAGTTACTCACAAACACTGTTTGATGCAGTCATGCTGTCACACAAATTGTTCCTTGACACAAATTTCTAGTGTCAAAACCTTGCAGCCTCCATGCCGCTGTTATAGCAATGTATTATCGCCACAATATGTCCCACAGAATTGACCTGCCTCTCAGTAGGTTAGGCCAAAAAGGGAAGGGTTCCAATACCATTACTCTGCAAGAATGCTGATGTTGCAGTTTGCTGTTAAAGTGATGTGTCGTCAATGGCGTGGCCCTTTTGCCCTTCCATCAGAACAGCTGCTCGGATGCAAAATGCTCCACCCATGCTCACCCCGTTTTCTCTTTACTGTTCCCAGGTAACATATCCTGTAGTCTGTTTTACCATGCACTATAATTGGCTTATGTGTCTTGCCAAGAATAGTGGGGAAAATATCGAAGTCCAGTGAACTTTCACTGAGTTGACAAAATATATTCAGCCCCTTTGCCGTCATAAAATGGATTGTTAACATGGCGATGAGAGAGAACGCATAAAGGAGAATAAAGGTTTTCCCCCTTTGCCCATCACACTGTGTATTCTTCACATACTTCAGTGTCTTTCTGTAGACTCAAATTTTTCTCTTCCCTTTCATCACTACTCAACGTTTTCTATAAAACGTTTGCTGAATCCATGTTTTCAGCACTCAATGCTCGTGTCAACAAAAGTTCACAGCCCTCTTGCTTGGCACATACCAACACATAGCTATAGTACAAATTTCTCTCATTAGACCTCAGTCATTTCTGATCCTCAAGTCACGTTTAGTTCTAGTTAAATAGATATCTTTCATAATTACAAATATAATGTATTTAAACTAAATAAATAGTTATCATGATTATGGCAATATATCGTATAATATGTCAGTCCCTTCTAATTTAATCTTCTCACACTCAATAACTGCATTCACACAAATGCATAAATCTATACTTCACATGTATAAAATCACAGAATACATTTATAGATATAATATCAAACATAATTCTAATTTATCTTGCTTTAAAATGTAGTGAATGCCTGCACTCTGTAACCTAGCAACAAATCCCGACTGTTATGCAGGAGTCTGTGACCTTGACACCGGATGGTTGACTTAAGCAATGAATAAAATATTGATTTTGACATCTACCCCACCCCCACCCCCTCCGTGACATAATCTAAAGGCATTGTTCTTCCCAGTGAGGTTTTCTTTATTCTGTATTCTAAAGGTACTGTTCTCTTTATAAAGCTTGTTTTATTCTGTATTCTAAAGGTACTGTTCTCTTTATAAAGCTTGTTTTATTCTGTTTGCAATCTAAACGTATTGTTCTCTTTATAAAGCTTGTTTTATTCTGTTTGCAATCTAAAGGTACTGTTCTCTTTATAAAGCTTGTTTTATTCTGTTTGCAATCTAAAGGTACTGTTCTCTTTATAAAGCTTGTTTTATTCTGTTTGCAATCTAAAGGTACTGTTCTCTTTATAAAGCTTGTTTTATTCTGTTTGCAATCTAAAGGCGCTGTTCTCCCAACGAGCTTGCTTTATTCTCTTTGCAGTCTAAAGGCAATGTTCTTTCCAGTGAGATTTGCTGAATTCTGGTTGTAATCTAAAGGAGCTTTTCTTCCCAGTGAAGTTTACTTTTATTCTGTTTGTAATCGAAAGGCACTGTTCTCCTCAGTGAGGGCTTGTTTTATTCTTTTTGTTTGTAATCTAAAGACACTGTTCCTTTCAGATAGCTTGTTTTATGCTGGTATGTTTGTTTAAAATCTAACTACACTTGTCCGTGACGGGAGGCTTGTTTTATATTAATGTGTTTGTAATCTAATAGTAATGCTTCCTATAGAGACGTTTGTTTTATTCTGAAGACTGTTTTTGATGCTCTATTTTGTTGTCGCTGCTTATGTACTCCTTCTATGGTGCCTATTTACACTTGATTGCGCTCAGCTTTTTAATCTCAAGGCATCGTGTCCTTCTATTGAGCTTGCTTTATGTTGGTGATCGTTTGTTTATAATTTGATGTCACTAGGCCTGCGAGAGTGAACTTGTTTAATGCTAGTAATTGATTGTTTGTAATCAAAGGCACTGCTCCGTAGTGTGAAGCTTATTTAACACTAATGATTGGTTGTAATCAAAAGGCACTGCTTCCGAAGGCCGACGTCCTGTTCTATGTAGATTCCTCAGTTCGGTTCAGAAACAACACAAACCTTGAGGCAGTGGCAAACACAGTAAGAAAGAAGGGGGTGCAGTTTACACGGGGAGTGATAGCCATACCTAACCACACCCTCTGGCCCATGTTCCATTTCTACGGGGAGATGCCTTGCCAGTTCTCTTCGTATGCAGAACTGCAAGCTGGAATCATGTTCCTCCACAATCGTCCATTTATTGATAAGGTCAGTCGGTACATTTAGTTTTTGCTATTATTGTTCAGATTATCCAAGTTTTATGTTCTGATTAGTGGTCCCCCCCCCCCAATTGGAACGCATGCCACGTGTATTTGTGTGAAAGGTCAGTTTTATGTAAGCGTTGAATATTAATATTTTGAATATCTATCTGTACGCAGGCTTTTTATAGGCATTCCAGGTCGTGCATTTACAGTTTGTGAGAATGGTTGTCAAGATGTAGGTATATTATTATAAGTTATGTGATAGTTTTAAAGATAAGATAGATAGATAGATAGATAATTATATGCTTACCTAATAAATGAATCGTTGTTTATACATATGCTTGTGTGAATGTGAATGTGAATGTGAATCATTCATTAAAATGTAAACGAAGATGTTGCGCACGTGATAGATTTTCAGTCTTCAACAATTTAAGTGTTTGCATTTGCTGCAGCAATTATGGAAGTATGTATGTTTATCCTCATAGAAACAAACACACAAAGTGATAATATAGTCATATTGACCTTGCCAGTAACAACTAAACGTATAAATGTGAATAATAACACACTAAGCCGTACGCAAAATCGCCGATAGAATTAAAACCCACATACATATATGTTGAATGCACGAATGTACACACACACACACGCACACGGATACACTCCAGCATGCGGATATACGAACGACAGAACAATCAATGAATTTCTTTGATAACCGAATCATACAGCAAGATCCATCATTAATCCTGAAGTTACAGTGCAAGCCTTTTTAATAAGCAACTGCTATGTTTTTTCAGGTGGTTCTCGACCCTTGGGTGTCATGCTCACTGAATAGCACGTGCATGTGCCCCGTTGACCCCATGAAGGTTTTAAAGTGTCATCACAATACGCTTGAAGTTGGTGAATGTCATCGGTTCGACCAGTCCAGCATATCCATTATCTTCGTTAAACTTTATGGAACGAAGGTCGGTTATCTGCACTTAAATGAGAGTGTCTTAGATGTCAAGAGAGATCACTCCATGGATTTCTTTCGAGATTAATTTGTTTTTGTTGAAGAATTATAAAGTTGTGAGAGATTGTAGATAGAAGTTTGAACGCAAATTAGCAATTACCTTTACACATATCAGGCGGAAATAGTTTAGTTACACACATATTTAAAATCTAAGTTATCATATATAATTTCTGGTACGTTTTTGAGGTGTGATTTTGCATCTTGACATATGGTTTATCATTTGTGGTTCTTAGAGTTTTGTTTCAATTATTTTAAAACACACATACATGCATACGAATATTGTAATTCATCCTTATTACATTCACAAGGGCAGCTAATCCATACAAGACTATTACCCGACTAAGGTAAACGATACTGAAGATGTTTTATTTATCTCGAGTATTTAACTAGAGTAACGATAATCTAATCCTACTGATCACTTTAGCCTAGACTTTAGATTACCTAGTTCTATGCTTTCAGTTACATCACTATTTTAGGCTATATGTTCTCTGTAATGCAAGACATGGCGAAATAAATAATTAATACTTTATTTAGCTTCGACCATTTAAAAATATAATAAATGATTAACATTTTATTTAACTTCAATTTTAAAGTAATTCATACATTAAGAACAGTGCAAATATTTTGTTTACATTCGTTTGGCGGTGTCACGGGGGAAAGGGGTAGACGCCAAAGTTAATTTTTTAATGCGTTGTTGACTTCGACCGTCCGGTGTCAAGGTTGCTGACCAACGCATAAATAGTCGGTAATTGTTTTTTTTTGCTGTTGAAATGATAGGTTAGAGAGTGCGGGCAGAAAATTCACCTACATTTCAAAGCATTGAGAAAAATACGTTTGAAGTGTCATCTATAAATATATTCTGTGAATCATGCATGTGAAGCTAGATTTATGCATTCGTCTGAATGTAGTTATTTCATTATTGTGATGCGTGAGTGTGTAAAGATTTTTTTTTAAAATTACGTGCCGTATAGTATTTAAAAAAAATAAATATGATAAAAGAATTATTCAATACATTATATTTGTAATTACGAAAGACATCTATTTAACTAGACCTAAATGTGCACTTGAGGGATACAAGTGCCTGAGGTTTATTGAGTATTGTGTGTTGGCACATGCCAAGCGAGAGAACCGTAAACTTACGATAGTGTGATTGACTTTCCTGTACATCTTGTGTGTCTAGGTTTTATTCATTTCGTTATTTATTTTTAAAATGTTTATTGATGTGAGGCCGGGCAAAGTTTGTGCCTTCAACTGACAAACATCTCTTGTAACGCTAGCGTCATTGTTGTGTATTGTTATATTTTATGCACAGTTATCTTCTGGAGGCTGGCGAGTCAAATAAAATATGTCAGGCCATCGCCCCATAAATCCATGTCTTACTGCTTGCATCAGCACTGGTAAGTGAATTAGTGCACTGGCTGGAAATGCATTTGAGCTAAGTGCACAAGTGCAGGTCACCCCAAGTAGTATACGACACACATATATGTTAGAGTGTGGCCGTCTTGGGGATTTCTTGAATTTCTTGGACTTGTTTACATGGGTCACTATGAACTAAGTTAAATGAACAGCAGTTATGTGTCAACATAGAATTATTTGGCCATAAAGGTGATAAATGACTCTAACAGGGACATTTCATCACTGTCTGGTGATGGAATGAAATAATACTGAAAATAATTTCTAGTCGAAATTACAATTAATATTAATGACATTTTCTGTCATTACAATGTTACATCAAATATATGTCTACATATTTTTGAAATAGCAATTTCTCTATTCAAATTCAGTGTTTAAGAAATTGAATTAAAATTCAGTGCTGTAGATAATAAAAATAAATTATTTTTCCATTCAAGTTCATTATGCAAGGTTCAAAACCCCATACCCACACTCTCTTTATACTGGAAAAAGAAATAAGATAAAGTGAGCTTTAAAAGGTATTATAAAATCATTATAACATTTGAAAGATCAGAAGATTATCTGCTGAAGAGTATTTTTTAAGATACACCAACTAAAAATTAAATAAAGCCAAAAATACACCTAACAAAGTAAAATAAAGTGAATCCACCAAAAATGCAACAACCAAAATTTTAAAAAAATGTAAATCCAAAAAATACACCAAATCCTAAACAAAACATTAATAAAATCATAAAATAAAGTAAATCCAGAAAATTCACCAACCAAAATTAAATCAATACAAAAAAATACACCAATCAAAACGAAAATAAAGTAAATAAAAAAATACACAAACCAAAATTAAATACAGTAAATAAAAAAAATTCACCAACCTAAAAATCAAATAAAATTGAAAAAATACATCAGCCAAAAATAAAATAAAGAAGATCAAAAGAACAAACATAAAATAAAGTTAATCCAACAAATAAACAAAACCAAAAATAAAGTAAATAAAAGAAATGCACCAACCAAAAATAAAATAAAATAAATCCATCAGCACTTTTATAAAAATGATGGAATAATTTATGTTCACATAAACTCATATGGCAAATAAGAAATAAATTAAAAATTAATAATACAATATATACAATATTCATATAAATTAATGAACCTATTTAGGACAAGGGTTCTTTGAGGAATACTACAGCCAGGTCCATTTATCATTTATTTTATCATTTGAAGAACATTCATATTGCAATTATGATGAGTCCAAATCAGTAAATTAATAACTAAAATGAACACTAAATAATAAAAGTTTTAAAAAGTGTAACAGATTTCTGCCATAGTAGAATAATGTGTAGATAAAATATTTATGTCAAAGTAAAGTAAGATGTAGATAAGAGACTTGTGTCATAGTAAAGTGTTGATGACAAATTTGTATTACAGTAATTTGTGGACAACAGATCTGTGTCATAGCAATGACTAGAAAACAGATATGTGAAATTATAGTCTTGTTGTGTCTTGGTAGAGTAAGGTGCTTCTGTAGAGTTATACTCAAGACAAAAACATTAAGTGGATTTCTTAAATTTTCATTAAAAAAAAACAAAAAACAATTTATATCAGACTTGCTCACTTTGATACATGGTCTTTTATTAGTGCAATGGCAGAGTGCATAATCATATTTTATAGTGAAAATTATAAGAAAGTGAACACACCAGAGTGACATTTCTACTGGTGCTGTGTTCATGTTTCTTACTCAAGGAATATTATTTTGTTAAATAGCTCCATGTGCTGCTTCACAATGTCCAAATCTTTGCTAATGTAGTAACTTTGTTAACACACACCAAGTCACAATTTGCATATTTTACTGCTGAATAAATATGGCATCTGTCCTAATTACTGGAGAATCAAAATTAATTTTAATATCATTGATAACTGTTACTGATTAATGAGTAACCGCACTTAATGAATAACTTCACAAATTATCTGATACTATATTACTTTGAGTGTTTCAAAAGTGTAAGCATCTGCATGAGGCACAGAATTCTGCATTGTGAATGTTGAATGGATAAAGGGAGACAAACAGATGTATTAATCAGCTCACTCAGCTCCCCACTTTTACAAGGTATCATTTTGTGCTTTCAAAACTGAATCATTTCTTATATGGAAAAAAACTGTTAACAGATCACTGCTTGCAATGCTAAGCTCCATATTCATTATCATGGAAAGATACTGCTGTTTTAATTATGCTTTCACTCAATGAGCATATTCAACTTATTTCCTTTTTGAGTGTAGGCCTAACTGATACTTGAAATTTTCATTATTCCTTTCTTAAGCATTGCTGTCAGTAGGTTATGTTTTTTACTCATCCCACAGTTAGCTAGATAAATAAAAGCAGTGTTGGAAAGAATTTTAATTCAATGTTCATCTTCACAAGTGCAACCAATAAACAAACTACTTAAATAATACAGCTCTTGTTCTTGCACACAACATTATGCCACCTATGTTCCTGGAAATAGTAGAATATTACCAGATACATTTATTGACAGTATCATGCCAGACCATGCTCTTATAAATATATTCAGACATGTTGACAACATTTTATCAGACACTGTTCATTTAAAAGTTTGCAGACATATTTGTTGAATGCTCGAGATATAGTTTGAGTAGCAAGATAAATGGCACACCAAATGTCACTGAAGGCGGCAGGTCATACTTAATATTTCTGTGAATGATGACATTTGGATTGGTCGATCTGTGAATTATTTATTAAGTTGGTAATTTGATTTAGGATGGTTGACAATGATCAACAAAACTGAATGTACTGGTTAGATTAGTAATTTTTCTGGCTGACTGATAAAGATTTCTAACTTTAATTCCCAAGTGTATTATTGTTCATTGCTGTTCATTGATTTGAACAGTTATTTTATGCTGCATCATAACTCAGCTTATGTGAAAAAAAATGTTAGTATATCAACTAAAAGTGTTGAAGCCCGGGGCCCATGGAGCTTATTTTTAGCATGTTTGACATTCTAATTTTTACCAATCAGTCTGAATTAAACATGTGTTCTTAAATTAATCAATATGTCTATAAAAAGTAGTAATTTAAATTTTAAAAATCCATTAATTAGTACAGTTGGTTTCAATTTTTAGCACAATGACCCATTCAATTATCATGGAGACAACTTTTCACTATTGAATTAATTCTGAAACATTTATTGCTGACAATGGTGCATACGGCAATTATTTTAAAACGTCATATCATTACGACTTTTCCTTGTTTTTCTACACTACCTGAAAGTTTCACTGTGAAAAGACCACCCACTTTAAACATATATGTAAATTAAACTGTGTTCTTAGATCTATGCAAAATGAAAATTACAAGTGCTTCACAAGTAAAATAAAATTAAAATAAAATCATACAAAATCCAGATCTGTGAGTTACACTGTACTGTACAAAGACTTAACCCACCAGTAACCTTAATATAACAAATACACAATTTCTATGAGTTATGCTGGTTCTGTGAACAATGACTCACCAGTAATCCTAATAAAAAGTCATACACAAATATAGCTACAGTTTACATTGTTTCCATGAAAAAATGATGTCCAGAGTTGATGATGTATCCATCAAGTTCCTTCAAACCTGAAAGGACAAAAAAAAATCAAAGGCTAGGACTAAGAAATAAGAGTTTATTTTTCAGTTTGCTACTCGTTGTATTAAAATGTATTAACAAAAATCCATTAGGCAGTGAGTTCTAAATATTTCAACTTTATCATGAATATCACAAGTGGTATATTACACAACTTTTCATTTAGGTGAATTCACACTTTTAAAACAACTGATGACTTACTATGTAATATAAAAATGAAACTTATTTTTTATATATATAGATATACACTTTATTTTCAAACTTTAATAAAATCCAGAGTGAAAAACATTTGTGGTAAGAAAAATATGGTTTGTGGCATCTCATCCACTATTTTTTTACATTAGCAATATAATCTTGCACTGTTAATCCATGATGCTTTTAAACTTGTTCAAATTTAAAACTATAAAGTTAATAGAAGGAGCCAAAATCATTTCTCTAAGAACAGCAGAAGCCAAAATGCTTTCTCTACCTGCTAGAACATTGACTGAAGACCAAGTGTGGATGGAAACTATGAACTGTCATCATCACTGATCTGCATAATTATCAAGAAGAATGAACCACTTTCAGGCATTATTTTCTGCAATTAATATAAAACAGAAAACAAATCCAAAGTAGCATATTAATAATTTTAATTAAAACACAATTGTTATAATGGGAATTATAAGTTTACAAAAAATGTACCAATGACCTTCCTGCAAAATATTCATAAAAACTGTGAACTATAATCAATATATATTTTTTTATTGCCAACTAAATATTATTCATTGAACAGTCATTAAGTGTTTTTGTCAATGAAGAGTCATGCAGCATGTTAGTCAATGAAGAGTCATGCAGCATGTTAGTCAATGAAGAGTCATGCAGCATGTTAGTCAATGAGCAATCGTTAGTTATTTAATGTAAAATTGTCAAAATTAAAATAGTATACATGATTAGAATCCAGTTGGCAAAGAATTTCTTAGCATCATGAATGCAATTTCTTCCTACTAAATTAATTCTGAAACATTTATTGCAGATACTGGTAAATAAGACAATTATTTTAAATGTTAAAATAGTTTTGATAAGTTGCTTTGATAATATGCAAGGTAAAAAGACGACTTGATTCAGTAATATAGATATGTAAATGAAATTGTCTCCCTTAGACCAATACAAAATGAAGCAAGGAAATGTCAATTAAATTCCTGCAGAGACTGAAAGAACAAAAAATAAGAAATCAAGCATATGAATTAAGAAATAAAAACATATTTTATTTTTCAGTTTGCTAATTACTGCACTAAATATAAATTAACAAGTACATCTTTGGATAGGCAGTGAGTTCAGAACATTAAAAAAAAGGGTGAATAGAGGTTAAATTAATTATTAGTGGCAATCATATCACACAACTTAACTTTCCTGTAAGGGGATTCCCACTATTAAAAAGCTCAAGAAGAAAAATTAATCTTGGGTAAATGAAACTTAAAACATTTCCTTAAATGTTTTCTTAAAATCTTTAAATTTCAGAGTGAAAAAACATTTTTGTAATATTTTCTGTGGAGTCCCATCCACTAATTTTTATATTAAGAATTTAATCTTGCACATTTAATAACTGTTAATTCAAGCTGCCAGAAAATATCTTGCTCAGTCTTGAAATGAAGAGCAAGAGCCAAAGTTCTTTCTTTACCTGCCAGAACAGTAAGGTGTAGACTGAAGATCAAATGGAGTTGGAAACAGCCTGATGCCTGCCATCACTGTTTTCTGCATAATTATTAAAACAAATAATTAGCATATTTACATGCATTACATACTTGATGACTTTATTCACTGCAATTAAAAGAAAACAAAATAATCAAGTAGTGTATGTATAATTTTTATTAAGACACTATTGTTTTCATCCAAGTTGCAAGATGAAAAAAGTACAAATGACTTATCTGAAAATCAGACATAAAAACTGAGAGCAATAGTGAATACACTATTTTCCTGCTAAATAAATGTTTGTCAATGAGTAATAATTAAATGTATTAGTCAAATAGCAATAATTAAGTGTATTAGTCAATGATCAGTCATCAAGTGTGTTAGTCAATGATCAGTCATCAAGTGCATTAATCAATGAACAGTCATCAAGTGTGTTAGTCAATGAACAGTCATTAATTGTCCAATGATTGGTGGAGAATAGCATGCAGGATTAGATTTCAGTTGGCAGAGAAACTATGTACTTTTTACAATCATGGATATAATTATTTTTATAGTAAATTAATTTTCAAACATTTATTACAGACATTGGTATGTAAGAAAATTATTTTAAAAGCCAAATACTTTCCATCTTTTAACATACAACCTAATTTAGTGATAGAGATATGTAAATGAAAATGTGCTTCTTAGACCTATACAAAATGAAAATTATTGATGCAAAGTGGTGACTCAAAGCAACTCTAATAAAATATCATAAACAATCCAGATCCACAAGGTATACTGGTTCTGTAGAAACACTGACTTACCAGAAGCCCTGATACAAAGTCATACAAGAACAATTTCTATTAGTTACATTGGTTTTGTGAAAAATTGCCATGTCCAGAGTTGACACAGTACAATCTTAGCAGGTTCCTAAAAAAGTAAAATGAAATTGAAAGAATCAAATGCATGAACTAAGAAATTTTTAAAACGTTTTCCAGCTTGTTACTTACGGCATTAAAATATACTAATAAATACTCATTTTTGCATGAAATGGGTTCAACAAACATATATATTTTTTTTTTAAGTCAGTAATAATTATTAAAATCATAAATGGCATGTTTTAAAGCTGAATTGAAATATTTAAAACAGTTCATAATTTACTATGTACAGTAAATGAAAAATTAATCTATGATGAGACTAAAAAACTTCCTTCTTTATTTATTTAGGTCTTTTAAATTTCAGAGTGAAAAATCATTTTCAGAAGAAATATTTTCTGTAATGTTCCAACCATTATGTTTTATGCTATTATCATTTTGCACACTTAAACCATGATGCCAGAAAGCTTCTTGCTTTGACTTTCAATCTAAAAATGAAAAGCAAGAGTCAAAGTCCTGTCTTTACCTGCTGGACAGGTGAGGCAATGACCGAAGACTTAACAATGACTGGAAGTTTGACAACACTGCTGCTGGTCTGTATAATTATCAAGAAAAAATAGCAAACTGATATATAATGCATGTACATACTTGTAGACTTTTTAACATTTCTCTGTAACTAAAATGAAATAGATAGAAAAAAAATCAAGTATTTTTCTCACTTTGTAAATGTATGTCTTCATATTTCAATTCAACAGCAAGGGCATTTTAAAAAGTAAATTTCCTTTAACTTCTGAACTTCAGTAGTGGTCATTTTCATGTTTTTTCTGTTTCTGGAGTTCACTCGTTTCAAGAAAGGAGTGTTTTAATTTTCAGTCATAGCAGGTGTAATGGCAACAAAAAAAAATCACCACAAGGCAACCTTGCTTGTATAAATAAAGAATTTCATATTAGGCATGGAAAAAAGTGTCATTCACATAAATAAATGTGTATTATACTGTGTAAATACTACTAGATATGTGTTATTTACAAGAATAAATGTGTATTAAACTTTGAGAAGACCACTAGATAAGTGTCACTCACAAGAATAAATGTGTATTATATTGTGAGAAGACCACTAGATTTGTGTGTTAAGAGAAGATTCAAGCCAAAACCTTTTTGAAGTAACGATGGACTTAAATACTGAGTACTGGTATTTCATAGAGGAGTAAAAAGTGTGTACTATTTTAAATGTTAATATATTGCTTTAGTTTAAGTGGTTTTAAGAGTCCCATTTTAACTAGAATAGTTCAAATCTATGGAATATTATGCTTAATAAAAGCCAAGGAGGTAAAGGTGTGACTATGTAAATTATCATTACTGACAGTTCAAAACATGCACCCAATCCACATTTATCAAGTTCCACAGATGGCTGAAAATAGTAATTAAAAGTGAGTAGCAAAATGGATGAATCATTATTTGATAGCTTAAACTAAAATATCTTAAGTGGCACAAAAATCACATTTCTGTTTTATTTTTTTTTTCTACGTGAAAACTATTTTCAATTAATAACTTAAAAGTTTGCATGGGATTAGCCAAAATAATGTAAATATTTGTTTGTTTGCAATGTTTATGATTTAATGTAGAATCAAATGCATAGTTTACATAGTTAAAGGCATTGCTGCTAGAGTGTCTCAAAACAGATCATAATGAATTGCTAACTCAAATAATGATCTCTCATAATTTTTGCAATGATAAAAGTGTGTTCCAATTCAACCACTAAGAAGAGAAACTGTCTGAACACATCTTAAAATGTTAATTTTTCATCTTTTTTTTTTCTGATTTAATTTTATTAATTTTCATGTAGACTTGTTCTGCTTGATACCTTACATTAAAAATAATATTACTATTAAATGTAGTTCTAGGTTCACCCAAAGGTCTTAACAGCTCACAACACAAAGATGTGTATGACTTTAATGACTACTGAACTATGTTAGCATCATTTAATTACTTTAGACAAAATCACAGATCTTGGTAATAGTGAGTTAGAATGTGGCACATTTACAAACATGAGACTCTGGTACAAACTATGTGCTAGTAATTTTGATTTTTTAATTTATGCCCCTTCCCCCTTTCTGTATTTACAACAAGAAAAAAAAAGTCTCCCTAACTTCTGAATGTTGTGCTTAGTAAATGTGGTGTAAGTGGTCAGAGTTTATTAGAGAATTAACACAAATAAGTAAACCTAATTATTATTAAAATCTAGAAACTACTGCAAACCATAACAAATAATTAGTATTTTTAGAGTGCTAATACTAAAAATACCATCTTTGCTCATGTTTCATGTACAAATAATTAATATGTTTCTATTTATGCACCTGGTTCCCAATTTTCTAACTAAAATTATTGTTATACTGCTGCTATCTTACTGTTCACACATAAAACTGTACTCTTCACACACTTACCAACTGTGAATAATGAATTGTACATTTAACAATTCACATCTTTACAAACTTATTATGTGTAAAAAATATATTTTAAAATGAAGCCCTTAACTTTAAAAACTAAATGCAAATGTATAGCTCAATCATATATCGCTGATTATACACAAGTCACAAGCCAGACTTACAAGTGTTCCAGACTTCTTATGAATATAGCTGATTTTTTTTTTAATTTTATTTTTTTGTATTGTGTGTATTCTGATTTCTTACAAACTGTTAATGTTATTGGTGCAATATACCAAACTAACAACACACTATCCCTCAAATATGTTTCCTCGAGGGCTGAAAATCTAAATTTGCACATAAAGTAATTCAGATGTAATTTAATAAAGTTGTTTTACAGTCCTATGCCTTTTTTTTTTTTAAATTAAAAATTTTTTTAAAGAACTGAAATATTACAATATTTCTTTAGTTTTAGCTATATAAGTTCCTGTAATGTTATTTTAAAGATGTAGATATGTAGTCCGAAGAAAGCATGCAGTTAAGTAAAAATTCAACAGAATATGCACAAATGATATTTTATGATGAAAAAGAAGAATGACATTTGTTTTTAATTTGTTTCTCTTTTGCCAAATTTTTTGTTCATAAAATTAACAAAAAATATAATTAAAAAGTGTGCCTTAATGGCAATGAATTCTGAATCTGCATGTAAAGTAATCCTGAAATCCAGAGTATAAGAATGTTTGTAATATACTGAATAATATGTTTATGTTTGATCTGTCATTTCTTTTCCTAGATTCCAAACAAAGGTTGATTAATTGTTTAAATTACCGATTCTGTAAAGACATTCAGCAAGGTCTAGCCTACCTATATAATGCATGTCAAACAAGGAAAATGCACCTATGTAAACAACTTATTATGCTAATAGTGTGTCGTCATTAAAATAATCGTTCAACGAATCGTCAGTAGCAGACGTATAAGTTGCAGTAATACAAAGAGGAAGAAGAGATAAGGGAGATAAGTATTTTGTATTGCTAAGTAGGGCGTGCGAGTTGGGGGAAGTGGTGGCTGAAGCTAACAAAGGGTACGGTGTTGCAAATACGGAAGCATTTAGTTTCATAAGGAAATTTTCCAAAAAATCAGTTGAATGCAGAGGATCCCAAACAGTGGTGTGTTGTTCCTTGTTTTGTTCAAAGGCGAAACTTTGTCAGTGAATGAATAGGAGAGAGAGAGAGAGAGAGAGAGAGCACAAACGTTCAAGGGCGAAACTTGTCAGTGAATGAACAGATAGAGAGATAGAGATAGAGAGATGACGCTAACGTCTCAGCAACAGATCTCGATATACATCCTACTGACAGATACATGAAAGCAGCTGAAGAAACACGCAAAATCATCTTTTGAATAGTTTAATATAATTCAAACATGTATAGCAAACACGTTTTCATGTTCACTTTTAACACGCGTAAATTTATATTCATTAAAAAAAAAATATAGTGTGAAAGATGCACAGTGTATAAAAAGTAAGATTTATAAAACTAATCGTAAGGTTCTGTAATATATTATGTATTAGTTACTGTGATTTCAGGAAGCACACAATACAGTTTCAACAATTTGCCATGTACTGACACAAGATATTATATGTAAACACCATAGCTCTTTTCATGATATTTAAAGAATAAACATTAAGGTATGTTCGGAATGACCTATAAGCGTTTCTTTCAGGTATAAGTTTTACTGTAAAATTCCATTTTATATTGTTTCCCTTATACGTACAATAGATACAAAAGCTTGTATGCAGTATTATGTCAATGGTTTGAAGGTGGATAAATTTTATAAAGTGCATTTTACTATTTATTAATCAGTCGTCAATTGTACATTCGGTTTTTACTATACAGAGTGCATAGTACGTCTCATATTTATTTTTTCACTGTCCATGGAATATTTTGCGATTAGAGAGAAATTGTCAAACTTACACATCATTATTCGGATTATAATTTTATGTTGCTTCATAGGCCTCTCGACCAAGAACATACATTATTATCCATCATAATGCATGAAGTGTTGAGTCTTTAAGGGTTACTAATTACTTAAAGAATTCTTGTCAATAAAATCGTAAAAACAACAGTTCCAGTAAATTCCAAATGTAATGTCATGTATTATTTTGTCACTTGTTTATTTTTTCATGTAGTAAGGTCCTAAAATTACAAGTTTTATTACTGGTTTGTTGTGGTCCACAAATATCTAAATAGTTACAAGTATTAAGTTGGACTGTCAAAAAATTTCAATTACTATTTCATTTTCTTATGTCATTTCAGTAAACTTCATATTTCATATTAAAGACATACCATTGAAAAAACTGTAAACTGAAATGCTAATTTTAATGAATCAAACTTTTAATTATATATTAAATTAAAGTCAAATATTGATTATTTAGTATTTATGTAATGCTTCATTAATTTTTAATAAATGTATATAGGTCAGAAATAAATATTAGCTTGTCATTGACTGCCGATAAGATATATGCTATTCCATTAACTTATTACTAAAATGTCAGTTTGTTTTAAGACATATCTCGATACCTATTATATATTACATTACTTTACGTTAGCTAAGGTTTCTGTATGACTCATTTGATAATTATATGCTAATGTGATCTAGGAACCAGAAATAATGTGTTGTATTTTTGCAATATTAACACATTCGTGACAAATAAATTCCTTATATTTATACAGCACTACCTTTCCATCACACTCCTCCATTACGATTTATTTGTGCAACATTAATTCAACTCTGACCTCACAATCTGAGTACAACTGCAGCATTAGCCTATTTGTGACATGATGTCGTTATGATTATACTATAAATAGAATATTATGCAACAGAAGGGCATTTTGAACTTCTCGATCTCTTTGTATTTATGCCACGTAGATTATTTTGAGACCCATGATTTGTTTCTAGATCACATTAGCATACAGTGATGAGACGATCGAAAAAGATAAAGAGCTGAAATTAAGCCATTTCCTCAGTTATTTTCGTGTATCCCTTAACACTCGACACTCCATCTAACACTACGTTAGAATAAATGTTCTTTTTCAAGGGTTCTTCTGAGGAAAGAGCACGTTCTTTCTGGTGGCATAGATTTGAAATCCATCTGAAAATAGAAGAGAGGACATGCTTAGAACACTAATAAGTAGATACGGACAGACATATAGCGACAGAGAGGTAAACGATGGTTGATATATAGATAGACAATCGGACGGACATGCGGATGGACTGATAAATAAATATTTAGGCGAATAACAGTTGATCTATTAAATGATAAATATCTATTTATATGTTCAAACACGCATACTCGTAGGTATACATATATAACTTTTCTGTTATACGAGCAAATTTTTAGTATGGTAAAAAAATTGTACCGTAGTAGAAATTGTAATAAAGTGGTATACGCATATTTCAGCATATAGGATTTGTAGTATAAGAAATAGTGTTACAGACTTTATATAGAAATAGCATGAGCACATTTTGAGATGAGGTAAAATTGTCTCCGTTTTATTATATTTATTTATCTATACAAGAAATAATCATAAGTGAATTGTTTAATTACAGCTGAGTATCTTGAGTCGTATGTATAAGTGTTGATATTTTATGTATTCATTAGAAAGTTAGCCTTTAACCTTATTGCATCATTTATTGTCTGAATTAACTTTAGGATAAATACACACCCTTTCTTGTAGCTGATTATTAGTATTGTCACAAATATAACAATCAGGAGTCCCAGTAGTATGATCAATACCAGTATAGCAATGTTCTCCAAGCGGTGTGGATTCATTTTATGGTCATCTGGAAGAAAGTAAAAGTCTTTTAGAAAATATGATATTCATACGGGAGTACTTGGAATCAGGCATCTATCTCTTAATATTTGATTTTGGGGGGTTCTATTTTAGTTACTCTGTTTACTGGGGTTATTTCTTTGTTTTCAAATGTGATCCGCCACCATGATGTCACATTATAACGGACCTTTTCCCTCGCCAGACTATGAAACGAGCTAGAGTGGGTAGCAGAGTCTATTTTGACATTGCACTTGATTTGAGGAAGTTTCACGCCTACTCAGTAAGACTATGTCTTATCTTGGCTCTATTCAGTCTTTAATTATTGCAATAAAAGCATGAAATGATTCGTAATTACACATCTTTCATATTTTGCTTTTATTGGACCTAGCAATATATATTCTGATGAAAAATAATACTAAATCATGTACTTGAAAAATATGTAAATCTAACACATACATTATATTTAGCGAGCATTGAATTCAAACAATAGAATGTTATTGTTAGCCTTATTGTATAATATTTTCAAAAGGGGCATAACTATTTAGCCCAATGGTAATATGACGTACTCTTTAGTCCGTTAGTTACTAGTGCATATTCGATAATCATAAATCTGTTTGCTACAAACCAACGTTAAACAGAACTTGTCGCCTTGTGAAGGTTCGATTACAAACGTAATAAAACAATTTGTTTTATACATCTTAAGTATGTATAGACACCCCTTCGGTGCCAAGGCCCCCTTTCTCCGAACGCAGGGATCTTTGAGCATTGCACAATCTGCTTAATCTATTTCTACGTCACTGAACAGAAAGAGTAAGAAAGCATGTTCCCTCTTCATGTTTTATTGCCAATCACAAGTAAATAAGTACACAGTGTATTCTAGTTTTCATTTATTCGATTGTTTGATTCGAGATTCCTCCAAATTAAGGGCTTTCAGTCGATAGAAAAGTTCAACGGAATAAAATATTATAATACAAATCTTATTTTTATCGTAAATATTTAAGCCTTGTTCAACTGAAAAATACAATTTAAACTTTCGAGTGGGATAGTAAATAATGCAAGCATTTGCATATTTCAGCAGTCAACTTAAAGCTCTAATCATAAGCAGCCTTTAAAAGCTGAAATTTATTGGGGGTGGGTTGGTGGGATGGTATTTCCTATTTTATTTATTTTTGGCAAAACATCATTCTTACAAAATGCATGACGTAGATTATGTTACTACTTAACACATGAAAAACTCGTGGTGTTAAGTAAATACCTGAAACATGTAGAGTTCATGATGTAATTTAAGTAAATACCTAAAACATCTAGAGTGCATGATGTAATTTAAGTAAATACCTAAAACATGAAGAGTGCACGACTTTGAGTCCTTTTTCTCAGAGGGCGCCAAAAGACATTTATATTTGCCAGAATGTTCATGCTTTACTTCAGGAATCTTGATAACAAATGTGTCTGATATGTTGTTATTACATTTGAAGCCAGGTTCCGCAGTGATAAATGGACGTCCTTGAACCCACCCATATCTGACCACAGGGTTTGGTCCACCATCTGCAACATTTATTTTGACCTTCGAAATAAAACGGATAAATGTCCTGAAGATAATAACAATATATAGTTGGACTAATTAACCAATTGGCATAACACTCTTACATATGTGTACACACACGTGTATGTGTGTGTATTAGATTTTGTAAAACTTATAAACAATCAGTGAGTTCCTAACTAAATCGATATATAGCAAATGACGTGCACAATTGGATGTAAATAAACAAATACTACGTAATTACATTAAACAGTGTACGCACATTTCTAGATAGCTGTTTGCACATGATTATTCAATGAATCAAGTGTTATTTACCTTTGTAAACGAAAACTATGACATCTTCTTGAACGGTACTTATATTTTCATCAAACTGACAAGTAATGGTTGCCTCCTTTCCCTCATAAGTGTCTGGGGCGTCACAAGACACCTTTCGTCCTGCAACATAAATTGTGTGCGATAAAATCATAACCTCAAACATTTGTTTGTGTTTATGTTCTTTTATTACTTGACTTTCCTTCACATAACCACCGTGACGTTTGTCATAAGCGTTATTGATACTTAATATGAACGTATGAACATGGTTATGATAGTACTATTATTGTTTGGTGCGAATAATATACGTAAACCCGTGTGCTTCTTTTCTGAGTACATGTACAAGGCGGTTTCATTCACTTGTATAACTATTAATCTGCTATTAATTATTAACCTAAAAAAATAATACATATAATACACCAACAAAACATTACATTTCAACTCACCATTTTGCATTATTTTTGAAAAGAAAAACTTAATGGAATTTTCAGTAATAATTTAATTATGTTTTTACCAATTATGATGAGACCAGATTGTATAAAGAAATACCAGCTTCTAGAAATTAGTATGGCGTTTAAATCAAGCGTGAATAATCACACAAAATGTCAAACGTGACATTATTCGAACTTTAATAAAAAATAAAAAATATGAAAAAATATGAAAAATATTTTAAAATAAAATCGAATCAATTTACCATAAGTTTGAAGTACACTTAGGAACCAAATGAAGCAAAGAAGTTGAATAGTCCACATCTTGTGCATGTCTTTGTTTTACTCGGAATTACGATATACGGAATCCGTAGGCCCTATTTAAAAGAGAAAACAAATCGAGACTTTGTATTAATTAAAATGCTACGTACAATAACTATTGTAAGGATGATAACGAAACGAATGGTCAAATAAAGTGTAAAGTATATAAAAAAAAAATACCAAACAAAATACTATTCAAATACACTGGTATTATTGCTGGGGTTTTTTGGTGAACAAACTGCTTAAGTACAGATTATAATTGATATTTAATTCAACATTAAATCTGCATATGACACTTTATCTAGGCCAAGAATGATTGCACTTAAAAAACGAAAATTAATATTTAGTGAAAACATTTACTCATAAAATAGTTGTCAAATAATAGATTAACTCAATAGTAAATTATTACATTCACGAAAGTAAATTCAAAACAGTAAAATACACCAAAATACCTTGCTGTAGTTAGTACAACTTTTCGACTTTTCCACACTTCTTCTGCTTCACAGAACCTCTCGACTATTACACAGTGTTACTGCTTCAAAAAACCTCTCGACTCTTTATCACAGTATTATTGCTTCAAAAAACCTCTCGAAACTTTTCTACAGTACTATTGTTTCACAAACCTCTCGAATCTTTATCACAGTACTACTGCTTCACACAGCTTTTCGACTGTTCCACGATACTTCTGTTTCACAGGGCCTCTCGACTGTTTACCACTGTAATACTGCTTCACAGAACCTCTCGATTCTATACACAGTACCACTGTTTCATAGAGCCTCTCGACTGTTACAGAGTACTACTGCTTCACAAAACCTCTCGATTCTATTACACAGTACTACTGCTTCACAAAACCTCTCGATTCTATTACACAGTACTACTGTTTCATAGAGCCTCTCGACTGTTTACCACAGTACTACTGCTTCACAGAACCTCTCGATTCTATTACACAGTATCACTGTTTCATAGAGCCTCTCGACTGTTTACCACAGTACTACTGCTTCACAGAACCTCTCGATTCTATTACACAGTACTACTGCTTCGCAGAACCTCTCGATTCTATTACACAGTACTACTGCTTCGCAGAACCTCTCGATTCTATTACACAGTACTACTGCTTCGCAGAACCTCTCGATTCTATTACACAGTACTACTGCTTCGCAGAACCTCTCGATTCTATTACATAGTACTACTGCTTCGCAGAACCTCTCGATTCTTTTCCACAATAACTATTGCTTCATATTCTCGACTCTTTTCCACACGACCGCTACCTCGAGCTTCTTGACGCTGACTAATGTCGTGTACGACTTTCCTTTACGTTTCTAATTCTACTCATCGAAAAGGCTTTTGCCTTGCTGATGTCGATTGGAAATTTCCGATCTGATCCAATATATCTTTCACAATATTTTTTAAAAGGAAAGATTTTCGCTGTTTTATTCAGCAAAGTATAAATTTGTAAAACTTGATCATGCTGAATATGTAATGATAATTTACTCTAAAATAAAGCTAACATATTGTTTAAATTCTTATTTGAACTTAAAGAGAGTACACAATTCTTGAAAAGATAAATTATGATTATCGACTCTCGCCTTTGCAAGATATAGCGTACGATAATTGTCAAATTTCAATTAATGTACTCACATTCATATGCTTATACAGAGCAACATACTAGCAAAATAAGAAAGATGCAATGAAAACAATGAATAATACTATTATTTGCCAATCGGGTGTAATATGACATGTAACATGACATTGATATAATGCCATAAAAGTCAGCAATTAATTGAAATGCAATAATGTCCTATGGACATTGCTTACATTTAGACACACATATTTCTGTGTAATGATAGTAGCATCTTTGTAATCCATAAATCATGGTAGTCTACGAACTGTCAGGCCCTGTTTGCAAACTGTAACGCATCATGGCGTAACTGAACTATTGGCTATGACTAAAAATGTAAGCACACTCCTACATTATACTACAATTTTTAGTATGCCTCTAACATGCACTGGGTTGGAAATAAATTCGGACATTATTAAAATGTACATGGCATTATTGTCATTGCAACACTTAATGCACTACACAAGCCTATATAAGGACAACAATTACATATTGCATTATTAAAAAAACAAACTTCAAGGCTAATATTTTAAAAAATATTATTGGGATGAAAACAAATATAACACCTTCCCTAGCACGCCCCTCATAGGTGTGTGTGTGTGTGTGTTGTAGTGGAGTGGGGCACTTTGATAGTGAACAGCCCACCTGGCATAATCGGTACCTCGAAATAGAGTGAGAGGAGCTAAATCTCCCCAGAGCTATCCAAATAATTTCTTCGTTATCACATCTGTCTTCGGTTTGTATCTGTGTGTAGGGGGGGGGGGAGTGGGGCACTTCAATAGTAGCAGACCATCTGACGTAATCAGAATCTCAGAATATAGAAAGTTGTGCTAAATCCCTTCTGAACTATCCAGTGCCGAGAACATAGTAAGATGAATAGCCCCACGAAAGCTCTGGAGAGGAAGAAAGCTAAGGAACACATTCACTATTATACTGAGATTCACACACACTGACATACATACACACGGTTATAGTCTCTCTCTCTCTCTCTCTCTCTCTCTCTCTCTCTCTCTCTCTCTCTCTCACACACACACACACACACACACACACACGCATCTTCTTCCCGTGCCAATTTCGAGTAGTGATAGTAGCAAATAAAGCTAATACACGTTAATAGTATAAATAGCTTGTAATTATTGCAACAGTTCAGTTTAATGGGTTTGTGTTTAGAAATCAGTGCACATGCATAACTTTGCTTGCATTTGTTTAATGATGAATGTGATTGTAGGATTTCAATATTTGTTTTGTTTTAATTGCCATATTGGTATGATTTATTTCAAGTCCACCTATTGAAATAAATCTTTTCTATTATTTTCCTTATCGCTTTCTTTTATTTCTTTTGGCGTCTGGTGTTTTGTATGGGTACCTGTCTTGTGTTTTCATTTTACTCTTTTCTTTCTTTCTTTTCATTCTTCTTTCTTGTATCGTGATTTTGTTTCGTCTTTTACTTGTATTTTCTTTTATTTCCTTTCCACTTCTTCTCTTTTCCTTCTTTACTGTTCTCTCTTTAACGTTGAATCCGTTTTCTTTTTGCTAATTTTTCTATAGTTCTTTAATTCTATTTCCTCTGAGGTTCTTTTTACTCTGCTTTATATTCCCCATCCCGATTGTTAATTTGTCTCCACTGCCTCCTATATTTACTGTCTAGATATGTTTCACTCATAATAAAATCTGATATTTTGACTAAAACGGGTTCAGATAGCATGAATCATGCCGTTTGTTGTGGTACTCACCTGTTGGCGATTCCAACCTAAATTAGTTTGTGAGAGCGTTCACAGATCTACACATTATGACTAGATTCATATACCTAAGTCAGTGATCGAGATATACGGGGATTTCCTTTTCTAACAACATAGATAGGCCTACGTTCTGTGTTCATTTTGTGTGCAGACCGCCTCAGATCAGGAAGGTGTCACCTTCCTTATGAAGGTAAGACTTCATAATATTTTGAAAAAAAAAAAATAATTATATTTTTCTAATTTAATTGCACGAAGAAATTTTGATTAGCACTAATATGAAAAGTATGTTTTAAAGTCACAGTAAAGCCATTAATTAAAAATTAATGTTGTTTGTTAAACTCAGTCTTGGTACGAAACATTTTAATCTCATTCTTTATAAATTTTAAATTATAGGCTATCGGTTTTTAATAATAGTTTATTTTCTCTAGAATATACCGATTGTATAACTCAAATAAGATATTAAGTAGTGAGTTTGCTAGTAGTAATATACTACTACTGTCATAAAACGAATAAATGAAAACAGATTAAGCAGTTTTATTTTCTCTTTCCTAAAAGCTAAAACCATGAGTCTGTCGTCATATACGCGTTCCATGATTTCAATTTTGTTTGCAGATTATATGACTATGAAAGAATGGGACTTGCGAAAGGCAAGACACCCTTATGTAAGTTGTAAACAGTTTGTCTTTCTTTGTTTCTGTATGTATGCATTCATCTCTCTCTCTCTCTCTCTCTCTCTCTCTCTCTCTCTCTCTCTCTCTCAAATATGATACTGGTTATTTTGTTAATTACAGTTTCTCGCTATGTCTCTTCGTGTCTCTTTGACTTAAACAATTGCAATGGCTGACATCTTTCTAATGTTAAGGTTAACATTTCCTATTATTTAATTATATTATTTCAGTCATAATTATTAGTGCATTAGGTGACTTTTGAAATTATACTTTGGGATATTCTTTCTTAGTAAATTGTCACAGCATTATATTTATTCTATTTTTGTTGAAATACAACGATCTTGCTTTATTTCACACTAATCAAATACTACAGTGAAATATATACTATTAGCATTTTCTTTTTTTCACTGTTGTTTCAGTTACCATCTTACAACTGAGAAAGGTACGTTATTGGCTGACATTGATTTATACATTCATATTAATCTTTACTTCCACGATGATATAATTTTAGC
Source organism: Sinotaia quadrata (assembly GCA_028829895.1). Taxonomy (NCBI): domain Eukaryota; kingdom Metazoa; phylum Mollusca; class Gastropoda; order Architaenioglossa; family Viviparidae; genus Sinotaia; species Sinotaia quadrata. The sequence continues at coordinate 127,800,817 of CM054179.1, read as the reverse complement.
AGAACAAATGTTATTTAGTCACGTTCATATTACTATTTAATATATTGACTTGTACGACCCCAATAGTGTTCATAATTAATTTGATATGTATTCAGCAATCGTGCCAAATGTCCAAGCAGACTTGTAATAACTATATATAAACTCAATAATACCACATTATTGATGTGAACGAAGTGCAAAAATGATAAATATTGTAATAATAGTTCTAATGTAAAGAATTTCTTTCCGTAAATTCATAATTCTGTTAAAGGTTTTATATAGATCCCTATTTTCAACATTTCTTTAATTTATTATAACTAATGTTCAGAGTTCGAGGATGTGGAAACAGATCTATGAAATTCTAGTTGAAAATAGAACAACATTTTACATACCATTATCCTTTCGAGGGTATATTGACGTGACTTTAAATAAATGTGAGTGTATGCTTGTATTCAACAATATTTATTAATTGTAAATCTGAAAATTCTGTAGGCCTAAATAATGCTTATTAAATAAATTTGAAATGTATTGAAGTTTGAAATGGCATGTTTGCTTTCAGCAAAGCTGTTCTAGAGGTGTTCTGCTGTTTTTGCTGGTAGCAATCAACACACTGAGAGTCCAAGGTAAGCAAAATAAGTCTTTGTTATTGCTGTTTTTTGCATTATTTTTACAAAATATTTAAACAATTACTGCTAAACACTATAATTGTAATGGTGATACTTGTACGAGGGAAGAATTGCTGCTATTTCGATAACACTTTCTTGTAACATTGTGTTGATACAGGGGTGAAGACAAGTTGTAATTCTGCTGAAGTGAACATTGGAGCGTCGGCAACAATTACGTGTGAGTTTGAAAAGGACTTGAACGTTCTCCAGACAAACGTTTACGTGGACCATCGTCAAAGTCAGAGAGTTGACGATCATGGTAACTGACTTGATAATAAATCATGAAGTTGAATTAGACATTTGTATTTTCTCTATCTAATCAGATTAGCAAACACACAACATCAACTGAAAGTAGTTCCCAACTGAAAAAGAGCTTTATAAGAATTTACAATATATAGAGTATATATTAGATGGCAAACAGAACTATTAATTAAGTGTTATGATTTAATTGTAATGTGCAACACTTTTAAATATTTACAATAATATTTTAAAAGAAAGATTGTTTATTGAAAGAACATTTTCGACTGAATGTTTACTGAAATTTAATTAAGAAAAGGTAATCATGCGTTATGTTGGGTTTAAGAGTAATATGTGTGTGCATGTGTGTGTGTGTGTGTGTGTGTGTGTGTGTGTGTGTGTGTGTGTGTGTGTGTGTGTGTGTGTGTGTAGTCATATTATTCTGCTTCATACCTATATAGTAAAAACGTTACATTTTAAGACTAATTTGCCTGGTACTTATCAAAGTTCAATAATATGTGTCACTAGCATAAGCAGATCCACATGGAAGAACAAATTATAAAATATATCTAACAGAATATTGTATATGAGTAATATGTATTCTAAAAGGATCTGATTTGACATCTAACTATAAAAATCATTCTTTAAAATAAACTGTAATTAATTTTATTACATACACCTGAAAATACAATTCATACTAAATATCCCTGTGTTTTTTCAATGGCCCTAATAATTTAGTTTTAAATTTAGTAAATCTTCATTTCACTTTTATTTGAAATGAAAATTGTAAATGGTTTCAGGAGGCAAAGGTCATTATCAAAATTATTAATATAACCAATCATCACCTTCACCCTCACAATCACAACCATCTCCACCACCATCATCACCACTTCTACCATCAAAATCATCGTCGACGTCATCATCATAATTATTATTTAGTCTTTTCCCACGACTTCTATTGACTGTCGGTTGTGAACCAAGTTCTCGGAATCTTACCAAGATTCTGGGAGATCAAGTGTTTTATGGAGGATGGGGGCACTTCCAACAAGTGCTGCTTTTATTAGTGGGGTGAGCTTGTTGTTTCCAGGTAGTTTATTATTATTATTATTATTATTATTATTATTATTATTATTATTATTATATCTATTATTATTATTATTATTATTCAGTCTCTTTCCACGACTTCTGTTTGACTGTCGGCTGTGATCCAAGGTCTCGGAATCTTACCAAGATTCTGGGAGATCCAAGGTTTTACGGAGGATGTGGGCACTTCCGAGGAGCGCTGCTTTGAGTAGTGGAGCGATTCTGTGGTTTCCAGGGAGTTTATTCAGGTAGCCTTCCAATTCTGATGTTATGTTCCCCAAGGCTCCTATCACTATTGGTATCACTTCTGCTTTTACATTCCACAGTCTCTGGATTTCTAATCTGAGGTCTTGGTATTTTTCTATTTTTTCTCTTTCTTTTGTTTTTATGTTTCTATCACTTGGAACAGCGACATCAATAATTGTTACTGTTCTGTTGGTCTTATTGAGAACTACAATGTCTGGTCGTCTTGCAGGAATCACCCGGTCTGTTCTTATCTCGAAGTCCCACAGTATTTTGACTTCTTCTGTTTCGATGACTGCTTCTGGTTGATGTATCCATGTTCTTTCTGGGGTTTTTATGTCATAGTTCTCACACAGATTTCTATGTACGTGTTTTGCCACTTCATTGTGTCGTTTGGTGTATTCTGTTCCAGCCAGAACCTGACATCCAGATAGTATGTGTTCTGTTGTCTCATCCATGGATTTGCAAAGTCTACATTTGGAATCATTTGAAATTTTCATGATTTTCGTTTTGTGTGCTTTGGTGTTGAGTGCTTGATCTTGTGCAGCTGATATGAGTGCTTCTGTTATTATTATTATTATTATTCAGTCTCTTTCCACGACTTCTGTTTGATTGTCGGTTGTGATCCAAGGTCTCGGAATCTTACCAAGATTCTGGGAGATCCAAGGTTTTACGGAGGATGTGGGCACTTCCGAGGAGCGCTGCTTTGAGTAATGGAGCGATTCTGTGGTTTCCAGGGAGTTTATTCAGGTAGCCTTCCAATTCTGATGTTATGTTCCCCAAGGCTCCTATCACTATTGGTATCACTTCTGCTTTTACATTCCACAGTCTCTGAATTTCTAATCTGAGGTCTTGGTATTTTAAGTACACATACCGTCCCTAGAAGTGGAAGTGAGTCTGAAGGTAAGAACAAAATAAATTAGATGAAAGCAATAAAAATTAAACGCGATTTATATACAAAAAGTGATTATTATTATTATTATTATTATTATTATTATTATTATTATTATTATTATTATTATTATTATTATTATTTTGTTCCAGAACTTGTCGTGGCTTGTCAGTTTTCCTATGGAAAGTTCATCTGTAGAAATAATCCTGGTTATGAGGTGATAGGTAATGTAACTAATCGACTCACGTTCAAGATAAATGAGACACGTCAGAACCACTCTGGTGAATACTTATGCGCTGTCCTTGGATCTTTCTCATCTGAATACACAAGCTGCATTTTATCTATCATAGGTTTGTTCACAGTACTCAAAGTATTTCTATTGCAAACCGAACTTTTCTCAAAGTGTTAACTGTAAATACATATGTCAATAGATTTAAAGTTCGGTTGGAGCTAGCGTTATCGACTTTATGGATAATACCAAAGAAGACAGAAAAAAAAAGTTCATAACTATGTCGAGGTTCCACTAACTGAGTGTGATCATGTTTGTCTGTTTTTATAGAGGGGTAAAAATATAAATGCGCACACACACATACATAAATACATTTGCAATAATTTTGTCCTTCATAAAATATTTTACTTTTCATATTACAGTGATTTGTTTGACAGCAAACCCACGTATGTATGACTATATTTTATTCTTATAATGTACAACAGTAAACAGATTATTTTATTTATTATTATCATTTTAGACGGGATACAAGTACCACCAAGTTTAAGTACACATACCGTCCCTAGAAGTGGAAGTGAGTCTGAAGGTAAGAACAAAATAAATTAGATGAAAGCAATAAAAATTAAACGCGATTTATATACAAAAAGTAATGTTCAATAATATTAATGACATTTTCATTAGACTTATTTTACATACACTCGCAACTGTGGGATGTGATTTACAATTTCTTACACCTAAAGTTTCAGGACTGGGATAATGTATAATTCCTTTTTGCTTCCTTTTGCATTTGAGATATTCTTAAGATACTTCAGTTAATTCCTCATATGCCTGTGTTGAACAATTTACAGTATCGAAAGCTCAATTTTGAATGCATACACTGCCTACAATTTTTCATACTGCTCAACTGCTTTTACGTTTGAAATGTGCTTACTACTCATTCGTTGAATTGATTTTTAAAAAAAACTATTACAGCAAAATCTGCACACATTCAAGCAAACGCATTAGACATTCTGTCAGAAAATTAAGATTTATTTAAGCAAAACTTTGCATGAATTTCAATATTGTTCTGCGCATTTATTAAGAATGATATAATATATATTGCATTTCATTATTTGTTCAGTCATTTTGATTGCACATTTACTAACTAGAATGTCAAAAGTGGAATGTTTTAGATTGTACATGTTTAGTCAATTCACATTAAGCCTTGTGATGTGTAATGAAGGGAATCTAATTACAGCTTACATCAATTTATATATTGTATACAAATGGCAAAATCGTTGTTTGAAAGATTATTCAACTGATATCAATGTATGCCATATGTATGTTGCAGGAAGTCTTAGTGACGAGGAAAAATACATAATAGGGTTGGGTGCTGCAGTGGGTGTTCTGTTCATTGCACTGACACTATTTTCTATATTGCTCTGTTATAGGTATGTTATTTGTGGGTCTTTCATATATTATTTGGTAGCGAATCATGTTACAACTTGAGATAATAAAATTAAGTACTCTTAGTTGAAATGCAAAGTAGAGTAAGTACTCCACTTCGAGTACCTTTGTGAATGTTGATTTAAAGACGATATATAAACACTTGACTAAATTATATCATGTGATCTTTCTTAAAAAATAGTTTAAACGTCCCTTGTTATAACATTCACTTAATACATTTTATGCATAGTAATATAATTTTCTATTAATTTAATATTATTTTTACCAATTTAATTAATTTTACTTAACACAATTTTTATAACTATTTGCCACGCAAAAGGCATGTTTTGTTTTTAAATATAACGATAATAAAACGAGATTTCCTTAGTATATTCAGAGCCTCAAAACATCACATGAAGATTTCATAATTAAATACAACATAATAATCGTTATACAATAAATATGACATTCAGTGAAACCGAAACGAATAAAGGCTGTATACATAGGTGTTGTATGATGCAGTTGCAAAGTAACTGTATTTAATGAATGTACGTAAATGCTCTTGCATTGATTCTTAAATAAAAGTACAAAAGCATTTCGTTATATTTTTATTTTCTGCTAGAGCAACATAGTCACACCCCACTTTATGATTTTGCTTCCTGAAAGTTCTGTGCATTTTCTTTCAGACGAAAATCTGAATCAAGCGAGGAAACGACAAAACCGCATCTCCCTGAAGAGGAAAATTGTATACCTTGAAGTCCTGATATAATCATAAAAATGCTAATAAGATGCAGACGCCCAGAAACATCATACAATTTGAATTACTTTTAGGACATGGGTAGAATTGCTATTTGTCAGAAAAACAAAGTTAGAATGTCCGTTTATTGTCGTATACAGGAGTACATCATTCATTTTGAATGTGTTCTCTATTCGTTTTCCATAGAAAATAATCTAGCTTTGTTATTAAAGTTTCATGTTACACATTGATAACTGGTACTATACATAATGATAATGATCACGTATTCTTCATTTTACGGGGGTGAGGTGGAGTGGATCTGATGTCATCAATAAAGAGGTGTCCAGACTGAAGACATGCCGATAAATTACAGGAATGTTATGAACGAGTCGTTTCAGTGATATTTTATTTTTGTACGCTATACCCGTAAATATTTATATATGCTAATTTTTAGTGCCAGCACAACTCTGTTATTATTATCGCCACAACCACCCTTATCATCATCGTCGTCGTCGTCATCATCATCATCATCATCATCATCATCATCTTCTTCTTCTTCTTCATCATCATCATCTTCATTATAGTAGGAGTAGTAAAATATCATACGCATATCTCTTGCTGCAGTAATGACTAATATTAACTATATACTTGACCTAAAGTTGCAGTGTTAAACCAAATACATATAAATGCAAATCGGTTTCATCAATATAGAGCTGCAATTATTAATAAATATTGCAATGGAATACATTATTATAAAGAAATAAAATTGAATAAATCTATTCTTTCACTATTTATAATAAATAAATATTTCTAAACGTGTTTCGATACAAACCGTGAAAGAAATGACATAATCCCATTAATATCTTTAGCCAGTTTCTTATTTCATGTTCACTCAGTACTAATAACTGAAAGATTATGCTTCTCTTAATGGATTTGAGACATTTATTTATTGATTAGATGAGAATCTACAAACAAAAGTAAATGTCCGCCTATCCCTTAAGGAGCAAATTATTTTGAGGTTATGCGTATTGAAAATAAAATATTTTCCCACATAAAAATCACGAATGCTTATAAATACATTGTTGTACATGATAGGAGGAGATTAAAATGTCCTGATTTTAGAAATATTGCATTATTAACTATTTAACAGTACAATAATGCTCAAAACTGAATAATGTAAATAATAAATGTGTCGTGAATGGGTGGGCATGTGATTCTATGCGTGTGCCGAGAAATAAAATATGTATATAGCATGACTTACTGAAAGAAAATGTGTGATACTTTATTTTAAATGAACAATTGTATATGTCAAGAAATAAAAAAAATGAAAATATGAAATTTATGCCCGTTTGATTTTATTCAAAGTATTTTGTGTTTACCTCTGTTGTCTTTAAAAAAATATGTTAGTAATTATTGACAAGCATATTCTGCAACATGAAAGATGTATTTCATAATGCAAATACTAAACTAGAGATAACAACTATCTACTTTTACATTTCAGTCAAATTACATCTTAACGAGAGTATACATCGGAGAAACCAATTCCATCTTACACAGACCTTATTGGATACCTACTTGACTCTATTACTATTTGTTTATTTTGATATGTTCTAACCTTGTTTGTCTCTACTATGGTAAATATTACTTTTATGACTGACTTATTTAGGTCTGATAAAACATAATAAGCACAAAAATAGCATGCTCATGGAAATATACACGTTATATTTGTGACATTAATGCCAGAAATTGGCCTTTTATATATAAATAAAATCTTATATTGATAAAAAGTCAGGTGAAAGTAATTAAAAGATCTAATTTGCACTTTAGCTTTATACATGGATAATTCTTCATGCTTTAATTAACTAAGAAGTCAGTATTTGACAGTTCCAGAAGTTTATTTCCGGAACACATGCAAAGACTTACATATTACTGTTTAAACGAATGATGAACATAGCACTACAAGCAGTAGTTTATATAATATATTTGAATTCCTTATTACTTTCCAATCATTTGATGATGATGCATAAATCACAGAACACTCTTACATTTGTTGTTTATTTGAACAATTGTAAACGGTAGTAGTATGGGTGGATAAAAAATAAATAGCTCGAACAATCTATACAACATCATTTGTAATTTAATTAATACAGTAGCTTATATTTCATGAATATAATGTACATTATTATACGCGTTGCGCATTCTTCAATTCTTTATTTCAAAGAGGAGAAACACAGCACAGCACATATATAATATTTCATATTTCATACGCGTTACATGAAAACGAAATTGTTTCTTTAAAATTAATCTGTGTGAATAACTATGAATGTTATACAAATTGGTTCGTAATTTATATGCACTCGTATTAAGGATTTAATTATTAAATTAATGCTTACGATTTCATACCGTGACAGAAACAAAATTGCCCATCCCTATTTTAAAATTAAATTGTTATTTAAACTGCTAAATGTCACAGTGCTCCGACCTTTGGGCACTCCTTATGGTGTTACTTTTGAAAGTATCTGTAAAGTAAAGAGCCTGAGGCGAGAATATTATAGATTTGCTGAAATGTGGAAACTGAGCGTGCAGTCTTTATTACCCAATGATTTTTCTTTATGAGAACGAGGCCAGCCAACAGGCTATTAATATTAAAGAATTAAGTTGGGTTAGAGAATTCTTCACTCTGATCACTTTTGAATTCAGAGTGGATGAAGTAAAAAGTCAGAGGGTGTTGCAGAGTGTATACATGTATGGGAGTATGCTACACCCCTACTTTTGATGTACCAAAGCAAGGATGCTAAGTATATCAGTCCAGTGAAGATAACATAATCATTGTGAATGTGTTCTGTTCAAGAATCTGATGGCAAAAGTGTGTCAGGTCAATTGAGAAGAACGTCCCATCAGTGTTTTCCTGGCTTATGGGAACACGTGCTGAATGCGGACATTTTGACATTTGTAATCTTGTTGTAAAGCAAATGAAAGATTGTTATTTGCCATTGTTGCAAGCAAGTGAAAGACAGTCAAGCAGTGCTTAATCCAAGTAGAGTAAAACTTAAACTATTAACTCTGGTAACTCCATTTCTATTCTCTGATAGGATTAACCTGCATGTTGTATTGACTCTATTGTAGAACTGTAATTATATTTATTTATTTTATTATCTGTAGAGAGATAACAGTTATCCTAAAATGAGTTCATGGAATATTGATGTCAAATTGTCTATTTCTTTGTAATTGTCATGTGAATATTTGATTTTTCCTGTTAATAAATTTATTGACCTTCTTACGCATATTGATATTGATAATCTTTTTGGAGAAGAAAGTGGATGGATGGGGGCTCGCTTAATATAAATTTAAGTAGGATTTGTCTTCTCCTTTAGTAAGACGTTTTTCACTCTAGGAAACCTTTATGTGACTGCAAATGTTGGTTGATCTTGTGGAATAGACAAAACGCTTACAACGCCAAAATATCCGCCAAGTGAGAGACGAGTGGTGTCTGTTGGACGATCATTAATAAAATTAAAATAATATTCTCATCACTTAAAATTAGTTATGAAATATTAATTAATAATAATTTTATCTTCATTAACTAAGTGGCGCGCCCATGTCACATATAACCAATCTTAAATTATTAAGAAAGATGATATTTTGCGATTGTTTGAGTGAACACCCTTTATAGCCTTCATGAAAAATATCATTAAGCGTTTCTGTATGCCTGTTAAATACAGTTTATCTGCTCATGTTCAAAGAAATTCTCTGAAGAACAATTTCAATTCAAAACAAATTAGCAAACGATATTTCTCACGTCTTAAACACATAATACTGATACATTGGTAAATGAACCAGCCCTTCTCATAATGTCAAAGATATGATTGCACACACATACATACATCTATACATATTTATATACAAACATATATAAATAAAATTAGTGTTGTAATAATGTTTAAATAATTCGTCTAATAAGAGATTACAATGAATGCTTGTGAATACGCAATTCAACAGTGCCGACAAAGCGTCAAGTAAATGTAAATAACGTCAATATTCATTCAAAGAGTCACACTCTTGTCAAGTGTAATATTACGTCAAACAATAGATTAATATAGTGAAACAATGTTTAAATACATTATAGTAAGTATCCATTTCATGAATTAAATTTTTGAGACATTTATTTTTCTGGTGATTTATGCTTATATGTGTTTTAAATGTCGGATGTATTTGAGATAGTACTTTTAAATGCATATATCCCAACAATTTTCGACTGAAAGTTCCACAAATCGTATGTATTTATTGTGCTCAAGACGTACCAATTGCAGTCTTAGAACAAGTGCATATGTATACGTGTAAATACGCACTATTAAATAATAATGTTTCCTATACTAATTACACAAAAACGTGATTCAAAATCGAACACAGATAAACACTGTTGGCCGGTATTTTTCTGTCTTCAGTCATTTACTGAAATCAAAAACTATACTTGAACTCTAATCATAATGCTTGATGTCACAGATAGCAGGATACTAAGCATAGTTTGTTATCAGCACAGTTTAATCATTGCACCAACAAATCAGTGATTACATGTTAATATACCATAATGTTAACGTGTATATGTGCATGCGTGTGTATTATATAAATCCACTTTAGTACATTTACATATTATGGCAAAACGTATATTTTTTAATAGAAAGAATAGCTTCTAAATATAAGTGAAATATATTCTTGCTAATTTAATTACCATGAATAGGAGTACACTGTATGAGATGTTGTTTTAAAGAAACCATCTCTTCATCCTTTACTCTAAATTACTACATGATAAGGTGTGTGCACGAAAGAAAGTATGATTGAGCGTCCTTTCATTACACATGAAAAAATTAATCATTAAATAATTATATCTTCTTGCACGTGAATACGTGGTATAAATTAATTCAAACAACACATAATTACAGAAAGGATTATCGCGTGTGGTGTTTTAAAAGTTACTCTTTGTATTTTTTATGTTTTTACAATTTTATGAGAACCATTAGTGAAAATAGAACACTTTGATATTCTAAAATTAATAATTTCAAATCGCACTTTCCCGGCAACTTATAGTTTCCGTATCTTTGCTAAGATTAAAGCAAGCAAAATATAACTATTCAGAATGTCTAATGATTAAATAAATGATTCAGTTAATTAATTAATGGGTGAGAAAATGCCATGGCTAAATATTTAATAGGTTCATGACACTCACTGTACACTAGAAATAGAAACGAAAAAAAGCAAGAAAGTAAACATGTAAACAAATACCTATTGAATGTTCATTAAATGCGTGAAATGAAGGAAAGAGAGAGGGAATGAATAAATACAGAAATAGATATATATAAAGAGACGGATCCATCTTTACTACTTCAATAGATACTCGAATATATTATAAGTGGCTAAATATATTTCTTACAAACATCAAGGCTTAATTCATGTATTAGCTGTGGCTTAGGTCTTAGTGACTAAGGTTTTAGTCACATATTAGTAGTTAAGGCTTAAGTCACCTTTTAGTGTAGACTATAGACAGTGTTGTTAAATCGACGTTTACGGAAACGCCCTTGTCTATGATTAGATCTACCCGTTTTCTGAAGCGATAAAAAATTATGTAGCTCGTATTTTCATTTGAAAATGATATAGGGCCTAAGTCTATGACTATTTGAAACAAATTCCAATTAAATTTGATTTCATACTGAAATAAACAATAATACACTTAATTAACTTTTATTAGATTTTCCATTTACAAATGAAATGCAATTCATGATTTTTCTAATTTTTATATAGAACTGTTTTCATGTCGACTTAAGTAGCACTCTATGCAACAGTACATGGAATTCTTCTTTTAAATTCTATTTCAATCTATTTTAAATTTACTTTAGATTTACTTTAGATTTACTTGGATTTCTTATTGGTATCGGAAAAAATGTCGCTGTTACAACATATTGCACAATTTTTAAAATAGTTTGTTTTATTCTATTTTATATTCCCTGGTAGTACTTAACAATAGCAACAGCTACAACGACAGCTGAGTATTGCTTAGCAGTAATCAGTTGAATGTTGCATTGTTTATCTGCGCTGTTGTCACTTACATAGCACGCACTGCATTTATTCATGGGTTTACTTTTACATACAATGAGCAACACTATAAAAATAGAATATGATTCTTTGCTCTCATGAAGCTCACAATGGACACTAGTAGTACAACTCAGCAAAGCCTCAGGTTTGTACACCACCAACACACCCGAAAACACCCGCGAATATTCACATTGCATATGTAATTATGGGTGGTGCATAGACATCTGCAAGCCTATAATTCATGCTTATTCTGTTTAAAGTAAGGAAATGTCTTAAGTTTTAAAGTAGCTATTTTATTTTAAATAATTTATAATGACAACTATAGGCATTTGTGAACGTTGTTCACAAGCTCTGCCAAAGAATGAGTGAAAGAAAGAAAGAGAGAAAGAAAGAAAGAAAGAAAGAAAGAAAAAAAGAATAAAGAACGAAAGAAAAGAAAGAAAGAAAGAAACAAAAAGGAAAGAAACAAAAAAGAAAGAAAGAAAGAAAGAAAGAAAGAAAGAAAGAAAGAAAGAAAGAAAGAAAGAAAGAAAACCCTAATCATATTTAGATAAAAGTTACTTTACCGAAACGTGCATGATAATATGAAGCGTGTTATCATAGTTTGTGTGTGTGTGTGTGTGTGTGTGTGTGTGTGTGTGTGTGTGTGTGTGTGTGTGTGTGTGTGTGTGTGTGTGTGTGTGAATGTGTGTGCATGTGTGCGTACGTGTGAATGTGGAAATTAATTGTGCAACATATATGCACACATTTAAAGCAGATTCTTATTACTATTGAATAAAATAAGAAATTAGAAAAAAACTTAGCACAGAATACTAATCCATTTTAACAATAAATTTAGAACACTGAACATTTGTTGGATATTTATCTACCCCTTTCTAGAGACAAGTTTATCAAACATATTGTTGTTTTCGTTTCATCTGACACTGCAAGTACTTTTCCCTGTTGAGTCACTATCATTGCTTTTGCATGCTGTCAGCATGACTTTCTGAATCCACAGATAGATTGTGTACACGTGTGTCGAAACTGTTGTCCGGTAGAAGATCAAGATATTGCATACTTTCAGACTTCGTGGACGACTCAGAGGAAGAATACACGTCACTGACATGCTTCTTCTGACCATCATGATACTTAATCGGGTCAAGGACGGGATGTAAATAATCGTCTAAAGCAGTACTGCCTGCCCACTGCTGTTTGATCTCTGGAAAATTTAGAAGCACATTTGTAAGGTTACATGGCATTAAAACTGAATATTTAAAGCAGTTTGTCTGTGTCGTACACTTACTTATTTATTTTACATGGCCTCCACCAGCACGTCCAGTACACAAAATCGCTGGAATAAAAGTTGAGATTAATAAGTTACTTATATCAATGTATTTCACTTCCACAGACCGAACAGTGTCATAGTCAAATATTGTTACAATGACTCTAGTGGTCCCACTTTAAACGTTTAGCTTCGTAGCATCAAATATTAAACTAATCAAGTTTCGTTCAATTGAGATACCATAAGAAAATATCACTAACCATGTTTAATATCCGTCGAGACGTCCAAAATTTCTTCATATGCGTTTGAACCTTGTCCAGTGCGGGGAGAATCAAGACCGACAACTCTGTATGAAGCAGACGCTTCGATTTGCCTACGCCTTGGTTCATCGTAAGTCGTTATCGCTCCTGCAATTTTGATAAGATTTTTAAAGGGTTTTAATTATGTGGCTGTGGATAATAATTTGAATACCCTTGTGCGTGTGTGAGATTGCATGAGAGCTTTAATGTGTGTTGTTTGTTTGTATGTATACATGTTTCTATTTGTTGCGAAAACAAAATCTCAATGATATTAAATTAAATGGAAAACTCAACATAACTGCTATATTACTATCACGCAGTATTAAAGTGAAGAAATTATGAATTCCCCACGTTAGACTAATCTACGTGTATTAGTATAATCATTTGAAATCATATCCGTACAATACATTCAATTTACATTATAGTTATACTAATTAAGTTTACAAAAATTTTGGGAATTTATTGTAATACCTCGTTTCTTGCAGACTGCAAACATAGTGATGCTGCAAAATGTCAATGCGATACACCCAAAAATCACTGACATTACCTTGGCATTTTCAAACACTGATTCGGGTGGATCTGTACATCAGAGTAAGCATATATACTAAGTAAGGTAATTATCAAAATCGTGTATTGAATTCATTCAATTTTAATTCAATTTTAACAGAACTGATATATCATTTGTTGTTGTGACTAATGCTAGATAAAATATTTATAATAGACATTAATAATTATTGGTAGTACGATATGTCATATAAAATTCTCATTGTTTTTGACTGTGGACTTTAGTGCGTATTAATGTCTGCGTCAGTATACCAATGCAGTTGATCATTTACGTGGTCAAGAGGGCAAAATAGTAAAATAAGTCTTGTGACTGAACCAATAATTCCTTGGCCTAGTTACGTAAGCAATGACGTAGTCATTTCTAAGGCTGGTCGAAAAGTCTCCTATACTGTACACAACACTGCTCTGGACAAGAAAAACAAAAATAAAGTGTTCTATCTGACGTAGCATATGGGCTTGCTAATTACTTCAAAAGAATAAATTAAAATGTAAGGAATGTACTCATAGCAACGTCACACAATTATTTGAAGTTACGTATTGTATTTTCACAAATAGAGTCCACTGACTATTTTTTTTAGTTTGTGCGATATTCTACCTGCTATAAAAATAGACAGTCCCCTGTCTATAGCATATTGCAACATAATGCGTGTATTGTTCTAAAAGACATTGCACATTGCATTTTGATAACGAAATAGTACACGGAGCTAAATCTTTGTTGCATAATTGCATACCAGCAGTCAAAACTATAATTTATGCCTTGAAGACTAAAATAGGAAATAATACTGGACATTAGCACGAATTTCACATACCAGAGACAAATAAATGAAACTATATCTGACGTAAATATCCCACCATTTATTATAATAAGCGATATTTCTACGCTGTCACTGCCCAGATCATTGAGCACGTCAAGCCGCCACGTCCCACCGTCCTTCATTGTGACGTCATTTATGTGCAAAGATAATGTCGTATTCGGCATATTTTCATGCAGTTTGCACCAGCATCTGTTCGCACTCAGCTCAGAAGCATATGTGCCAGCCTTTCTCAGTGCAGAACCATCTTGCCTAGAAATTGGCATAAATACACTGCATTCCAAGAAAGAATCAACGTTGCAAGCAATCCTGATATTGCTGGTGATAAATTGACCCGAGTATTTGCATAGTTGGCACCTTGTGACGCGCCAAGCGTGAAGTGGGTAAGTCAGGTCAACGTCTTTGCCGTCCATTACAGATTCGACCTTCGTAGAGACATTCCAAAAGCGTGGTGGGCCTGGTTATATAAATGTCGATTAAAATAAATTATGGTAGAAATTTAAGCATAATAAATATGCCATATAGAAAAAGTTAAAACTAAGTAAATTGTTGATTTATATATTAAGAACATGTGACAATGACTAAGAAATAGTAGCGTGCACAAAAATGCCCTTAACTAATGAAAACAGCATACTAAATAGAATAGAGAAGGTTTAAAATGTAAATAATAAAATAGAAAAATGTTCATATAATAAAGGACATTGAAATAAGGGTGACAATGCTAAATAGGACATAAACATTTGTAAATGACATAAAGTACTATATTAAAAATATTTAGATAAAACAATATAAATTATTCATGGTTTTATGAATACGAAATACTTGCAGTCAACCACCAAAAGCACTGTTTCATTTCTCTCGGAGTTGTCTGCTTTACATTCCACGTTTCCTGTGTTGTAGCATTCGCGTATCGAGGAGTTGTAGCTGAGGTTTCCGCTGTAGTTGCGGCAAACACGATTATTGTCATTATTTTCCACAAGGCAAGCTGTAGTTGTTGGATTTCCATTTTCCCACGTACAGCCAACTTGAAGTGATTGGTTGCTAGTGATTGTGTACGGACCCTGAACAGATCTCCCATTCACAGTAAGGCTAGTTATGCGTGCTTTGTCTGCTCATTAAAAACAAATGCATTAATCTATCTATCTATCTATCTATCTATCTATCTATCTATCTATCTATCTATCTATCTATCTATCTATCTATCTATCTATCTATCTATCCATCCATCCATCCATCCATCCATCCATCTATCTATCTTTCTATCTATCTATCTATCTAATTATTTATTTATTCAGAAACTCAGAAATAGAAGAATGAACACGGCAATGTGTATGAAAGAACATACATGTGATGGAGAACATGATATTTGTTTCAGCTATTGATTTAAGCCCTTCACTTGCTATCCATTGCCAGTTTCCATTATCTGTCCTGTTAACGGTTTTACTGAACAAAAATACTCCATGTCGAGGCGTACAGTTGCACACTGTTATGCTTTTCGATTCACTGCAGTTTCCAGAGTCGATCCTAATGAAGCACACGAGGGATCCATCTTTCTCCACTTTGACGAAAATATTTGTGAGATTAGAGCAGTTTTCTATATTTAACGTAAACGTAAAGTTAAGGAGCGAGTATTCGTCTGCAACTATTACTTCATTTGTTTCTGGAGATATTTTAAATAATGGACCTGAAAACGAAAGTAAAAGGAAATATTAATATTTATATTTATTTAAATCGAAGCGAATTTTAAGAAGAATAAAAACAACAAATTATCTTATCTGCAAATATTTCCCTGTTTTAGACATACATTGTATTAGGAGTGTCTAGGAAAATAATATCCCTTTAATAAAATTATCAAAGTAGATAGTCGGAAATAGTTTTGTTTTAAAAGCGGCTTTCATGAAAGTGAAGTATGGGTGATTCCTAACTTAAACATGTTTTATCAGTGATCAATTTATCAGGATAATGCTCTTAAATGGATTATATTAATTTATATTAATTCTGTTAAACTTAGTATCACGAAACATTTCTCATTGTTTTGACCTGAAAAGATGTCTCAGTAACACTGGTTTCGAACTGTATCTCATTTTTGAATAATGTCGACATATTCAAGAAATAAATCGCAAAGTTTCATCTAATAACTATGAGATAGAAAAGGTTCATAAAATGACACTTAAAGTATTACAAAATAAAAGAAGTGTGTTTTCTTGCCAATAGATAGATAGATAGATAGATAGACAGACAGACAGACAGATACATAGATAGATAGATAGACAGACAGACAGATAGATAGATAGATAGATAGATAGATAGATAGATAGATAGATAGATAGATAGATAGATAGATAGATAGATAGATAGATAGATAGATAGATAGATAGATAGATAGATAGATAAACCTGGCTTAATGTGTGCAATGGAAAATTAACATCAAGAGTGGTTTGCCAAATTATGCAGAATAAAATAAAACACTGCTAATAGTAATACGATGATGAAGCAACGATATGATAATGACGAAGTTATTGATGATGATTATGATGACGATGATATCAACGACCACAAAGTGCCATCTCTAATAATATGTGCAAAAGCACGTTTTCTAATGATGCACATTTCGTACATGCTAGATTTACAGTTTTAAATAATGTAATTATTAAACCAGTCACGTACTTACAGGTTTCTGTAGAGAATGCTTCTTTAAAAGTTATCAGCATAATGTACAAAGTGAGGGCATTATCCATCTAAAGTATATGTATCTACCTCTCATTAAATCAATTGTATTTATAACGATTTACAGTTAGTGAAACAAATTATTGTTTAAGGAAATCTTTTATTAAAACAAAATATATTCGTGTATTTTCTATTTCCTGTTAGATCGGGTCAGGATTTTAAAATTCATTTTGTCAAATCGTGCTTTTGTTAATTGCAATTTTAATCTACAGCAGACACTTTGTCATTACTTTGCCTGACATACTAAATAAATTGTATGGTATATATATATCACTTCCTGTTAACATGTTTGACCTTCATAGAACACTTAATTTGGTAAGTTGTGTAGAGCTTCAGTAAAGAAAATGATTATTCTTGGAGCATGAAAATGGATTGTCATTTTACTTCACACTTCTCTCTCTTTGGTTGTTTTTACCGGAGGAACAACATATACAGCGTTCCTGTTTACCTATAAAGCGCGTCCTTAAGATCCATTCTTTTTCATATATATATATATATATATATAATTTGATTTAATATAGGGTGCATAAATAGTTTATTTTATATACAGTTACCATTTAACAAGCGAATGCATTACATCTAAGAAGTCTGTATAAATAACCTCTTTAGAACTGCATGTGTAAATTTTCTGAAGCGTATACAGTTTAAAATTTGTTTTTTTAGATCAGTAGTAGTAGTAGGAGTGGTGGTGGTAGTTGTAGTAGTAGTAGTAGTAGTAGTGTGCGTGGTGCGTGCGTGCGTGCGTGCGTGCGTGCGTGCGTGCGTGCGTGTGTGTGTGTGTGTGTGTGTGTGTGTGTGTGTGTGTGTGTGTGTGTGTGTGTGTGTGTGTGTGTGTGTGTGTGAGAGTTCGCAGGGCACGGTTGTGACTTTGAAGCACAGAAAAATAATTTTGAGTTGTTTCATAACCCATTTACCATCGACGTGGAAACTGCACTTGTACATTTGCAGATGGAGCTCATAGAGTTGCAGTGTAACGGGGGCACTAAAGGCAAAGTATGACACTATGAGGCCCACAGTTCACTCGTTTCATTCCTGAAGCGATGCCCCAGCTTCATCTACATGCGGCTCGAACCTTGAGCGTGTTTGGTAGCACATATCTGTCTGAGCAGCTGTTCTCTGCAATGAAGATTAACAAAACATCACTCAGGAGTCGTCTCACCTGCAGTCCATCCTGAGAATCTCCATAACACAGAACTTCAAACATAAACAAACATGTTGCCAAGAAAAGATTCTAAACACGCAGCTCTGACAATCTTGTATGAGAGCAAAATTGGCGTGCCTTGATTTGTTATTATTTTAACTTTTGTTTGTTTCAATTCATATTATTGTTCGAAAAAGGTTTAGTTTTCCACTGCTCAATTAATGTTTATCCAGTTCGTCATGTACCCTTAAGTGTGATTTGAGTTTTGGTCCCCTGTGATATTGAGTTTGACACACCAGTTTAGCATAATCAATGATGCTGAGAATCCATCTGTGGCCTCGAACTGATAATAGCACAGATTCTCCAATGAGATCGATGGCTACATGCCTAAAAGGAATATTAATTGTTGGGGTATTATCTAGTGGAAGCGGGCATTCTACCATTATATTCACCTCCTGACATATATCAATTTCTAAGAAATTCAGCCTCCACATGCACTGAAGTTTGATTGCTGCACACTTGCCTGATAGCTCAGAATAATCAGCAACTGATTTCTCTTAACCCTATTCCTGATTCCAAAGAGGCCATCTTTCCAGCAAAATTCAAAAGTTTTCCCATAATTTTGGATACATACGACCTCAAAGGTTTAGTCTTCTTACAACATTTCTCAAGATAATCATCTGATATATGTGCCATTCTGAGTAAGGATTCTTCCCCCCTCAGAGCTAGCTACCATCTGGCAATAAGGAACAATGACCTCCTCTGCCATGATTGAATCTGCTATGACGTTTCAGTGACACACCCCAATAATGATGGGTTTGTTTGGGGTCACCAATGCGTCTTTTCTGCAAGCGTTACTAATCACTTCTGGTTCATAATGCACACTTTTACATGCATATTTTGCTGCTGCTTCATGTGCAGACGCGTTCCTCACATAACTATGCATACATTACAGAATCAGGAGCACCATCAGTTCATTCTTTAACACCTTTGTCTGGGTGGCTACAAATGTTCAGTTTTTCCAAGGGGTGAGGAGTGAATACCCAGTCTGTCATCATACTATATGGAGGAGGTGCATGAGAGAATCCTATATTAGGTTTATTATTTGGCTTGTTGATCTAACATTTAGGTGTCACTTGTTTGTTAAAATGTATGAGTTGTTCAAGTGTATGATTTAGGTGTCACGTTGTTAAAATGTGTGAGTTGTTCAAGTGCATGACTAGCTCTCAGATTACCACATGTCTCAAATATTTCTTCATATTTGTCAGCTGCTTTTAAACATTTCATCATATTCTTCAATCTGTTGTCATTAAAATAAGCTAAAACTGTTTGGTGGACATGATGTCTGTAATTTGTCAATCACCAAGTGATCCCTAACATCTTTCCCACTATACATTTTTCATATTGTCATTCTCTAACCACCTCATCAAATTGTGCTGCAGTTTACTGGCTGGCTGTAAAAGTGTCAGTCGATTCTCCTTTGTTCTGTCTTTATATCTTGCTAGTCACCTTAAAGTACACTAACAGTTCGGCCTTATAAGCCTGTACGTGACCTCCTTGTCTGGAAGTATATTAAATACTATACTGTCTTGATCTTTCATACCTGCCACTAAATGGTTAAACCATGGATTTTATGGTAGTCCTATTCTTATGGTGAACCGTTTACAGCTTAGCACATTGTCCTCAGTATTTTCCTCTTTCCTTTAGAAGAAATGAAACTGAAATTTTCTTTACTCTCTGAATGTTAGCTGCCCTCTCACATATCTATAAGTTATCTTCCTGTATCATCAGCAGATTTAAGCCAAGTTCTCTGTTTCTTTTATCATTGGCTTATAAATTGGCAAATGCTATATTTTGTTTAAGATCATATTCAATCTTTAGCCTTTTGTCACTTTCCTCTAATCTTTTGTCATTATCTTCTCTTTCTTGCTTATCTTTCATTTGTTTCTCTATATAGTTTATGATGTATCTGAACTGTATCTGCTTGCACGCCCATTAATTCGGCCATTACCCATCTTGTCTTTTTCAATCGGGGTTTCCATTTTAAATCTATTATGGTCATGCAAAAACTTAGTTTACTGGTAGTATGTCTGACTGATTCACAAAACACACACTCAGGCAACGGATAAACTTTAAATCTAGTTACTTAAATTTATATACATGTTGATATTACAAATATAACACATTCACCTCACTGACCCACACTAAATTGAATATGGTTTATCTGGATTACAACCAACACGACTGGACCATTTTTAATCCAAAAGAAAATTCTGGTAATTCTGGCATATATTGGTTTTAAGATAAACACCTCTACGCTAGAGTATTTCATTCACGTTTACATGGTGATGAAAGAGTAGACTAGGCTATGGGCTATAAGTAGTGTTAATAATAACAACGTAAACCAATATCTTTAATAATTATAATTAGTCTACTAACAGGTTCATAAATAAACATATGACATAATTCTATGTATCACGGTCGACAGTGTCATAGACTATAGAGAAAATATGAACCGAAAGGCATAGAAAACAGAATGGTGATTGAGAGAGTAAGATTCGTATTTTTTTAAAAAATGTTCAGTAGAAAATATATAAACAGTTTTCAATTTCAAATATTTTAATACAATTCAACCATATATGTCAAAACATTTCCATATCCCGGATTTACGTAATGATTATGTAACAAACAATTATATATGCATGTGTGTGTGAGTGTGTGTGTGTGTGTGTGTGTGTGTGTGTGTAGCTGTGTGTGTGTGCTCTTTGTGTGTGCTCTTTGTGTGTATGTGTGAGGGTGAAATTAGTACATTTAAAACTTTAAATAAATAAGGTACAATCAATTTACATAGAGAGTACATTTACATTATTATTGAAATAAAATTTTCTGACTTTGAATTGCAAAATTTGAGGGACCATGCTAATCCATAGAAAATTTAATATCATCATATAGTATTTAAATCTGCATACGAGTACGTTTCTGCCCCCCCCCCCCCTTCTAATCGTTTCTTGATGTATATTGTCACAAATCTAACTGAATGATAATATTTAATGGTTAAGAGTATATCGATGGTAGGTTCTCACATGAGTAACGTTTTAGCAGCATATCGTGATCGAGAGGTCATGGGACGCTATTATTTAATTGACATAAATATAAATATAATCCCGTGATCATTTGCAAGCAGCGTTTCAATACCTATAACATTAAATTATTGTTAAAATCAGTATAAACATGAGCTGGATATCCTAGTTATCATATTGAACAAACGAAATTTAAAACCTATGATGTATAGTGTTGCAAACTTAATTGATACATTGTCTTTAAAGTGTTTTTTTTAATTTTTTAAAAAAAAATTTTTTTATTATTTTTTTTATTTTAATTTTTTTTATTTTTTAAAATTTTTATTTATTTATTTTTTTAATTTTTTAATATTTTTTTTAATTAATTAATTTATTTTTACGGCGTGTATTATTTGAAATGTTCTCATAAATTATAAAGCAACAGATGAAAAATGCTACATTAACTACAATTTATTATTGCCTATTAATCATTTGACAATAGTGACCCGTGGACAGAGACGTATGTCACATATATGTTTGCTGTGTTTACCTATTACTATAATATCATGGATTAGATCATTCCTATTAAATGAGAAATCGTAACACTGACACGTACACATTATTCTGAAGGATTATAAGCATTTAGCATTTTAAAGACCTCTCGATCTTACAAAATGCACCACAACCTATCACAATAACGTATGAAGTGTAATGTAGTGACTCGCATTATAAATGTTACTAAAATACGTAAAAGAATGAATGATTGGTGTCTTATGGCGTAGGTGAAACATATATTGTATTGTATTGAAACACTATATATAAAATAATTATATAGACAATTAATAATTGAGGAGTAGGTTTTAAGTTTCGTTTGCTCTATATGCTAACAAGGACATCCAGCTCATGTTTAAGCTGATTTTAACAATAATTTAATGTTATAGGTATTGCAACGCTACTTACAAATGATCACGCGATTATATTTATGTTTACTTCAATGAAATAATAGCTTCCCATGACCTCTTCGATCACAGTATGCTACTAAAACGTTACTCATGTTGAGAAAGTACCATCGATATAATATTAACCATTAAATATGATCATTTAGTTATATTGGTGACAATTTACAATTAATTAATTGTTACAACGTAGTCCTCCTCCCCAAACCAAAAAAAGTAACACAGTTCGATTCGGTAAGTAATAGAGATTCTTAAACAATTTTACGTATCGAAATAATACATATTTTGCAATACAAATTCTCATAATGTTTTTATGTCTGAGTTTATTTCTACGCAATCTCTACATTTATTTTCTCGTATCCCTTCATAGATGACATCCCGTCTAATACCACGTTAGAGAAAACATTCGTCTTCTCAGGGGTTCTGGACAATTCAGCACACTCTTTCTTCTTGCATATTTTCGAAATCCATCTGAAAACAAAATTATAATGATTACTTTAATGATGTTAATTTGAGAATAGATATATACACAGATGAAAAGATTGATTGACAGATAGATAGATAGATAGATAGATAGATAGATAGATAGATAGATAGATAGATAGATAGATAGATAGATAGATAGATAGATAGATAGACAGACAGATAGATAGATATATAGACAGACAGAAAAGATGGAGATGGGCTGGTGATGCGGACAGACAAACAGACCCAGATAGATAGATAGATGGATAGATGAGAGAGAGAGAGAGAGAGAGAGAGAGAGAGAGAGAGAGAGAGAGAGAGAGAGAGAGAGAGAGAGAGAGAGAGAGAGAGAGAGAGAGAGAGAGAGAGAGAGAGAGAGAGAGAGAGAGAGAGACAGACAGACAGACAGACACACGTGTTTTATGAAACTTCGATTTGAATCATATTAGCATTTATATTTTCAAAGGAAAAAATTCAAAATACACACCCCTTCTTGTAGCTGATTATAAGTATCGCCAGAAATAAAACAATCAAAATGCCCAGCAGAGTGCACAAAACTAGCATCGCAATTTGATATGTGTTCTTCAGGATTAATGCATGAGCATCTGAAAGAACAAGAAAATCACGATGGTACTCTAAGATTGAATTATTAATGCAGCAATGTATATTTAATCGATACGCATTTTATTTATATTATTACAACTATTAAGTCAATTCTGGCGTGTAGACAAAATTATAACGACAACCCATTAGAGAATATATGCCTAGAGAGTAGTTAGTGTTATATTTAAGCAGAAAAGTGGAATATCATATTTTAAATTGGTATTAATATCATTTTGAGTATAGATTATTATCATATAAGAAAATAATATTATACAGAGGAATAATATTCTCTTAAGAAAAAACACTAAAGCGCCTCATAGAATTTGAAGGAAAGTGTCTGTTCGCAAATGCATGCGTATTTTCTTGTAATCACCGGGAAATATTTATTTAAAATTAAATTTCGAGCATCTAATAGGGTGTATTTCCTCTACAAAACATTGTTAAAAAGCCATTAGTTGCTAATTAAGAATAAAGTAATTAATTCGTAGGCCACGTAAGTGTATAAAACGACACAAGTATGAGAAATGGATGCTATAAACTAGTTAGATAAAACTGCAAACTATAACACTACAGTAGTAACATATTTTAATATGGAACCTAATTTACAATGTAATACATAACTCTGAAACATCTTTATCTAATATAATGTTTTTTTTTATTATGTGCCATATTTGAAAATATGTACCAGTGTCAATGCTATTAGTTAGAAAAAGTATATATAAAAATATTTTAATTTTAGCTGATACAAACATTCGTATTTTAGCAGTGTTGAACTATTTGTTTATTCAAGCATTGCATCTCCCCCTCCCCATAAATCTTTGAGAGTAATTGGCAGTGTACCTTGGATCAAATAATAATATTTGTTTTAGCTAGATATTTTTGAAACAATAACATTTTATACTCTGATTTGTGTTTGTTGGTAAATGTAGATTTTATTTTGTTTGGATTGTGCGTGTTCGCTATTATTATTTATATAGAGCATAGACAAACTCAAGCATCGTTACTGAGACTCCCAGCCACATCTTTTGCATTAGTTTATCTTTTACCAAGAACGCGTAGTGTGCAGGCCGTAGAATCCTTCTTCTCAGAGGGCGCCACCAGACACTTGTACTGGCCAGAATGTTCAATCTTCACATTGGCAATCGAGACTACAAATGTGTTCGAAATACTGTGGTTACATTTGTAACCAGGCTCCATTTTAATAACTGGACGTCCTTGAACCCATGCATATCTGACAACAGGGTTTGGTTCAGTATCTGAAATATATTTATCTTCTGATGATTTTTTTTTAAACAACGCATGGCAGAATGATGAAATAATCGAAAGTGCAAATGTTAATTAGCATTTATGTTTTTCAATCTTAAAAATAACATTTAAATAGCCATGAAATAGTCAAGAGTATAGTATAGACTGCAAATCACAAACGTAATGGAAGAAATGGGAAATGAAAAGTAAGAAGCATTAAATGTAGTTCTTTTGAGGAAATCTTATAATGAAAAATGAAAATAACTAATTTAACTAAGATACGCACAAAAATAATTTTATTTAATGCATTGCTTGTCAACAAAATAACAAATAAAGTTGAAACCAGTTCAACAATACAAAAAAATATTGATTTGCCTATTAATAAAATATACACCACTTTAAAAGCCCTTTGATACCAAACTATTATAGTTCAATACATAAAACGTAAACACGATCAAATTTGCAAACATATTGTGTTCGTGCATGCATGATTCCCAATATTTGCATAGTACACTTAAATACATTTCTTAACAAATTATTCATTAAATGCGCATAAAACTAATTTCAAAATTATAATTATAGGAAAATGAAAGTTAAAATATGTTTATATTTTAATATGTGCAGTTAAACACAGTTGTACCCTTGTAAACATAAACTGTGACATCGTCTTGAACAGCGCTGATATCAGCATCAAAATGGCAAAAAATGGTTGCCTCCTTTCCCTCGTACGTTTCTGGGGCTTCACAAAAAGCTTTTCGTCCTGCAACACAGATTTAGTAGCGCTGCGTATGCATTCCAAAACAGTGTATTATTTAGGGAAGGAATATATCAAATTCAGAATGGTACACCCATGATTGGCGCTAGGGTTGTTTCTGAAAATTTTAAAATTTTATTTATAAACAATAATGTTATTTAAGGTAGCTGATAATAATGCCTTCATTCATTCGTCAGAAGTGATAAACGTTATCAATCATTCCTATATTTACATTGTTATCTCAGTATGAGCACATAAATATACCGACGCTGTTTCTGACCCATTAATGATTAACACAAGGTCATAGTTCAACTAAAGTAATAAACAGAAATAATCGAGAGATTACAAACTGTATGCGTGTCAAATAAAGTATGATAGATTTACATGATTCTGAATTTCTAATTTAATTACTTTTACAGTAGTTAAAAAATAGTAAAAAAATTATAGGCCTACTTTAAAATAATAGGCCTACTTAATCTCAAATACATAAATGCTACAATTAAAATCAACTTAATAAAACAATTAACAATTGAAATTCCATTACCGTCAGTGTGACACACACTCAGCAGAATAAGGAAACAATGAACATAAATGGCACTCATCTTTGAAAACTATTTGCTTTTACTGCAAATTGTTCTTCAACGTATACTGTTGTGCGAAACCTGAAAGACAAACGATAGCATTAAGTTTTCATATATAGTAGCAAGACTAATAGCAACGTTGATGATAATAATGAAGATTGCTTTCACTGCAAATTATCAAAAGTATAACATAGATCTACTAAGCGTATGCAACAGTAGTATATACAGAGACCTACTAAGCCTATGCACAATAGTGTATTTCGAAATCATGCATTGTTTGAAAATTATTTTGTTTTTAAAACCTGTTAATCTCCAGAAAAGCGGCAGAACTCACTAAATTAAACCGAAATTAATAAAAGGAGATTCAATGTAAACAAGTATATGGAAGGACATACCTCTCATTTGATGGAATAAATCGTCTGCTGTTTGCAACACGTCTACCATTTAGCAGAGCCTCTCGACTCCGACTGAAGTGAATGACACACCAACAGGTAAATCTATTCACTTGAGCTTAGGTGCTTGATGACGTCGAACGGAATTATCCGGTCTTAGCATATTGCCTTTCTATGTAAATGGATTTGTTCATTAACTTAAAAAATATATTTGAGTAGATTAAATTAACATACCGTCTGTCAAGTATAGTTTACCATAATTGTCAAAATTTAGTATTGCAATTTCAGAAATCTAAGTACTTAGTAGCTCAAGAAAATAAGAAAAAGCGAATAAAGAAATGTGTGCTATATTTTGCCAAATATATTTATAACAGACCTATAATAAATGCATGAATGTGAAACAACATTACACACTAATATATGGTTTAAAAACAAATATGTAACCTCGCTATTTTCGACAACTTGTGTTACTAATTAGTGAGCAATTTGCAAATATTGTGGCATGGAACAGTTAACACAACTATTTTCTCTGGCTAACTATATCTGCATTGTAGATAATATAATATGTTTTAATATACTTAGTATTAGTTGATAACATACACTGATCGAAAACAAATCAGTTAACATGGACATTTATGGACTATAGAAAAATAAATAAATAACAGCATAATACTGCATTGCCACAACAGAAAACTCGAATGTCGGATGACTTTATACAACACATTCATACTTAACCAGATTAACGTATTATTCGTAATCAACGTTATATTTTATCTCTTTTGATTTCTTTGTTGTGTTTTCTTAATATCTTGCCATATTTTCTACATTTCTTTTCTTGCAATTTTATTTTTACTTCGTTATATTCCATTGCTTTAATTTTTTTTAAATATAATTTTCTCTTATTGGATTTTTTCTATTCTTTGTGTTTCATTTTTCTCCTTTAATAGGTTTCTTTTTTGTGTTTGTCAGCGAAAGTTAAAGCTGCACGTTTATTTCGTAAATGGTGGTATTTTGATTATAACTGTCCGCGATAGAAGCCAATATTATCACCCTTCCTTCTGTGAGTAGACAGGGGTGTTTACCTGTCACCTAAACGATTCATCTCAAATCTACTAGACGTGTTGCAATATACATCAGCTGATCGTCACATAGGGAATTTCCGTTTGAGATAATCTAGGAAAGTGTTAACTCACCTTCCAAATTGGCCAATCCAACTATAGCCGCCTTCGATGGTAGTCGCAGGTCATCTTTGTAAAAGAAGGTAGTATTATATTCAAAACATTGATTAACTGATATTTTAATTTTAAAATTCCGATTTCAAAATTGTTCAATTTAATGTTTCAATGGCAATATATGTTACTGTACATAACAATTTAACATCTAAAATAATATAATGAATGTAAATCTAGGACTACTATCTATTCACGTTAAATAATTAAATTAAATAAATAAAATTGTACTTTATGATATGTTCAAGTACTTTTAAAATACATGCACTGAAATTGAATGTTGCTGAATGACAATAATGAATATCAATAATAAGCCTCACAAAATATTATTTCCACACTAACAACTAAAATTCTCTCTCCAGAAATAGGACTAATAGCACATAAATTGATTCAAAATAAATATCTTTGTTATATTTAAAAGCTACCATAAAGTGAGTACAATGAATTGAATTCTCTATTACCACATTTTGATTCATTTACTGTTCTGGGCTTTTTTCAGATGATGAAATAATGAACAATGCCTCAAAAATTGAGTTTTCATTTGGTAAGACGGTTGTGAAGTCTTACAATGTCACCATCTCCTTTTCTTTCCTGTTCTTTCTAATTTATCTCTTTCCCTCCCTCCCTCCATCTATCTATCTATCTATCTATCTATCTATCTATCTATCTATCTATCTATCTATCTATCTATCTATCTATCTATCTATCTATTTATCTATCTATCTATCTGTCTGTCTCTCTATTTGTCTGTCTGTCTGTCTGACTATATATCTATCTGTCTGTCTGTATGTCTGTATGTCTGTATGTCTGTCTATCTATCTATCTATTGTTATAAATTATTACTGGCATGGATGCACGTCTCCTATCTTACTGAAACTATCTTTTCCCGTTTAAAGTCCAAAACATTACTAATCTTTCCTTTATTTTGGAGTTAAGTGCAATGCTAAATTATTGTACATGTTCGCTTCATATGAAGCTTTAAGTCTAAAACATTTTTAATGTATGCATTATTATATGCAATGCTAAATGAACTCTTCTTATAAGTAGTAAACTTTTCCCATCCAAATAATATTAGAATATGTCTTATTTAATGTTGTCAAAGTTCTGACGTAGGTATTTTGTAAGTATTTATAATTTCATTCATCTAATGATAATTCATGATGGCAGTGGTACTTTTATTTTCAGCAATATAATAAGGCATGTGCCTTACTTTACCTGCTATCGTCTCTGACTTCATATGTTTATGGTAAGCAAAATGTTTCGTAATCAATTTATTAAGCACGGCTTCCTTTCACAAAATTTATCATTTCATTTCATCCTTTCCCTTTTATTATAATTCAATTGTTATATATTTAAGTATTACCATTATGTAATAATATTTTAAATAATTTAAAATCCGATCCATTATTAAAATGCATCGTCACCACTACATCAACTACATTTCTTAAATTTTAAAACAAAAAAAATTCTTTTTAATCTACATGACATATACCTTATCGTCATCCAAAATATTTCCATTCATCACATTTTATGTACGTTCTTTTGTTGCAGGGGCGAAGATCCAATGTACATCTGCAACAGTTCAGATTGGGGCATCTGCAACATTAACGTGTACGTTTGGCAATGAAACAAGCCAGCTTCAGACTAACATTTACGTGGATCATCAACAAAGTTCGAGCGTTGAGGATCATGGTAATTAAGACTGTGAATTAAATCCGCGTGCTGAATATATTTAACAATCTATTTAAGAATATCACATACATACATATACACTTTACATGTCGTATATGTATTACTGGAACTAAATATAATGTATTATAAAATATACATGCAGATCAAGCGTTTCCTAATATAGCTGATAATATAAAGCAACATTTCCCTGTGTAAATGTAACACAATTATCTTTACAAAACATAAAACGCACTGCATTGAGCTTTACCCACTGGAGGAAATGTAAACTTATATAATAAAACATTTATCTTACAAACAGATATAAACATGCAACGGATTTTATACATGCTTGATTTCTTTAAATTGGAAACTGAAGAATTAATTTTTACAGTTGTCGCCTTTATTTTCTTTCACCATGTATTTCTCGTTACCCGTATTTGTGGAGTATTTCACAGGAAAATCTGTCCGTCTTGATATAGATTTATTATAAAATACCGGTCAAAAGATAAGCCATAACCTGTTATGGAAACCGTTGTAACCACCATCAACATTGTCGTCATTACCATTATTATTA
Organism: Sinotaia quadrata; assembly: GCA_028829895.1. NCBI lineage: Eukaryota > Metazoa > Mollusca > Gastropoda > Architaenioglossa > Viviparidae > Sinotaia > Sinotaia quadrata. The sequence goes on along the minus strand of CM054179.1, from coordinate 127,770,908 downwards.
TTATTATTATTATTTCAGAACTTGTTGTAGCATGTCAGTGGTCATCGGGAAAGTTTGCCTGTAGGTCAATTCCTGGTTTCGAGGTGGTCGGTGATGTAACGAACCAACTCACTTTCAGAATAAAGGAGGTATTGCAGGAACACGCTGGCAATTATACGTGTGATGTCCTTGAATCTCCCTTTGAAAAGAATAGCTGCGTTCTGACTGTCACAGGTGTGTGCATTCTACTTGAAGTCGTTTAAATGACGTAGATAAGGAGACATAAGTTCTAACGCACAGACTATTTCCATTGCGAAATCGAAATGAGGACAACGTTTGAAGATGCCTAATTTTTTCTTACACTCAAATATCAAAACATTCAAAGCATATTAACTCTTATATGACTGCACATAACATAGTAAGACTGGCTGAATATCTCCTTTAAAAATGAATGTTTATTTGTATTTTATTTGTATTTGCTCTAATAAGCAAAGAGAAATATGTAATTAGAAATTAAAAACTAGCACACTTTCAATTATGACATTGCTATTTTGGGCTTTCATTTTTAATTTGAAATTAATAAATACATTTTAGATCACAATCAGTATTTATCTTTGTGATTGCTTTTGTAATTCATTTAATCTAAGCATTTGGCAATATACTTATGTCTCAGGGACCACTAACACTTCTCCAACTTTAAATACACGTCCAACTGACAAAGAAAGAAACGGATGTGAAGGTAGGAACTAGAACAAAGTGGAATTAGCAGCTTAACATTTAAGAGATATTTTTGAGATTATAATTTAAATGTTCAGTTTCCTTTCCCTTTTCTTATTTGAACGCATAAACGTACACACATACACACAAACATACAAAACATAAAAAAAGAAGCATACGTACAAATAAACACGAAAAGGTATGTTGTGATGTTTTGTCCAAATAAAAACAATGTTTGCCATGCGTCACCAAATTTGATTATTTCCCTGCTTCTGAAAGTTAACGTAATGTGTAATTCTTTGGATCTGGATATAAAATGTGTTTTATTATTTATTATGGATATTTTACTGTAACCATAGAATCACCCCGATTAAGGTACTCTTAAATATTTCATTTCATGATCATCTTTTAATAATTTATTTGATTTGGAACATCGTAGATTTATAAACGACAGACAGCTGTACACATATAGGGTAAATGTTGCTACAATAGGATTCATGTAATAATTTATTTCACTTCTTAAATAATTTAATTTTCATTATCCAGATATTTACAGGCAGTTGAGCAATTGGTTAAGATTAAGCCTTACAACTCCTAAAGTATAAAAACATTATGTGAAATATAAAGCCTTATGTTATTTAAATTGTGAATGTACCCTTAAAGACAAACAAATGTAATCAAACCTGTGTTGCAGGCGATCATTTATGTTTCGAACGGAAAATTATCATAGGGTTGGCGGTAGCAGTGGCCTGTATGTTCATTATACTGATAACAGTTATCATCCTGCTAAGGTTTGTAATCACAGTACGGTGGTGACATAAAGATAGACAAACAGAGAGACATACATACAGAGAGAGAGAGAGAGAGAGAGAGAGAGAGAGAGAGAGAGAGAGAGAGAGAGAGAGAGAGAGAGATCATTGCTATTTTTTATATGTAAAGTGTAATTTATATAATGTTTCATTTACATGAATTAATAAGGAAATACTAATGAAACCGTATAATTTAACCATCTACGTGTTCTGTCTAACCATCGGATACTGTTGCAAATTAATATGCAATACATAAATAGGAAATAATTTGTCATAGGAAATGGTCTTTAGGAATAAACGGAAGAAAGAATGAAACAGAGTAGCATTGAGTAATAACACAACTACCAAAGTTTCAGTTAACGAGTTTATGGTAAAAATTACTACGGTTATTTTTTGAAAATAATAAAGGAGATCATTAGTTTACACTTAAACATTACTATATAACATTTTAGGTGTGTATGAATTATATATTAATTTTTACAAATATTATTTCAGACGAAATACACAATCAAGTGAAGACCTCAAAAGCCCGAAACTAACACCTATATATAAGAAAGTTTTGTTAAAATCTTCACAACCAGGAGAGAAAGATATTCCGACACTCAAATAAATTCAGGCAGTGTGAACTAAATGCGGATATTGGCATAATTAACAAAACTAATGACAGACGATTTGCATTTACATTTTCGAATACAAGTGTAAATCTTAAAAATCGATATTTGGGCTCGACCTTGATGAATTCACGGTTGCGTTAAATTAAATATACATCCTGTGCTGCATGGTGAAATTCGTCCGTTTGTCTGCTTTAGTTTTTTTTAGTTTAATGGCATACATTTACCGTGAAATCAATTGTAATGAAAGATTACATTGAAGGTGAACTATTAGGAATTTATTTTCCTATACTAGTAGAATTAGATACATGTTTCCTAACACCCGTAATCAAATATTTGTCCCTCTATTCAATCATTTGGTCAAGTGTCACCAGACATTTTATTTTCTTCCTTGATTTGATTGTAATTGGAAAGGTTTAGCTTTCCACGCGTTATAATATAATTTTCACCTGTATACATATGTGTATATGGGTGTTTGTTTGAGTATGTATGATTGTATAATAAATTTATTGTATTTGTGTTGAAAGTTGTATACACACATGAATAATGTTTGTAATTAAATTCGATAATTTCCATTCATCAGAAACTTTCCTCAGAACTACTTTACACTCTGCATATATATTCCACTTTTTAATTATAGCAACCTTAAGTTGTGAGAGCTGAAGAAATCGTTTAACTAGATGAGAATCTACGGTACGATGATGCACAGCTTTCCTTTGAATTAGCTCATTGTGTGCGCGCGCATATATGTAATTTTTATTAAAAGTGCAGTGTATTTTATCTGAGATTTATGTGCTTTCTTTTGTATTTTATAATTTCTGAGCGGAATATTTGAAAATTTATTTACGTGATAATACATATATTTAAGCACTTTTTCACACATATATGTATCTGCTCGCCATTACACTTAATGTAATGGCAGCATAATTATGGAGTTATGGTCATCTAATAAAAGATAAAATAATATTGGACAAGTATTTATTTGTGTTCTGTTTTTCATATTCTTGTGAAGTGTGTGACATTCTCATTTATTTTATGAAAATGTGTAAATGTTTACTCTCTCTCTCTCTCTCTCTCTCTCTCTCTCTCTGTCTGTCTGTTGGTAAATAAGTAGATAAAATGTAACATAAAACGTTTTGATAAAAAAATATTCCTTGTTTAGCGTGCGAATAGTATGTGGGAGAGGCATAATTTAATGCCTTGCGTCAGTTTATATAGCATAACATTAATGTCGTGATTTACTGTACAATATCAAATTAAACATGATATCCTAAATGCATTAAACTTTAATAATTAGAGATATTTTTAGAATAAAAGTGCGAAACCGCAAGTGAAGATAGTAACGAGGCACTGAAAACAACACATTAATGAGTTGTAAATATTATATATATATATATATATAATCTACAAAATCATAAATAACTAAAAAATTAAATCTACTTAAAATAAATTTTATTATTAGTAATTAATTAAATTTGATATCTAAGAATTATGTTGCTTTCATATAGTTATGATTTAGATACATTAAATGTATCCGACAAGACAAATTCAGTATTTGAAAATATGTGACTTGAGGTATCAAAACATGCCTACTGTATATTTTCGCTTGTTAGGTAATAAGTAGGTATGGCATACACAATCCCAATTAATTTTCTTTTATGCAATAAAAGCTGTTTATGTAAGTTAGATTTATACTCTGAGGAATGTTTTATATTGGTATTACTAAGCAAGTAACTTCAACCATATAAAAGGTAGTTTAATAACTGTAAACCTACTTTTGGGCCACCCTGTTTGCTTGGGTTTTTTGCATTTTATTTGAACTATTACACAGTAAATTTTGTCTCTTTCTAAAATTAGATTTTCACATATTTTAAACATTGTCTCAATTATAAGCTATATTCAAAATACTTCATACAATATTTTCAAGTCATAATGCGCCAAAACACACCCAAACCTATAAACGGTAAAAGTGTAAGTGACATTTATCTTTCATCTGTAGAAAGATAAATTTAATATAAACGAAATAACAATAGCTAGCAATAGTAGGTTACATAACTATAGTATTAATTATCATTGTTTACAATTATGTTCTCGTTAAATTCTGTGCAGTCGGATTAAGTCAGCGCAATAATATAGATTTCAAAGATAAACAACTCCGCAATATTGCATTGTGACAACACACGAAAACAAATATAATTTGGCGTGGAGTTACATAGGAAATATAAACGTTAAACTTCTTAACAAATATATACCCATACAATACGAACATGAAGAAAAGAATTTATATTGTGCTCATCAACATTTCGGTTGCCCAAAATTAGGCAATCTTCCCTTTAAGAAGTGGTCAGTAACAAGTACCTGTAAGCTACTGACAGTTCCGTTTTTTATATGTACTTTACCTTATTGGATGTTATAAAAGTGAAAATTTATCACTCATGCCGGAATGTTGCCACGTAGTATCTCACTTTCTCTCAAATACGAATACAAAATCTCACATATATACATACACAGACACAATTTTCGATTAGACTATACATTGCTGGCTGAAATTTGATTTGAAAATCTATAAAAATAATGAATCTAAATAAATTAAAACAAAGATAAAGAAGAGTTTGAAATCATAATGAAGATATGTGATTTTTAATGTTGCTTTTTCTTCCCTGTGATCGAGAGGTCACGCATATAGGATAGGCAGCATTAACATATCATTTATTTAATTAATAACAATGTTCCATGTTGTACGAGGGTAGAGATCTTTGCTGATGTGATTTTTAATGTTGCTTTTACTTCTCTGTGATCGAGAGGTCACATAAATGGATACAGGCAGCATTGGGACATCATTCGTTTAATTAATAACAAGTTAATATCCCATGTTGTACGGTCAAGACAACCTTTGATGGTGTGATTTTTATGTTGCTTTTACTTCTCTATGATCGAAAGGTCACACAAATGGATAAGGGCAGCATTAGGACATCCTTCATTGTATAATTAATAACAATGTTCTATGTTGTACGATAGAAGATATATTTTGATGAATTTTAATGCTGCTTTTACGTCTCTGATCGAGAGGTCACATAAATGGATAAAGACAGAATTAAGCCATCACCCATCTAATTAATAACAAAATAGAATTCAGCTTACTTTATTTCATCTTGAATAAAATTCTATGCTTACGAGGCTTAGTATTTTAGTAGACATCTGTGGTTTGAATGAAAAACGATGAACATCTTTGAAAAAGCAAAATATATAAATGCTAAATGGTACGAACGATGAATGCAATGTAACATGAGTTTAGAAATGACGCCCACAACATTTAATAGTCTGAAGGATTTTCAATAACATTTTCTTTTAAGTAAGTCGAGCACAGAGATGATGTAATATTGTTCTTTTGTTTAAAGAGACTGTTAAGGTTGTATTTTAACTTATAAATTATATATATTATTAGTATCACTAATTTATAATTTATTTAATTTTGAATTTTTTTTAACATATTCCACATTTGACTGATATTTAGTGCGTTTACAATCAAGGGTAGTACTAACACTTTTATCCTCAAGCATTCCCAAGGTATATATCTTCTGCATCCTCACCTTCATTCTTTATTTCAAAAGATGTACACCTCTTTGCAAACCTAGCTTTCCTCAGTTTAGTTTTTTTCAAGATTCGATTTTAATTGTAAATTAATGTTTAAATGAATCAGTTACAAACAATTTTTATAATACTACTCGAATCCATTATGTGTCATTTCATTCCGTGTTTATGACAGTTTACCTTGTATAAAACACGAAAATTTATTAAAATATTAAAGGTGATCCAAAATTATAGTAATAGTTTTAAAATAATGAGATAATGACTTAATACATTAAAATTAATTTGAAAATCGAAAAGATCCCTTCCCCGCAAGCCAATTATAAATACATTTGAATTCTCTAGGTATTCTAATTGCTTCAATAACAATATTTAAAAATACAATGGTTGAATAAAATATCAATTTCAAATAATTATAATTTAATTATTTATTAATCGATATTGTTTAAATATTTTGGATGTGTATGATAATATACTGCTAGATGTACATTTGTATGTATAGCCTATTATTTTCCAATTCACTTTATCTGCGATAATTAGAACTTTTGCTTATTTATTATTTGAGATTCATGGCATTTACATACGAAAAAAATCTTTCATTAAAGGACACATATTTAACAATTGCATTAAATTTTATTGTATTTGTGTACTTCGGAAGAATTGGATCTGAGTGTGTCTGTCTGTCTGTCTGTCTATCTATCTATCTCCGTACGTCATGTTTATCTGTCTGTCTGTATCAATCCACCCACCCATCCATCCATCCATCCATAAATTGGTCTATCCATCTATCCGCCATGTTCGTCTGTCTGTCACTCTGTATCCATCGTTTAGCAGAGCCTCTCGACTCCGACTGAAAATGATATCCCATCAGGTAAATATGTTACCATGAGCTTATGTGCTTGATGACGTCGAACGGAATTACCCGCTCATAGCACATTGATTTCTCAGTAAATGGATTTGTTTCTTAATTTAAAATATATAGAGAGAGAGATAAAATGGTCAAACCGGCTATCAAATACAGTTTACCATAATTGTCAAAATTCAGTTTTGCAATTTCGGAGATCTAAGCACTTAGTGACTCAAGAAAAGAAGAAAAAGCGAATATTAAGAAATAAATATTGATTGTTTAGCTGTTCCATTTGTGTTATCAAGTCCTTTGCCAAATAGGCCCTATATTTATAACATATACCTACAATAAATACACGCATGCGAATTAACATTACACACTACCATATGTTTTAAAACAAGTATGAAGCCTAGGTTATTTTCAACAACTTTCTGCCTACTAATAAGGGAGCAATTTCCAAATTTCGTGGCATGCAGCAGTTGAACACAACTATTAAAAATATATGCATTGTAGATAATATAACATGACTCATTGTGTTTTTCTGCATTGTTCCTAATTAGCATTTGTTGATAATATACACGTACACCTATAGAAAAACAAGATAAGTTAACGCGTTACATTCATGGATCTGCAGAAATATAAATTAATAAAAGCATAATACTCTAGTGCCACAACATAGCTCGAGGGTAATATAAGTTCATAAAATATTATGCAATACATTGTATTAGCATCAACGGGCAAAATCTTTTAAGCATTTTCAGCAGAAAACTCGAATGTCTGATGACTTTATGCAACAAATACATGCTTAATGATATTCTCGTATTATTCGTAATCATCATTATATTTTTATATCTTTTAAATGTCTTTGCATTATATTTCTCCTCTTATTTTCTTTTGATTTCATTTCTTTTTCGTCGTTATATTTTATTTTTAAATTTTTTCTCAAAACTTAAATATACTTTTCTATTATTTGGATTTGTTTCTGTATTTCTTGTCTCTTTTCTTTTTTGTGTTTTTAGGTTTGTCACCGAAAGTTAAAGTTGCACGTTTATCTCGTAAATGGTGGCATTTTGATCATAACTGTCCGCGATAGAAGTTAATATTATGTGAGTAGATAGTTGTTTACCTGTGCCCTACGTGATTCATCACGAAAATATTGGCGCCTGGATATTGTATGCCTAGACGTTTAATATTACTTCAGCTGATCGACACATAGGGCATTTCCGTTTGAGGTCATCATGGAAAGTGCTCAGATCTCACTTCAACTGTAGCCTCCTTCGATGTAGTCCTACACCATCTTCGTGAATGAAGGTAGTATTATATTTAAAACATTGATTAACTGATATTTTAATTTTTAAATTCTGATTTCAATATTACTCAGTTTAATGTTTCAATGGCAATATATGTTACTGCTGATAAACAATTTAATATTTGAAAAAAAACTATAATGAATGCGAACGTAGGCCTACCATCTCTCTCATGTTAATTTTCATTAATTTAATTTAATAAATAAAACTGTACTTTATGATATCTATAATTATTTCAAAATACGTGCACTGAAGTTGAATGTTGATGAATGACAATAAAGAATATCAATAATATGCCACACAAAATATTATTTCCAGGCTAACAACCAAAATACTCTCTACAGAAATAGGCCTAATAGCACAAATTAATTTGAAATAAGCACATACATTAATTCAAAGTAAATAACTTTGTTATAATTAAAAGCTACATGAAGTGAACACACTGAATTGTGAATTGAATTCTTTAGTAAAACATTTTCATTCGTTTTTCTTCAAGATGATGAAATCGTGAACAATGGAACGGAAATTTTATTTCGTAAGACGTTTGTGATGTCTAACAATGTCACCATTTCCTTTACCTCCTGTTCCTTCTTTTTCATTTCCATCCATCCATCCATCCATCCACCCACCATCTATCTATCTATGTATGTATCTATCTATGAATCTATCTATGAATCTATCTATCTATCTATCTATCTATCTATCTATCTATCTATCTATCTATCTATCTATCTATCTATCTATCTATGTAGATATTGTCGAGTAGTTAATCAAGATAATACTTCAGACATACATAGTTTTACATCAAGTGAGTGTAAATATTACAGTGAAACCTCATAGATTCAGACTCAACTGTAAGAATCAGGACAAAATGCAAGATAATTGTTTTCCTACACAACTCTACCAGCATAGAACCGATCTAGTGGATCTGCTTACTCATGCCACAGACACACGTTCAGATATAATTGATCTACTCACCGTCTTCTTTCTTTTGGCAAGTGGCCCATTGGCTCTTGTTCCCATTCTGCTCACTTCTGGCTGCTATATATGTATCCGGACATACATGTATTTAATCCTACTAAAAGCCTTCAAGCACAGCAAATCTTGTAAATGATCATCACTAAATCACTGTTATATTTCTATTTATCACTCATCTTAGTCACACTTCATTTTGCCTCTGATTATATTTCTTTCATAGTCCACACACACATACATAAATAATGTTAATAATTGTGAACACAGTTCACATTTGTTAGTTTTACTTAATACTCAACTAGATAAACTTTATTCCACATTACCATACCTAATGAAATGCATAATAATAAATGTTAATTAAATATTTACCTACATTTAAAACTCGTACTAGTATGTGTTCATACTAATGAAACGTCGAAATTTTCCTGATAGATGGGCTGCCCGCTCCCTACTCCCAGTCTATTTATTCATGCCTAAGCAAGTGTACGAAGTGGAAAGAATGAGCAGAACCTTCTAAAAGAACTGCTCATTTTAATAATTATTATTGTTAGATAAATAATGTTAACAGTCTGTTGGCTCATAAATGACTGAGAATTAATAGAAAAGAATGCAGTGTGTGTTGAGTAGAATGTTTGCATATTTAGTAGCTCAGATATGTAAAGGTAAGTTATTCCTTTAATCGGGACCAGGAAAAGGTCAGGTACATTGATCACATTAAGTTATAGTGGACACTTATCAGATGCCTTGTGTAGACAGCGAAGAAATTGAGAAAATCCAATATGGGTTTCACTGTAAACAGCCTTTACTGTAATGAGTTCAACACATTAAATGTAGGATTTAAGTCAAGTAAGTTCTGCATCTGCTCAGTGTACTGTACACAATTCAGAGTAAACTCTAATACATCATTTCACAAATAATGCTTCTCACTCACATATTAGAAATAGTGCTTCATGTGAAAATCGTATTAATTGACAATCTAAGAACCATGTACATGATAATTTTCTTATACAGCTATAATGGGAATTACTAACGACTGCTATTAATAATTTTTAAAGTAAACAGAAAGTTATTTATTTTCGAAATAAAAAAATAATCATACCAAAATGTGTCTAAAATAAATAGATAAAACATAGTATATAATATAATGTGTGACACCTACACCACGCGAGATAAAGTTCTTTATGATGATGATGAATATGACGATTATTATTATTATTATTATTATTATTATTATTATTATTATTATTATTATTATTATTACACTAAATAACTAATTACACGTCTTGAAAATCTTCTTAATTTATGTTATTAGTAATTCTACAGCAGGCACCACTCATCTCTCTCACTTGCTAGATATGTGGCTGCTTTAAATGTGTACTCTCTTCTACAACATTAAAGACAAATATTCCCTGTCACAATATTTCTGTAGATGGAAAATGTCTTACCAAAAGGAAAAGATAAATCCATTTTAGTCTGTATTTAGCAAGCCCCTATTAACCAACTCTCTTTCCATTTTACGTTTGTCAGTATTGAGTAAGAAGGTCAATAAATTAAAAAATGTATTCATTAAATCAGCAATAAAATATACACATATCAAATACAATGAAAAGATTATGCAACATCAATATTTTCATGAACCACATTTGAATAATTAAAATAACTCTAAAGTCTTATATCCTAACACAAAGTTCAGTATATTAGGGTCAATATAAATCACAAAGAAATTCTTATGAGAGAAAAGAAATGGAGTTATAGAGAATTAAGCAATAGAAAAATGCATATTATCTCACAATCAGTCAGTTAACTCACAATTAAGCTAAATACCACCATTCATGAGACGAATTACTCCCAAACCAAATTCAAAGTGATTAGAAAAGAAATTCTTTTCAAGAAGTAAACTTTAATCTCAGCCCATTGCTTGGTCTCTTTCTTGTAAATCTTAACCATTATATAATAAAAATACTCTTCCATCTAAAAGCGGTTTAGATTACATAAGCATGTTTCTAGCATATTCTCCACCTGAGTTGTTGTTTACTCCAAAAATATTATAGTATGTAGTGCCCAAGGTCGGGTCACGTTAAAATTGGCAACATAGATATAATTATTAAGTATAGAAATAGGTATAGGCAAATTTACTCCGCTGCATAATGAATATAATAAACATATTCATATCATAATATTTGGAAAATACAATGGTGCACTATAAATGCAATATGTGAGCAATTATTGCTAAAGATTTTTAAAGTAATATTGTCTGATAAAAGTTATTACTACAAATACAAGTTTCTTAAACTATTTTCTTGTGCTTAGAGATTATAGGATATTATTTTTCATACGGCGAAATGTATTGCAGATTACTACATTTTCACTGAAAGGATTTCAAATAACCTGTTTACTAGGATTCGTTATCACTAATAACATTTGTTGCACAGATTCACATTTAAATTATATAAATGTTTTTGTCTTCTAGGCACAAGAGACTGTTGATTGTGGTGTATTGTTATACGCATTGCATGCTCAATAATTATTAATTTTGAAAGAAATATCAACAACCATACAAGTTGTAAATATGCAAACACAGCTATCGAAGATGCAATTTTAACTTTTGTCAAACCAAAAACAAAACGACATTATTTGTATTATGCATACATGTATAAAACTCGATCTCACAAGTGTTTTCATATAAATATTAACGTAGGGGTTTCAGTGTTGTATGCACACCCTAATATGTTTTCAACAAAACATGTCATTTGCCCAATATCCATATTTAATGGACTCGACACATTGTATAATTCAACTAATACATTTACAATATCCGAATGTCAATATGGCAAATACAATCGATACACTACTGGAAGTAATTTCATTTGAAATACCTATTCCCAAACACTCCCTTATGTTAAAATAGTACACAACAAATGTCTTTTAAACACACTCTTTTTGACACAGTTTCAGTAGCATTCATATATACAGCTAGAGTTCAGTGCAAAGAACGGTGTTTGAGACGTTCCAAGTCACATAAGGATAAACAATTTTCTTACAATTCGGACAGTTGCATTAAATTCTTATTACTACAGCCTTTTTGTGACAACTATTACTCACACATATACATGTAGAATGTATCACACATATCCTGCAATTTGGCTAAGTATTATTTTAAGAAATGAAGAATTGAATGTTAGGTAAGAAAGATATATTGAATAAGTATTGTGTAAATAGTTATAATGCCATAAATAAATAAATAAATAAATAAATAAATAAATAAATAAATAAATAAATAAATAAATAAATAAATAAATAAATAAATAAATAAATAAATAAATAAATAAATAAATAAATAAATAAATAAATAAATCTGTGAGTAGACTGAATTGTCCTCTACCTGTATGCTCACGGGCGACAAGATAGAATAAGGTGCTATTTATATTTTTTAATATACTTTAGGGTTTAAGTCCTTTGGGCCTTTGTGAGCTTGATATTAGTTCCTGTTACCCTTGTGCTATATATAGTGTACACGTTATCAGTTTACATGACATAAGAGTACTCAGATATTTGTGAGAAAGCGGCTTGCATGATGAATTTAAAAGAAACTACAGAACAAGTGGTAAGAGAATAACGGGGAAAACAGAAGTAATTGAAACTGAAATAAATGTTGTATTATGCTAATTTAAACAAAGTGAACTTTCGTTTGTATTCATTTATTTTGTATATAAAATGTACATTTGTATTTCCATTTTATCTTTTGCTTTCATTGCTGAGAATATTCTACTCTAATACTTAAACAAAGATGTACATTGCAATATATCATATTTTATATTATTAATCTTTATTTCTTTTAAAATTCGTTATAATATTAACCTTTAATTCCTTTGAAATACGATTGAAGAAGTTAAACTAGATATATAAAATTTATATTAGCGTATTTTAATTTATTCTTGTGAGTGTTAATTGTTTTAATGTGGCAGTTCCAAGAGATATTTTTTTTTTTAATCGTGTAGACACACGTATTTTCTGACTGAAGTTGCCAGCTGCGAATTCTCTATATATGTAGTTGAATATAAGTAAAAGTGAAAAGTAATTTAGATGAAAATCGAATATAAAAATGCGCACTAAATAATAATGTTTTTAATCAAAACAATGTATTTTTGTATCTTCCAACACTCTGCATAATTCAGTTGTACAGGAAAAAACTTCCAAACGGACTTATCTTTTTCACATGATGCCGAAAACTGTAAAATGATTTTAATATGTGATATCATAAAGAAGCGTTCAAGAGAATTTCATAGATACGATAACGGTGTAAGACCACGACCTTTTACGGCGATTACAGTAATCAATAACCTCACAAGTACATATACACAATCACACGCACGTTGTCACACTTATTTATATAGATACACACTTACATAGGTACATATATACAAACAACCACATAGGCATACAATACTCACATAAATACAAAATACCACACTGAGAGTCACGTTTTCTCTCTCTCTCTTCTCTCTCTCTCCCTCACACACACACACACACACACACACACACACACACACACACACACACACACACACACACACATTAATGCTCAATAAGCCATATACCTATGCAAATTTTATATCGTTTCGACTCCCAACCAATCGATTATTCAAACGTCATATTGGTGTTGAGTATGCATACTAAAGTAGTGAATACATAAACAACAGAAACGTTTATTTCTAATCAAATTGTTTTAACAGAGATAACCTTTAATTAGTTGTACTTTATTCTTTTCTTGTTTATCAGACATGTTTGTATGCGGTGAGCCACTACCTAAAATGGTCACTGATTGTGCTTTGTATGCTGACCCATTACTGTGATCGCATAGAAGGTAAATATATTTGGAGAGAGAGAGAGAGAGAGAGAGAGAGAGAGAGAGAGAGAGAGAGAGAGAGAGAGAGAGAGAGAGAGAGAGAGAAGATGTGGAGAAAGAAAACAGATAGAGAGAATGACAGAGAAAAGCAGATAAATAGTTAAAAAGAGCACATTTTTGTGACGTTTAAGATTGACTAATCCTAGACTTTATGAGTATTAAGGAATTTATTTGGTACTTGCATTGCAGTAGGTACCGTTACAAATCACTGAAGAGATATAAATTCCTTTCATAAATTATACTATACATTTATAGAAAACATTAGTTGATACACTCAATTATTTTCATTCTCTCATTCTATCTCTAGGTGTACAATCTTTCTGTATGGCTCCCACAGCAAAGTTGGGAGAAGAAGCCATTATTTCCTGTCATTTTGGTGATGATATCGGCAGAACTCAGCAGGATGTTATTGTCTACATTTATAAAGGTTCAAACATTCACTTAGTTTCGTGTTAGTGCAATGTGCAAAACTATTAAATAGTTAATATTTAAACTATTTAATCGATTAATATTGATTATGCTTCCTCAAAATAAATGAAAATTTAATATCCGATTAAGAAAAACGCTTAACTATATTTATAATTATTTTAGTTAGCTTTCTTATGAGTAGTAACTCTTTTAGTAATGGAAATCGATTTCATGAAATTTAATTGAATATGGAAAAACTAATTACTTTAACATAAAGTGATAATTTATAATTTTCTAATGAAAATAGTTAATGTTTGCATATTTTTAAAGACGGTGGATTATGTAGAAAACACTTTCCTAATTAATAAAGATCTCATTTAACTATGTCTTGCTTCGTGTGTCACAATGCAAATAAAGCCTGAAAAATACACAGCATCATCTGAATGATGAATCGTCGGTTATGTTCATACTGAACACTCAAAAAACATTTACATATATTTATACCTCAGCTGATAATCTATATCTTTGGGTTTGTATTTAATCAAAGAACTTTGTAAGTTTGTAGCTCAGTCAATGTAAGAACACAACAATGTTTAGAAGTAAACCTTGTCTTAAAAAATAGTAAATTAGAGAGATTTGACATCATCATAAATTGTTAATACTTTAATACGTAGCGTTCATTTGAAAATTATGTACATTTTATCAATTTCAATGAATACATTATTATGATTACATTTTCCTGACTACATACGGCTGTGTATATTATGTTAGATACTGAAAAGAAACCAGTCGTTCGATATGCCTGGATTAACGGCCAGCCTCTAATTTCACAAGAAAATGGATACGAATGTGACAAGACAATTTCCGAATACCTTGTCGTTAGAATACCTCACACGACGCGCGAACACGCTGCCCAATACAGCTGTATAGTGGCGCCCTCTGACAAAGCGGAAGTGACACCTTGCACTCTCAAACTGACAGGTATACGGTCGAATGTTACAATTTTTATTGATATAATAGTCGATGTACACAACTTAAATGTGAATATGATGTTGACGTTGTCGATATATTTCATCCTTATCAATACTCGACATTTTATATTTCACCATGCTTCAAATACAGCTTAACAGCAGTTATAACCATGAAGTGGGTAGAAACACCATGGACTCTCCTGTAAACAAAATTGCGTTCAGTGAAACAGTAAGCGTACACACAAATATACATACGTATATAGGTGTGAGTTTGCGTATGGGTCTGCCTGTGGATGTGTATGTAATATCCAGTTTGACCATTCCTTATTGCTCCTTGTAATATGAATGTTTCTAGATGGCAGCACCATTACACCGGCCGAACAAGTTGAAAGTGTACACAAGAGTGAGGCAGGTAAGTTTGTAATATGGACCTTGATATTTGATCTGAATCCAAAATGCTAACACTTTAAAGGCTTTGTCCAACGCCCATAATCAATTGAAATCATTCACCAAGCAACGAAATATCGATCATTGTTCTGTAATTATTACTAATAATTATTATGATGACAACCCAAATACAAGTTAACAAATCATGAAGAGTGTGCGTATATAATGCTTTAAACAGTATAAACAGTAATACGAAAGAAAATGTAAGGCACGTTGGATTTAACTGAGAAGGACGATAATTCAAATACTTCCAAGAAATCTTAAGAGCAAACACATTTTATTAAACAAAGTATTCAGTCAAAACAGCATAAATGAAACAGCAAAAGAAATAAAACGAAACGAAACTTTCATGCTGGTTAACTAATACATTTGCATTACATCACAAATGTATTGAAATAAATAGGTGAATTATATACGCGACTTAATGTAGATTGTCATATGCATATAGCTACAACACGTTTTATTTGTTTTAAAAAATTATATATTTACAGTAACTAATAAGAGGAAATATTTAATTTATTTAATTTAACTCTTTTATACAATCATAACAATAAATCGTTGGTTTTATACATGGAAGGAGAATATGTCAACATCTCATTGGGTCTATATCTATCTATCTATCTATCTATCTATCTATCTATCTATCTATCTATCTATCTATTTCGCTATCTATCTATCTATTTCGCTATCTATCTATCTATTTACCTATCTAACTATCTATCTATTAATCTATTTATCTATCTATATATTTGTATATCTATCTGTATCAAACTTTAGACATTAACTCTCCACTTAACTCATTTAAAACGCACATGATGTAGACGTAGAGTTAGATGTAGATGTAGGCATACCTGAAAGTAATGAAAGATGTAAGATCACTATGTTTACGCTTTAATTATACACTGTATTTTATAATAAATTTGAGTTTCTTACTATGCCACTGAACCTCATCCCTTTATAATTAATCTAGATATTTGGCATATGACTTGAATAGACGTACCCGTGATGTGTTTGTGAAGTAAATTTTATTTATGAAATATCAAACTTAGAACATTAGCAAAACCCCATTAATACAAAAAGAAACATTTTTGTATTTTCTACTTATTTCTTCTTTCTAAATATTCAGGTCATTAAAATATACAAACACACAAGAAGTACAAAGTAATTACAGCTTATGATTAACATTAAAACAAAGATTACAAAGCTATGTGATAGTCAGAAAATCATGTCATGCATTACTAAACACAGATTTTCTTGTTCTTTAAATGTTCTTTAAATGAAGACTCAGAACTAGCTGCTTCTTGTTAAGATTAAGTAATTATTGAGTCTCTCTGGGACATATGTGCATCTACCATCTGGCCCATGACAATTTACAGTCTCATCTGTGGAATAATACACTATTAAAAAAAAAAAAGAAAACCATGCTGGAGAGGAGAACAAGATGCACATTTTTAAATAGATTTCATTACTTCAATCTCAGAATGTCTTAGGGCACACAAGTCCCTGGTAACGGAATCGGTTGTTGAGCATGCAAGGCCTATAGTTTGTGATTCAATGGGTAATAATTTCTTTCATCATCAGTGACCATAATCTCAATACAAAATTGATCTTTTCTTTCTTCATGGACTTATGTAGCTGTTGGCTATGGTGAAAACATATATTCGTTCAAGCAAGCCTATTTGTTTAACTCAGAGATAGTTAATAATCATATTAAATTCAAAAGCGAATGTAACTGAATGCATAAAATCATTACTCCAAATGTTTATGCCACTAGTGCCACTATATACTCATGTACAAGTGCAATCATTTTTCTGTTCGCATTGGTGATTATATGTTGCACGATACAAGCGTAATCAGTCAATACTAAAAATAATATTGCGCATGTGATGCACTATCATTCTTTAGTTTGTGATTGTTGATGGTCATAAAATATACAATTACGACATCAAGAATCGTATTAATCTATTGTTTATTCGCTGTATTCCCCAGTCACAAGCTCAACATTGCAGTTCAGTGAATTTGAAACATCTCCCAACAGTGAGTATAAAGGAAAGAAAATGAAAAAAATGAGACTCATATAATGATGTTTGAGTGATGAAGAGAGTGAAAGAAAGGAGCAAATTATAGATTTGCTTCACTCGTAACAGCTGTTACAAAATTCAACAAAAGGTTTTAATTCACGAAGTGTTGAATTAGTGTGACGTTTTGCTTCTACGGCTATAAATTAAATAGTAACTTTATTGTAATGTATGCATATAGTAAACAACGCGTACATTTATTATATGATTTACATTGCGGAAATTTAAATTCAGTGTGATTGATGAGAATATCGGAAAATTAAATAAAACACTCGCTTTGTGTTTGATAAATATACATGAAGCTTGTTATAATCAAATGCATGCCGAAAAGAAAAAGTGAGGAAGAAAGTAAGTAAGAAAGAAAGAAAGAAAGAAAAAAGAAAGACAGACAGACAGAAAGACAGACAGACAGAAAGAAACAAACAAACAAACAAACAAAGAAACAAAGAAAGAAAGAAACAAACAAACAAAGACGTAGCATAATATTTAATAAATATGAATCAATGTGCAAGAACAACAAGAATAACAATATTGATGATAATATTACTGCTACTACTAATGAAGATTACAATAATGACCATGACGATGCTGTTGATGTTGTTTATGACAATAACAAGAACATAGTAATTTGCTTTTGTATTCATTTTATTAGGATCTGTGTCTTATGTTACATCTTTAACTGTACATCTGCACTAATTAATTGTACTATTTGTGTTTACTAAAACGTTTTATTTACCACTCAGTTGATCTTTCTGTGTGTACTGAAATGGAAAAGAAATGTATATCGTGCAGAAGGCCATGGGACTCAAGAAAGAGGAGATAATGCGAACGGGCAAATGCCTGTGATAATCGCTCTAAGTATTGTTCTTGGCATTCTTCTGACTCTACTTTCAATTACATGCGGGTTCCTTTGGAAGAAATACGATATGGAGGCTAAACGGTTGGTGCATTTATATAAAAGTAGAACAAAAAAATTATTTGCTTATGCTTTTATAATAATTGTCGAGTTGGCGTTGTATGTTTTCCCCATAAAATTACAAATTGTTGGTACCCCCCTAAATACGGATATCTAGGACGGACAACAATTTGAGGACGTCACTTCCGGCAACTCGTATTGAGCCCCCAGAGGAAACGATTCCTCACAGATAAGACAGGACAGACAGATAAGACAAAGACAGACTCAAGACAGACGTTAGACAGATGTGGCGACAACACTTAAAAAAATCGTACTAGACAAGAATGACAATGAATTTGACAACACTAATGAAAATTTAACAATAACTTTATATAAGAATAAAATAAAGAAAATGACAATAAAAGAAGAACAGTTAACAATGTTGGCCTAATTACAAAAAATATAAGTCCTATAACTAATTCAGGGAAATGCTAGCCTTCCTTAATGAAGTGATTTTTAATGTCCATCTTCCTTTACCCAATCGTTCTCTTTTCCTACATAAGTTCGATCCTTGTTTCAGTTCCAATACACATATATCGGTATTATGCACTTCTGTTCAATGTTTACATTCACTATACTTAGCTCAAACTCGAGCAAGTTGAAAGTCAACATAAGCATTGAATTCTCGCCGCGCAAGCGTTCCACAACGGCAGGCCCTTGAATAGCAAGCTGGCTCCGCCCCTTTTCGCTCTGCGTGAACAACCGGCTTGAATATGTCGTCTGCTATCTGACCCGGTTCTGGCCTTAGCTACTGTTGGTAGATCCTCTTTGTAGATACTCTTTCTCTAGTTACTGTTTGTAGACACTCTTTCTCTAGTTACTGTTTGTAGACACTCTTTCTCTAGTTACTGTTTGGTTCTGAAATTTAATTAAGGCAGTGTAAGTAACTGCTGATTACAGAATAAAAGTATTTAGGTGCCAGGGCTATTACTTCCCTGAGCACATTGGCACTAATCTGAAAGAAAGGTGTAGTTAGAATACATAAATCATCCTCACACATCCTATTATTTATTTTCCTATGTTTTTACAAAATTAAAATTAGCCACACATACCTTTCTCGTTCCGAAACCGAATGAACCCAACGTCATCTGGTTGGAGTGCAATACACTCCGGAATTAGTCTTTCTGACTTAGAACTTTTCTCACTGTTTCCTTCCAAAATTTTACCAGACAAAATCTCTGGGACTGCTCTGCATGTTTTAAAACTCGGATTGTTATGAGCAAGTGAAGAGAATTGGCTCGGCCCGACTTATATAAAGGCTTTCCATTATTCCTGGTATTTCTTTGAAACTAACCCTTCCCTCTACCGTTAGCTAAGAGTGGTCCTTTGATCCCCTGACCGCTTCCTGTACCCTAGCCCATAGCTCAGTGTGAGTCTATCCATTCCCCCTATCAGTTAGCTACAAGTTACCCTTTGATCCCTAACCGTTTCCTGTGCCCTAGCCTTGGGTGGTCAGGTCTTGTATAACTCTAACATCCTGCTAATGTCTTGGAGTGGCTGGTCAGACTTGTAATTAGTGTCTTGGTTGAATGCTTTGAATATGTATTTTTGTGCTATGGTTCCTATATACCTTGTGTATCTATATTTTACTATTTAAATTTTTAAGTGTTTATGGAGTGATGCCGGCTAAGTTTTGCTTCGCCTGACACAAATGCAATTTTAGTTTTATTAGAAACACTTAATATTAATTCTTTACAAATCTAAAGGTGATGCTTGCTTTAATGTTTTCAATTTTAGCAGGAAATATGAAAACCAAACTTGTTAAGTAAGAAAATTCATGTGTTTCTTTGTTTATACAAAAATAAATATTTGCATGAATAACATTGTAAATGAGAGTTAAAATATTTCTACCATACATCCAAAATATGTCAAGGTGTTGTTTAGTTTCTTTGATAAACCCGACAAGTAAACAATAAGAGAAAGAAATATGGTGGAGAGGTGAACGTTCACATACAGTAGAACATCGATTTTCAGAACGTCAATTATCCGAAACGTCATTTATCCGAACAACAGCCGCACCCCTTCCCCAATGCTAATTGGGGAAGGGGTCATTAGATTCTGCTTTCACACACTACTAGCCAAGACTTCTTAGTTTCCTCTTTCCACACTATTACCCAAGACTCCTTTTCCTCTATAGAGTCTATCCACACTACTAGCCAACGCAACGTAACGCAGACGAAGTTCACACTGTTCCAATTTATTGGACGTAAATGATGACTCTTTTGTTAGATGTAAAAATATTAATGTAATCGTTTCCGATCATTTATTCGGATATATATGCAGTAAAGCATATAAATAGTCTTGATTTGCCATTACAGGAGCTAAAATCAAAATTTGACTTTAGCGTCTTTGTGGACTCGTGAGGGGTCTGCTGTGACCTTTACGCTTTATTGTATGTTGTACTCTTGTCTTTTGTGAAAGCGGAAGTCTGGTAGAGATGGCGGTTAGCTTATTTACAATTTAATTGTAGTCCTTTACATATACTTGGTTTTCTAATGCATGTTTATCATAATTATTTGATTATGTGTTTGATTTTCCGGGTTAGTTCGGATATTTGAAGTTCTACTCTACAATCAAAAGTTCATTCTGTGCATGGATAAAATATAGAAAATAATAAGTCACAACTACTCATTATGTGGCAATAGTCACACCAAGGTGACTATGAACACAAACGCACTATAAAGTGCGCGCGTGCACGTCCTCATTCATACATTCAGGCAGACGTGAACACTAAAATGCACTTATACATTTCTTAGGAAGGATATAATATTATTGCACAATACATTGTCTTACACATCCTATGGCGTCTCAATTATGTTTAGAAATAAATGCAATTGTTATATATTTCATTTAGAACAAATTTTCAATATTTTCTTTATTTTCACCCTACCGATTTCTTATTTGTCTTTTCTAGCTGGCTATCCAACTATATCCGTGGACGCAGTACTAAAAGTGGAATTGCTGCCGCAGGTAATGACGCGGAACTGCCACTTAACGACAAAGAAAAAGAAAAGTACTTGTCATCAATTCCATAAATATTACGGACAGACCGAATCTTGATTTAGATAAATTCATCACTCAAGACGGATGTGGATTGACAAATATTATAATTTCTCTGTCCATGTTCATTAGATAAATATACTTTCATAGGTAAATTATGACAGATTTTTATTTAAAACTATTCCACTTTTAGCGAGCAATGCATGAACGCTGTACTTTTGTTTGAATCAATCTGCACACATCGTATTTAAGGTTTTTAGAATCAGTATCCGAATTTCATTAGAACTTCAAAATTAGAACTATTATAAACAGAAATAAATATAACATAAAATATAAATTTTAAACAAAGCGCATACGTACTGTAAACAAACTAAATTATAAATCAAAAAATTTAGATTGTATTAGCATAGTTATGATCGAGAGATACACTTACACATGTCCGCCAACACAAATTCAGTTTGGAAATATTTAACTGTGATATCTCAACATATTTTGCTTTATATTTCTGCTTGTTAGATACTATAAATAGGGATTGCATACGTATTCATTGATTTGCTCTTTGTTATGGGTTCTGTCTACTTTGTATTTGAACTATGATATACAGATTCCGTGTCTCTAAATTATACTAATACAATACATTCAAAATATTTCAAAAGTGTTTTCATAACGCATAAAAACACACTAATCCTCATGCATGAAAAATTTTAATTAACAAAACTGAAGAACAACATTTCATCCATTGCTATAAACGTGATAACAAGAAGTTAGCATTTTACATTTGCACAATATAAATAATTTTTCTTCCGAATTTAAGTTCATCTTAACGTCTGTGCAGTGTTGCGTAGACCTTTTACTTGGATGGCTTTCAAGGTATAGAGCTCAGCAATAAACAATTGGATCACACACCAAAAGCGAAAACAACATTGGGGGTGGGGGGATCGAGGAAATACAAGCTTCAAACCACTAAGCAATGTAACGCATACTAAAACAACATGAATATTGAAGGCACGCTAATCGATAGTGTGGTTTGTCCGAAATTGAACAGTCTACTATGTAAACAGAGATAGAAACAATCACCTATGGTTACTACCTATGGACCAGAATAGTCCGGGTATCTGAATATAAGTACTACATCACATGGCATGATTTAAAAGTGAAAATCTGTCACCCTTGATGAAATGTTCTTGGTCGTATATGCTTTTCTGTCAAATACGAATACAAAGTCACACGCACACACACAGAAATATACACATCTTCTATTATTAAATGTAATCAAAAGTTTTCTACGAATTATACATAAATTCATGAATGAAAGTTAAAGATTTTTTCTATACTGTTCTAATAATTATTGAAGTAATTATTATGATACTATTCCTTCTGTTTCTCCTTGAATGATATATTTAATTTTAGTGTTTGTCATAAGGCCAATGTTTGACAGGGTATGTAGGGATTCCATATGTAGATATTTTGACACTTAGGTGAATATCTGAAACTGAACATCTTTCTTAAATACCGCTGGACGATTTAAATGCATTATCATATTGCTATCACACCTAGCCAATACATTCACTGAAGCCAAACAATTAATGCAGCGTGATTCTGAAATAGTTATGATTATTTCTGATGGAGTTATTTTTAATGTTGCTTTTACTCTTTATTGATCGAGAGGTCAAAGGTGAAGATAATGCAGCATTAAACATAATCCATCCGTTTAATAACCAAATAATATTTCGTGTTATGTGATACCTGGATTGATCCATATTCATTCAATTCGATTTGTTTCAATATTTCGATCATTGCATGCCTACAAACATTTTTGTTCAGTAATTGTTTTTAAAGACTATTGTATTTTCTAATCTGTAAAAAATGGTTATCTACTATATTTCCTTGTTAGGTTTTTCTTTGTGGAAATTAAAAACGAACCCATTTGTTAAAGGAAAACTAATAATTGTATTACTTTTAATAATCATATTACAAGTCTTTGATGCTAGTCACTTATGTACTCTTTTGTATTTACTATTTCCTATTGTTGAAATTGTTTGGAAAATAAACTGATGTGTGAATTATCGAAGGAATTTAAATTAGCAAATGTAATTATGTCTTTATCGATGTTGCTTCTAGATTTTAGGCAATGTGTTTTTTTGTTCAGCAATTTTCTCTAAAGACTCTCAACATATTTTCTAATATTCTGTGCAAATCTGTTTTCTGTGTTTATTTTTATATTAGATTTCTATTTCTGGAAATTAAAAAGATTCAATTTTTTTATAAGAAAAAGTAAGAATTGTATTACATTATATTAAATTTCTGGACAATCCACGTGCTTGTCTATGTGTACACATTTAAATGCAAACGAGAGAGAGAGAGTGTGTGAGAGAGAGAGAGAGAGAGAGAGAGAGAGAGCGAGAGAGAGTGAGAGAGAGCGAGAGAGAGAGCGAGCGAGCGAGAGTGAGAGAGAGAGAGCGAGAGAGAGAGAGAGTGAGAGAGAGAGAGCAAGTGAGACAGAAACCAATTAGTTGCAGATAAATCATTCGGGATAGGAGAATGAAGAATGAAAAAGATCAATATTTATTATAATTTTGGCGGAGTAAATTTGCCTATCCATATTTCTGGACTGAATATTTGTCAAAGTGACCCTACCTTGGGCCCTCATTATGATTGTGTTTTTTGTAAGTGTCAAAGTTGGAAGTAAAGATCTCAGGTAGAAAATAGGCTAGAAATGGCTGATGCAATCCAAGCTAGTTCTAACTGGATGAGTAGTTTTTCTGACTAATAGCCTCACACTTGTTCATAACAAATTCATCCAATGAAGATGGACCGGAAGTTTCGTTGTTAAGGACGTACTCTATTCTAATCACTTTGAATATGAACTTAACTGGAGTCTGGTGATAAAGGCGATCGTTATCTTATGGTAAGTTAACCTGACTGATAAAATAATGGAAATATAAATATTTCGTACATATTTGCTATGTTTCTATGATTGAAATTAGAGAATGCTTATGTAACTGAACCATTATTTCTAAATTCATTAATTTAGTTAATTATACTCTAATTCAAACAACACATCAATAGAAAAATAACAAGTATGTACGAAATATTCAAAGTCCTTTGTTTATCAATCAGTTAACTTTCCATAATCTAACTATCGCCTTTATGGCTGGACTCATGTTCAAATTCCTGTCCATCCCCATTGGAAGAATTTGTTATGACCATGAGCAAGACTATTACAATTCATTTACATCAAATCAATAAATCTTAGTACATACATTAACTTACAATCTCATTAAAATTTCCACCATTGTGAAGCAATCATAAATCAAGAACTAATCATATCAATGATTCGAATAATCAACCGTTTATTATTATAGTCTTCAATAAATGGTTTCACTTCACATCTCAATTGCATTAAACAAACAACATTACTTACGAGTCTATTTCAAATACACAAAATGTAGCTCCTCATAACATATGCACCCTACAAATGCATCATCAGACACTTACAATAGAAACATTGTGAATGCCCCACAGCATATCTCTGAAAAAGTATACATTAGCTTTCATGAATACACATAATCTTCATTGATAAATAACAAAATCTCTAACATTCTAAGTAACACTACAATTATTCTCTTGAACTCAGTATGAATATGCTGACTGTTCCCTGTATCACAGTGCGTCCTCGGTTCTTGCAATCCACCGATATGACCTCTCCGATTCTATAGCGTGAATATCTTGAAAGGTAAATTTCACCACCTGAGATCCACCAAAGTTAACCAGCATCACAGGCGGAGTACAAATGGCCATATACGGTTAAGGTGCGTCTGGTCAACTTCACCCATCCCTCAACAAATTCTTCCTTCACCCCTCTGGATTTCAATTGTCAAGCCTAATGGTCCTTAAATGAAGTAATCTGATTATTTTGCGCTGCATACGAGGTGAGATGCATTCGTTATGGATGTCTGCACTGCTCACTAAATAATAGTTTTACAATAGTAATAGTTTTCAAGAACAATACAATAGTTGTCAAGAACAATACAATAGTGGTCAATAGGAAACGTTAAACAGTTATAGTTAATTATGCATTCACTCTCCTTTTTCTTGACTCATTCGCCCCCACCCAATCCTATAGGTCCATTTGCATAAAGAACCAACTACATTAATTTTGTTAACAATATAAAAAGAAATTTAATAAAGTTTAAATAAATAACAAAAGATATTCAAATTCAGACGACATCGTCTCCTAATACTATGCTATTTGTCTAACGCACAAAGTGTTCGAATATATTGCGATAGAGTTTATTTAGTTCAAGTACACCAGTCTTTGTACTTAGCTTGTTTTTCAAAATGGCAATGATAAATGAAGCACGTGGCCCTCAACAAATTTCTAATGGATTACCGGACTCAACGGCCACTTATCTCCAACTTGGTCGACAGTCGTTCGTCAATTACACCCCACTTCTGAATTACAACAGGAATTCAGATTCAGCCAATTTCTAGAAACCAATCGAAGCAATATTCAGGCAGGTTCACTGGCGGTGAATTTTACGACGATGAAGAATGACAAAGGTAAAGAAAAACCCGCTCTGGAAATAAATGAATTCCTATGAGCGATAGTTCTCAGAGTTCACAATCCAATACACGTGGTTGACAATAGCATAGCTTATTCCTCGACCTTTCTTGTGTCTTTACAATAATATTTAATTATATATAAATAAAGGTACAATGCGGTCACGCATGTGCGTTTTATAATTAATGTACACATGAACGTATGAATTCCAAAGAAGCATTTACATTTCACAAATGGAATTCAATAAGAAAAGAATCAAAGGTTACAATTAAAATCACGCATATACGCCTTACAATTACAACGATATAATACACGAAAAAACGAATTTAAATTGTTAGCAAGAATTTCACAAACGTACACAGACGTTCTGTGATACAAATCAGTTATTTCGAGTTTACAAATTATTGTTTTTCCAATCTAACAATTAATTTAAAGGATGTAACATTCCAACTTAGCCACACTTTTATCAAGCCACATGTTTTGGAGGAAATCGCAATAATACAATTTTTGAATAAATAATATGCATACATTCACACAATGATAACTTTGAATGAAAATATAAACAATATTTTAAGAAATCGATGTGTTACCTTATTCTATACAACAGCATGATCAGCAGCAGGTCTCTCATGATCCATGGCATTACAGATGACTTAGATGCTCGCATCGGTCCGTTCCTTCCTCATGAATGCGGCTACATGGCGCGATTAGTGTATTTAAAGTAGTATACGAATTTATGGCGTGAATCATTAGACACGTGATAACGTTTGGTTCGACCTACAATCAGCCATTGTCTAAAATGTTACATAACTGGAGTGAGTTCTTTCTCTCCCTATGAATAGGTGTGTGTATCAGAGCATGACTATTACTTTACTCTTACAAAAGAACTGCATCCCAACAAGAAAAATAACGAATTTATATGAGAGCAGGTTAAGAGGTCAAGTATAATTTGTCTTGACTCTATTACAGCCATTATTATGCTAGTTCCATTTGTCTCACTCACACATTTGTAGGACACTGATTCACTGCAATTTTTTCTAGGTAAACTTGCACGCCTTTGCTGTACTTAGCTCCCTCAATCAGAATAGCAATAGTGCCAATTTCAGTAACTTCCTTAGACCAGAAATTTTTCAATGTAGGCAGCATACATTACCACAAAATATCAATGGAGTGTAGTGTATTCTCAACACAGAATTGCTCCCCACTTCTACCACTGTAGATTTATAATCAGTAAAACAGGAGGTTCAAATCACTCAATGAAAGTAGAAAGGCAACTTGTCCCTATACAAATATAATCAGGGAACAAATGCTAAGTTTCCTGTTTATGACTTTATAACACTATTCTTTCTTATACTCCAGTCTCAACTTACAGTTTCATGCAACAGCATTTATTAGCCAATACATGCATATAATATAATAAATACAGCATAATAGTTTTAAAATTTCAAGTGGTTAGAATACTGCATATGAGCAACTTAGTTAAAACATTTGTAGAAATAACAGTCTACTCACATAATACGCTCTGGTTAATTGCAAATATAATACATCAATAGCAAAAAATATTTCAAAAAAATACCGTCATAAGAAGTGCCCAATGTCGGGTTTCTCTGACAATTTAACAATGTTATAACAATTAAATTTTAAAATATGGATAGGCAAATTTACTCCACTATACACTGTCAAGCAGCATGAAAATAAATTGCAGATATACTATCGTACTGATCAAGAAGTATGTGGTCGCTAGGTAGACAAATGTAGCATTTATATTGAAACAAAAATAATTGTATATATCCTTTGTTTATATCTTAAATTAATTTGTTTGCCTCTCTCCATACCAATTACTAACATATTTTATTTTTTTTAAATAACGACAGTGACAACCGCTTCATTCTGCAGAGAAGCATTGTACAGGATGCATTCTGTCAGTGGAAATTATTAACCCCTTGATCATTCACTTGACCGTACGAAGAAAACAGATTTAAAGAATAATGATTGGAGACATTTCATGTGTTTCATTCCAGGAATCTGTGATTAGTTATATGTTCTCTAAGCAGTGCTAAATGAGTATGCAACTCACGCTCTCCTACTTCTTAGTACGTGCAAAACAGCGATGGAGTATGTTCTTGTGTATAGAAGCAGACATTCATTACATCTTGTATGCAGATCCATCCAGAGATTATTTTATGCTGTGTGCAGAACAATGTATACAGTACATCATGCTATTTGTTGCTGCGTTCAAAACTAGATGCAATTATTCCATGATGCGTATGTATGTCTTACAAAATCATGCTTGACGGTTATTAAGCAATATTAATCATGTAGCTTTCTATTATTCTTTAATAGCAATACTTTAGACATCACATTGTTTAAGGATACCATTACCTCTTTCACATACACTTTATTTCTTGTAACTGAGCTTCTTTGAATATTAGTAGCCAATGACACAGTTTTCATATGCACTTCAGAAATGAATCATTTGTAAACTGACTGTTGAATAATTTAGGCATGATTTGACAATTCACTTATGTAGCAAGTTTAATATAGTAGTCGTTTGACAAAGAATATGAGCCTAGAATAAAATTTGATGACAACTATATATTTCCAAATAAAAAAGATAGTAGCTTCGAAATTATATTTGAAACATAACTACTGTATTTCAGGATTCTTATTCTATTATCATTTTGCACTAAAACGGAATATATTGTTCTTTTAATCATTCAATTTAATAGACACTTAAAATATTAAAATTGTTCTATTTTTTAAAGAATATGACCTCATCTTTGGTTTTAAATTTTGACAATACATGCTGATACTTATGAGTTGGTAAATGTTTGTAGACCATATTGTATGTGATAATCACCATTCCAATTTCATTTTCATATGATATTTGAACAATCCTACATAATTTTTATGAAAATAAAAAAAACTTGTATAGTGAATAGAAATAAAATAGGAATATATTTTGTATAAGAATTAAAATTTATAAGAATAAACATTGAGGTGTCTTAATGAAACGGTTGATTTAACTGTGTATATGGTTGAATGCAAGAAAGAGATGGAGATATAAATATAAGTAAAAGCACATGAGAATATATGATAAGAGGAAAGTGGGAGAAAGTTTTGATAAATACAAACAATGGTAAGGGAGTGTGAAATGGAATACACTTAACAATTTGTTTGAAGAGAAAATGCATTAATATCTGGTTTCAGTGTATAATAAAACTATATTAAAGCTGGACATTTTCATAATAGTACTTACTAAACAGTTTTCAAAACAACGCAAGGGACGATTTAAAAGTATAAATTATTTTTTTAACAGAATACCATGATTTGTTTATTTTCGTATTTCCACAATAGCAGAATTGGAGGCAACATTTTGTTTCCTATCAAATGCACACCGTATCAAAGACAATCATACACTTTTAACATAATTAAATACATGTACGCCATCTTTGTTAATACTATAGTTTTTGCGTAACCCGTTAATAACATGACATTATTGGCGCCCGTTCAAAGACACCAATAGCATAATGCAGACCGCCCTTCGCACATTTTGTTGTGCCGTTTGGGCGTGGCACACCCACACCGTCGCGCGACCTATTTTTGAGAGCTAAAGGCGCAAACCACTGAGTGAATTTTACCGGGTCTTTATTACGTAGACAGGCAGAAATAGATAGGTTAATAGGCATACATATATGT
The DNA here is from genome assembly GCA_028829895.1 of Sinotaia quadrata. NCBI lineage: Eukaryota > Metazoa > Mollusca > Gastropoda > Architaenioglossa > Viviparidae > Sinotaia > Sinotaia quadrata. The sequence goes on along the minus strand of CM054179.1, from coordinate 127,741,047 downwards.
AAGACAGGTAGATAGAGCACACATATACACTCATAATACACACATTAACTAATTTCAAATTTATGAAGCATAACAGGTTACACACACTCATATATACATAAACATTCATACACACACACATGCAAAACTCACGCACTCGCGAGCACGCGCAGAAAGGCGTTTTCAAACAGCTTACTCACACTGCAATAGTGAATGTACCAGATGGAATTATTATACACCAACACCTATATGTGTATTTAGATCTACTAATAATTTATACACTTACTCTATTCATGTCAAATCTTTATACAAAATGAAAAATATAATGAAAGAATACATTTGTAAATGAATAAATGAGTGAATACATTTGTAAATGAATAAATGAGTGAATACATTTGTAAATGAATAAATGAGTGAATACATAAATATAGAAATACATTTCTGTATAAGTTGCTAAATATATATTCTAACGTGACTCTAGGCTTAGGTCCTTTTCCTGCTTTGTGGAGTGTTTGACAAGTGGAAATAGCATGTGCTACTTTAAAATTATCTGTCGTCAGGTTACAACCATGCAATTGACAAGCATTTAAAGTACAAATATGTTGAAATATTCTTTTCATACAAACATGTATTGATTTACTTTTCTCTGAATAGAAGTGGTCGTACTGTATCTTAATGCATAAGTCACTTGGTAAGTACATTATACATCCGTAATTGAAATTGCTTTTAATTTAGTTTAGATCTAATATTAAGGAAGTGTGCTTTCACTTTTTTTTTTTTTATGTTGCTCTTAGGTGAAATGTGCACTCCCATATTTCTTTATGCTAGTTTCAATTATAAAAATGTTTTTACTTGTCACATATACTGGCGTGCGTGTATAGAAATACTAAACTTTATGTGTAATTATTTTCCAAACCTAGGCCTATAGCTGCCCTCAAATCAAATCATTAGATGAATTTTGAACTTGGAACACAAACTGTGATCAATTGCACGAGGCAGTCTGTTGCGCTCGTCATGAATTCTTAATCTGTAATGAAAAGACAGTTGTGTTGTTAAAATATGTCTATAAATCTTAATCAGATCTATTGAACGTATTGATCTGGTGGTATTAGATTAAATGTCGGAGTACCGATACAGCATACTTTAGTGCGTTACTGCTGTTTCCTCTTATGTAATATTGCTTGCTGTTAAAGCTGTATTTAAGTAGATGCCGATTAAATAAAAGATATTATTTATAAACCAAATTTTCAGAAAATGTAAATGTAATAATTGTTACAGGAAAAACATTCCATACCGGACTCGCCTGACTGCAAATGCAATAGGATGAGTTCAACATTCGCTACAAAAACGAAGCGATTAAAATCTATTCATAGTAGATACGTTCCAAGTTTGGTGAGATGCCAAAACTGTTCTGCTTATTCTGCGCAGTTACTTTAAAATAACACACACACACACACACACACCTCTCCCCCCTACCTACCTACTTATCTACCTATCTCTGTCTGTCTGTCTGTCTGTCTCTCTGTCTCTCTCTCTCTCTGTCTCTCTGTCTGTCTGTCTGTCTCTCTCTCTCTCTCTCTCTCTCTCTCTCTCTCTCTGAGACTTTACTTCATTCAAGGCAAGTTTAAATGTTCAAAGGTTTGGCCGCCTGAAAGCAGTGCACCAAAAATAACGAAATCATGAAGAGCCCTCAAAGTTTTAGTTTGACATATGCTTCGATTTTGAGAATGTTGATAGTTTTATTAATCAGAATGTGCTTGAAATTATAGTAGTTTATACCACCAAGTTGGCACCAACTGCTTATCTATTTTTTGAAATACATTCACAAATACACGTATACTAACGTAGATGTTTACTTACATAATGCATATAATACATACAAGCAAACTTATATTAATTTCTGACTGAAACACACCGATTTTTAAAGCATATTTCCTCTGTTGAAATGCACCTCAATAATGAATACCTAAACGCATCATTAATGGTTAATATCAATTTTAATTGTCTTTAAAATATTTTAGAAACCTATTTGATATGAACGTCATTAGTGTTTTGTACATTAAAACTTAATTTTCTCTAACAGAATCATTTGAATCGGATGATCCAATACTTATACTGGTCTATGTACGTCATTTTATTACTGACTCAGTATTCTGTGGAAATACAAGGTAAATTATTTGCACAGAAAAGAGAGTGAGAGAGAGAAAGAAAGAGAAAGAGAGAGATAGATTAGAGCTACATTTCTGTGTGATACTAGACTGCCTGCAAATCAGAGACATCAGTGATAAATTTAAATTATTTCGTATTTGTTTTGCCTTACCTACTGTTAAAAATAGCCATTATTATACGCAATAGTATTTCTTACACACATCATATCATACCATAATAGATAGATAGATAGATAGATAGATAGATAGATAGATAGATAGATAGATAGATAGATAGATAGATAGATAGATAGATAAATAAATTTTGTTTTGGCTGAAGAATATAATTTATGCCCTTGATGGTTTTTGAAATCCCTGTTTTCCTGTACTCTAGGTGTTAAATCTGTCTGCATGGCTCCCACAGTTCATTTGGGGGAAGAAGCCAAAATATCGTGCCACTTTGAAGATGATATTAGCAGATCCAAACAAGACGTAATTGTCTACATTTACAAAGGTTTATACGATAACTTATATTTTTAGAGCATACTACATTGATATTAATTCGAACTGTATGCTTTAAAATAAATGCAATGAATGCACGTCTTTTCTCGGGTAAGTGCAGACATTAACTACACATTTGTAATTAGCAACTATATTCAGTGATTTAAATTTAATTGCAAACTTTTAGTCATTAATTTCAAACTCGATATACAAATATTATAAAACAATAGGGCTGTTAAAGTAAATAATTATTTCAACCATGCTCTTATTTAACATAAAATTAATTGTAATGCATTTGATTATTAGGTCCCATTAAATGTAGATAAATAAACAGATAGGTAGACATATACAGATAAACAGAATGATAGATAGGTAGATAGATAGATAGATAGATAGATAGATAGATAGATAGATAGTTAGATAGATAGATAGATAGATAGATAGATAGATAGATAGATATGAAGATAGATCGAAACGCACACGAATATATTATATTATATTATATTATATTATATTATATTATATTATATTATATTATATTATATTATATTATATTATATTATATTATATTATATTATATTAGGAATATAATTTAAAACACTTTTATTTACACGTCACGCTATCATTTACGTCAATATTCAATGACTATATGTATGCTTCTTTTTATAATGAGCACGTAACTCAGTAAGGAGAGATTAAAACTAAAATCAGAAATCCATTCTGACAAATAAACAATACAATACAATTATGTCAATTATACAATTATTAGTATGCAATCTATTATTTAAATGTTTGATTTTGAAATATATTTTAAAGCTTTGGAGATTTATTGAAATTCAAATGAGTTTAGTAATATTATTTTTTAGTCATGTTGCTGTCTGCTTGTTTGCAAACTGTGATTTATTGTATTTAGATAATGACAAAATGCCAGTCGTTCAATATTCATGGTTTAATGGTCAGCCCAGCATATTAGAAGAAGATGGATTTGTATGTGAGAGGACAATTTCTGAGTTCCTTGTTGTTAAGATACCTAACACTACGCGTGAATATGCTGCTCAGTACAGCTGTATTGTAGCGCCGTCTGACAAAGGGGAAGTGACGCTTTGCACACTAAAAATTAAAGGTATATCCTCAAATATAAATGAAAGCACTGAGTAAAATACATTAAAACTATTTGATTATATTTGTTTAGAAGTTGTCAGCGCTTACCTTCACCTCTACAATCAATCATCTGCATTAGGTTAAACTGTATGTCAATGTATATATATATATATATATATATATATATATATATATATATATATATATATAACTCTATTTTCAGCGTTAGGTAGACCATGCTTAAAAACCAGCATTAGGTGGACACAGTGTATATCCCATAATAATAATGAAATTAACATTTTTTTTCACATTCTGCTTTTAGACATCACTTATAGCAAACCTACTTAATTTGAAGAAAAAATATCAAATAACAAAAAAATATACATGTTTTGTGGTCTGAAAATAATTTAGTGTGTCAAAAATTCACTATTTTTTTTATTGTTTTTCTTTTATTCAAACTCTGCAAATAATGATTGAAGATGAAAGCACAAATTTATCAGCCGTTCATAATGGAAATGTAAACAAGAATGATGCAGGTGAGTTTGCACTATATAACTTAATTGTTTATCTCAATGTAAGATACTGTGACATATCTAGCAACACTTCACTCATTATGGTTATGTTTTATTAATTAGAACATAACTAATTATAAGTGATCGATAATCTTCTTTTATAATTAATATTAATTCTCGCACAAGATCAATATGTCTATAACTTGATGGATTATAAGTGCAAAACTCTTTTCACAGTAATAAGACAGCAAAATGAGTAATAAAAAATCTGTATTCTATTTATATTTAACGAGTCGGCATCTATTCGTTATTACTCCAATGATTTTTATTTGTGTGCATGAAAGGTAATAAAGCTAACAATAAATTTATTAAATCAACAATCATATATACAACATAATTGTTTATAATAAAAAGACTGTTGACATTTGACATCAATTCACAACAATGTTTGATTAAACGTTTAACATTTATTCAGTTTATCCTGGCATAGACATTAGAAGTCAAATTAACATATATAAAATCAATTTAATAGATATGGTTATATCGTAGAAATGAGAGTGGAGTTTTAAGGAGATAATTATAATCAATGTACAATAAATATTCGATGATAGCAGCTGTCGCTAGCTTGTGTTCACAATTACGCGGTTTGCAACACGTCACTTTCTTTCTTATTAGATGATGGTCCAATGTACCCCTTCTTGGCACATTACACAACTGTTCCAGAATCTTTGATGTGCTCACAAAGCATTATGGAGAATCGTCCAGAACTTAGTATGCACTATCAAAGTACATCGGAAGGCATGTTTCAGAATCTTCCTTTGCACTACTCATGCACACCACGAGGAATGTTATAAAATCTTCATGAATTCTCAAAGACAACCTGAAGCTTCAATCTTCATCAAATTGGCTCTCAAAAGGAATTCACAGGAATCAACTTACAAGAACATGTTTACTGATAATTTCAACGACAAGGGTTACACACTCACCAACGTTATCCGGTAGAGTACAGTAGTCAATGCAGTCTGAAGCGGATACTAGATTACAAAACATCCAGAAAAATGACATGATTCTTTACACAAACGTCAAATTAAGATTGGTACTAAGTTTCGGGCATATTTCATTTCTAAACTACCTGCTCTCTTACATACATACAATGATATTCATTAGCCGGACTCACAGGCAGCATACAAAATATAGCAGCGATCAAAATTTACAAGTATAATGTACAACAAATGAAATTAGTGAACATAGAAATAATTGTTCAATTATATAAAGCATTATGCAATTCACATCATAGATCAATAGAGAAAAGCTACTGGTAGGGTTAAGAATAGGTGACAAATAGGAAACAGGTAAATCCATACAATAAATCTGTTTTATTTAGAGTTGTCGTTTCATTAACGTTCTTTTCCTCATTAATATTTTGTTTCTGCTAATTCTGTGTTCATAATTTTAAATATTTTGCAGTAAAGAATGGCAATGATTAAACATTTTCTCTTAAAATATAAAGTTTGTACTTAGATATGGCGTATAAAGACCCTCATATTGTTAACACGATGTCATATGAGGAGCTTTTGGGTTTTCGAAGGTCGTGAATGGTGTGTCTGCCATTTTAAAATTAATAATATAACGTGGTTCATATTCGAGCAAATTAAGCCCAACTAGAGAAGGCATGGAACACATACGATATGGTTATCGTTGCATTATACATTTAGCCAACTCAAACTGTATTATCTGTAAACAAGCACACATTACAGTTAACAGTGAAACAGTACGAAAGCATTGAAACCTCATATCAACTGATTTCCTGAAACATTATACTATAGGACTGAGTTTCTATTTTTCATTTCCTAAATATAACCATGTGAAGTTTTCATTCCATGATGTAATACCCTACAAGAGTGTAAATAAAATTAGTATACTATTTTTAAAAAAATCTCATTCATCCATACCTTTCGAGTTTAGCACGTTTTTATACACTTCTGAAAGAAACATTTGAGGAATTGCATATCTAACATGGTTTTCTGGGCTTATCAAAAAATTTTATAAATATAATTTAGGACAATCAGAGCATATAAAGAGTCTAATTTTAAACTGGGAAGTAATATGGCGCCGAATTAGAAATGTGAGTTTCCTTTAGTCAATAGACTTGATAATTCATTCTCACACCTTTGATCGCACACCTACCCTCTGTCTATTTAGCACTCCTTTAGTCATAGACAGGTAAAACCATTGACACTCTTACACCCAGATCAAGACGATTATTCACATGGGTACTTCTGTTATCAAGAGACGCAAGTTTATAAGCACTACTTCTTTCGGTCATGTTTCAACTCTACTCCTATGCACATAAACATCCGATGGCTTTGACCTATTCCGACCCAACAAAAACAAAAACAAAAACAAAAAATATAATAATATAGACTTAAGAATATATTACAAAAAATCAACAAATTACAGCCAAAGGACATACATTAAGAATTAAAATACATTTAGAAGAAATATCATACCCAATTATCATGATTCATTTTACACATACTAGCAAACCAATTCCTAATTCTGGTTTATACTTGCACTTGACAATTTTATATAGACATCCATAAGTAGTGTTTGTATGTGTTTGTGTGTGTGTGTGTGTGTGTGTGTGTGTGTGTGTGTGTGTGCGCGTGTGCGTGTGTGTGTGCGTGTGCGTGTGTGTGTGTGTGTGTGTGTGTGTGTGTGTGTGTGTGTGTGTGTGTGTGTGTGTGTGATGTAGTATTATCAGTTGGTTTATAGTTATTGCGTTTTTGCGTTTTTTTACGAAAATACATAAATGATACATGTAGCAATTTCTTTTATTCTCATTTCTCAGACTCAGGAATATTATATACAAGCTCATCATTGCAATATAGTGAAGTTCCTACAACTGCTATGAGTAAGTATGAAGGAAGTAATAAAGAAATATAGAGATAATTAAATTCTGATGTTTTTGCGGGAGAGAGGAAAAACAGGAGAAAGAGAAAACAATCTCAGACTGATTGGTGTTACTACACCTTTCTACAAGCAGTATCCATTAAATCGTTATTCATACAATATCATGCACACGAAATGTATTAAATAATATGAAGAGAATGACATAAAATACTGACTTTAACAGATACATAAATCCAATTCTAAAATTTATCTTCGCATTCTTACCCCTAATTGTACTTACATTGGGCAAATTGTGCAATTACAAAAGTAAAAATAAATATTTAAAAATAAAATATTAGGAAAATCTCATTCATCAGAGTTTGAATTAATGGCTTCTTATTGCCATAGCGTAAAATACAATAAAACAAATAAATAGTTTTTTGTTGTGCAATTCATACATAATTATTCCCTAAAGTCTTCATTGATAAGACACAATTTACAAATTTATGAAGTTCAAAAGTTTGGCATCCATGTAAGGCAGCTAATATCACATGTCAGTATAATATCGTATAACGCTAAACATTATGTTTTCAAGTATAGACCATATATCTGAATATTCGACGATAGTGTTTTACACATTGTAAATATCTCTTTCTATTCGTGTTCATAGTAACTATAGGAGTATTTCTTTGAAAGAAAAATTGGAAATAAATATTCTGAACACGTACATATTGTCCACATTCAGCTAAATTTCTAATGTGCCTAATAAAGAAACGTAAACAGTCCTAGCGAATAGTTTATTGTATTTGGCACACTAGGTATGGTTTAGGCGTCCTTAAATATAATTTAATTTGGTAATCATCATGAGGATTTGCAAATGCATACTAATTGTAAGAGTATGCGCAACCTTACTGAGATAAATTTAATAGTGTCTCATATATCCCATGAATAACCAAATGTAAACAACATCTGAGAATAAGAGAAAAATACAAAATGGAATCTCTCATTATAGCGGACATGTCTTAAGTTACCAAGGAGTTCCACGCTCTTTAATTACACTTAGCACTCGCTGCAATTAAATTAGTGGTCATAGTCGCAAAGGACCGGTATTTCTCAAATAGTGTCTTTGGTGTCTATCCGCTTTCGCTAGGATTTATTTTAATCAGAATGCTATGATTTATTAGATAGAACATGTAACTGCAAAATGTATATATTATTTCATCATTAGCCCCCTTTGTCATCCACTACTGGTAGGGTCATATTGAAAATGTAGAGTAATAGAAATAAAACACCTGTAGTTTGTTTTGTCAAAATGGGTACGATCGTGGTAGGCGCAAGACCTATCTATCCCCAGTATGTAAGTATAAGGAATACACTACACTCCATTGATATATCGTGTAAGGTATGCTGATTTCATCGTGGAATTTTTGGTACAAGGAATTTACTGGAAATTGCTGCAATTGTTGTTCTGCTTGAGGGAGCGAAAAAGATAGATATTTACTGCGTGACACAGTAAAACAGAATAATAATAAACAATCATGAACAATTCACACTTTGAAGTATACAAAAATAATGTAAAATGCATTTAAAAAGAATACATTTAGGCTTCATAGAAATTACATGGAGCTTTGTAGTTTACCGCTTTGATTTGATTGATTGAGGTACCTGTTAGAAAAACCTGCGAACGGAAATAGGAATATTGCACATTTACTGACATAAACCAACATAACACCTTTGAAGGAGACACCTTAGTTTTCTCTGTTTGTAATGATTTCAGACAAGATTCCGCGATAAGTGTGTTTCATATAAGTACTTGTGCGCATGTTTTCACACGTGTACTTAGGGTTTTATATGTCACTCAATTCATCTTCTTACATACACGCACGCACGCACGCACGCACGCACACACACACACACACACGTTATGAAAATCTCTATATTTTACAGGACAACCACTGCCTGAAGAAAAGGAAGAATCGTTGAAAAAGTATGTGGTCGCTCTATGCATCCTTGTCGGCATTCTTGTGATTGCGCTTATTGTTATAATCGTGCTATTTCGGGGAAAAGATAATTGTTTGGCTAAACGGTAGGTACGCATTTGTATACGTATGCTATCAGTACGATAAAGTGCTCTTTTAAATTCAAATTTGTATTTGTACTAAAATGCTTCAGCATATATTGTTTAAAAAATATATTTAAATAAAATTCTAACGGAAATTATTAATAGCAGATATTTTAATTAACAATAATATTCATTTTTCAGTGATAAATAAAAATGTTGGTTGATAGAAGCAATTGTTAATGTGTTATACTGTAACAGCGATGTAAACGACTATCAAAATATCTTATATTCGATTCAATTTACTTTATTCTTTTATAATTCTATCAATAAAATTTATAGAGAAAGCCTAGATGGTTGGCTGAGAGTCAGGACTTTGAAATATTGCATAAGGTTAAACAAAAGACTAATGAAAATAATAAGAAATAAAATCACAAGATGCTATAAGCCGCACAGAATGATAAATATGAACGCAAATATAATAATTATAAATTACATACACACGCATAATTCTCTGGAAATATATTAACGGTTTCTATATTGCTGTACATTCCATAATTTCTAAATGTTGTCTTCAACTAATATACACTTTATAATACTACATTTTCTATATATTATTTTTCTTTTTGACTTTATTTTTAATTTTGCTGTTCTAGCTGGAAATTCAGAAACAGCAATGAAAACAATGTCCATATGGAACCGCTAACCTCTGTGATAGGCGAGAATAAGCCTCATGGTGAAGAAAACAAATAGCATTGATTTTCATATTGTTTAATATACAAGTATGCCTGCGGGGGAAAAGAAACGTTTTCAAGCATTCCATAATACATCTATTTGGGATATATCGATGTTAAGATCTGTCCAGGTTCATACATATGTTAAGATCTCTCCAGGTTCATACATATGTTAAGATCTCTCCAGGTTCATTTTCTAAACAACAATTATTTTGTTATAGTCAAACTAAACTAACAAATGTTAAGCTCTCAATATCCGTTTTCACAATATAAAATTTCTATTATAATTCTATAGCCAAAAAGTTTGAAAAATTGTTAAATTTTTAAAATTATTCCTACTAAAGAGGGAAACCAACTGGTAGGGGACTCGCTATTTTTATACATTGCTTTTTAAAAGTAAATAATAAACACACACGAAGTGATTCCTGGGGCATTATCAGGTTATACAAATAAATTTCTGACATGCATAAGTACTTTCATTATTAGAACTATTCTGACTCACTCTTCCATGAAATAATGCTTTACTCTGGGAAACTGAATTAAGCGTTTGTTTGCTTCACAATCAAAACCTTTGTGGGTTGATAAATAATGATGCATATTCATTAGAATAAGAAATATGTATAACCGTTAAGTCCTTTGTGAAAGTGCATACACATTGGTAATCATCTGAATTCGATATTTAAGGATTATGTTGCATTAATATAGTTATAATCGAAAGGTCTTAATGAATATATTTGGTACACGAATTCAGAGTTTGAAATCGTTTCATTTAAATGTTAGTCTATCTTGGCGTTATATTATTTTCTGCATATTAAAAATAAAATAAGTAGGCTTTGCAGAGACATTCATTCTTTTTGTATCATTTATGAGTTTCTGTTAGCATACATGAGAAAATATTTACCATAGTTCAGGACACGGCAATGATGATTTTATTATACGACGTTAAGGTTATACTAATTCCCGTCCTTAAAATTTCGCGAACAACTCATACTCGAAAGATGGCACCTCATACATCTTTGATCACACTGAGTCAAATGAATGAAAATCATGATTAAGTAGTTTCTTTTATAATTACTTTAAATTTACTTCTTAATATTGTATGGCTACATTTTGCCTCAACTCAAAGTGTTTTTGCATATCCACAATTATTCTTTTTATTTATGTAAATTAGGTCGCTTGTGTTCTTGTGTAGTTTGACGTTAAGTGTGGCCATTCGACAACTATAGTCATTTGATGTAATATACATTTCACAAATGTTTCAATTAGAACCTAAGTGACTGTTGAATAATCAATGTATCATTTGGCAATTGAATCATGTGAGTTGCATGTAGCAAGCTAATTTAAGTAGCCGTTTCAAAAAGTATATTCCTTTCAGAATTTGTTTTTAAAAAAAGTATTTCACTTTGCATAACATATTTATAAAGAAGCTAGATAATAATTTCTAACTTGACGTGATCCTTTCTGGCTTGTTAAATTTTTAATCTTTATGCGCTGTATATTCTCGTATTTTTAATTATTCAAGAATTTGAATTAGATAGCTAAAGGAAATATTAATATAATTTTAATTATTACATGCAATTTTTACTCATCAACGAAAGTGAAAAATATTGCTGATGCTGTCATTGCATTCTACATTTATTTATCTGCCATGAGTGATACTTATGTGTTTGATAATTTCTACGCATTTGTTTATTAATTTACAAATTGTGTTTGATAATTATTACATATTTGTTTATTAATTATCAGATTCTGTGTGACAATCATTATATATTTGTTTATTAATTATCAAGTTATGTATGATCAGTACTTTACATCTGTTTTTAAACATTATTTGACACTGCCTCTTATTTATTTTTGAATGGTGTTTGTATGAAAATAAAATATAATTATTTTCTTACTGAGATATACACTTTCCTCTACCTTTAATTTACAAGAATAAAACCTTATCGTTATTAAATGAAAGATTAGGGTGTATTTCCATTGTGCTTCGTGTAATATGCAAGTGAGAGAGAGAGAGAGAGAGAGAGAGAGAGAGAGAGAGAGAGAGAGTGAGAGAGAGAGAGAGACTGAGGGAGAATGTCACAAAATGAAATGTGTCGACTGTTAAGCCGACCCGAGCTGAAGTTAGAGATGCAAGGGGTGAAGTCTATTTTTGGCCTGCTCCAGTGCACCTCCAAGAAAAGCCCGTGTGACATATGCCAGTAATACGTCGTGTCACTGGCACTAGTGAATTTAAAGTTATATAAATTAAGGTTACAATGGAAAAGAGTTACAATAATTTATATACAATAACTTATAGGTTTTGTCATTTACAAGCGAACCGTGCTTAAGCTAAAGTAGCATGAATAGCACAAAATTACATACATGGTTCAAAATGCAAGATACAATTAATAAATGCAGTACCTTTGCGAGAAGTCGAAGTGTTACCTTCAGAGCAAAATAGCGTCGGTGTTCCTCTATCGACTCATGAATGCGGTGGTACAGGTAGGTACGACAGTCGCCGTTTCTGGACTTCAGAGTGACAATTCTGGTGCGTGTCACTGTATTTATTAAAATGCATAAAGCGCGTCACGTGACGGGTCACGTGGTATGTGGTTGGTTCGAGAATCTAGACAATGGCCTAAAGTTACATAACGTCCTGACCTCTTTGCTAGAAGCTTCTCGATACTGATGTATCATGGGAGAACTTTAACAAAGGAATTTCCAAAATTTAATTTTTGAAAACAGCAAGTGGGTCAAGAAGTCATGACACAGATTTTATCAGACTCGTAACAGTAACTTTGATAAAAATTATATTTATTTTAAAGATCGAAATTCGTTGGACAATTTTTCTTAACTTCATTGAGCTAGATTGTTTCATCTGCAGGAATAGTATAAACTTTATTCTTTCTTTAAATATCAAAGCATTTTAATATATTACACATGTATATTTTGAATAGTAAATACTGACGAAAGTTGAACGTTATTTATTTCAAGTCGAAGTATTAAGCTACCTCAGTATTACAGTAAGTTTATAACTTTAAACCCCATATGACGAAACGAAAACAAAATAAAAATTCTACTATGTTAAATTTCTGTATGATGCAATAGCATTTAATTTTATTTATAAAGAATCAATACGTGCTGCCGAATGACGCATTAAATAAACAAATTAAAAACCTTTGTAAGTGTTCGGTAAATGGATTTTAACTTTGTGTGTACCATTAGCATACATTATTTGCGACAGTTATTTTAATACAATGATGATAAAGCCTCTTTTAACCACAATTACCATCACCACACATAAAATAATTCTGCACCTCTCAGACTGAGGGTGACGGACTGGAAGAGTGCTGTTTCTATTTTCAGATGAGTACATTCCTAGTATACCAATGAACACTAAAGAAGAGTTCCTACCCGGAAATCGTCCAGAAAAGAGCAGTGAAACACCCTCTAAAGATAAGGACGACGATCACCCGTCTTACTAATTAATAAGACCCCACCCCCACTTCCAGTGCTCTAACCTTTCTATCCCAGTTATAGTAATAAACAGGTCGAGGTGTTGACAAATAAATAAATAGAATTTATTAATAAATAATTAAAATGTATATTATATAGCTTAACATACAAACAAAGACATATGAGGCTGTTGAAAAAGGAATATACAAACAAGAAGGTAATATAATTGATAGTCCAAGAGAGTCTCTTAATGGAAAAAGTTCTGAATTCGTCTATCTTCAGAGGCCTCAAAGCAACAATTTTCTTAGCACATTGACCTTATAAGGACACGTTACTGAGGGAAAGAATGGGGAATGCCACATTACCTGTAAAGCCGATACACGTCGCTGGCTGTGCGTAACGTTGGCATTGAGGCAGACTCTCTCGGCTCATGCTGAGTGAGATGAATTGTAGACAATGCTGAAAGTTGCAGCAGGATCACAGGGGTCGTAGAGTTTCACATTAAATAACAGGATCTTCGAAAGCAAGTCTTGAAAGGTCTTCACACACAAAAACATCACTTCCGATACTTTCACCTGGAAAAGCAGTTCATGTATATGAGCGCTCAGACTAGTCTCTACTCTGCTCATCTACTTCTCCTTAAAACTCATCAGAATTAATTCAATATTTAGAAAGTTCAATCATTTTGATCTTTGCCTTGACTGAACAGTCTTACTCCTTCACTAATCTTTAAACAAAATTTGAACTATACTGCACGCTTTCCTTGCTAATTGAGTACATATTGATACATGTTACAATAACCGAAAACGCGGTATTTCGTCATTTTATAAACAATTTCAAATCAATACAAAATCAGTTTCACAGAGATTTAGATTCGATGCATTAACTAATACAAGTTTCTTAACAAAATCTTATCAAGTTAATAAAATTTAGAATGGCTTTTATTAAATTTCATGGTATTTCTGCTAGTTAACCATTTTAAAAAATCACTCTACAATAATCAAACAGCATACAGAGTTTGCATTGGGAATGAGTACATCATTAATTTGCTGAAAGAAAAAGACATAAGAATACATTTTTAATTAGCTGAAAAAGAAAAAAAAAATACAAGTTCTAACTTTGCGTTTACTCACAATGGATTTAACCACGCAGTTACACTTAAGTGGGTCTCTTTAGAAGATGCGATTTGAGCCAACTCATTGAAACGAGTGAAGAAACACGATTTCTCTTCACTAAGGTATCCTCCCATAATTCTCTTTAGAGCTCATTGGTTAATTACAATCGGCCAATAGACGGCCATTGGGCAACTACAATTGGTCAGCGCACGTCTTGGCTAACTCTAACAGGTTAACTTCTTGCATCATACAATACAACCAGTTATCAATAATAAGATTTAGGGTAGCTCGTGCATTCTCAGGAATTTAGGACTGACGACCGGTGTCATTCAGTGTCGACAGTAATCCGGACAATGCTTAATAATCCGTTTTAGGATATTCTCTTGTTTTCTACATTATGCGTGTGTACATAACGTGCAGTGCACGATGTCTATTTATATAAATGACGAAGATCTCAGCATGTGCTCCACAAACAATCACAACAAAGTATTTCTAAATTAAATACAGATAAGAGTAGAAAATATGAAAAACAAGTGGCAGATAAAAGTAGGGGGATGAAATATTTGTCACAGTAAGACCACCATGTAAACGTTTAGCTTCATAGTGTCAGTATTAAACTAATCAAGTATAGTTCAATTCAAATATTAACAAAAGAAAATATCACTTAACCAGGTTTAGTATCCTCCAAGTCGTCTAAAATGTCATTATATATCTGTGAACCTTGTACAGTGCGAGGAGAATCAAGTCCGACATCTTTGCATGAAGCAGACGTTTGGATATTCCTATACGTTGTTTCATCGTAAGTCGTTATCGCCCCTGCAATTTTGATAAAGAGAATTAAAATGTTTTATTTATGAGACTGTGCATATGCGCGCGTGCATGTGTGATCACATGAACGCTTCTATACATACTGTATGCTTGCTTATGTACATTGAATTTTTTCTTTAATTTCGGAAGTATAACCCTAACGAAATTAAATCAAATGGAAAACGCAACATACCTGCTGTATTAATATCACGGAGTATCAAACAGGAACTCAATGAATTACCCATGTTAGACTAATCCACTTGAATTAGTATAATCGGAAACAAATCCATAAAATACATTCATATTACATTACAGTTGTACTAAACTAGTTTATAAGAATATGAGGAATTAATTGTAACACATCGTTTCTTGCAAACTGCAAAAATAGCGATGATGCAAAATACCCATGCGATACATCCACAAATCACTCACATTAACTTGTGATTTGTATTGACTCTAATCTGTTCATTTGTATTAGGATGTAAAACTGTATAAATATTTAAATTATTTGAACGTTGTTTCGTGGAAATATTGATATCAAGTAAACCTTTTCATTGCATTTGTTATATGATTATTGATTTAAGATTTGAGAGAGACGAGTGGGGTGTCTCCTGGGGAATTATTAATATCGTAAATTAAAACTCTCATCATTTGTAATTAGTTAAGGACAATTAATTAATAATAATAATCATAATCATTAACTATGTGGCATTGGCGTCACACTTATTACAGCGAGTGATATGATAGTTACGAAACAAGCAACGAACACTGCAATACCTACATGTTTATGTTGATTTACTAGGAGTGTGTCTTCATAATGTCTTAACCGATTCTTATTCTTATTACCACTCAAATATATTTTTTGAACGTTTTGCTTTAATTAATGACACGTTTGTAAAATAATACTGCTAGGGGTTTCGATGTTATGAATATCGAGCAGTTTATTTTAAGTCTAGCTATACATCAAATCAAACATTATCAGCGTTAGTATTTGTTTAGCAGATTATTTCATTACGTGATGCACAGACTGATTTACTGTAACTTACCTAACATTTCAATACGCTAAATAAATCTTTCTATTGACCTATCGTACCTGCCTTGATTCGAAAGCTTAGAAATATAAATAAATTAGAAACAATGACACCATGTGATATGACTTGGTATTCAGTTACCTTTCTGAACAAATATGCAATTGTACATACCTTTAGCTATGTACATACAGTACATTATATAAAATACTTGTATCTATGTACCGTACTCATACATTAAAAAATTCAACATATAGTTTATACTATTAGTTCCAATAAGAAGCACATACAGTACCTTATAAAATAAATGTACAAACTTACCGATGACAGATATTTCACAAATCGTCCGATCACGAGGGTCTGATCCAAATATTTCACACCAGTATTTACCAGCATGTGCTTCCTGGATGTTGGGTATTTCTACACTGAGTGTCTTGGCAACGTTGCCAACCGGACAGTAACCGGGTATAGTCTTGCAGTAGTATCCGTTTGAAGTCCACTGACATGACACCACTAACGCTGTTAACATTAAGCATAAGCTCCGTTTTCTTATTTAACGCGTAAATAATGATACAGAAAATTTAATGTTCTGTTCTCTTATTCACTATGAGTTTGCAATGCTTTTGACAATGTTTCATAAAAAGAAATTACTCTCTCCTGATTTGTGATTTAATTTTAATGCACATTGTTAGAAATGGACAGTTTGTATTTTATTGCTTTTTAAATCAACCACTTTGTCATTTGTTTATCTTTCGTGTTAGTAAACAGATCTCATTTGTGACATAAATGTAAAAAATAAATGTTAGTAAATGGATCTCATTTGTGACATAAATGTAAAGAATAAATGTTTGAAAAAATAATTTAGACTACTGCTCTGTTTTCGCTTTGATGATTATCATGTATGCTGATAGGAATTGATTAACATGGACTATGTACTAAATTTGTGATATAAAATATGTCGTTTTAAGCATGACGTTGCCTCCTACTGACATTTACAGAGAAACAGTTACCATGCTTTGAATCGTTTATCCTCCGATGATCTACATATACATTCTTCCGAACAGTATTGACGTCATCGCCAAATGTACACGTCAGAGTTGTAGACAAGCCCTCTGTTACTGTTATGCTTTCACAAGTCGAAGATATACCTTTAGTGAAACATTATTTAGTTGAGTTATGACAGATTACAAAATGTCAAAATGGTTCGTAGGATACAAGACATAAACTCGTGCGCGCGTGTGTGTTTCTTTGTGCGTGCTTATTGTGAATGTACCTGCTTGTAAGAATTATATAATACTATTTTATTTTTATGTGTTTGTTGATGATGTAGCTCAAATACACACTCATATATTACTTATTGGTTAGATTTTTTGGAATTAAATAATATCGTCCTCAAAATACAAAATGAATACTAAATATAAGGTGCAGAACACTAAAAACAGCGCCCGCATACTGCCAAGTGAGAGGGACTGCTGTAAAATAATTAATAATATAAATTAAGATTCTCATCACTTGTAATTAGTTATGGATGGTTAATTAATTTAAAATATAACCATTAACTAGGTGCGTTAGCGTCACATATTGTATTATTGCTTTTGAATGTATTAAGTGACATAAATATAATATCAGTCACAGATTAATTGAATAAATCTTAGCATAGCTTCACTGTTTTGTGACAGATCAAATACGCATACCGACATATTTGTAAGTTAAAGAGGGTTATGAAAAAGAAGATAAAAGACACAGCGATCTTTAATATTGTAATAAGAGCAAAAGTGTAGATATCTCAAGAAATGTTGGTAAACAATGCCAAATATGGAATAAGGACAATTGAAATTGTAGTATTATTTTGATAATAGCGATGACAATGATTTTTAATGACGATGATGGCGATGACATAGTGCAATTGCAGCTTACCGTCATTTTCTACTGACACACATTTTGAATTATTTAACTTTTTTAAGTACTTACTTGAATTTGAGGAAAACATTCCTCTCGAAACTATGAACATCAAACACAGCGGAACTTTAAAAGTTATGGCATTATCCATATAAAGTTTGTGTGTCTAGAACTTGTAAAATCAAACCTTCTTAGGGGGTTTATAGTCAATAAACCATCTTGTTAAAATCCTTTAATTTATATGTGCTAGTTTCGTTTTCCTGCTTGATTGGGTTTCTTGCCGTTTAAAAAAAAAATCGTGTTATGTTTAGCTGTCGTGTTCAGCTCTACAATGATCTTTTAAATTAAATAAGACTTCCACATATCCCATACACGTTTTAAAAAGTATCTCTCTTGCAGTGACCGGCTGGTGTAAAGTGCTTATCGCATTTATCAAACCCGTTTTTAAATTGTAAAATTGCTTGCTGATATGATAAAGACGACAGGACTTAAGCCACCGTAACATTTTGAATAGTAATATCCAAAATAATTATTTTAGAAAAAACAAACAGTCATGAAATTACAATTAATGTGGAATAGTATTACTTCATTTTATACACAAATAAGAAACATATTGTAGCTAAGTACAAACTACATGCACTCAAATGAAATAATTTTCATTTGTAAATATATGGGTATACACAAACATCACTTTCTAAACTGCATAACGTCCCATTATTCAGAATATTCTGTTGTGCTTATATGCAGTTAACCTGTACTTGTCACTGTGCTGTAATGCGCGGGAACTTGTTTAGTAAGATCTTTCGCTTTTGTTATTTGAATAATTGAGGATTTGTTGATCGCTAGGCATGAACTAAACTGTTATTGTTCACTTTCGTTGGGTCAGCAATGAAATAGAAAGAAAAGAAGGAAATTGATCTCACAATTCATCACAGTAAGGGAACGTTTGTGTGCTTATTTTAACACTTTACGATAATTATATGCATAAAAGTAGCTAAATAGCATTATTTTTACCGCTGTTATTAAAAGCTATATCCTTACAATATTGTAGTATCAATCCTTACACTAGCGTTAGCAGCAGTAAAGCAGCATATAATCAGCAAGAAAATTAACTTTGCAATTTTATTAAATTCTACGAAAAATATTAATCTCTGTATTTGAGCGCAATATAATCATAACAATAATATTATTAATGGAACGATATAACGATTCTATAAGTTATCGAATGTATTAAATTATTGAAACTGATAACAGGCGCAGAGTGTTTGTGTCCATAGACACTGTAATATACAAAATAATTATGGTCTATCCATGATTCATGTTTCTTTCATTTTAAATGTTCATATTGCCGTAAACATACTTGTAGTATGTAAGTAATTATGTGCCTCATGGTATTCCGTTGCAACATTATTTTGTTAGATCTAGTATAACTTTTAAGTCTATGCACCTGTATTTAGGTGGGCTCGATTGCAAAGAGTTTGGGATTCTTAAATAAATGAAACACCTATAAATAACATTCTACATTGTTTCATTTATTAGTTTTAATTATTAATGATATTATATAATAATAAACTCCAGAACACAGATTAAGTTCAGTGATTTCTCGAAGTGTATAATGAAACGAATGTAATCTCTTATTTCTTCATTAAAATAAAAAAATTTTGTACATGCATGATTTAGTGTATATATTGATTACTGTACATTGTAAAAGCATATTGTAAATAATTAATGATAATGAACGATATTATAAATCAGTACAGATGCACTTGGAACCACAATTGCAAAATAAGAACTAGTTTCCAAAAATCCATTTAATGAGCTATTTTTAAAAATTACAATGAATCAGCATAGGCAAAAACTTCGTCTTTACATACCAGTTTCCACTTTATACCAAGTAGCTGCTACAACATTTGAAATAAGTCAATAATAAAACAGTTAATCCGTCACGTGTACGTCACACAACTGTAATGATGTTCTTTGACAAAAGGAAATAAATAACATATGTATATTAGCTTTGTTTTTTTGTTAACTTAGAATACATTGAGATCTTCAGAGAGAGAAATCTCCTTATTACTTCAGTAAAATATATATTCATATCTGAATGAACAATAGGCAAATAAACTAGTTCTTCCAACAGCAACAACTGAAAACTACAAATTAACAAATATTTAACAAGAGCAATTCACAATGCAAATAAAATAATAAAGTTTTAAGAAACCAATAGCCTAATATATGCTTCAGCAAAGACATTTGAAAAATAAATAATACATCTCAAAGTACAAACAAAAAAACCACCCGTACTTCCATGGAAGAGAAGAATAGATAATAAAATTGAGTGTACTAGGAAATAAATAAGACAGAATGACAGCTGCAATTCACAACAATAGAAAACTAAAACAGGAATTAGTACACAAATACCATCTAAATTATAGAAATATTAAGACCGCAATAGAAGATACCAAACAAAGGCCACGTGGACTGAGCCACTGTATTAAAAGATACACTGTAAGAGGTCAAACAATTCCAAGAGGAAAATATATTGAAAATTGACCCTGGAATACTAAATAAAGAACTCAAAGGAAATCCTAAAATAGAACAACAGATTCCATACATTAAGGACACCATGATATTCTGTGAGATCACTTGGAGCAGTTTTCGTACGCATAATATCTCAGCAAAATGGATTGAACAACTGGAAAAGGAACATAAAGACACGCTGCAACAATGCAACATCACAGACATTTACGAAGACCAAATAAAATTATTACGGTTAAAACATATGACTTCTTTACATGTTAGAATGTTATGCTAAATTCGAACTTCAAACATCTCTCTTATTACATATCTAGGGTGAAGTTGGTGGCCATTAATCAGTCAGTCATATTCATTCTGGATCACCTGCTTTCCTGGTGCGTTTGTATGTTCTGAGTTCACAACCTGTGCCAGGCCATTCTTGCACATAATAATACCAACAAAAAAAAAAGAAAAATGAAGCAAAAACAAAAGCAACACACAAACACAGGTGTACACGCGCGCGCGAATATTGTCACACACAAGCTACCCACAACAACACCCATACACACTGTGTATCTATAAACCTTTAAATATAGCATTATTATAGGCTGCAGATAATAAAAATTAATTGCGCATTATTCTATTAGGAAATGACCCAACAGTGAGTTAATCCTTGTGTGACGCTGGGATTAAAATATCATACAGATCGGTCTTCTCAGAGTACCTGCATATAACGTGCTCCACAGACAAACGTCATATTTAACTAAAAATTAATCATTCAACTTCATGCAAGATTAAAGAACATTTATTTTAAAACAAATTACAAATATTCAAGTTTAGTATTAAAATATTAACACATAAATTAATCATTCTTGGATAACTATAATAAGGACATGTATCATACATAAACTAATAAAACAGTGTAGTTTGGAGAAATAAGACAAAAACAAACAAAATCGAAGTAATGGACAAAATATAAATATGAAAATACCATTAACAGCATCCCTGTCATTAACACAATCAACTTCATCTCAATTTCCATCACCATGTTCTACACTAAGAAACATTCATCTCTATTTTTTTTATTAAAACAGTTGTCACTTCATAGTTTGCGTTCGTCCGTTAAATCAGCCATACATTCTTGTTTAGGTTTTATTTCTTGTTAATGGTAAATATAGTACATGGCTTTCATCCAGCACAACTTTGTCGCTTTAGGCAAGTATCACAAGATTTTTAATCTGCCTCATATTTGACATTTAAAAGGGTGCTTGGTTGCACGTGAAAAATGTGTTGTACTACTGAAAGAAAACACCCGTGTTGCAATATACAGTTGGAAGAGTTATTTGCACATGGCAAAGACATTTCTTTAGTAAGTAACGACAGTAATTGTTCCGAAAAAGAATTATTTAATTGAAAGTTGCATAACAAATTATTTATCCTGGTAGTTTTCAAGCTACAGATAAATTATATGGTATGAATCACATTTTTTAAAAATGATTTGTTATTAACTTGTTTTTTATTAATGGTATTTTATTCTTTATTCCTATTTCCAGGAGAGTTGACAATATAATAAAGCACAGACAAAAACAGTTTTATTGGCATTCAATTGTTTTGTTAACTGTAACAATTATAAGCCTACAAAGCTACGCACAGGTGGGAGGAGATTTTCGTTGCATCGTCTAAAATGTATATATCTGCCATTTGACTGTTATTATAAGCTATATGTGATTGAAATCGCTGTGTCTTTTGCTGTTATTGTCCATGGGAAATTTACTATTTATCTTACAGTAAATATATCAAATATGAGAAATCTAAAGTTCCTATCCGTCGTAAATTAAGTTATACGAAATATCTTGGAATATTTATATTTACCTATTGAAAATAATGTCAGAAGAAAAAAATATTTATTTGTAAGAAAAGGCATGTGACATTTTATACGTGTAAATAAGGTACCGGGGTAAAATACAGACTGATGCAGAATTACATGCCTGCAAAATTGTTGATCTACAGTTATACATGAAGAGAATGATAAAAATAGATATGCAGGCGTAAGTCCAACATTGTTCTCTTTATAATGGCTTAAGCCTTGTCACGTAAATCGGGAAAACACGATTGCTTTAGTTAGAGTGTTAGACCAATCCTTGGGAGAAACAGTTTCATCTAGACGGCCATATTCATGTGAGCTTTGATTTTACCATGTAAGTAACATTCTATTATTCCATAATCGGCAGGATTGGTGATTAAGTTTACTGTAAATACGTACGAATTAATACTATGTTTTAAATTATAAAAATATTGTCTGTCAAAAGATAATAATGTATAGCCTAGTACAGAGTACAGCTTGGGTTATATTACTTGTCTTAAATAATAAACTGTTCAAATGTAATAAGCCAGATAATTTGTTTCATTTTAGTATACATATATTACGTTCAGTACAAGCCACATAAGTAGCTTTATTTTGTGCAAATTGTGTCGAAGTTAATTATTTTATAACAGTTATTACTTTTGTAAATGATTCTAGTATGACTTACAGTTAGATTTATGTAGGCCTAATTCTGACATGTTGTTGTTTGAAAGAGAGAATTAGCTCAAGGTGCAAATCGTTTCTCAGCAAATAAATGCATTAATAGAGTTTTAACGTTTCTGAATAGGCCTATGTACGTATAATTAAACGAAGCGTGCTCAGAATCTTTCTTGTCTAATGTAATTTTCACTGAAATGGCATTACAAGTAAAATACTTTCCTTTTTAAACTTTCCTATTGTCATGTGAACATGAATGCACCGCATTAATAATTCCTTCACAACACACATTAACTTTCATAAACAGCATACAAGTCTTGCAGTCTAAGTAACCTGCTGAAAATTTTGGAAACTATAACACTCTAGTTACTAACACGATTCACGTCTGGCCTATTAGCTAGTACTCGATGACTTTTAATTGATGAAAAAGTACATTTCAACAACCTCTCATTATTTAATCATGATCCTTCGTTAATGTTTTGATGTGTTACTTTTGTATGCAGAAAACCTCTGACCAACGGTCTACATCAAAAATGCACAGACGTTTAGGGGTATTTGCATTCATGGCGTGCTGTCTGAATTATTCACACGGTAAGCATCTTCTTACGAGCATAACATATGCAATTGCCACCATATAATAACTTTGAAAAAGTGTAAGAATTACTTAGTTAATCTAATACATTATGTCTTTATTACTTAGTTTAAAAGATAGTCTTCCTTAACTTCATGTGTTTCGTATTATATGATAGTGTATATCCATTAGACCTACAATCATTCGCATACCAACACACTTTAAAAGAGAAAAAACACAGTAAGATTAACTGATGTTTGCCACACTAAACAATATCAATAAATATATTCTCTGTCACTATTTTCAAGACCATATTTATCAGTAATCTGGAACTTCTTTAGAAAGACAAGATCACATTTTATGCGATGTATATAACACTGATTTCTTCATAATGCATTCGCATCTCTCCAAATAAATGAAGGTTAACATGAGAAGTTTAACAGTAACAAGACTGAAGAGACTGCGTGCGTACAATACTGTTTGTACGAGAAATACCGTACATCATGTTTACATCGTGTGTTCATAATGAATGTATACAAATGCCACACTCGAATCACACTTCACAAGTGTTTGGCGTCATTAAAAATAATAGAAAGACTTGTAACTTATGGAAGTCAAGAGATAGTTCACTTGAACACGTCTACAATTAACGTTAACTTCTAAGACACAGGAATATAAATCCGTCTTTTAATCTATATTTAGCGAGCCCCCATTTACCCACTATCTCTCAAACATAAGGTCTTCAATGTATGTAAGAAGATCAAATATATATTTCTATAATTCCAGGTGTTAAATCGTCATGTATGGCTCCACCAGTCAAAAGAGGGAATGAAGCGACACTTTCCTGTCATTTTGAAGAAGACATGAATAAACTTCGGCATGATGTATTAGTTTATCTATATAAAGGTGTGACACCTCTTAGCATCCTTCATTCGTTATGATTATTAGTTATTAATTATAAATGCTTAACTAATTACAAGTGGTCGAAAATCTTTATAGATACTATAGAGTATAGATAGATAATACTTCACCCACAAGACCCACACTGTCTCTCACTTGGCGGATTATAAGGATGACGTAAAAATGTACTCTTTACACAGTAATAATATAGACATTTTGCTGTCGGGATATTAGCATCCATCATTTTCCTGATGGCAAAATGAAAATGAAATGAAATAAAGCAAGTGTTTACTTAAAATTATGTTTACCTACTGACGCCAGTTGAAAAGTTAGTTATAAGAGCTGTTTCGAAACAAAAGTAAAGTTTATGTAAAATAAAAAAAATGTTTTAAACAGTATTAAATTACGTATGACTAGTAAAATAATATAATCGATTTTAGTTAGGAAAGTACAGGTTTCAGTGTTCCTGAAGGCAAAGATAACAGCGTACTTCCCTGTATGTAGCTTAGATCAACATTAAATTTAAGTGACCAGAGATTAATGTTGGCTCAGCTGCAAATATGTTATCGTGAAACTACACAATAGAATATGCATACATGTCTCGGTAACTCAGAGAATGTATATGTAACTCAGTATATTCAAATGTTGTATTATATCAATATTTTAATCGATTCAAAATGCAATCGTCCACAGATACGTACTTTAAATTAAAATTCTAATAGAAATCCTCATATAAAGTGTACTCGCTTTTCTAAATTAACCCATATATTTCTTACTCATTGGTATATAACTTAAATCTGTGTTTAGATTTTATTGTTGGCGTTTGAAATCCATTCGTCAACATTTGTCAGAGATTTTAAACATTTAAAATAAAAAATTCAAACGTTCTTAATTTACAATTGGAAGGGAAACAGTGAGTAAAATTACGTTTAGCAAGTTTAGCAAAATGTTGCGATTTATAATATGTCAAATACTTATATCAATATTTAGCATGTATTTATTTGGCAAATTGCTCTTATCAATTGTATCGAAAACATTAAAATATTTTTTTCTTTGGACAAGTCCTGTTTATCAAGTATGCTCTTGATAAATATGAAACACCTCATCACTTCCATAACCGTGAGACGTTTGCTGCTACTTTTTGATGCAGATAATAATGAATATCCCGTTGTGATTTACGCATGGCTTAATGGTCAAACTAAAGTACACACGATGGAAGGTTACCGGAGTGAAGGTAACATATCTGATTACCTGGTCATCAAGATCGAGAATGTCAATGAAAGCAATGCTGGCCAGTACAGCTGTCTAGTGGCGTTATCTGAAGGCGAATCAACAAAATGTACTCTAAGAATTTTTGGTAAGTAAAAGTAATTAAAAATTATGCTCATAAAGATTGATTAATGATTAAGAATGTTACATATATCTAGTAAACGATCAGTGCCAAATGGAATTTCCAAGAATGTAATAATGCAACCAATTGAGGATGTTATGAGTAACATATTGTTGACTGACTTTCTGAAGTTACCATGTTCGTGAGTGACTTCGACAGTAGCATTTATGACTTGAGGTCTTAATAGCACTCTTATTGTGTTATTTCTATTGTCTTAACTTTGTTTCTTATTGTGTTATTTCTATTGTCTTAACTTTGTTTCTTATTGTGTTATTTCTATTGTCTTAACTTTGTTTCTAATTGTTATATGTTTGATTTGTAAACTGTTTATAACTGATTGTATATGACTTTTATAAATGTTTGTGAAATGTATTTCTTACGAATATCACTATATGCAATATCATTCTCTTTCAGAAATAAATTAAATAAATATAATGTACTATATTGTCTTTTAAGAAAATAATTAAATGGCTACATCTTCAATGAAATATTGTAGTGTTATATAACAAATAAACTAAGAGTATTTTCTGGTACGAATATTAACATTTATACTAGTATGTCCAAAGTTTGCGATTTATTATAAATGTATACTTTAGAACCACGACTACAGTGTTCAGTTGTAACTGTTGTCAAAGATACTAATTTGCTAAATAGTACATGTTAAACACAATGATTGACATTCTGTAATCTTTTAACAACGAATGCAAATTCTATTTATATTATTTGTTACTGTTTTAATGCTAAGATTGTCTTTGTTGATAAGGAGTTTCTTTAAATATTATTTTCACACAAATCGTGACATATTTATCCTATGACAGAGTAGTAGATACAAGCTCATATTGCATAGAAATAAAAAATAAAAAAGAAAATTAAATGGATGGATATTGCCAAAAATCGTTTCACAATTATTCATTGATCATTGTAAGACAATACAAGAATATGATAAAATATATTTGAATTGACAAATTCGTCAGAAAGAAAGAACATTACAAAATGTTTGTGATCTAGATTCTTCAGGATGTTTTTAAAATGTGCATCCAGTGCAAAACCGATTTAAAATAGTTTAGTCAGTTGGTAATATGGTTGGCATAATGGTTAATGTTTTATTCAAAGGGGAAATCACCATAATTTAACTGCTAGAAAAGCAAAACATAAAGCATTAATGTATGTTAACACGGAATAAGCACTAGGATGAAGGGTTTGTTAATAAAGGAATAGATGTTGTGTTTGTTAATAATTATTGAGCACTTACTCTTTTCATTATTAACTTAAAGCAAAACTATCGAAATGTGCAAACTTCTTTTCCCTCCAACCGATAAATCCAATCAACGATTTGACACATAACCACATGTACTTCTGATTTGTACGTTAATTTTACTATTTATCATGAACTTGATTAATATACGCAACTGTTGTGCATGTTATCAAAGCAAAGATTTTTAAAGAGATAGTAATGGATCTCCGGCTTGTTTACTTAATGCATTAATTAAACTGAGAGCCTGGTAATGAAAGCAATATGCCAGCTCCTAATAATTGAACACATATCGTATTCAAATTAATTACAACTATCTGAGAACATAAGGATAAAAAATCGCACGGATATCACCTTAGATAATATGTACAGAGGGATATTAAAACGCCTGAAGATATTTCAAGCCCTTCGCCGAGCAATGTCGGCAGAAACTTAGGCTGTTTCACGGAAGAATCTTCTCACGGGAGTCGGCTGATTTATTAACGAGCAAGAATAACATCAAAAGACAATTAGTCATAAGTGAACATTGACTTATATATAAATAAACATAATCGAAACTGACGTTTTAAAAAAACAACAACAGATCTATGTATAGTTACAGTAGAAATATGCATGTAACTTTTCGACATTATATCGGAAGCAAATTATGACCCATTAGTAGTTTAGTGCTTCTGTGGTCGTACTGTTGTATGTTTTGCTAAATTCATCGTCATCTAGATCGAACGAAAGGTGGAAAACTTCAACACTAAGCAAAATTATTAGTTGAGCATTACTATTTAAAAAAATGTAACGCCAACAAAACTCATACATATAAATCAGACACACTATATAACCACTAGTACTACTACTATTAGTAGCACAACAAAATAATGAACCGATTTTCCAGCAAATAAAGAGGTGAATTAAAGCAATTCTATGGAGTGCACATTTTATTCTCTCTCTCTCTCTCTCCCTCTCTCTCTCTCTCTCTGATTTGTTGTTTAAGTTGGTTTCAGCTTAGTAATTTCAATTTAATCATCATAAATCCACCATTTTCTAATGCGGACCTTTAATTGTACATTTCATTTCGCTATACATAATGTTGGTCATCTTAAAAAGAAATACTTATAATTTAATATTGTTTTTCAGAAAACCAACCTACCGAGTGGTACAAATTACACATTGCTGCTATTGTGCTTGGAGTGTTATTTGTTGTTATGGTTGTCATATTTCTAACAATTCTGATCATTGCAATTCGCAACGGGTTAGTATGTTAATATGTTATGTGATCTTCGAAAAATTAGTATTTTGACTTAATTCTCTGAGCAGTAACTACGTCTTTATGCATTTATGCCTATTTCTTTGAGCAGTATCTATTTATGTATTTGTACCTAATTCTCCGAGCAGAATCTATGAATTTTTGTATTTTGACCTAATACTCTGAGCAGCATCTATGTATTTGTACCTAATTCTGAGCAGTATCTGTATTTTTGTATAAAAGCACGTAAATGTGTGAATCTAGATTGCATACACGTATCTACTTAATTTATAACTGTCTTATATCTATACAATCCTTCATAAGTCATCCTTCCTTAGAGAGAGACAGACAGAGAGATAGGCGGACACATAATGAGAGGGACAGAGGCAGACAGATGAAACCACAGATACGAGACAGGTAGATGTGTCCAGGATGAATTTGCTAACATCATGTTATAATTTATAGTGACAAAGAATACATTCGAATAACATTACAGACGTTAAAGTATACATATTAAATTAAGCAATTAAGCAAGCTTTTCAAAAAAATAATCCTTAGCTTTGTCTTAAGGACAATGAATTTGAAGTACATGCGAATGCTTACTATTGGGTTTTTTTTCCAGATGGATACCTACATGCTGCTCGTCTCAGAAACATCAAGACACGTTAAACGGCGATGTCATTACGAAAGGCAACTTAAAGAATATTTATAAATCAACACCGATATATAAATGTAGCATAAAAATGGAAGAAGACCTAAAACAGAAATTAGTAGAGCCAGCGTAATGTAAAGATGTGTGCGTTGCCTGATGAATTCACCATTGTACAAAACTAAATCGTGGGGAGAAAGAAAGATAATTTTGACCAGATTAATAGATTTAGGTTTGATGTATTTGTATCGAAAGATTTATATTAATATTGGACATAATGTAAGTGTGTACGTATTTTCACTTTCGCATCTGGATATTGAAAACTAGGAATTCATGTTTGCAAATGGAAGACATTTAATCTGCTATATGAAGACCTTTTAGAATGCATACAAAGATCACTACACAGTAAGTAGTTCAAGTAGACAGACACGAATTTTGAAAATTTGTAAATCATCTTTATAATAACAAGTTTCTAAATAGCTTTAATAGTAGAGCATCACCTTCATAAGTTAATTAGTACTTTGATTAATTGATTTAATCAATAGTTGTGCAGTGTGTAATGCTTACAACACAACGAGTTCAGTAAACATATCCATACCATTCGCATGGGAGCAATTTCGCAAATGATGTCAATGCACACTCAGTCATGGTGCTTTTTGTTCTGAAGAGATCGAGAGATCTACGCGATTAAAGACAAACTCACCGTTAATATGACCCAGTGGCATACTGTCGACATTCCAGAAATAGGTCCCATGTATCATATTTTATTATCATTAATTTAATTCTTCAATCATCCTTGAAACTGAATTTCATGCTTAATTGTAGAGACAATATGGAAAGTAGAAAATGTATAAGATTGTTCATAAATTTAGTTGTTTAAATATAGCAAACACATAATATATGATTATTTGTTAAATTGGGGTCATGTTGTACCTAATATTAGATGTGAACAATTATACATTATTTCGCATTATTAAACCCATACACTATCATCTACCCACACGGGCAGTGATATAATTTTATTATTCTTAATTTATTTGAAAGTTATATTTAGAAAAAGCCATTTTGCATTCCTGATGGTTAAGACTATATGGCGTTTATAATCCGTTGGTTCGTGTCTCGCATACGTGTACTATGTTTTACCCTCACATTAGTATAATCTCAGTCATATAATAATAATATGTAATTGCATTTGTGTAAATTTAAATGCTAGATTTTGACATGAAATAGTCGAATAGACGATGTAGTTTAAAATGCAACATATCTTAAGGTGTTTTTGATTAATATTATATTTTTCTTTTATTTAATTAAATAATCTCTTTTTCTGTATTTAAGTGTGTATTAATGCTGATAATTATTAACAAATTGACACATGAAACCAGATAAATGGATAGAGATAAAGAGATATTAAGGCATACAAATAAATAGATAGAGGGACATAGTTGTGCAAAATTAGATAGAGAGATAGATATATAAATAGATATATAGATATATAGATAGAGAAATACAGATGTAGATAGATAGATAGATAGATAGATAGATAGATAGATAGATAGATAGATAGATAGATAGATAGATAGATAGATAGATAGATAGATAGATAGATGTATACATAAATACATGCATACATTCGTGCATACGTACACAGATATACTTTTGGAAAAGGAATTACTTCTGTTATTAAATCCCTTGATATTAAACAATAAATATTTCCTATAACGAATAATTTCTCAATTAATATATAGAACTGAATCACAATATAATTTCATAATAAAGTTATCAGTGAGTGTTTATTTGTTATTAGTTATTGCTATTGTCCATTATATTGACATATACAAATTGAACTTCTAATATTTTTCGTTGGCAATTAAACGCATAGAATAAACTATTTATTAATTTGATGATGTGTATCATAATAAAGTATTAACTTATATTGTTTCCCTGATTTGTAAATCCTACGTGGTGTACGAGATTATTTGTCTAATTGTTATTATCCCACGACCGAATTGGCATTGTTTTATATTATACACACATATACAAACAACACACACACACACACACACATACACGTTTCAAAATGTTTTCCCATGAATCAATTTATATAAATACTATTATTTCACATTATGATCAATTGGCTATTAGACATTTAAAGCAAGTTTCAACATGCTGAACATTGAAGTTGATGTATTATTCTGTCTGGAATAAAACATTTGAATTAGACACAATTCCATCTATCAAACTGGCATGTAATCGTTCGTTTGGAAGTCAGATATTCATTGCCTAGTTTTTTGTTAAACGTATTGGTGGGTAGTTCGTTTAAATATCGACATGACAAAAAGGCACTGGCAAAGTGAACATGAAATGTAAACATTTATATCTCTGAGTTTAACCCTAAACTACTATTTCAAAGGTAGTAAATACTGCAATGCTATGGGAATTTTCTGTCACGAAATGCAACTATGCAAGCGTCTGATAAATGCAGATTCATGTAACAGTCTAGTGTCTACACACTGTTTGATGTCCTTTGAAAATAAACATACTGAAATGCGTATAACATTGAATTGATTTGTAGTATTTAATAAAGTATGGTTATATATTCCAGCATTAGATGTGAATATGTGACACTGTTTCAAATTTAATTTAGACATAACATCACTCTAAATACAACAGTGATAGAAAGGGTTAATCTACATCAATATTGTTATTTAAGCATTAATACCAGATGGGAATGATAACCAAAAGGAATATTTCGGTACCTTTTCATGCCTTGGAGATATCATATCATTCGTATTGATATTGAATAGTATCTCCTGTTGGAATATGCGTACGAAAATCTCGAAATATATTTAAGAAAATTCTCGCCAAACAAACCCACTAATTTCTTCACAAGCAAAGTAACTGTGTAGGGGTGTAGCTGATGAGCCATTGGACAATACTATAGACATTGTCCTGTAATTACGTTATTGACAAGGAGCATATCTAGTTAGCTGTCTATCCGTCAGTCCAACTATCCATCTCTCTATTTGATGATGTGCAAGAATCGAATCTACCCCTTCACATACTATATACATATTTAATGTAACATACAGATAATATGCAAGAAGAGCTTTAGTTTGCATCTACAAATAGTATGAAGGATACATCAGTTTATTTCATTTTCAATTATAGTAATATTAACTTTAAAATCCCTACAAATAAATTATCTTGATATATATATGTAACAAAAATGAAATCAATGTAAATTTTTTCAAGATATAAATATGCATAGTTCTTTTACCTGGGTTGGGTGATGATGTGGTGGAGAAAGCAAAAAAAAAAAAAAAGGGGGTGGGTGGGGGCAAGAGGCAGAAGCATAGAAGAACATAATAAAAAGTAGAAAGAACACAGGAAACAATCGTGCGGGCGACAAATAATTACGTAAAAATGTGAAATATATTACTTTTAGACTGGTATTTTATTTAATGACGAAAGAAAATCGGTTCAAACTACTTTCAATAAAATCCCGTGCTTGTTAATGAAATGCTTTTACTGTTGAGTACCCGATTAACGGTTCCTTCTTCAACTTCATTGATTAAACAATGCATAAAAGACATAAAATTAAAACGAACATTATGTTCAGGGTGAAAGGGGTATACCTTCGAAAGTCGAAAGTGGCGTAGGCCGAAACGTTATCAGGTGCTGATTCTAAAAGCAAATTCCCGTTCTTACCTGATCTGACGTAATTCAATGACATGGAATTGCATTCTTTCTAAAGGTACGTTAATATTTATCAATTTTACAAGACAGAATAATTAATTGTAGGCGTTTATTTTATGCAAACTGTCACAAATTTAATAAGGCTCCCTCTTTATTGTGCCGTTTTGAGTTTAATTCGCACATATTTCAAAGAACATCTTAAAAACAAAATTGCCCCCGTCACATTTCAAATCACTAAGATTGTTTTTGTTTGTAAAGGAAACAATGTAGGCCTACTAACACTTAATTACTGAACACTTCCTGTTAAAAAAAAATACTGACCACTTTCTCATTTGCACATAAGTAAAATCATACTTTGTCTTCGTAAATATAATGTTTAGAAGAAAATATTAATTATCATACGTCTGACATCACTAATTCAGAAACTGAAACTGAAACTAGAGCATTGCATGCACAAAACAATCGGTAACATCGTCCGAAGTAAGGAAACAAAGAAAGTGTTCACGGTAAGATAACCTTCTCACGAAGTTGAGTTTATTATTAATAGGCAATAAATTTAAGGCTGTAAGTCAAACATAATTACTGAATTATAAATAAATGAATGTAGTGGAAAATGCAAAATGCAGTTTTAATATAGTTAAAAGTTCGATTTTTATATGCGATAGAAATGTAAATGTGGATGGGTGGGTTTGTGCGTGCGTGCACGCGCGTTTGCCGCTTTCGGATATTGCAGCGAAAGTAATATATGTTCACCTGCTCTGAAATTGAAAAAGCGCTATTTGTATTCTCAAAAGAGAGGCAATGAACGTAGGCCTAAAGTATGCTTTACTGCCAATGAGCAAATCACTTAATCGCTAGGGATAATGCTATTTGTCATGAATGAATGTAACGTTTCTCATATGAGTTACATATGCTTCAAAGAAAATGTGTTCTGTTCATTTGCATAACACGATACAAGTATCTTTATGTCTATGGTTCTACTAACAACACACATGTTTATACATGAACTGTGTACGGCGGGAGTAACCTTCGATACAATCAAGATCTGGTGTTCCGAAAATACCAATGTTTACCACCAATGTCATCTGCCCAATATTTAGATAAATTAAACACACTGATATAGGAGTGATGAAATAATGTACCAGTGACTTAACATAATGTTTACTTATTTAACATTAATATTTAACATTAAGTTTAAATTACTTTTAAATGTCTTTTAGAATTTAATTGTATCAACATAATATTGGTTATTTATTTCATTATTTAGTGAGTTACTAATATTGTTCACAGTATAAGTCTGGAAGTTTAAACATTTTGAAATGGAAAGTGTCTCGAAAACTATTTTAAACTTGTTGCATGAACACTTGCTTGATGTTTTAAAATGTAGTAGATAAAAAAACGCAGCCATAAATATTTACACTGTCACTAATAGTATTATTTTGTTTTGTACACTTTCAGAGTTATAAGAATGATTATTGTTCATTGAGAATACATATCGCTAAACATTCAATCTGGATAAACATATTACTAATATAAAATGATTTTACAATACAGTAATACCCGTTAATACTTTATATTTTGCAAAACTAACAAACAACAAACCTCAAACACATTTAATGTAATTTTAAATATATTTTCTCCAATAACAATTACAAAACATTTCATTTGACATTTATTGTATTAGCCATACTTATATATATATATATATATATATATATTTTAAAAGGTGATTAAAAGCTGGATTATAAAATCATAGAAAGAGTACCGATTGTCACAGTCTGATAAAAATGTCATGACTTGCTGACCCACTTGTTGTTTACTTCAAATATTGAGATTTGAAAACCCTTTGTTCAAGCTCTCTCCTATCGAGACGCTTCCAGAAGAGGTCAAGACGTTATGTAACTTTAGGCCCATTGTCTAGGTTCTAGAACCAACTACATGCCACGCGATCCGTCACGTGATATGCTTTATGCTTTCCTATAAATATTGGTAAGAACGCACCCGCTCTTCACTGCGAGATAACAATTAGCTATACGTCACCACGTTAAGCTACTCGAGTCATACGGCAGGCCGACGAGTAGATGAGATAGACACTTCGACTTCTCATAAAGGTACCATTTTTATTTGATTGTATTCTGTATATTTTAACATGTATGTATTTGTGCTATGTATTATATTATTTCACTATATACTTGAGCACGGTTCGTGGAAATGACTGAAAACCTATAAGTTATGGAATATAAATTTATTGTAACTCTTTTCCATTGTAACTTTAATTTATATTGCTTTTAAATTCACTAGAGCCAGAAATGCCTGCGCTCGACATGAATTTCTCATGTAATTCAATTATTGCGTGTAATTTTAATTGTAAATTGTGAAGCGCTTTGCTGTTTGAATTACCCCTTTGTATGAACCTTAATTTAACGTTGTAACTATTTTTATGATTCATAGGTCATGCTGTTAAATGAAACATGCGTGAGAAGATTACATTTTCTAAATCTAAATTGTAAACGACGCGAGGTCGAATTTCTAATTCAGAGCATTTAAACTGGAACATGCTTAAGTAGGAACATGTTAGCAGAGGCTATATTGGGACACATTTGCTTTCCCCAGGTTGGCCTTGGCTGTGGTTTTGCTTGGCTTGGCTTTGCTCTTGCTCTTGCTTTTGCCTTGGCTTTGCTTTGCTTTGCCTTGCTTTGTCTTGTCTTCGTCCGAAGACCCGTACAAGCCGGTTGAATTCTGACGGGAGAGTTCAAATTATTCTGAGAGTCCGCACCATTGTAAACAGCGTCAAGAGTAGACGTATGTTGGTCTAAACTCAAGTTCACTAGCGACATAAAAGGACAATCCTACCTGTATGCCACGTGCATCTCCGCTAGAGTGACTACTGTGAGACAAGACCGGAACGGACTGGAATAAAGAAACCAGGCGAATACAGACTTACAGCTGAGTATTCCTCAGTTGAATTCAAATTTCACAAGGAAACAATTGGGCATTTTTCCTCTCGAGAGACGATAAGCACATACGTGCATGAATTAAGAAATAGACTTTTCGCGCTCGTATTTGATTATTGTTAAATTGTTAAACTTTATTAAATTTTATTTTAATTGTTAAACCTATTCGTAGTTAATTTTTATGCATAATAGACCTATAGATTTCTTGGATTGGATGGGGGCGAGTGAGCTGAATGACATAACGAATGCATATTAATTTAGAGGAATTTAACGACTCCAATCTAGCTAACGTACGCAATTTATCAGTTTGTAAATTTGTCGTCTGCACTACAAGACACACTTTTAAATTAGCCAAATGATAAGTTGAGCAACCAGTCTGCATAGGATATGAGAGAAGGAATTAATTTATCTATTATTTTTTAAAGTCCTTAATTATTCTAGGCAGGGTCTATAAATAAATACTGGAAACGTAACACCGATATTTAAATGTAAGTATTTAATGTCTTACTCCTGGATCATTTAATAT
Source organism: Sinotaia quadrata (assembly GCA_028829895.1). Classification (NCBI taxonomy): domain Eukaryota; kingdom Metazoa; phylum Mollusca; class Gastropoda; order Architaenioglossa; family Viviparidae; genus Sinotaia; species Sinotaia quadrata. Next base: position 127,704,625 of record CM054179.1, on the reverse strand, counting down.
TTAGTACGTTGGCGTGTGTATGGGAAAGACTAAAGCAGAATGACACCGAGATTACTTGTTACCAAGTCGCTGACCTATATTATTATCGTAGGTGTGTTATCACCAGCCCGAATAATAGTGTTCGACGTAAACAACTTGTGGTCTAGTCATACTTAAAGCCATATAAAGTAGAACACCTTCCCATTCCTTGAACCAGGAAAGCTTACTAAGGGTATCAGCGATGATGTCCAACTAACTATTATTCGAGTAAGTGTGATTTATTGTAAAGAGTTATGAGTTTGTTTTAATTTATACTTCGTTTCTTTCTTCGCTGAAATAAAGAGTGATGGGAGGCTATTTAATATTAGAAAGGACAAATATTATGAAAATAACTTCTTGACTTTTAAACTTCCTATATATTAATAAGTAGTAGAAACATTTTGTTCAGTTTGTCGTTGCTATAGTCAATGTTCAGAGTAAAGTAAGAGCGAGTCATTTATATTGCAGTAGTTTTGCGTGTTTTGAATATTAGTCCGAAAAAAATACCTAACCAAATATAATGAAAACATGTGTAAATACATTTACTTTATTCTTAATGTCGATATCTATGTTACATCCAAATACCTAATTGTGTGAATGGGAGAAATAAATAATAACGGTTAAATGTGAAAATCCGGAAGAGAGAATTACATATATTTGGGTGAAAGACAAAAGCAATAACACAGAAAAAATAACATTTGTTATTTTTCACCTATTTTTTTAATAATGTGGATTGTTCAACTTTGCGTGTTTTTTCCACTTCGATAATTATCATCAAAACGATTTTATTGTAAAATTAAATGGTTATTTCATTACAGCTTGTCATTATGACTTGGTCCATACATCATGACATGTTGTAAGAAAATATAACCATTGAAAAAAATATTTTGATGGTTATCTTGACTGGTACGGCGATCTTCTGAGGAAGAAAATTTCCTCATTATCAGCGTCAGGTGCAGTTAAATGATAGTGCCGTACTGAAATGCTTTAACATAAATTTCAACTTGAAGATATATTTCTTGAAAGTGTAATAATATGTACAAAATAATGCTATCATGCTTATTTATAACTTAAATTTATTGAACGATTATTGAACTAAATACCGATAAGTAAATGATTGATTTGTAAGTAGAGATTTTCAAAAAAAATGTCATTTTTATGAATAATTTTTGCTAATCCTTCCAAGTACAGTTTGAGTTTTGCATATCAGTTAAATTGATGATTAAATAAGACAGTTTCAGCAAGGCTATTTAATATACTTTTAATGCAAAATATTATTAGCACAATATTAATACTTCGAAATATTTAACTCAAATCTGATAAATGTGCAAATACATTCAAAGAAAAGGTGGTAGTTTGCAAATTCTCTACTGCTTAAGACGATATTCGGTCGTATGAAAGAAGCGCAAATTGTTTCCTTACAACAAACATGAATATTAATTTTATCTAAATTTGCACTCCATTTCAATTTCTTCACACTTTGAAACGTTCTATTGTTCCATTATCATAGTTAGTACACATATTGCAGCTACGTATTCTGCTGAGTTGCTAGAAAACACCAACCCTACTAATATCAACTGAATAAATGTTAGCAATATAATACCAGCAGACAATTCAAAATCACTATAGCTACTGATACACAACTCTTAACGTATGTGCAATTTGCCTCTCAGTAATTACTGTATGGCTTGTAAATGATATAATTGATGAAGATCAGCGCATCGCATTATTTATTTCCTTTATACACTTTATTATTTATTTCCTTTATTTATTTCCTTTTATACACTGTCTTTTAAATTAGATGACCGAGAGCGAGAGAGAGAGAGACCTAATTGAAAATGCGGGTATTAAGCGTACTTGTTCAATTGGCATGCTATGTGCACTTTTCCCTTGGTGAGTATTTACGAATGCATACAATAAATGGATTTTCATTTTATTAATTATACCGCAATTTCAATTATGTCGTATGTGCTCTGTATTCACAGAATGATCAACTATAACTTCGGGTGTATTGCATTATTATACATCATGCTTACAATTATTCACACACCAACACAATTTAAAACAGCATAAAATAAAAACAAGGAAGCAATTTACGGCACTTCAATCCTAAGCAATGTCAAATCACAGTCGCCATTTTGAGGATCACACAGATTTGTTTCTTAAAACCACTTGCAAAAAGACGTGATAATTTTTTCTACGTGAGTAACAATTATAATTTATTTATGAAATTCAAACTAAAAAAAAATGATTGCATAGTATGATTAATAATAATAATAACAATACAAAATTGTGTGGACATTATATCATTACATATTTAAGTAGGAATCTACGTTCGGTATACAAAATTCCAGTTCATTAAATTTCATAAATACTTGAAGGATATTTCACTTTCAGTAAGCGTTAACGTAAGTCAATGGAATTAAGGGAAACCTGCACAGGTCAGCAAATCCAAGTCAGTCAACGGAATTAATTGAAAACCTGCACAGGTCAGTAAATCTAAGTTACTTACAACGACATCAATTCCTGACCAGGCCTACATCAACTGTTAATATACATCTATGTAAATGTACATGTGAGTTTGTATATGATTATATATGTAAGTATGTTTTGGATATAAGAATCTAATGAAAATAATATACTTTTCCACTATACCTACTTAATAGACATGATATTTCTTTTACTGCAGCAATGAAAACTTCCTGTATGGTTCCACCAGTTAGATTAGGGGACGAAGCGACACTGTCCTGTCATTTTGAAGCAGACATCAGTAAAGTGCAGCATGACGTATTAGTCTACTTATATAAAGGAGGTAAGTAATTATCAATTCTGAAACTGACTTTCTAGCAGTTATGTTTGAAGAATATCACCCTTAACCTAGTTACATAATTGAAAGGAGAGAAACATGGACTTTTATTATTATCGCTATTTCAATGTATGCGTACTTGATAATGTTACCATTCTAAGAGGAACACATTGCAGAAGGAATTAAATGCTTAAACAAATAAAGCAGCTTTGAACTTGATTGAAATAGGCCCGTAGGAGTTTAGCCAATTGTAACAAAGATATAATTTTGTTAAGGTGCATATGATTTGTACAGGTATGGCTAAGGACAGGATAATCTTACTTTAATTTCTTAAGGAATTAATGTATGGTAGTGCCCCTTTAATTAGCATAATGTTTCCATTTCGTCGCTACGCCATTATACTAATTTGAGTGAATAAATATTAATTTTCACCATATCCACACACTATTATATGTAATGTAAAAAGGTAAACTTCTAGTAGATCTTGGTGCTCACTTAAAAGACGATGCTGATTGATTGAGAGTGCATGTACATTTCAGGTATTAGGTCAATTTCATACAACTAATATAGTAAATGTTTGATATATACAAACGCAATTGTAGGCCGAAATAAATGAATGGATACATTTTATTAAAAGATGGCGTACCATTGGCCACCCGAAACTTCTACTGGTCAAGTAACAACGAAAATCGAAGACGCATGTAGTAAACATACGGTTTTATTAATTGAAGACAATATTACTTTTAATGAATTTAAATGGTGTCCGTAGACTTGTTTCAGGATCTCCAGTCTGTATGTAGCCCTGGTTTCCTGCTGACAATCTAGGGGAGGGTGCCCGACGTATGGCTGGGAGGGTAGAAGCCGGCTGGTCCTGACCCACGCAAACACTGCCAAGTCTTGCCAATGAAGGGTGAGCACTCTTCCAGTCCTATTTTGCTAATTCGAAAAATTAGTCAAAATGGAGGGCGCCAGAACGTGACGATAAAAAAACGTCTATGCTCTCTGATGCTGCTCTGTGCGCAAACACTCTTACACTGGCTCGAAAAAGTCCCTGTAGTCTTCTTTTATGAAACCTAAGTCTTCCACGGCCTTCTAGAAGTATCAGGCACGTGAAAAGATGGACGACTATTGTTATAAGGTGCATTCTTTTAGTGGTGCATTGGCTAAAATAATCCCTAGTTAAATTCCTATTTAATGAACATTTAATGAGCTAATTATATAATCTATCTATCACTAATTTAATTATTATCACCTAACATAAATGAACAAGTAAACAAATCAAATGAAATTGTTATAATTAAAAAATAAGCAATCACGCTTGCAAACATACTGACAATGCAAGCATCACGCCACTCGCTCAATAATATGAAAACAAAACGTCACAAAGCAAAGGGAGGCAATAAGGTAAAATAAAAAAAATAAATTTTTCAGCTGCTTACTTCCCCTCCTCCGTGACACGGATCTCTGGGTCATTATAATGTTATTTGTCAAGTGCCACATTTCTGCGTTTGACGATAACGCCACTTTAGTTAATGGTTATTATTATTAATAATGATTAATCATCCATAACTAATTACAAGTGATATGTTATAATTGCATTGTAATTAATAATTCTCCAGAAGACACCACTCGTTTCTCTCACTTGGCGGATATGTGGGCGCTGTAAACGTTTTCTCACTTCCACAAAATTAAAGACAAACGTTCACCGTCAAACACTATTTCCGTAGGTGGAAAACTTCTTACCACAAGAGAACATAAATCCGTTCTTTAATCTATATTTACCAAGCCCCCATCCACCCACTTTCTTCTCCAACATATGGTATCAATATGTGTAAGAAGATCAATAAATTTAACCAAACGTGTATTAAATCAACAATCAAATATACAAATAACAAATACAAGGAAAATATTATTTGTCATATTTCCATGAAATAACATTCAAATATTTTAAATATGTGTACAGAGTATATCCTAACACACATATCAACAGATTACTGTCAATATAAATAACAGAATAGCCTTTATCGGAGAACAGAAATGGAGATTGTTACGTTTCCAGTATTTCCTTATAGACCCTGCCTAGGATTTTTAAGGACTTTAAAAATGATAAATTAAATTAATTCCTTCTCTCTATCCTACACAGACTGGTTGCCCAAATTATCATTTGACTAGCTTAAAAATGCGTCTTGTAGTGCAGACAACAGATTTACAAACTGACAATTTGCGTACAAAAGCTGGCTTGGAGTCGTTAAATTCCTCTAAATTAATATGCATTCGTTACGTCATTCAGCTCAATTGCCCCCATCCAAACCATGAGTTAACATTAGGTCTATCATGCATAAAAATGTACTACAAAGAGGATTAACAATTAAAATAAGATTTAATAAGTTTTAACAATTTAACAATAATCAATATACGAGCGCAAAGTCTAATTCTAAGTACTCAGCAAGTAAAGTGCTTATTGTTTACGAGAATATGCCATGAGAAATGTTCTCTGTGATTTTTGTTCACCAAAGCTACAACTTAGCTTTTGAAGGTTGCCACATGGGTTCTTGATCCAGTCCAAACCGGTCTACCTCACTTGTCGTTCGTCAGCAAAGAATGCACCCAGCATAACAATGGAAACTGTCTCTCAGTTAATACGCTGAACGGAACTGTAAGTGTAGACGAGACATGCAGACCTGCTCGTCGGCGCTGCCTCAATAATGGTAGTGGGACTATGATGGAATCAAACTCAGCTCATAGAGTTCAGAACCGGGCTTTGCGAGGAGCCAAAGGATTGGAACCAGAGACCGATCTGAAAACAAGAACGTTTTCGTAGATGTTTTTTGCGTTTAAGGTTCACTCAACCTAAGCATGTTCGAGCTAGAATTTCAACTGGCGTCGTTTACAATTTAGATTAGAGAATATAATCTCACGCATGTTGCATTTAACAAGCATGAGTATGAATTACCAAATATTTACAACGTTAAAATTTAGAGTTCATACAAATGGGACAATTCAAATCAAGCAAAGCACTTTACAATTTACATTAAAATTACACGCAATAATTTGAATTACATAGAAAATCCATGTCGAGCACAGGCGCTCCTGGCTCTTAGTGAATTTAAAGTTATATAAATTAAAGTTACAATGAAAAGGAGTTACAATGATTTATATACAATAACTTATAGGTTTTAGTCATTTAACAACGAACCGTGCTTAAGCTACAATAGCAATGCATAACACAAATTACATACATGGTCAAAATGCAAAACACAATTAATAAATGCAGTACCTTAGTGAGAAGTCGAGGTGTTATCTCAGCAATCGCGTCGGCTGTTCCTCTATGACTCACGAATACACGACGGTACTAGGTGTCGGTATGACGTCCGTGCTTCTGGATTTTGGAGTGGTCATACAGAGCGCGTTCACCGTATTTATCAGAATGTATAGAACGCATCACGTGACGGGTCACGTGGTATGTAGTTGGTTCGAGAATTTAGACAATGGCCTAAAGTTACATAACGTTCCTGACCTCTTTGCTAGAAGCTTCTCGATACTGGTGTATCATGGGAGAACTTTAACAAAGGAATTTCGAATTTTGATATTTGAAAACAGCAAGTGGGTCAAAAAGTCATGACATTTTTATCAGACTGTGACAGAGATTTTAGAGATAAGTGATAATAGCCAGTACATAAACAATCGCCACAATATATATATATTTTGCGTGCTTTCGTAACAAAGTCACAAGTTCATTGTCAGAAAAGAATTGTCAGTTCCACGTATTTTTCTTGCTCTTTGTAGATAACTGATGAGCTGCATATTATCTCGAGACTGATATGGACATTCCTTCGCTTTAATTAGTTCCCTGAAGGAAAGTACAACGTAGCAATTTCCAGTCTACCTTGTACCAGAAATATCAGGATGTAGTGGAGCATACTTTGCCACCATACATCAATAAAGTGCAGTGTATCATTACACTGGGGATAGGTACTTTTCGATTCTCCCAAGGTCGTAGAGGTTTATAATACAGTAAACTGGGATATTTTGGTAAAACAATAAAAGGCTGCTTTCTTCCATGTAAAATATAACCAGGAAACAAACGCTAAGTTTCCAATTTATTAATCTCTAACTCCATTCTTTCTTATATTCAGGTCTCAGTTTACAGTTCCCTACAACAGTATTTATTAGTCCGATATACGGACACAGCATAATAAGTATAACATAATAGTTTATGAACAGATTCACTAGAAATATTATGAAACGTTTAGCATACTAGATACAAGCATAATAGTTCACAATTTGTAGAAATAATAGTCTACTCATTTAATATATTTCTACGTAAAATACAAGTAAAACATAGCAATAGCAAAATACATGAACTATTTATGTCCATTCTCTCTCAATCAATCAGTTAACTCACTATTAAGCTAATGGCCACCTTTCATGACCGGAATCTGCAACATTATATTCAAAGTATTACAAATTAAATTATTTTCAACAGAAAACATTGATCTCAGCCCATCGGCTTTTCTCGTTCTTGTAAATCTTAACCATTGGATAATAAAAACTATTCATTCACATGAAACCGGTTTAAATTACATCAGCAAGTTTCTAGCACATTCTCCACCTGAGTTGTTTTGCCCCTAAAATATCACCACAAGCAGTGCCTAAAGTCGGGTCACGTTAACATTGGCAACAAAGATATAATTATTAAATATAGAAGTAAGGATAGGCAAATTTACTCAACATCACTGTGTTTAGTGTGTAACTAGAATTGTCATACCTTTGGGTGTCAGGATTTCATTTCGACTAAAATTCGTTAAGTCTCTAAGATATGCATATATATTGTTGGTGTCTTGCTGCTGGAAAATTTGGATTTTAGCATGGTCTTGCGTATGCTACATCTATGTAGCATAATTAATCCACTATTATTCTCAATGATATTTTGTGTTGCCGGTGAGTTGTGGTGCTAAACAGATTCATGTATGATGTCCTTTGGTTGAGTTCACTAGAATATTTTAATATGTTGCCTCATATAGTTTAGCTAGGTGTTTAAGAAGTGTTGTAATAAGAATTCGAAACAGGTATGCTGTTCTATAAAATATGAACTGTGTAGCCCGGAGGCAAATGCTTACATCATCCACGGGATGTTTTCAATTCGTCCTTACAACCGGTTGTGGGATTTTGTACATTGTTTAGTATACACCCAAATTCAAACTCGTCATCTTAACTTCTACTTTCTGAATTGTCGAGTAACATCACGTCTCAGTCCATTGTTTGATAGAGTTAATAAGGTGATTCTAGCCAGAGAGACATTCAAATATTCCTCTCTTTATGGACTTTTAGACTTTTCTTCGAAAAGGCATATCGTAATCGCATAACAATATCATTACAATAATGCTGTTATAAAGAGAATCTGCTAATCGTACAACTAGTTAAGCGTATTTAGTTTTATTTGTTAGCATTCCCTGTGTCCATCCTTACATTGATAAGAGTGAATATTTTATCTTCATCCAGAATAATGTGTTAATGACATAATAATAAGTATAATTTAGTTGTTTGTCTCAGGTGTTTTTATGATAGATATAATACGTAACGTCATATTATGTATTACATAACTATTTTTTGCACAAATTCTGCCTCTAGTCATGGTGCAACTCATACTGTTTTTTTGGTCTAGAAATATTAATAATGATTCGATCTCGTTGAACATTCAAAACACACTTAATTACTTATAACAACGACGAATTAGCTATTTCTGTTTGATGCAGATCATACTGAGCATCCCGTGTTAATTTATGCATGGCATGATGGTCAAGCGAAAATACAAGCGATGGATGGCTACCGGTGTGAAGGGAACATTTTCGATTACCTGGTCATCAAGATACTGAATGTCAGTGAAAGTAATGCTGGCCAGTATAGTTGTCTCGTGGCAACATTAAAAGACCAATCAATGCCATGTACGCTAAAAATCATTGGTACGTGAATATAATTAAGAATGTTGCTGATAATTATAATCAATTTTCAATTTTCAGAATGTTACATATTTTTTTAAAATAAAAACGTATGCGACAAAAGGAATTCCCCATGAAAATACCTATGCATTAAAAAAAGGATTCCCTTAAAATACACCACAGTTAACACTTTCATGACATACTTCCTCATTCGCAATTATCAAATAAGTATAAAACAAAACTAATTTTGTTGATTTTCTTTCTATTTTCGTTTCGCGTTTTATTTTGCATTTTATAATTAGTTCTATATTATTTTGTGAAATGGTTTTTGAAGTACAGCTTGCATAATTATCACTCTATGCATTATGTACAACTCTTCAAAAGTAAAATGCTGTCAGAGCTGTCAAATACAGTTATTTTGTTATTGTCTTCTAAGACTTTATGAAAAATATTATATATAATGTGATACCAATGTAAAAATTAATGCAGAGATTATCTATAGTAAATTATATGTGTCTATATATAATATATCGTATTTATTTTATTATATTCTTATATCTTAGAACTGAATCTAGACTCTTCTGTCGTAGCTGTTGGAAAAGATCCTACGTTACAAGGTAAGTGTCCAAAGAAAGAATTTTTACTCTTTTAGTCAAACTAAATTATTATCTCTCAATATTCGTCTAATATAGAATGCAAATTATATTTCTTAAATTTGATTTGCTTTTAATGTTTGGATTCATTAATGAGCATGGCGTTTCTAAGTTATATTGTTTATTTAATTATGTAATATATGTCTCTTGCAACAGAGATGTGTTTAAATGCTAAATTATCGATTACAAAAGTACACATGAGGTAAATATAGTGTGAAATATATAGTAATTGTTTCATAATTAATCATACATAAGTGCAAAATACTACAAGTATAAATTATGAAATAAATGAGATGATAAGGAGCTATCACAGGAGAAGACATGAAAAGGGCATATGTTTTACAATATAAAGGACTGTTGTGCAATCAGATCAATCAGTGTAGAATGGATGAAAATTTATTATATATTGTTAGGGTCGCAGTGAAAAAAACATACTACACATAATTGCTAGAAGATCTAAAAAGAAGTATTAAATTGTCACCACGAAAAGAAAGGTTTGTTATGAATAGTGTATATATATTTATAGTTATAATTGTATATTCACTTCGTTTTCTATAGTATCTATTACTGTAGATATTATAGATTAATACAGGGTAGGATACACAACTCTCTAGAAAGAAACCGAAGGTAAATGTTTTAGAGACACAACGACTTTCCCGTTTGCTTAATTAATCAATAACATTAATTAAATCGATAGTTTATTTATGGAAATATTATGCATAATCTAGATAACAGAGCGCTTTCCCTCCAAAATATTAATTACCGATTTCTAATGTGTGAAAGAAAATGTACATAATTAAATATCACTTTTGTCACCGTACATTAAATGCGTAAATAAATATTATTTTTTATAACTATGACGTAAACTCAGGACGCTGTTAAAAGTATGTGTATAACTGGCTACGTGAAATAATCTCGGCCTAAACAAAGATCACGTGCTCGAGCGAAGAATCCTCTCGAGATAGAAACATACGTGTAAGTTAACAAATTTGAGTTAAAAATAAATCATGACTCAAACTTCAGGAGTTGCACACAACACGTCCAAGAATTTTCAAGAGTGATGCAGTCCACGTTGTGTATTGTACTCTCTGTGAGTAAAGCGCGCAGTCAGCGGAATACAATAAACACCAAATCGTTATTATATTGATATTATAATATTATATTATTATAAAGTAATATATTACTTTTTATCATAAATGAAAGGCAGTTCAGCTATTTCGAAGATATTTAAATGATTGGTTTGGAAAAAAAACCGCTTACTAAAATGTATTTTGTTTATGGACGTAGAAGCATAACAATATTTAAATGTAAAGAGTTTAACTGACACTATGCTCATATGATAGACCTCTACTGCGGATCGTGCGAATTTACGAGATATATTATCATTAGATACCAAAACAAATTGTGTTTTCCTGTTAACTTATACAAAATGTATTAACTCTTGGTATACAGATGCCCATTCATCCATCAAAATGTCATCGTTTGTGGCAACAGAACATTATGCTATTCAAGCTCATAATATCTACGATGGTGAGTGATATGTTATCGTAGTATTAAATACCTTGCAAAATTCAGTATTTCCTATTTTTTCAAATAGAAGAAGCGGATTGTGTAAAATACGCTGACCAATATTGTTAGCTGAACACCACCTATTTTTCATTCAATTAAAAATGTAAATTAATGATGTGTATTTAATAATATATTAAAGCAATAGGTTGTATCATGTCAGTATAAAAACTAACAATTTTATTCTTATGCGTATGCTTAATTTTACTTTGTTGCATCATTATATTTAATGTTCATATTTCCCATCTACATAAGCGTTTTATTTTAATTTTGATTACAGAACACAACGGAGGTGATAAAAACAAATTTTATATTGCTACTATGGTGCTTGGAGTAGTGCTCATTGTTGTGGTTGTCATATTTATTACAATTCTGATCATTGCTATTTACAAAAGGTTGGTATGCTACAATTCGATCGTGGAAACTGTAGCAGTTTTGCCTTATTATTATTACATGCATACAAGTAGTATCTATGTATATAAGTATGTATTTAAACAAGAATCAATTTCTGTATTTCCGTATCATTATGCATTCCTCCAGTCCTGGTTCCGTTCGTGTGTGTATCTGTAGAGAGAGGGAGAGACGGAGAGATCTTTGATAACATTGCTTAAATGCTTAAAGAATATTACGTAATATTTGTTGTTGAAATAATGAATTAATATAGTTGTTACATTATTCCTTGTAATTCCAATAATTAAGAAACACTTTCATGAAAATTAAACTGATTTCCTTACGTTAAGGATAATCATTTAGAAGTAAAGTTGTGTTTTGGTATTTTGTTAAGTTTGCGAAGCATTGATGTTTCATTATTATTATTTTCTTCAGATGGATACCTTCACGGTGCTGCACACATTGCGTTTTAAACAGCGACGACTCTATAAATAGCAACACTAAATCTAAGAAAGATATTTACAAACCGTCATCCATAGGTAAAACGAACATCAAAAGAGATAAAGATCAACAAGTCCTATTAGTTTGATGTAAGAACATACTATGTTTCTTGATATGTACAGAGTAATAACAATGTCAATGAATGAAACATTCATAACTGTATATAACTAACCCGTGTGAAATGTTCATCAAATGTACAATCTTCATTTTTTGTTTTCGTCCAACGTCCACAGAAGAAACAAATGGAGAACACATGAATGCCTCTTTCAGGTCTGGTTGTGAAATTAAATTTTGTATATTTTAACTTCAATGGTATAATATGGTACTTATATAAAATGCCCTTCTCTACGTAGTTTGAAATACCCTTTCAATGATTAAATTAACAACTATAAATATATATTTGTGATATCGCAGATAATTATAAGAATAATTATAATAGTAGTCATGCACAAACTAGCTGTAGATTATAAATAGACTTTATGAATAATTCGGAACAAATATTTTGCTTCACAACTACTGACATTGTTGTTGTAATTTTACATTTAAATAGTTTAAACATTCATCAAAAGAGCTCGCAATGAAAACGTCAATTACTTTGTTTACAAAAAGAAACATATTTTTGCTTAAAATTTCGTAAACTTGCAATATTTGATTCTTTAACTAGATCAACGGAGAATATTAGTTTTAATTATAATGCAACATCAGGTTATTGAAATGGAACAACCTGTGATTAGATATGATTGATATTTAATCCTATGTATCAAATCTTTATAATATGTAGAGCATTGTACACTCTCCATGAACTGTTTCATGCAGTAGTCAAGAAAGCTGTTTCCTTCTTTATTTTCAAAATACCGAAACAATTATTAAAGAAGTTTTCTAAATAGCTTCAAAATTAGTACATCACCGCTTTAATAAATTAATTAATAGATGACATATTTCGTATCGCTAACTCCATTTCGGAGAAGCAAGATGTTTATAATTTTAAATGACGACGTCCAGATACTTTCACAAAAGTAGTGTGCAAGTGATGCCAGTGCACTCATGGTGCGTTTTGTTCTGAACAGATCGAGAGATCTTAGCGATTACGGACAAACTCACCCAGTGTATACGGCCCACTGTTGCGGCGTTCCATAAATTGTTCACATCTGCACACTCTCTCATGGCGCGTTTTGTTATGAATAGACCGAGAGGTCTTACCTATTAAATACAAAATTACCATTATTCGCTTTTTGAATATCCACTGACAGTTTATATAACTTTTGTTCCGTACCTGCTCGGTTTTATTTATTTTAAATTTTAAATCACATTGCGAGTCAAAATTTGAGCAAATTACATTAACCATCATTTATTTACTGTGAATGCGACAATGCAACATAAAGCTTGCCATGTGAAAAACTCCCACATGCTGGAAGGTAAAGGACGCTTTAGCATCGATCTTATTTTCTTAATTCCCATTCCCATGAATATGACGTGCAGCCTAAAGCTGGACATGTAGCTCCAATCAAATTCCTGTGTGTTCAATATGATATATTCCAAGTGAAAATTCGAGCAAATTACTTTGACCGTCGCTTTATTAAGGGTATGTTGAACGCGGAAAATATAATATAAAGTTGGCCATTAGAAATAAACTCCCACGTGCTCAAAGGTCAAGGACACTTTAGCTATCTATACAGATAGAGCTGAGAAACGGCAGATAGACAGATAGAAAAATATAGAGAGATAAACTTCGAGTAAATGACTTTGACTGTCGCTTTATTATGAATATGAAAAATAGAGAGAGAGAAACAGAGAGAGACAGAAATAGACATATAAACATTTTACGTTTTGTAAAATATATTTCGTTATATAAGTGCATTTTTATCTGTAGTTAATGTGTGCGTGCATGCGTGTGTGTATATAATATTATGAACATACTTACTGTACAGCTGAAAAGTATTTGATGTTTGAGTAATTGCATATATTTTAGTATTTAAACGATATAGGGCAAATTACCATTTAAACACTTTGTGTCTTTGTACTACGTTACTCGTTAATTATTATCATTTTTAGTTGTTAACGCCTGGTGGCGTTATTTATTTAGCCGTGCAGCCAACCGCATCATCCCCATTCACACCTTACGTATGCTGCTAAGTTGTGACGATAATCAGTAATGGAAATTGTTGAATTATGTATCATTATGGAGCAATCCCCTAGTTAATTTATAGTGATGCAGTTTGTAAGCGCATATTTTAAAATAGTCAATTTTCCTTTTGTAATTGTGAAATTATGTTAATGGATAGAAACTTTGATTTGATTGCAACGATTTTGTTCATAAATATTTTTTAGTTTATTAAGTTAAAAATTCTTTCATAATCATTAGAAATGTAGATGTATCTGTTTACTTTGTATTGTAACTGGTGAATTATAAACCATAACATAAGAAGAACTCCTTCATTGTTTTGTTAAATGTATTTGCTTTCTCCTGAAATAGTCCAGTATAACCAAGGATACACAAATACACATGTATATACGTGTGCATGTAATTTGAATGTATCTATATTTGTACGTGTGACGCCAACGACACTTAGTATTATGATGATTATTATTAATTAAATAATTAATCGTCCATAACTAATTGCAAATGAGATAATCTTAATTTATGTTATTAATGATTCTTATGCAGACACCACACACCTGTCTAACTTGCCGGATAAGCAAGTGCTGTAAACGTTTTCTCTCTTCTACAACATTAAAGATAAACATTTACCGTCACACAATATTTCAGTAGGAAGAAAACTTCTTACTAAAGGAGAAGACAGATCAATATTTAAGGAGCCCCCCATCCACTCATTTTTTTTCTCCAACATAACGTTATCATTTTCTGTATGAAGGTCAATAAATTTAAGAACAAATTTATTAAATCAGCAATCAAATATACACATAACGAATACAATGAAGTAAGATTATTTGAAATGAATATTTCCATGAAACTGGGTTTGAATAATGTTAATATCTATAGAGATTTATATCCTAAACACAATTCAACAATTTCGTGTCAATACAAATCACATAATAATTTTTATCAGATAACAGAAATGGAGTTATAAGAGAAAAGAGACAATAGTTTGTACATCACATGCTTTTAGGGACTGTCAGAATAGATTTTTGCATGCTTTTGTAACAAAGACACAAGTTATTGTTCACATAAATCCCACATGTTTTCCTCCTCACTTTGTAGAAAACTGATTCACTGCTATACTCCCGAGGCTAATCTAGTGCTCTGCAGTAATAGCAGAAGAACAATTGATTCAATTTCCTGTAACTTCCTTGTACCAGAAATTGTCCTTTGTAGTCAGCATACTTTACCACCTTATATCAGTGGAGTGGAGTGTATTATATACATTTACACTCTTCAGCAGACCCCCTCACGTTTACCATGTTCGTAGCAGTCTATAATCAGTGAATCAGGATATAAGAAAACAAGGATAGCCTGCTTTATCATATTAAGCTAAAGTCCGCCTTTCTTGACTGGACATCTTGACACACCAAATTCAATAGATATTGTCTACAGCACGTAAACTTTTGATCTCAGCCCATTGTCTGGTCTTGTTCTCGTAAATTGTAACCATTAGATAATAAAAAAAATACTCATCTATTTGGAACTGGTTTGCATTCCATCAGCAATTTCTCAAATCGAGTATTTACTCCAACTCTGACACTTACAAAAATACTATCCTAAG
Source organism: Sinotaia quadrata (assembly GCA_028829895.1). Lineage (NCBI taxonomy): Eukaryota > Metazoa > Mollusca > Gastropoda > Architaenioglossa > Viviparidae > Sinotaia > Sinotaia quadrata. Next base: position 127,689,030 of record CM054179.1, on the reverse strand, counting down.
GAGTGCACGGGGTCGGGTCACTTCGACAGTTTAACCATACATATAAAAAGAAAGATTAGATATATGGATAGGCCTATTTACTTTTACACAGAACCAATTGGAAATCACTGGGCAGCTGTATAATTTACGTATCATTTGTCAATTGATAGTATTATGGTTTACTGGATCGAAATTATTGCAGCAAGCCGCTTAACAACAAATGTGCTCCTGTCACAATCAAAGATTTTTTTCATTGATGGAACAGATTTTGAAGGATAATGAATAGTCATTTCAAAATTAAATTTGGAAATAGAAATGTATCTTTTATAGGTTTGTCATTTCTGAATCTTTTTGCAGTGAAACTAGATTCTTTTTGGTTCTGGCATTGACTCATTTATGGAATTAAATGAGTACATAGTATTTCAAACTAATTACGAAATGCAACGATGTATATATCAATTTTGTTTTAACACTATGCGCAGTGTCTGGTGATGTTTATCGAATAAAGTGACAATCAGGATTCATTCATAGTTTGTCTGTAATATGTCTTTGGTATTTCATACCTATTTTATAAGTTGCTTGAATTTATGCAAAATATCTTATAAATCTGTTTTTAAAATTAAAAATAAAAGTAATACATCGTGGATGTTATCGTATTTCGTTATTTTGACAGAATACGTGATATTGTGCACACAGTAGTATGCAAGAGAGAAAGAAGGGGTGAAAAGACAGAAAATGCAGGATGAAATGTAATGTTCAATATAGATGAAGAGTTTGCTGAAGAGTTATACATTAGTATTTGATTTCATATAGAAGTATATAATTAAACGACTAGTGATTGAATGCAGGTACATGTACAGTAAAATATACATTCCATTGTAATAACGCTTTATATTATTGCGACATTCCCTAAAAAATTATTCAAGTTTACAAGACAAAACAATGGATGATCAAACACATATAAATACGTTGGTTACCAATGCACAGCTTGTTTATTGTTGTTTTACACAACAAAACAAATTAAATCATCTTCGTTTTTGTCCACAAAAAGTTATAGAAGAAAAACAGGCAATGTGAACAGAATGATGTAAATGCAAACATAATTATATGAAAAAAAAATAATGTTCCCTTTACACATATATAAATGTAATATTGGTATTCTCAGTAATAATAATATGTACATTATACGTTAATATAAACATTTTTAGATACATAGACATTTAGAAAGAAAGAAAGAAAGAAAGAAAGAAAGAAAGAAAGAAAGAAAGAAAGAAAGAAAGAAAGAAAGAAAGAAAGAAAGAAAGAAAGAAAAAAGCAAGAAAGAAGAAAGAAAGTGAAGAAAGAAAGTGAAGAAAGAAAGAATGAGAAAAATAAATAAAAATGAAATTTACAAAGAAAGAAAGAAAGAAAAAAGAAAGTAAGAAAGAAAGAACGAATGAAAGAAAGAACGAATGGAAGAAAGAAAGAAAGAAAGAAAGTAAGAAAGAAAGTAAGAAAGAAAGAAAGAATAAAGACAGAAAGAAAGAAAGAAAGAAAGAAAGAAAGAAAGAAAGAAAGAAAGAAAGAAAGAAAGAAAGAAAGAAAGAAAGAAAGAAAGAAAGAAAAAAAGAAAGAAAGAAAGAAAGAAAGAAAGAAAACAAGAAAGAAAGAAAGGAAGGAAGGAAGGTAGGAATATTATTTGCTCTTATTTTAATGTTTTACTTTATATGATCGTTGCTTTCACATATTACTATCACACTTGTCTGTTTTCTGACTGGAAATGTGTGCATGGTTCTCATAAATTCTGTCTGGCAGGAGATTAATATATTGCGATTCCGATTCCGTGACTGATGTCTCAGAGGAATAATGTACTACCACGTGTTGTTTCCCTTGATCCCCAAGCTGTTGTTTCGGTTCAAGGACTGGATGCAGATAATAATCTAACACATTATCTAGAGGCAGTTGCTGCTGAACGTCTAGAAATAATAGAAAAAAAAATTGTAAGTTCGTGATTGTAAAATTATTTCATGACTATTAAATAGTTAAAGCCACTTAGTTAATGTATTTTACTATTATTTATCAATTAATCATCCGAAACTAATTACAAGTGATGAGAATAGTAATTTATTTTATTTAATGATCATCCAGCAGACACCACTCGTCTCTCTCTCACTTCACGGATATGCGGGCGCTGTAAACGTTTTCTATCTTCTGCAATATTAAACATAAACATTTACTGTCACTCAATATTATACAGGATGGAAAACGTCTTACTAATGGCGGAAAAATCGTCTTTAATCTATATTTAGCAAGCCCCATTCACCCACTTTCTTCTCCAGCATATGTTCATCAAAATGCATAAGAAGGTCAATAAATGTAACAATAAAATTATTAAATCAACAATCAAATATACATATGACAAATACGATTGAAATAGATTAATTGAAATCAATATCTGCAAATAACTACGTTTGAATATTTTCTATATTGCACAATCTTTTATCCCCCAAATACAGTTAATTCAATACAAATCACAGGTTAGTTCTTATCAGAAAACATAAATGGATTGATTAGAGATAAACGATAATAATTTGACATAACCTGACTTAACCTCTGTCGCAATAGTCTTTAGCTTGCTTTTGAAACACTGTCACAAATTTATTGTCAACCGTTATAATGCTAGCTGCAAATGTTTCTGTCTTACATTGTAAACATTGTTCTCATATTTATTCTCTCGAGGTAACCTGGGTGCTTTTTTTGTCGTGTCATCTCCTTCAAGCAGAACAAATATTGTAGCAATTTCCAGCACCTTCTCTGCACTGGAAATTGCCCATGTTGTCAGCATATCTTGCAGACATACATCAGTGAAGTGCAGTGTGTTCTTACACTTACACACTGCTCCCCACCTCTACCATGGTCGGTAATCGCAGTCGACACTTAGTAAACTGGAGAGGCAAATCATACACAGTAAGTATAAATATAAAAGGCTGCTTGCTTATCAAGCTAACAGCCATCTTTCAAGACCGGACTTCTTTGCCAATTCAAATTCAAGTAATCAGACATATTTCTCTACAGCAGGTAAAGTTTTAGATCTCAGCCCATTGGCTGGTGTCGTTCTCGTAAATCATAACCATTAGGTAATAAAAACACCCAGTTGGAATGGTTTGCATTTATCAGCAATTCCTACCATATTCTCAACTCGGTTGTTTACTTCAACTTATACCAATCAAAAATGCCGTCGAAAGGAGTGTCCAGGGTAGGATTTACTGTGAAAAATTAATGATTTATATAAGAATATTTTAGAATAAGGAAAAGCTTATTTCTCCTACAAAATGATATCTGGTGCCTTTAAGTGTAGTATAAAAAGAAAATTGGTGCTACCAGGTTTAATATCCTCCACACTGTCTAAGACTTCCTCGTATGTGTGTACATTTGGATCATGCTCCCTGCCACTAGCTTGATGTTCCACAGCTCTGTACAAACCAAAATTCTGGAAATTGGTGCGTCTCGTTTGTTTGTCATAACTACTTATGGCCCCTGCAATTATAATAAAGGATATAAATGTTCTTTCTTTCTTTCTCTTTGAAAATTTGTCTGCATATGTGTAATACATAGTCGTAGTCGTTATCTTTCTTCAAGAACACACACATACACACAAACACGCAAACACACACACACACACACACACACACACACACACACACACACACACACACACACACACACACACACACACACAGATGCTCTTAAACACCAATTACATGTACTGTACTTCATACTATATGTATACTATTGAATAGTGCTTTCGAAAAGCGATATACTTAAGAAAACCCCTCATCAAATGTTATTCGAAATCGGCTTGAAATAATGTAAATTCAGAATTGCACCATAGAAAATGAGAATTCATTTCAAAAATACTAAACATAGGAAATGTAAACAATATTTGGATTACCTCGTTTCTTGCAGACTGCAAAGACACACATGATGCAGATCAATACAGCGAATAGGCAAGAAATGAGAGAAGTTACCATCACAGTGATGGAATTAATTTCGGAAGAATCTATAATTGAAAGCAAACAAAGGATGCATTATTAAACATTAAAGTAAGTAAACAAAGGTTTGTATGAAATGAAAACAAAAACTTTGTTGTTGAAACTATCGTGGTTCAATGAGGGTATTTGGCAAAATTGATTACAGTAAATAATACATTGATTTCTGCATTGAAACGTACACACTATTTTTCGCTCAAACATATAGGATACTTGCAGCAAATTTGGTATTAACTTATTTCAACGCATTACACAATATTGCATTAAATTAAAGTTTATATTATATCAAGTTCTAGTATTAATTTAATTCTGATATTTATAATGAATTATTATAAAATGTATTACATTTAAAATCTAATTAACATTTGTATAGCAATATTGTTCACACTCATAGTTATTGACGTATTCTAAACTACTGCAATTTTTAAAGGAACAAAACATTTCTTCAATAATAAAAGCAATAGCAATAGCAATAACAGCATTAACACTAACACTAGCAATAACACTAGCAATAACACTAGCAATAACAATAACAATAACAATAACAATAACAATAACAATAACAATAACAATAACAATAACAATAACAATAACAATAACAATACAATCATCATCATCATTCTTGACAAAACACAAATATAATAATAATAGTCTTGCCCCATCATTGACACAGTAAATACACGTTAACTCACAAAATTACCATTTTTTATGTCAACTGTAATGTTCACACTATCACTGCCAAGATCGTTCACCACCTCAAGCCTCCACTTTCCAGTCATGTCCTTTGTGACGTCATTTAGGTGCAGAGAAAGTGTCATGTTCGGCATGGTTCCTTGAAGGCTGCACCAGCACCGGCTTTTAGTGAGTTCAGAAGCTTGACTCCCAACCTGGTTTACTATAGAATCGTCCTGCCTAGAGACTCCTGAAATTGGAATAAACACGCTGCATTCGTATAAAGAATCCTGACTACTGGGTGTTACTCCATCTATGAAGGTGGATTGTTCCGGGAACCTGGTGAGCTGGCACGCTGTTATGGTCAAAGCATGAAGTGGGTAACTTAGATCTACGTTCTTGCCATCCAGGACTGTCACTAGGTTCACGCGTTTGTTCATAAAGTGTGGAGGGCCTGGGTAAAATTTCATCAAAATATTGCAAAATAATTGTTAATTTAATTGTATATAATATGTGGGTTTGTTTTTTGTTTTTTTAACAGAGATACTTTGCCAACTAAATAATGACTGATGCACTACATATCACACATAATTTAAAACAAAATTATTGCAGGAATACTGAAACACGTAACTCTGTGAATGGACCTATACTATGATGAATATGTTTATATAGAGGTGTGGAAGCCATAGTTTTCATAACAGAGACTTAATAGAATATGTAGTTTTGTCATAGAGCTGCAAACCTAAAATATATGCATAATGATTGTTATCCAATTCGTTTGAAACTCCATTTAACATTTAAAACATATGCATAAATTGTTGATATAGTAATAAAGTAACGCTAGTATCCAACATTAGTCGGTTTGTTTTAGGGGTCTTGAATAGCACTATAATGGTGAGATCGGAATTATAGAGTACTTAAACAATTCCCAGTGTAACACTTGAGTAAACCGTTAATTGAATCCTTACATAATTATACAGTACATAGCTAAGCAGATCCTACTGTTCCTGATATAATTATAGAGTTTAAAGTTAAAATTCTACACTTCCTTAAAGTATATCGGGTTTAACAACTACAAATTATATACACTAGTCAATTTCTTACAAAATTACAAGTTAACTCGTAATAAAGGAAATTGGTTCAACAGACATTAAATAATTACATATAATATGAAATACCGTCCTAGTACCACTAGATATGAGTGTACGAAAGTAAAGATTTTGAACTTTTAGTGGAAAACAGTGGGAAATTGGTGCAGTAGGCTGTTATAGAAAGTGATACTGATTTTTTTTTGCATAATCAAGACGTATTACTGTGGCTTTCAATAAATCGAGAAATGTAAAATTTATTATGTTGACAGTAAAATATAGATTTGACTGATTGAAACAATATTTAAAGATGATCATAAACATTATTTTACATCGTGCTTCGATAATAAACATATTCGCTCTTGTTTGAAATTAATATAATTCGAGTTAATTAAATTTACGAACAAATCAGTGTAAATATTAGAACTCGATTACATAGATGAGATCAATACTCACAGTGAATTAAGAGTAAAGCACTTTCATTTTTTTCAGAGTTGTTTCCCTTGCATTCTATGTTTCTACTATCATAACAAGAAGATAAAGATAACTGGTAGCTAATATTTCCGCTTTGGTTGTAACAAAGACGATTATTGACATGGCTGTCAACAAGGCAAACTGTATTTGGTGGATTTCCATTTTCCCATGTGCACTCAATCAGAAGTGACTGGTTTCTGGCCACAATATGAGGACGAAGTCCAGCTCTCCCATTCACAGTGAGGCTTATAACGCGAGGTTTGTCTGTTCATCAGAATATAATAATTATTCTATGAATCTAATTATCTATCTAATTATCTATATATCTATCTATCTATCTATCTATCTATTAATCTATCTATCTAACAATCTATCTCTCTATCTATCTATCAATTTCTCTCTCTCTCGCTAGCTAGCTAGCTAGGTAGCTGTCTGTCTCTCTGTCTATCTATCTACCTACCTATCTATCCAAGGTAAATGCATTATCATTACACATTCAGACAAAATTGCATATAAAATGCCATACACATTACGTTGAAAGTGACGCTTGCTTGTGCCATTTCTGTGAGCTCTCTGCTTGCAGTCCATTTCCATACGGCGTTATCAGTTCTGTTGACAGTTTTAGCGAAATGATAAACTCCTGCTTGAGACGTGCACTTGCAGGCGGTTATTGCAATGGATACGCTACAATTACCAGAATGGAGTCTAATGTTACATACTAACGACTCGTCCTTCTCAACGCTGATATAAATGTTATCCAATCGCGTGCAATTTTGCACACTGAATATAAACGTGAAGTTGAGAAGTGAATGCTCGTCAGCTACTATAACACCATTCGTTTCAGGAGATATTTCAAAGAAGCCTGAAAGCAAAATGAAATGGATGTAGATTTGTATGCATCATCCCTTAGAACCTAACAATATGTGATTGCTCATTATATCTTTATGAATTAATATTTAAGTGTAATTACATTTTCATTTATATGCATATTGATTTTATTTAATTACTATTACATCTGAGAATCGCATGTTTCCAACGTTAATTCCAGAAGAAATTAAATATCTATATTTTACAGCCTCAAAGATTAATGGCAGCATCAATGAAACTTTGTTAGTATTGAATTCTGAAGTACTGTATGATTGTATTAAGCGACAGGTGTATATTATGTATATTATCAGTTACATATTTATTGAATAAATCTGAACATAGCTTCACTGTTTTGTGACAGATCAATAGACGCGTACATATATATTTGTAAGTTTAAAGAGGGTTATGACAAAGAAAACAAAAGATACAGGAATTCTTAAAAGTGTAACAAGAGCAAAAGTGAAGAAACATCGCAAGAAATGTTGGTAAACAATGTCAACGATGGAATAAGGACTTATGAAATTGTTTTGGTATGCTGATAACAGCGATGACGATGATGATTTCTAATGATGATGGTGGTGAAAGTTGTGCTGGTGGTGTTGGTAATGATGACGATATTGATGATGGCGACGACGATACAGTTCAATAAAGCTTACCGTGTTTTCCTACTGACAAAATTTAAGAGATAGTTGCTGTCTATTTTCGAATTATTTAACTTTAACTGATTAAGTACTTACATGAATTTGATGAAAACGCCTCTTTCCAAAATGTCAGCATCAAATACAGCGGGACTGTAAAAAATATGGCATTATCCATATAAATTATGTGTGTCTACAGCTTGTAAAATCAAAACTCCTTAGAGCGGTTTATAGTCAATAAAACATTGTTAAAAGCCTTTAGATATTATGTGTGTTAGTTTCGTTTTCCTGCTTGGTTGGGTTTCTTGCCGTTAAACAAAAATAAATAATAACATTTTGCCGCCGTGTACAATGTTTTTTTCAAATTAATGAGGACTTCCAAATATCATACACACCTTATAAATGTCTTTCACTTCCATTAGCTAGGTGGTTTAAGATGCATATTGCATTGATATCAAATCGTTTTTAATTGTAAAATTATTTGCAGATGAGGTAAAGACGTCGAGACTTAAGTCACCTTAAGTAGTTTTCATATACTAATAACCTAAAGAATTATTTCAGAAGAATTATTTCAGATGAAAACAATTATAATTACAGTTCGGGTGTAATGATAATACTTCGTTTTAGACATAAATGGGAAACAAATTGGATCTAAGTACGAAGTACACACACTCAAATTAATTCATTTTCATTCGTAAATACATAAGTGTACACACCAAAGCAAATATAACTGACTATACTACATACAGTCATGTTAATCAGAATATTCTGTTGTACTCATATGCAGTTGACCTGAATTAGTTTTTGTGCTTCAAGGTACAGAGAATATTCAATAAATCGTTCGTTTTATTGATTGAATAATTGAGGATTCATTGAATCCAGTCAGACGTGATTGGAATAGTATGATCGCAAACATAAGCTAAACTATTACTTTTCACTTTCGTTTGGTTAGAAATGAAATAGAAAGCAAAGAAGGAAATATATCTCTAAATTATTCACCGTAATGAAACGTTTGTGTGGTTATTGTAACACATTTACGATAATGATATGCATAAAATATCACTGAAATGACAATACTTTATTTTAATGCCGCTGTTGTTAAAATTTTATATCTTTACAATATTGTAGTACGAATCATTATAGCATTGTCAGTAGCAAGAAAACAGCATATAAAACACAATAAATTTTGTAATTTTATTAGATTATACGGAAAATACCAATATGAGTAGTCCAGAGAGTTAGATTAGATTTCATTAAATCTAATAGCAAGTATATGCATTTTCACATTTTATAGTAACAAGAAAATCGTATAAACTCCCCTTCAACTTTATGAAAGGCATGCACTACATTTCCTGTTTATTGGATAATGAATATCCATACTTTATGTCTGTTAATATAAACTTATGTTTCTGTATTGCATAATATAAAACTCCTATGATACCGTAATTTTATTATAATGCTTCGATTATTTCACAATTAGGTATAATGTCTTTGCCAAAGAAATATAACATTGATATTGTTGTTATTATTATATGCAATGCACTTTACATTATAAGTAAACATGTTTGACTTTCAACTGTTTTTATTCATGGCAATAGATATAAAATAGCAATAAATGAAACACATAGACATGCATGTCATTTGAACGCTGTGCATGTGATAAGAGACAACTCCTTATTTTCCATTTTCTCGTCTCTTTGAACGATACACGACGTTCAGTGGACGCTCTTGACTTCCGGGTTTAATTTAGTACAACACAAGCGCATTGATAAAGAACTTGTTGCCTCGAATAGCTTACTTTTCTCTAGTCTTTGTGCAGACACAAGTCTTTCAAAATGTCATGATCGCCGTGAAATGGCAATTCATGTAAACTGGAAAACACTATTGGCTTATATAATAGTAAGTTGCAAAATGTATTCGACGAATAAACACCATGTAGTTCACAAAGTATTTTCTTATCTGAAAATGAATTATATGATAGTACTTTTTTCAGTTGCTGGACAATGCTGTAACGCTATAATAATCATTATTATTATAATTAAATATATAAATACGTTCATTAATTGCAATTGAAAAGGGATATGATTAATTATATAGAATATAACATATAAAGAATAAAATGTTAACGTACGTGTGAATAATTAAGAAAATAATATAATTGAACAGAGAGTTAAAAATCGTTGATTATGGACATCTGTATGTTTTTTTCATTTAAAACCGCTTGGTCTATACTCACTAACAGTATTCGCCTACTCATCGAGATGTTATATGTGTTGTGTATACTGAACCCTTGTATTGCAAATGTCTTACTGTCTCAAATTACTTGAATTGATAATCACTGAATCTCCTTGTGTTGCCCAATGTCTTACTGTCTCAAATTACTTAAACTGATAATCACTGAATCTTCTTGTATTTTCCACATATATTCAGTCAATGAGATCTATACAAATACAATAATACTGCAAAGTCGTCTGAACACATTATGGAATGTTTATAATACATGCTTGAAAACATATGAAGCAATATAATATGTTTATTTTTATATTCAACAAACAATACACATGATCTATCCATTAATATTTATGATTCTTTTATAAATGTCCATGTTGTACTGATTTCAAAGTTAGTAATAGCATCTAAATGCGTGTATAATGGTACACTATATCAGTTTAATTTAATTAGATCCAGTTTGATTTATACCCCGCACATATTTCTTTATCTGTGCGCAATTGTAAAGTGCAATAGTTTTTTAAATTACATGAAACATGTTTAAATCTTATATACTGTGCCATTTATTATTACCTTTAATTATTAATGAGATTGCCTAAACATAACTTACAGACGGGTGACTTAAGTGATTTCACGAACCGTATGATGAAACCAGTTTAATTATTGTATGGTTCATTGATGATAATCTAGTTTCCATTTCTGCCCACGTACTAAACATGTACACTAAGAATTATATACATAATCTGTCTTTCTTCCAGATACTTTTGAAAACGAAAGAATAAACATTAATGCGATACTAATAGGCTTCTTCAGCATGTCGCCATAAATGGCGACAGAGACAGACAGGCGAAAGACTACGTATGCATTTTTGAGACTTCAACGGACATGTCTGAGCATGACTGGGTGTGTTCTAAATTTTAACTCCCATTCTGTTTCACTCGAAGCAGGCTCTCCTCAAATTTATCTCTAACACGCCAAGCTATTGAAGTTTTGCTGGCGGCAAAGAGAGCCCTTGAATATTAGTTTTGTATTGACGTTATCGTCATACCTGTGATACTTTTCACAAAACTTGCGTTCAGTTGTTTGGCCCATTGTTTTATATGTAAAAGCGTTTTTTTTTCCTTCAAACAGGTTTCAGATAATAGGGTTTATCAGACCCAGAGCTATGGGTCGAGGTAGAAATGTTGCACGGCTGCAGTGACTCAGATATTTTGTATGAAATATCAAGTTCCAGTTTCATGGAATTAAAATCATCCCTTCTCGCCCCTTCAATCTGGATAGACTTCATCTCTTCAATGTCCGCTGTTTATTGAAAAAAAAGAAAATTATGTTTTAAATGCAAGATTTAACAAATTCACTGTTTAAAGGCATAGTAGAATAATACATTTGCTACATAATTACAAAGCAGTCTTTTATATTGATGATGAACCTTAGTATAGATGAATAATGGTATTTTACCTCAATATAGGCAAAACATCTCTTTCATATAGTTTTCACTTCACTTTATCCTATACATTTATTGCATGGTGCAACATTGGTCAACACTGTGCACAATCTATCCATCTAACGCCTCACCCAAAGACATTGCTTGCAAAGAGTAAGGTGTTAGAATTTCGCGCTCAGTCTAGACACCATGCCCAAATCTACCCTCTTTTTATAAATCGATTACACCTAGGGATAATTAATATTTAATGTTTTCTCACATCTTCAATACCGCACCTTCTGTCAACACCCATGTCCTATATCCATAGATAATTTCAATGATGCATTGACCTAAAAGTTAAATAGCACATAATGAAGTCATGAATCAAAGTAGATATAAGTCATTTGACCCAAATGTCACTCTACTTCACTGTTACCAGTGAACTAGCCTTCTCAGAAAATAATATTTCATACACTTTACTATTGATATAATATTATATTTGTATTTTAAATTGAATATGTATTGTGTGAAACGATTATTATTTATGCAGTTGTGAATTGTGATACATGTATGTAATATGTAAAACATATGAATTTGTTTGTCGCAGAAACATGTTCGTAATTGATTATGTTCTATTTATTATGTTGCATAGTTGTATTGGGCTAAAAATTACTGTTCCAGGAATAAGTTGATATTGATATTTATAGCATTAAATAACACTGTAATCTATGTATCAGCCTTTAGAAGAAGAATAGACGATAGTTTATTATCAACGTGTAGCTGCATTTTTTGTTTGATTTTCACCTCTTTCATTTTTGTTTTTCAAGTCTTTCCTCACAGTGCGTAGAACACTATTTGATTTTCTATTTACCTTTTACATCCATCTTCTCCTGTATTTCTTCATAAATTTGGGAAACGTTTGTCTGACTACATGAAGTCACTTCTGCATCAAGTGCGGGACATTGGTACTCAACCATTTCCTGATGTCGAACACGCTTTGGTTGTTCATAAGTTGTTCTACCTGCTGTAATATGTTATACACAAATTAGTAAAACATATTTTGTAGTTATATGTGATACCATACACATTTTCACAACTAGTATCTCAAAATAATCAGAATGTTTGATCGCATATGCTAAATTTGAAAAAGGAAACACAGTCATACTGCACTAAGACCATTTGATGTGACAGTATTTCAAGACAGTATGTGCAGACGAGTGAATGAGAAAGCTGTTCTTAATTGTCATTCACTCTTTTTCTAATTCCCCCCGTACAACGCTCTTCCACTGCCTTTAGCAAAGAAGACAAATACACAAGAAAGAGAAAACCAAAGGAAAAGGGAAAAGGTTAAGATACAAATACAATGCAAATGCAATATGAGGAATAGAAACAAAACATGTATTTGAAAAAGTATTCGCGAATATTGAATGCATCTTCGCATTAAAAAGTGTTGACACTCTATATCCTACACAAATGCTTTGCGCAATGCATTTTTGTTGAGGCTGTGCATGAAGTTTTGAAAATCATTATTTACAAATACTTGTTTTAAGCAATACTGTTTTTATTTATCAGTACTACTTATAATAACATTTATAAATAAAGCGTGATAAAATCATTATGAACATTATATATTACAGAAAGCAATTCCATTCTACAATAGGACTACTTCTACCTCTTTTAATGCAGACAACAGCTACAATGATGCTGATGACTATAACTGCCGTTAAACAGCCAGCAATAACAGATATTCCCTTTAATCCAAAACCGTTCGTGTGTTCCTCTGTTAAAAGAAAATACAAAATAACCGCAAGAAAACAAATGCATTACTAAGTCAGGAACCGAACTTAGAACTAACAATATGGTATATTAATCATAAATATTATAAATTATGTTACAGCCATTCAGAAGATTCACTGATAATCTGCTTTGATTGCACACAATGTACAAATTACTAACCAATATTCATCTTTTACATTAAGTTAGAATAATGTTTAAATGTATTTTGTTTGGTTATATTTAAAATGAACATGGTTTAAATGTGATTTACTATATGCTGCTCTCAGCATCATAAATACTGTGTACAGAGGATACTATAGAGGTTAAAACTGAAAATTATTACAAAATACCACTTGTAATCCTTCCATATATTGTAGGTAAACTTTTAAAAGCTCTGTGACAAAAGTCTGAGATGAATTACAAACGCTTGAAAAAGAACATTAAAAAAAGATATGTGCAGTGTTCATTGGAAGGAAATCATTGCTCATAAGACTTTGAAATTTATAGACATTTCGCAACATATGCGTAAATACACACACACACACACACACACACACACACACACACACACATACACACACACAAACACGCACATACGCACGGCCGCCCGCGCATATATATTATAAAACATACACATATATTATATCATAGCGTTAAGGAATAGAAGCTAAGCATAAATATATTGGTGTTATTCTTTAAATAATCATATTATATAACTACATACAACCTAACATAGATAAAATAAATGATGGCTAGTATATGGTATATTTTCTAATGTCAATTTACTGTAAAAAATAATGAGTTTTGATTTCCATTACACTTTGTGTTACATGCGAAAAAGCCGACAAATACTGTGGTTTGTTTGTTTGCATTTACTTTCGTATTTTTATTCCGATCAGCAGCAATGCTATTCGCATGGGTATTAATGTATTTACTTTCGTATTTTTATTCCGATCAGCAGCAATGCTATTCGCATGGGTATTAATGTATTTACTTTCGTATTTTTATTCCGATCAGCAGCAATGCTATTCGCATGGGTATTAATGTATTATCAGTATCCTCAAACAGTACTAAATGAAAAAACATTTCCTCACCTGCTTTTACGTGGAGAAAAAAGGCCGCATTATCACTGCCCACTTTGTTCTTTAGCTCAAGTCGCCAAAGTCCGTTGTCTTGTTCTTTCACGTGAAACAGTTGGATATAAAGGTTCAGGTCTGGGGCCGTGCCATTTACAGTGCATATGCACCTATCTTCAAGTCGTTTATGGCTCTGTATAGGTTTAATTTGGGGAATTCTGCAAATGAGCGTAAGGTATGTTGCCGCTTCCGATCGCCTGCTAATTTGGCACTCTGAAATGTCTGCGGTGTGAGTGCGAATTGGAAAATGAAGAATGTGGTTGTGTCCATTCAGTGAAAACGTTTCGGTAGAAGTGTAGACAAAGTTTGGTGGACCTGTTAACACATGATGTAAGTGTGCAAAAAATACGCAAGCATTAAGTGATAGTAGACACAGAAGATTTTCTCATTCAAATCGATATATTATCCGAAAGTCTTTAACGTTGTATCTTCTATCACAAGCAGTTTTGTCTCATACAACAGCACTACCTCTAATTAAAAAAACGTAGGGATGTTTTGGTTAGAATAAAAGACAAGTTTCAGAACAACATTTGTTTGAAGACTGATTTAAAATACACAAGTACGAATGAAAAACCACATTACATTATGAATGTTTCAATTCTCTCTTTTAACGTTAGCAAATGTATGAATAACAATATATAATACATATATGATTACAAAAGACCGTAAACAAAACAAATACATATTGTCAGAAACGTATATGTATAGGTGTATGAAAGTGAGAACCCATTCGTTTCTGTTTATTTTAAAGATGAATCATTCTCTAGAGAAATGGAAATGAATACTTTTATTTTACAATTGTTAACAAATGAATTTCGCCTCTGAACACCTTATATAATTTTATTTCAATAGATATATCTCACTAACATTAGTGCTCCGAACACTGAGTTTTTTCAGAAACCATACATCACTACACTACAAAAGTTCAGCACATGTGTTTGTCCTTGAAATACAAAACAACAATATATTAATAATCGTGAAGAAAGAACATGCAATAGCAGGTCTTGTTATACAAGAATCATGAGTTAAATGGAAGCAAGCGCGAACTTTAAACTATACACTTACATTCAACCAAAAGAATGGCAGACATGTTTCTAGTGGAACCGTCTGCTTCACATCTGATGACTCCGGCATCATTACAATCGACAGCAGGAAAATGGTGATGCATTGTTCCATTATTATAACTTGCACTCTGCAGCACTTTATCTTCTCTATCCAATATTCGAATCTTGTCGGGTGGATTTCCATTCTCCCAAGCGCAGACAACTTTTACGCTTTGTTTTCTGATGACAAGAAGTGGGTCCTGTCCATAATGTCCATTCACAGTGAGACTGGTCACATGAGGTGGGACTGTGGTAATAAAGAAGAGGATCACGTTAGTCTTCGATAAGAAAATGACGATAATTGAATATGAACGATGCTTAGTTCCATGGAGAAAGAAATACATGAGTCCAGGTAACTTTGCATTACTCAAAGAAATTAATATAAACAAAAATATTTATTATTTATTTTATGTCACTAAATGCAAGGCACGTTCAAAACGAAAACATGTATAAAAGAATGTGTGCAATCACTGCAAGCGTGCATCTTATGTATATCATGTGCGCTTAATTGTGTATGTGTACTTGCTTGTGTTTGAAAAGGTACATGCGTGGTGTCGCTTTGTGTCTGTTTGTGTTATTTTGAATTACGGCATACCACTGGTGCTCACTGTAACACTAATCCTAGTATATTCAAGTAACATTTCACAGTAGCTTCTAAAATACAATCGTAAAATCAGAAAAAAGAAAATGGTATTGTCATGACTTATTCAATAATGATACACATTTTATTCTTTAGTGTACTCTGACCTTGTGTGACTTCAACGAAAAAATCAGTTTGGTTACTGCCCACTTGGTTAGTCAGTTCAACTCTCCATTGCCCAGTGTCATGCTGTGATACGTTAAGAATTTCTACGTTTAGACTGAGGTCGGGTTCCGTGCCATTCACAAAGCAGCAGCATTTTTCCTGCGATGACTTGGAAAGTTGACCAGAGATTCTTCTGCAGGCGATAAGGCATACGTAATTAACGGTTTCTGAACGGAGCATTGTCTCATCGTTGTGCTGTTTCGTAATCTGACACGCAATTATATTGCTCGAATGCATCTTGACTGGTAATCGTACTTGGACCTTGTGGCCATATAAACCGATTAACTTGGGCAGCGAGTTATTTCCAAAGTCTGCAGGACCTATCGTTTTAAAAGATGTATAGCACTTTAAAATGCAAATATACTGGTTCCTTAATTATTAATAATACGTTCAACGATAACAGCATACATGAATATTATTAATCTTTAAGTAATGATGGTTTAAATAGGAAACAAACAAATATTGGATGTCTACGGCATAACGTACAAAAATAGTCACATATATATATATATATATATATATATACATATTTAGTTCACACGCTCGTATTCTATTTATACTTCCACAAATTAACCTAATAATGTTTTATAGCCGGAAGCTGCCATTATACATCTCGCCAAGCTTTATTTTGTTGTCATTTCTATAATACTTACTTAAGTATATTACGATTCCATTGCCTTCTCTCCGTAAATCACTTAATACAGGTGTGAAAATAAATATACGAATTAAAATTCTAAATGAATTTATTTTTTGTATTACACTTAGTGCTTACACTTATTACACTTGTATAATATATTACACATTTTCCAAACAATTTGCATGCTTTTCTAATGTCATGTAAATAAACACTAAACGCTAAACGAGAGCGTCTTGTCAACCTGTATTATACTGACTTGTTACACAAAGTACAAACATTACTATACAAAGTAAAAAAAAAAAAAAAAAAAAAACTATATAATTATCTCATAAATTCTATTCATCATCAGCACTGACACTAATTTCCTTACATTCGACCAGTAGCTTAGTTGTCAGGTTCTTCTTCGATCTGTTGGCCTCGCAGCTGATAGCCCCGGCGTCATGACAACCGATAGCGCGATAAATGTGATATATACTTCCATTACCACTTCTTTTGCTTACAAGAATGTTCCTGTTCTTGTCCAAAAGGTAGATACCTACAGACGGGTTACCGTCTTCCCACGTGCAGACGACGTGTACAGTTTGGTTTCTGATGACTTGCACTGTACGTGGATTGACGTGTTCGTTCACAGTCAGACTTGTCACATGAGCAGGATCTGCAATAGCACGAAACGCAATAAACAGTTTGTTCTAAATATATAATAATTTCGCTCTGTTTCTCACATTCAACAGAAAGAAGATTCCCTTATAATCACGAGCAAGACGGACTTCTTTCAAAGTTTGCAATAACTGCTACTTCGAATACTGCAACCACTTGTGATTGATATCATAGGAATTGTGGCAACAATAGCAATAATATTAAGTCGAAAAAGAAGAAAGAAGAAGAAGAAGAAGAAGAAGAAAGGGAAATAGAAGGGTTGAGAATACTCTATTATATAATACTAAATGCGAAAACTGATATCTTTAATTATACTTTCTTTTACCTGGGACAATATCACTTGTGTAACACTATATATAAAATTTTGGCGAAATTATAAATTATGATGACTGATACATTATAAATAATGATACACGTCTTACAATAAAAAGAAAAATCAGAAGATGAATTGAGAGAGAGAGAGAGAGAGAGAGAGAGAGAGAGAGAGAGAGAGAGAGAGAGAGAGAGAGAGAGAGAGAGAGAGAGAAAGAGAGAGAGAGAGAGCATCGTTTAATCATTATAAAACAAAATTGTAAAATAAAAACATGCATTCTTGAGACTATTTAAATATATGAATTCTCGTCTTGGAACAAATACTTACACGTAATTATAAACGAAATGCTATCCTCTGCAATTATTTGCAGATAATCATTGTAGGCCGACCACGTCCACAAAGCGTTGTCTGACCGCTTTATGATTTTCGTAAACATAAATGGACCTGACGCCGACACACAACTGCAGAGGGAATCGTCGACGGTAACATAACATTTTTTGTCTTGTAGACGAACATGGCAATGACGCGATGTGTTATCTTCAACATGTATGTCAGCATTGTTGCTTCCACAAGACTTCACATTAAGTATAAAGGTAAAACTGACCGAAGAGTTTTCAGAAATGATTATCTGTCTGTCGTGCAAAGTCGGAAACTGAAATATGGCACCTGTTGATTAAATGTTTTAAAACTTCATTTGCTGTAATAATTGGCCCATTTACATTGTTCAGTTCCTAAATAACCTCTAACAAAACACAATATAACCCTGTCAGATCACCTCTCAAGAATTTACTAAGTACACTGCGTACTGTATTATGAAAGCTAAGTTTATTTAGTATTCGACATCTATTTGAATATTCCCAGTTAGTGTGCAGAAAATGTGCTGTATATTTATTTCACATATACACATATAGTGTGCAGAGGCTAAATGTGCTGTATATTTATTTCACATATACACATATAGTGTGCAGAGGCTAAATGTGCTGTATATTTATTTCACATATACACATATAGTGTGCAGAGGCTAAATGTGCTGTATATTTATTTCACATATACACATATAGTGTGCAGAGGCTAAATGTGCTGTATATTTATTTCACATATACACATATAGTGTGCAGAGGCTAAATGTGCTGTATATTTATTTCACATATACACATATAGTGTGCAGAGGCTAAATGTGCTGTACTTTTACTTCACATATATATTTTTTATCTTCCTGTATATTTTGTTCATGCACAAACTTATAAATCAAACTTCACATATACATGTATATTTTCCTCTTCCTGTACATCCACACAGAAGACTCGACATTGGCAATGTTTAGAAAGTATGTACAAATAGAGTCGCAATTGTACAATTGCAAACCTTTCGAAAAATAAATTATGCAGCTGTTTTAAAAAGATAGACCACTCATTCAAGCACGCATACGTATTTACACACGCTCTCCGAAATTTGAATCAATATAAACATGTTAAAAATGTATTCTTACATGCTTCCGTAGTTGTACTAATTGTCCTTAATATCCACAAAAAAGCATATACAGCTGAATAATGACTGTAGAACGTATTATCCATATGGGAATGATAAGTAAAATTTCAAATACACAAAGACTGAAAATCTGAAAATTAACTTGGAAATAAATGCTTTTTATATATGCTGTCTATCATCCCTACATTTTTAACTTCCGTATGAAATTATTATTATTTGTTTTTGAAACTATGTGCATCCGTTTTTGTGAAACCGGAAGTTTGTATATTGTTATTTATGAATAACCCGCTCTCTTCTCTATTCTGGCTATTTATCTCCTGTTTAACTCTATTTTTTGTCTCCCTCTCCAACAACATCAATTAATTTCACCACAAGCTAGAAAAGTGTTACTTGTGTAGCAGTGATGAAACGGGATAATCATGTTTACTAAACTGTAAGCAATATCCTCTAACCGAGCTATTGTCCAGGGTCAAGGACTATGAGAGACATTAGCTTGCTGTAATTAAAGAAGAGACATATAGAACTTGAAACATTACAATATTGTTTAAGTAAACACAGCATTGATTTGTGGATTGCTGACGTGTTGTAACAATACATAATTCTTTCGTTTTAATTTATTTTATAAAACTTTATTATTTTCTTCATTCACCTTTTTGTTCAGTTCTATATCACTTCATAATATATCAAAGTCTCATTGCAATGTGTGTAATTTGTAAAACTGCACAAGGACTGCATATTTTTTTTTATCCCTTATTTTATAGTCGACTTTAGTTAATTATGGATCGTTCAGCCAATCAGAAGTGTGAGCAAGCGAGAACACCTATAGTTGAATGTAAATGTTTGACTTTTAATGATCGAATTAATGTTTGATAGATACTATAATAGTATGTGGACAAATGAACTTTTCTTCTGGTCACAAGGCGACAAGAGGATCAAATCATACAGTAATCTTTTACACACTGTTACGTTTCCAGTATTTATTTAAAGACCCTGCTTAGAATAATTAAAAGACTTTAAATATAATTAATTCTTCCTCTCATATTCTACGCAGACTGGTTGCTCAATTTATTATCTGACTAATTAAAAGTGCGTCTTGTAGTTCAGACGACAAATTTACAGACTAATAAACTGCGAACTTTTAGCTAGATTTGAAAACAGTTAAATCCCTCTAAATTAATATGCACTCGTCATCAATCTTTCTGCTCATCCGCCCCCATTCAAATCTAAGAATTAATCTAATTGGTCTATTGTGCATAGAAATCAACTACTAAGAGGTATTAACAAAGAAAATAAGATTTAATAAAGTTTAACAAATTAACAATAAATCGAATGCAACGCGAATAGTCTTCACTCTGTCTTTACGCGCCTATGCCTGATTTTTGTCAATCTAAATTGCCAGAAAAGTGTTCCTTTGAGATCTGTACACTTGATTTTGCACTTAGCTCTATTCTTGTATCCTTGGTCTCAACACTCAGTCATGCTGATTCGTTCCCTCAGTCCCCCTTTAACGACACACGTGGTGCATAAGGAATGATGTCCCTTTGTTAGTGGCTAGGAACTGGAATTTTTGCAGCATGGCCCTCAGAGTGGATTTCGACACGCTTACACCAATAAGCTAATGCAGGTGAGGCATGGTGAAACATGAACCATGAGCCGACCTGTGGATGCAACGTGTTTGGATATAATTCTCAACCTAACAGGTCCTACCTAGGCATGGCTCAATTAAATGCGCTGAACAAAGAGTTTCGACCTCGCGTCGCTTACAATTAAATTTTAGAAAAAATATAATCGTCTCACATGTGTTCCATTTAACAGTCATGACGTATGAAGCAATAAAATAGATACAACGTTAAATTAATGTTCATACAAGAGGTAATTCAAACCGACAGAGCGCTTCACAATTTACAATTAAAATTACACGCAATAATTGAATTACATGAAGAATTCATATCGAGCGCAGCATTCTGGCTCTTAGTGAATTAAAACAATATAAATTAAAGTACAGAAATGGAAAAATGGTTACAATAAATTTATATTCCGTAACATATAGGTTTTCAGCTATTTCTCTGAACCATGCTCAAGTGTATATGGAAATCATATAATACATAGCACAAATACATACTTAAACAATACATAGGCAAATACTATTAAATAAAATGATACCTTTGAGAGAAGTCGAAGGGTACCTTGATTCTCTATGGCGCCGGCTGCCTCTCACGACCCGAGTAAGCTGATGGAATTAGCTAAAATGTGCTCGAAGTGAGGGAGCGGAAGCGTGTGGGTACATATATAGAAAGGTATATTGCGTATCACGTGACTGTTCGCAAAGCATGTGGTTGGTTCGAGAACTGGACAATGGTCCTAAAGTTACATAACATCTTGACCTGTTCTAGAAGCACCTAGAAAAAGGAAGCTTTGAACAAAGGGCCAAGGGTTTCAAATATTCGAATTTGAAGTAAACAAGGCAAGTGGGTCACGAAGTCGGACAATTTTATCAGACTGTGACACCCCCTTGCTTTTGAGGCGTTTATCTTGCCAAAGATAAAATGCCTCCTACAAATTATGTATGATAAAATGTAGAAGTCCACAATGAAGAAAAATTTACACAAAAAAAATTTCGACATTCCTAGAAATAAAGTGTGCAACTATATTTCACATTTACAGGAAGGAATCCGTAGGGTTCAGTTAATTGATTAAACAACATTCTATCAGTACCGGCACTTGATGGCATCAAGCACGACTCATGTAATCTGCGCCAACATTCAAAGACCCTTTGATGTAATGAATATTTGCGTCATACTGTGTCAGAAACAAAGACCAACGCATTAAACGGCTGTTCGTAAATTGCGCCTGTCCGAGAAAGGCCAACGGCTGGTGATCGCACTCAATGACAAAGGTTTTTCCGTACAAATAGTTTTCGAACTTTTTTATGGCCCAAACTATTGCAAGACATTCCTTTTCACTGGTGGAATATTTCTGTTCAGTAGTTGTGAGTTTACGGCTTGCATATGCAACTGGGTGTTTGGTGTCATTGTGTTCTTGTAATAACACTGCTCCTAATCCTGTGTTGCTAGCATCAGTCCTTAACAAGAATGGTTTTGTCAAATCTGGCAGTTTAACAACTAAATCTGAAGTCAGTCTAGATTTCAGTGTGTCAAAAGCGTTTTGGCATGCATCAGTCCACACTACTTTTGTAGGCATATTCTTACGTGTCAAGTCAGTCAGAGGACATGCAATGGCACTAAAATCTGGTACGAATTTTCTGTAGTAGTTAGCAAGACCAAGAAAACTTCTAACTTGTGTTTTTGTTAGCGGTTGTGAAGTGTCCTTAAGTTGTGCTATCTTAGCTTCACTTGGCGACATAGTTCCATGACTCAACTTGTGTCCCAAGAAGTCTAAGGAGAATTGTGCTATTTCACACTTCGTAGGGCGGGCAGTGAGGTTGGCTTGTTTTAATCTGGCTAGCACATCTCGTAAGAGTGTTAAGTGCTCCTCCCATGTCTGGGTGCCTAGAATTAAATCATCCATGAAGTTCTCAACTCCACGTCCGTACAGTGGTTCTAACAATGACCGCATCATTTTAGAAAAAATGCTTGGAGCGTTTGAAACTCCGAAAGGCATAACTTTCCATGTGTAGTTTCCTACTGGTGTAGTGAAAGCTAGTATGTGTCGATCAGTGTCCTTGACCTTGATTTGCCAAAAACCGCGTGACAAATCTATTTTGGTATAGTAATGAGCGTTAGCTAGCTTAGTGAAGATGAGATCCGGATCAGGAAGAGGTTCGGCACAAAACTCTGTCACTTGATTGAGTTTGCGGTAGTCTACGCAAAAACGGAACGAGTTATCACGTTTTTTAATCAACACGATGGGTGATCCGTAGGCACTGTCAGTCTTCTCTATGACCCCTAGATCTAGCATAGTCTTAATCTCACGTCTAACGTCATCTATCTTAGCGTGTGGCAACGGATACGGCTTCAAACGTATCGGTTTGTTGTCAGTCAGCTTCAGTGAAAATTCTATTAAGTCTGTCAACCCTGGTTTGTCTGTCAGAGTAGATGAGAACTCATTAAGCAATTCATTCACTTCTTTTTTCTGTCTTTCTGTCAAGGCTTCATTTACCCTAACGTCTTTGACAGTTTCGTCCGTCTGTAGAGGACAGTTTGGTAAAGTACCAGTGACGCAATCAGTATCCCCCTCGTCTTCTGTAACTATCGTCGCTACGACAAAATCAGCTTGAGTGGTTTGATCCTCACGGCTTATGTACTTTTTGAGTAGGTTAACATGAAAGATTTTCTCTCTCTTTCCTGTCTGCACCTTATAGTTCAGTCCCCCTAGCTTGGCGGTAACTACAAAGGGCCCCTTCCATTTCATCTGAAGTTTGTTATGTGCTTCAGGAAGCAACAGTAACACTTTGTCGTTAACTTCAAATTCTCTAGGTTTGGTGTGCTTATTGTAATATTCTGCCTGTCTAGACTGAGCTATTGTCAGGTTTTCCCGTGCTATCTTGCCTATAGTTTCAAGACGGTTTCTTAAGTCAGTGACGTATGTGTAAGTTGTTTTAACTTCGTCATCTGTCTTTTCATCAGTCCAAAGTGCCTTCAAAATCATCATCGGTCCGCGTACAGTACGTCCGTAAAGTAGCTCAAATGGTGAAAACCCGGTGGAAGATTGTGGCACCTCCCTATATGCAAATAGTAGGGCAGGGATGTATCTGTCCCAGTCTTTCGGTTTATCTGTGGCGAGCTTTTTAAGTGCTGTTTTTAATGTCCCATTGTATTTTTCAATCAGACCATTTGCCTGGGGGTGGTATGGTGTGCAAGTAAGATGTTTGATGGAAAGTAAGCGATTTACTTCCTTCATTACGTTGCCTATGAATTGACTCCCCTGATCTGTCAAAATTTCAGTAGGAATTCCAACACGACTCCAAAGACCGAAAAGGGCTTCGGCGACAGTTTCAGTATCAATATTTTTCAATGGTACTGCGTCGGCGAATCTTGTTGCGTAATCAATAGTGGTCAGCACGTATCGATTACCTCTCGTTGATGTGAGTATTATAGGCCCAATCAAATCCAATGCTACGCGCTTGTAGGGTTCACTGATCAGTTCAGGCTCTCCTAACGGTGCGGGTCTGATTGAATTTTTAGACTGTGTTCTCTGGCATGTGTCGCAACTTAACACGAATCTACGGATATCGGCAGTGATGTCCGGCCAATAAAACTCACTTGTAATACGACTAGTTGTTTTTTGTACACCCATGTGTGCACCAAAAAGACTCTCATGACCTAATCGTAATACGTCATTTCGTTTGGTTTGTGGAACGACTAATTGTTTCCGAAATTCGTCTCCCACTTTCGAATAGCGGTACAATAAACCCTTTTTCAGAATAATGCACGCTTTCTTATTCGAATCGTCAGTGTTGACGTCACTAACAAGTACAGCTTGTCTGCGTAACTTGTCTAGTGTTTCGTCCTCAGCTTGTAATATTTTAATCTCGCTAACTGTTGCTTTATCTACGGCTGGTGCGGCAGACATCGGTGCAGTTACAGATTTGTCTTTACTACTCGCTGCTCTGGTTACAGCGTTAACCAGTGGTGGTTCGATTGAAGTTTGTTTTTTGCACGGCAAAACATACTTGCAACCAAGGATCACGTCATGCGGTGAGTTTTCCATAACTGCCGCTTTGACTGTTCCTTCTACAAAGTCTGAAACAATCGAGACTTCAGCTACTGGTAAAATGTCTTGTTCGCCGTTTGCAAAGGTGACAGAGATTGTCTCCCCTGTGTAGTCGGTACGGTTAACTAATGATGCATTTACAATAGCGTCTAGCTCACACCCTGTATCAAGCAAAGCGATTGTATCGTGACCGTTTGCCTGTACTGGTGTTCGATTCGATTTTTCCGTTTTAGGTGTATGACTTTCTACTGCGTAAACTTTAGCTGTTTTCTTTTCAGGACATGTTCGTGAAAAATGGCCACTATCACCACAAGTGTAACATGCAAGATTCTTTTTATCTTTCTGTTTGTCGGACTTGTTTTTAGTGTCGGGTTTAGATGTTTTATCATCACGCTCATTAGGTGCCTTCCCGTCATTTTTCTTATCCTTTCGAGTCTGCGGTTCATTCGGTCGAGACTTGTTGTTCGCGTGTGCGTTCGAGAATTGAGAATGTGCGTCATCAAAGCGATCGGCGGCGTTGCCTATCTCCTCTAGCGTAGATTTTTCCCTTATTGCTAAGTGAATCAGTAGATCTGATTTGTACGACCCGAGAATGTGGTCTTTTATCATTTCATCCCTAAGACCTGCGTACGTCTGTGGAGTTTCGGCTAGATCTATCCATCTTTGGAACAAGTCAGTTACACGTCGTATGTACTGTGCGTGCGTCTCTGAACTGGCTTTCGTGGCCTGTTTAAATTTACGGCGGTAAGTATCTGCTGTGAGTTTGTAACGTTTCAATAATGCGGCCTTGACTGTGTCGTAATTATCTGACTCAGAATCGCTAAGCTTATTGAATTCGTTTTTCGCAGTTCCCTGCAGTAACCCCGATAAATTTATCGCCCAATGTTCCGCTGGAATGTTTGTTGCTCTGGCTAACTTTTCAAACGTTTTTAAATACGCGTCTATTTGATCTTTGTTCTCATCAAATGGGACCATATTTATCTTTGGAATGATGTTTTCAATTCTACTGTGATTATTTCCATCGCTAGAACGCGAATCACCACTGCTTCTGCGGTCACGGTTTGGATTAGTAACTTCTAGTTTCTTTACTTCCCATTCTAACCGTTTTATTTCCGCGTCTGCCGCGATGCGTTTGGCTTCTGTATCCGCTGCGATACGTTTTGTTTCGATGTCGGCTAGTCTTTCAGCCTCTAATTTTTTTGCTTCGCGGGCGGCTAACCGTTCTTCCCTTTCTATCTCTTGTCTCTCCTTTTCCGCTTTCTCTAGCTCAGTTTTAATGTAGCTAGTCAGTTCGTCACCCTGATATCCTATCATGATACCGGTTTCTTTCAGGTCTTCGAGAACCTGTTTGCGATCCATTTTACTGTCTTAGCGCGCTGGCTACAATAAGAATGTATCTCGTGAATTGTGTGTTTTAACCGTCGGCGATAACTCCGCTTATCCCGAAAATAACTTTTAGGCTACAACCTTACAAAAATTATTTAATTTACTCAGAACACCTTCCGAAATAAATTGCGCGTTAACTCTTACACGTTTCACCTGCTTGTCACAGTGTCCGCTGTTCCAAGACTTTCGTAATGTCACGGCTCCTACCATACAACATTACACATTATATCTAGCACCCTAAATATAATAGTCCGAAGTCTGTTACTACCGATAACTCTCCTAGCTGGCGGTATAACCTTCGACTCCTCACAATGAAGTACTCAGTAACACAATACTAAATAAATCATTCAATAGCTAACATGACATATTTAACTACGCTTAAATATATCAACATTAACTAACATGCACGCTACTCTGCAAAAGAATACATGCACATGTCACAACAAAAGCAAAGAAAATCAGTGATACAAAAATCAAAAGAACAATTGGCAATTCTGTTCGTTCGTTCGTTTCTAGGTTATGATGCGCCCTATGTATAAAAATGTTACAATTTACAATTTAATACATATCAATCCCGCGACGACCCACACTTGTTACGTTTCCAGTATTTATTTAAAGACCCTGCTTAGAATAATTAAAAGACTTTAAATATAATTAATTCTTCCTCTCATATTCTACGCAGACTGGTTGCTCAATTTATTATCTGACTAATTAAAAGTGCGTCTTGTAGTTCAGACGACAAATTTACAGACTAATAAACTGCGAACTTTTAGCTAGATTTGAAAACAGTTAAATCCCTCTAAATTAATATGCACTCGTCATCAATCTTTCTGCTCATCCGCCCCCATTCAAATCTAAGAATTAATCTAATTGGTCTATTGTGCATAGAAATCAACTACTAAGAGGTATTAACAAAGAAAATAAGATTTAATAAAGTTTAACAAATTAACAATAAATCGAATGCAACGCGAATAGTCTTCACTCTGTCTTTACGCGCCTATGCCTGATTTTTGTCAATCTAAATTGCCAGAAAAGTGTTCCTTTGAGATCTGTACACTTGATTTTGCACTTAGCTCTATTCTTGTATCCTTGGTCTCAACACTCAGTCATGCTGATTCGTTCCCTCAGTCCCCCTTTAACGACACACGTGGTGCATAAGGAATGATGTCCCTTTGTTAGTGGCTAGGAACTGGAATTTTTGCAGCATGGCCCTCAGAGTGGATTTCGACACGCTTACACCAATAAGCTAATGCAGGTGAGGCATGGTGAAACATGAACCATGAGCCGACCTGTGGATGCAACGTGTTTGGATATAATTCTCAACCTAACAGGTCCTACCTAGGCATGGCTCAATTAAATGCGCTGAACAAAGAGTTTCGACCTCGCGTCGCTTACAATTAAATTTTAGAAAAAATATAATCGTCTCACATGTGTTCCATTTAACAGTCATGACGTATGAAGCAATAAAATAGATACAACGTTAAATTAATGTTCATACAAGAGGTAATTCAAACCGACAGAGCGCTTCACAATTTACAATTAAAATTACACGCAATAATTGAATTACATGAAGAATTCATATCGAGCGCAGCATTCTGGCTCTTAGTGAATTAAAACAATATAAATTAAAGTACAGAAATGGAAAAATGGTTACAATAAATTTATATTCCGTAACATATAGGTTTTCAGCTATTTCTCTGAACCATGCTCAAGTGTATATGGAAATCATATAATACATAGCACAAATACATACTTAAACAATACATAGGCAAATACTATTAAATAAAATGATACCTTTGAGAGAAGTCGAAGGGTACCTTGATTCTCTATGGCGCCGGCTGCCTCTCACGACCCGAGTAAGCTGATGGAATTAGCTAAAATGTGCTCGAAGTGAGGGAGCGGAAGCGTGTGGGTACATATATAGAAAGGTATATTGCGTATCACGTGACTGTTCGCAAAGCATGTGGTTGGTTCGAGAACTGGACAATGGTCCTAAAGTTACATAACATCTTGACCTGTTCTAGAAGCACCTAGAAAAAGGAAGCTTTGAACAAAGGGCCAAGGGTTTCAAATATTCGAATTTGAAGTAAACAAGGCAAGTGGGTCACGAAGTCGGACAATTTTATCAGACTGTGACACACACAATGAAATATAAACGGTTTATTGGACACACGATAAATCGGTATATTTTTCCAAGTAGCTGAAACGTCTGCTAAACACAGATCAAACCTCGTCACACAAACACAAATGGGTAAATATACGCCCAGTACCTACGTAGTGCATAATAGGCATCATGGAATCAGAGTTCTTGAAATCTTGAGAACTGAGAAACCATGAACCTCGAAAAATTGAAATCTCAAAATTGACAGCTGTTTGTAAAAGTGAAAGCTACCGTTGAACAGACTACAATTTTCTTCAATTAAATTCAGTGTAACATATCATACTTTCGTGCAGTTCATCTTTACACTTGCTATCACACACATTCTTGCAGACGTACGTTACTTACATAAAACATTAGGAACAAGGTATTCAGTAAATGCAAATCATTGGAAAGGTTTCCTTCTGTAAAAGAGAAACACAAATCATTATTTTCATTCATTCTATTAATGTACATATATATCATGTATACATTGAAACACATTCTTTAAAATATGTCAGTATTCTTATGGAAATAAATTAAGTTTAGCATAGTTGATAAAGCAAGCAGTTGCATCAAGTGCTAAGAAAACTCCCGAATAATCTGTTGATTAAACGTTGTGCATATACTTTGCATATAACTGATTATTAAATTTTACTTTGATATTTCAATCTTACCCTACTCGTGTGACCCGACCCATTGGCCACCTATCTTATGTAGCAATATGTCCATAGTGATCACATGCTTTATTCCTTTTTTAACCTCCCTGTATACCACAGAAAATTGTCGTCGACATGTACATCTAAAGATGCAATGAATAGTCGTCCTTGGAAATCATGTGTTCACAGAAACATAGTGAGAGAGGAATGCAGAAACATAGTGAAAGAGGGATGCAGAAACAGAAACATACATGAGCGATTGGAATTAAGAGATAGAAGTTGTGATGGACAGTTAATTAGGTAAACTAAAATGCAAGAAGTATATTTTTAATGTTCGTCTTACATTGATATGAAATTTGATTACGAAGCTACATAGGTTCAATCTAATAATATTGTATACCAGCTTAGACCAATATTTCTTTCACTGTTATATAATGCATTTTAACACTTAACACTTAATAATGCTTTTCACAAAATGAAAGACTTTAAATAATGTCCTCTAATACTTGTCTGATAAATAGTGATTACAATATATTATCGGTATTGCATTGCTCGATTTAACAAACACAAAACTGAAAGTAAAGACGAATATATATAGACAAACATTTCACGTAGAACATGTACAATGTAAGTGTATAGAATGTTGTTGGTAGGCTGAAATATCTAATCATTTTCTATTATATAGGGAATTCCCGTTAAAACTATTCTTGATCGAAATTATGGCTATTAGGGGTGATTTACATACATTCTAAAGGTAAGTTAATATTTAATATTATTCAACTAAAAAATAAGAATATTTAATGTTAGTCTTATAATTTGGCCACAAGATGCAATCAGAAGAGAAGTATTTTGTAGTCTGAAGTATTAATTTGCTCCACATTTCAATATTAAATGAGGATAAACTGATACGACATACATTATTACTTACACTGTAGGCCTACAAAACATAATTCTTTATTCTTAATATACGCATTTACAGAATTTCTTAAAACTCTTACTGTGACTGTAGCTAAATCATTAATAGCACATGCTGAAACAATACAGTAACAAATTTTAAATATAAATTCAAATAAAAGTATTCATATATACAATAAGAACGTTTTAATTCAAAAGTATTAGATTAGGCTACTATTACAGATCGACTCCTGTAATAAAATACGATCTTGCAGATGTATGTTTAGTTTTCGTTGTCTTCTTTTAGCTCTTCATGGTAAAAATATCTCTTATTGATTCCGGTCAACTCGGAGTAAGGAAAAGGTGTATGGACAGTTCCACCCATTAATATGGATTCTGAATACTCAAAGATGACATTCCCTCGACAAAACGTCTCATCTAATGAGTCCTGCTTATGTAGCAGCTGCGTTCGATGTATGTCTTCTGTTCTTCATACAAAACATTATTTTATTATAGTAAAACATGACTAGTTCAGATAAGAAGTGTCTTTAGCGGCAGTCATATTGCATTTAGTTGAAATGAACTTTGAAGTTATATTTGAATACAAAACTAATTAGCTGCTAGGAATCCATCTCCTAAGCACATTCTGTATATTGTAATGATTATTGATACATGCGGACATATTAGAGACTTGCTTGCTTCTTGGTGTGGTTGAATGGAGAGTGGAATATTTGTCTTACTTAAATTCTGGTATTCTGCTGTTAAATTGCTGAAGTTATGGCTTTTGCATTGTATAACAAATAATTATATTTTTAAGTACTTACTAAATCATTCATTGGCTTTTCTTTTCATTTTAATCCAGTGTTAGCAAGAAGTGTCGACAGACAAGTAAGTATTTTACGTTTACTTGCAATAGTTTAATATTATATTCAAAATCAAAATTTTACCACAAATACATTAGATCCTTCACGCTTTAAATTTTGCAAATCAAACCTTTCTTTGAAAGCATTTTATATATACATTGGCAGTTTTATAATTGCATAAATCGTATCAATATTCAATATCCGTCGACATGTGTATTACATCGAATGTAATAATTTATGTTTTTGTGAAGAACTTAATATTCTGTTTGTTGCTGATTTCATATCTTATGACTAATCTGACATATTATATTTACCAAGAGTGAGAAATTTAAGGCAGTATTATACTCTTTAAAAAGAAAAATGTATACTAGTAAAGCTAATTGCCTTCATTATTTCTCAGTAAAATACAAAGCAAACCATGCAAAGAAATAGCCGCTAGCAGAAAAGTGAAAAAATTCAAAAGATGTAGTGTTATTTTATTTACTGGTCTTTTTCGCTGCTACATTCAAGAGTATCAATGTAAATGGATGTTTTTGTGCTAGTTATATATATATTATTCTTTAATGATATGGTTAATTAATAAAGACATTCTTTCGTTGTTGGTATATAGCATAATGATAAATTCGCACTTTATAATTGAATGAAACATGATAATGCAATAATGATATAAACTTTAATAATATGGTTAATTAATAATGCTATTCTTTCGTTGTTGGTATATAGCATAATATACTGTTTTCAACACAAAATTATTAATTCGCACTTTATAATTGACTGAAACATGATAATGCAATAATGATATAAATGAATATATGTAAACGCATATGTGTGTGCGTATTTGTGTTTTCGTTGTACACAGTTTCATCGACATGGAGGGCTTATCTTCTGCCTGATATTGTTTCTATCTAATGTACCCTTAGTACAAGGTGAGCAAATGTTCTAACGTGTGAACATTATACTATTGTACAGTGATTCGTTTTGTCGAGAGAGAGAGAGAGAGAGAGAGAGAGAGAGAGAGAGAGAGAGAGAGAGAGAGAGAGAGAGAGAGAGAGAGAGAGAGAGAGAGAGAGAGAGAGAGAGAGAGAGAGAGAGAGAGAGAGAGAGAAGTACAGGTTACAGAAACATCTAGCCAATGATTAACATTTATAACATATATGCTTGTATATAGCGCTTCACTAGAAGCAAAATAATAAAAAATACAATAATATTACATTGCAAAATATAAATTACAACTTAAAAGCTCATACGTTAAAAGCTAGCACAAAGACACGCATACAGCCGCGTGCATGAGAACACGTTATGTATTCTACGAATTATTTGGCCATTTGGGGGTATTCCATGACTGAACTAAATATTATATGATTAAAGGAATTTCTTCGACTTGTGGAAGCGTGGCAACAGTAAAAGGATCGACGACTACGCTGACGTGTACATTTGGTGAAGACATGAGTAAAGTGCAGACCAATATATATGTAGATCACCTGCAACGAAACTCATCAAAACACGGTAAATGTTTGTAAATGTCAGTAAGACGCAGCTACACACGCACACAAATATAAAGGAGAGAGAGTAGTATACTTTTAGTATCAATACTTTTATCGAATGTTAATAAGTGAATAAGTGAATAAAAAAACTGTATC
Source organism: Sinotaia quadrata (assembly GCA_028829895.1). Taxonomy (NCBI): domain Eukaryota; kingdom Metazoa; phylum Mollusca; class Gastropoda; order Architaenioglossa; family Viviparidae; genus Sinotaia; species Sinotaia quadrata. The sequence goes on along the minus strand of CM054179.1, from coordinate 127,656,465 downwards.
ATGTGCTGTGTTGAAATAAAACGGAACTCTTGTTTTAATATCAACAGTGTTAGTAGTGTTCTGTCAATGGAATACGAATGCACACAACTGCAAGAGTATGTCTGACTACCATCCGATTGGTAGCATTACCAATACACTCAGTGTGGAGATTCCTAACATTCAAGAAACACATACTGGGACATACTGGTGTGAAATATTTGGATCTCAACCCCGTGATCGCACGACTTGTGAAATCTCTTTCAAAGGTCAGTCCCTCTCATAACATAGGAAATGTACTTCATTCTTGGGCTAATAGCAGAAATCGTTAAGTGCTGATTTTTAGTTTAATACTGTATTAGTATGGTATCTATATTACAGTAGTCTGTATAATAACGCGTTGCATACTTGTTGTTAACGATAAATGCTAAGTCATACCATTTATTTATTTTTCTCACTTCATTAACATTTTCGAAGTCATGAAGCAAGGTACGTACGATATGTCCAAGAAATGGTTCGTTCAATGTATACGAAAGTTTAGGAAGATATAGTAAATTCGAGTTAGCTTCAAAACCATAATAGTGTTTTACACAAATAATAACGATAATACGATCTGATTGAAAGTATTTTTTAGACTGGTTAAAAAAACCCCACACTGTTTTATATTTATCCAATCGAAACCTCCAGCAGAATATTGTACAAATAACTAAAACATTACGGTCCAAAATGCTTCACATGAGTAAGACCTGGATCAGTTAAGACATTAAAAATCAGTTCGCAGAAATCTGCATCAGTCTGCTGGCGTCTTAATATTTCTTATTAATTTCGTTGTGATAAGCTTCTGAGCCATGTGTGAAATTGAAGCAAGAGCCCTCGGACCCTGTTACGAAACAACATTTAACAAAATAAACTCTATTACTATCAGAAAGATAACCACACATACCATAATAAAACACATAGTTGGAAGTAGATTCTGTATAAATATAACTTTGCACATATAAATCTATTGAATAAATGTTGATTTTTTCCTGATCCAAATGCATGCTATTGTGGAAATATAGTGAATAGTTAAATGATAGATAAATAGATAGTTAGATAGATAGATAGATAGATAGATAGATAGATAGATATATAGATAGATAGATAGATAGATAGATAGATAGATAGATAGATAGATAGATAGATAGATAGATAGATAGATTTTGAAATAACTGAATACTCAACTCACTGAAATGTACTCTGTAAATGCATAAACAATTACTATTGATATAATTGTTATCTAATCAAAGACAATATTACAGCCTTATTTATCAAATGCAAACACATTTCTATTTGAATTAAGTGAACAAATAAAACAACATTACTGGTAAAAGAAGAAATAAGTCATAACTAAATACAAATAAGTTTCTGACAGCGATTCTATTCCCGACATTTATAGTTTATGTTAAAATAAAAACAATCGACCCGTTCACAAGAAATGAAAAGTTTTAAGATAGAGATACTACTAGCATCACTTCTCTTATCCATTATTCGCACTGATTAATGATTATACATTTTCTGCTGCTATCTTCTATCAATTTTTTTAATTAAAATTCTTCGTCACTTGAATGGTCTTAGCACTAAGCATCGAAGGGTCTACTAAATATTAAGCAGAACAGCTATATGTCTTCTAAACTTTACAATATATAAGAGTGGTGTTTGATGTTTACGTGAGTGCACGATGTGTATGCCACATACTTAATCATTGCTTTTTCTAATGAAATGTTATCATTATATTAATTTGTGCAGAGGCTTCAGTTGTAGCTCCATTGAATACTACTAATCAAACACTTTCTAGAGGCGCGAAAGGAATTAAAAATGAATCTAAAGGTAATATAATTTAACATTAATATTACAAAACATAACCCATAAGATCTAATATAGTAATTACATTGAAACATGTTTATATACTACTACTTCGAGTAACAAAAGCAACACAAAACTATTGCAAATAAATCTCTATAGAAAAGACATGTATGCTATAGGAAACCCAAATTAAAATCCATATATACCTGATTGTGTGTGATGTGTGTGTGTGTGTGTGTGTGTGTGTGTGTGTGTGTGTATGTGTGTATGTGTGTATGTATGTGTGTATGTGTGTATATGTGTGTATGTGTATGTATGTGTGTGTGCGTATGTGTGTGTTTGTGTGTGTGTGTGAGAGAGAGAGAGAGAGAGAGAGAGAGAGAGAGAGAGAGAGAGAGAGAGAGAGAGAGAGAGAGAGAGGAGAGAGAGAGAGAGGGTGCGCGCGCGAGCGAGAACAAACTTTAAGTTAAATTTAACCAGAACTCGCATTATAGATTAGATTGAAAAATAATGTTATGCTCGTTTGCCGTACATCTAAATTTATTACATAGTGAAATGTTTCGAGTAATTTAACGCCTATGATTTGTATTCCAAGACAAATCTGATTAATTAAAATGTTCTCTATTTGCAGGGGAAAACGATGAACGTTTCAAAGTATTATTAATCGCGTTCTGTGTTTTGGTGCTATTGATGATTATTGCAATCATTACATTGGTTTTGATAGTTTTACATTTCAAGAGGTAAGAATATTTCTAATATTGCATAGATAAATATATAGAAACACACAAGCAGGCAGAAAGACATACACATGGACAAATGGATTGATTGTGACTGGCAAATTGCCTAGATATATAAATAGTCATGCGAAAATATTGACTAATAACTTAAAGATAGATAGATAGATAGATAGATAGATAGATAGATAGATAGATAGATAGATAGATAGATAGATAGATAGATAGATGGATGGATGGATGGATGGATAGATAGATAGATAGATAGATAGATAGATAGATAGATAGATAGATAGATAGATAGATAGATAGATAGATAGATAGATAGATAGATAGATAGATAGATAGATAGATAGATAGATAGATAGATAGATGTGTACGCGGTGTTTTTTCATTTCCATATACATGTCTTATTATGTGTGTGTTTTTGTTTCAGAAAATGTTGCTTTAAAAAGTTTAAAGGATCACATTCAAACAATGACAATCCTAACAGCAATACCAACGTGAAATGCCAAAGGTCGTTACTTCCCAAATAAATATGTCTGTAGCCGGGGAATGTGATTACAAACTTCCATACATTTATCATTAACTTGTACGAAAGATATATGCTAATCTAAATATATATTCCTGTATGTATGCGCATGAATAGAGAACACGTTTGCGAGCGCAAGCATGTGTATGTGTGTCCGATAATTCACAAAACATTCACGTCAGTCATATTTGCATAATTATACATGTACTTTTCAATGCCTAACATAATGTTTGACTGAGTATTATGTTTTATTGCCTGTATGATGTTGAAGAATTGTTTCCTTAGTTTAAAAGATTTTTATGTTGACATTATATTCCATTCTATTCTTACATTTTTAGTTTTATTTATCTTTATTGATTATACGCCATTCATATGTTATCTGTGAATCGATGCCAATTGCGTGTTGTCTTATTTTGCTTTCTTGTTTATTAGCTCTTCAACCTTTTGCCAGTATTACAATAAAATCATATATGATCTTTTTTATGAATAATATGCAACGAAAGGACACTGAGAGTTTTACTTATTACAGCCCATCCTTTTCCTAATGCTTTGAAAACTCCGAGGATATTGACGTCAGTATTACAGACCGTGTTTCTATGATTGGTAATAACTCCATTGAGAGAAAACGTAGTACTGTTTTGACCTTAAATAAAGAAACATGTTCAACGCGTGATTGGTTAACTGTAACAGTGTTCTTCTGCTTGTGTGAGTGGTGTCAATTCTCAAAGAAATAGTTTGAGAGAAATCTGCATTCTGCATTGGCATTTAATAAAACTCAGGTTCTCATTTTCTGGTCAATGATGCAGAATTTTCAAAAATGTACTTTTGTTTGATAAACTGTTGTCTGTTTCCCATACTGCTGATAATTTATTTGGTATAAATCTCATCATTTCATTTATGCTACTTAATAATAGCACATATAACAGTTTACATTGCAAATACATGCAATTAAAGAATGTGCTTTGTGAGCTTGATTAATGTAATATATTTATGACTAAAGTGTGAGAGATCACAACATTGTGTTTAATCTTTATTTATAATAGACATTCATTCGGTGTTGATATCAATAACGAAAAAGTAATGGGTTTTGTTTGAAATATATTTATCCATTTCCTTTTGCTTTGAGAACTCTGGTATGATAAACCTGAATATTGAATTATCTTTAATTATTACTAGAACACGCTCATTATTCGTAAATTGTACATATGGGAAAAAGTCATTTCTTTCGTAAAATTTGTTCATTTGTGAAATCTATTGAGGTATTTAGTATGTGAAGCTTCTCTATTATATTGACTCTAAACACAACACGTGTAGCCTACACTTCTTGATGAAAACGATACACAAATACCTTGCTAGATTTTTTTTTAAAATGTATATAGTACTTGTTTATTTTTAATTGTTTACATGCAGCCTATTACTTAGGCTATATTGTACAGTTTAAATATAATTCTAAAATAAAGAAATATTGTATACCTCCTTGCATTTGTTTTGTGATCTTTGCTGAAGTCTGACATTTATACGGATTCATGTTTACAGTATAAGACGGTTCACTCATATTGACATGCAAGTTAAATTTAATTAGTGCATTATTGCAAACCCAATTTAATTTAATTTGTATTATATCGCAATCCAATCATGATATGCACATATTGCAATTATAATGATATAAATATTATATAGTTTGCCTGTCTGTTTGTGAGGACGTTTAAATTCGATTTCGTTAGTCCTTCTATGGGTAGATAGAAATGGTGCAATAAGAACATGATTTATAGTTCAAGCCAATCTTTGACATTTCTTCACGCCTGAGTGTTGTTTGTGTACAGGTGACTAATACTGTCAACCATAATTACTAAGTAGTAATTACAACCCGGGCATTTCTACAAATTAGCGAACTCTCTTGAAAAGTAACTCAACTAAAGAGCACACTGTTAAGGCAATAGAGGGGCACTCATTTATAATAAACTTAAAACTAACGATCTTAAAACAAATGTGAAAGACACTCTGAAGACAATAAAAGTATCGATGTTACTTCTAAATGGACGGAAATCGGTTAACAATGTTCTAACAACTGCAGTACCATTAGTTCAATACATTATACTGAACTACAATAAACTCACTGGTGCTACAAGCAGTCGTGATTATGCGTATTGATACAAACCGGATTACACAGGACAGCGAAGTTTACTTAAACAATTACATAATAATATTATACTGATTTGACCGAAATACATATTTATATGATCAACGCCCAACCCACTCAGATAAAGCCTCACGCACTTTATGTTTCCAAAATAACTGCATAGATGGACGTCACAGACACTGAGAGAGAACATATTTTCAAAAATGTGTCTTGGATAGCTCATCTACCATTTTCCAGACTGACTACATCAACGCGAATGCTGTTGTTTTAAACAACTAAATTGTGTTGGCTATTTAGCTGGTGGTTAGTTATCAACAATGACAAGTTATTTCCAGACTGCAAAAGGATCATCTTGCAAGACATAATGAGTTCCTCTTTCCGTGCATGAGTTAGACGATCTCCATTAGTAGTTATACATAAAATACTAAACTTAGCCGTATGCTGAAAAAAAAATGTGTGAGACCACTTATTCTCTAGTGCACAAGAGTGCATTTAGACTTACACACACACACAAACACACACACACACACACACACACACACACACACACACACACACACACACGCAAACACACACGCACACACACACACACACACACACACACAATGAAATACTACAATACAAAATACACTAATATAATCGAACTATAACAGACGCTGACATTAATGAATGTTATAAGATTTTTAGTGATATTTATATATTCGAATTGTGAAATATTCTGATTCATTGTCAAAATATTATGTATTATACGGTAACTTCTCATTAGACTAATTAGAAATTAGCCTAAGAGCTACACGCTTAACTATAGTGCGATTAAAGCAACGAAATATATCGTTTTCCCAGGTAACGTTTCACTGCACACCATGTTTTCGTACATTATTACAATATCCAAATATAACTGGAAAATGAATCATTCAACGTCATTTAGACTTCAGGAAAAATATTTACATTAAAGTTACAAAACAATATTTTCTAATTAAAACATTAAAAATTAAGATAACCGTATTTGCATAACTATAATAAGGAAAGGTGTAAGAAACTAATGTTAAAGGAAGAAAATAAATTATATAAATCTAAACAGGTATAAATAATAATTAAATAATAATTTAAAAATACCAATAACAGCATTGCACCCATTAACACTTCCATCTTCATAACAATTTTCATCCCCATCTTAAAACTCTGAATCATTTAACTCATACTTTGACTCATAACTCATAATTAAAATTAGTGTCTAGTCATGCACTGCGACCTTACGTGAAATCAGCAATATATTTAAAATAATATTTATTTTTTATTAATGTTGAAAATATTACATGGCCTTTATCCAGAAAGGCGTTATAGTGAAAGTATCACAAGAATTTTATTCTGCAACATACCTGATAGGTGTAATGGGTGCATGATTGCACATACACGTTGGAGGTTCTACTGAAAAACGTCTTGCGGTATAAAGGTGGAAGAGGTATTTAACGCAGGATGTCAGTAACATTTTGTAATGAGTGATAACACTGATTATTGCAAAACTGATTTATTTTCTTTTAATTGTACCTTTTTTAAAGAAATTATATTTCTTTACATTAGATGGTAGTCATCAGACCGTCGAATAAGAACGGAGTTCAAACCACTGAAATTTGGTGATTTGTTGTTAGTTTGTATGTATTATTAATTTTATTTTATTTACTTTATTTTGCCAGCATTGTTGAGAGTTCACGTGTACATGTACACCGAGAAAGAAATAAGCTTAAGTGAATTCAGTTGCCTTGGTAGCAGCAACAAATGTACAAATACGCCGCTGAAAATGGAGAGAGATATTTAATGAGTGTTCTATTACGTATAACCTGACAGTTGACTGTTATTTAAAAATTGTTTGTCATTCACAATGCGGTGTCTTGTGCAATTATCCTCCAGTGGAATTTTATTATATAGGCCTATGTACATATTCCATAAATATAGCAATGCTGACATAAGTAGCCCAAATTAACACACCGTGAAAAAATGTATTAACATAGCAAATGTATATTATATATAGTGACTAACATTCTTTCAGAAAAGTAATACGCATATTAATCATACTTCTAATGTTCTCTTACCCGCCGTAAATTAATTATACGGAATATATATGTTTAACCTCTCAAAATAATATCAGTTTGAAAGGCACATTTAAGAAGTAAAACTAGCGGTTTATATGCAAAAGCCATATAATAATTCACTACATGACAAGACACCAATTAAAGTGGGTTTTTCCCCCTTGCATGTAGCATTGCTTACTTGCGAATTTGATGGGGTGGTGACAGACTGATTGATACAGAGTTAAATAGTTATAAAATACTTGCACTATATTGTAAGCATGAAGCAAAGCCTCCGATAGCGCTAGTCATAACAGCTTAAGCCTTATCATGTAATCAGGAAAACCCAATTCCACTAGTCATAATGACTGAAGTGAAGCAAGAAAAACTGATTATAGCAGGGTAGCCATATTGCATTTGACCATGTAAGTAAGATTGTATTATGCACCAATCGGCAGAAATTGTGAATTCGTTTATAGTAAATAATATGAAAGTAGTTCTTTATATTAGACAAATATATTCTATCAAATATTATATATATATATATATATATATATATATATATTGAACCAAATGAAGTAAATTATTTTTATAACTATTTTTCAGCGTCACGCTAAACGATAATTTGAATGGGTCATTGTGCTAACAAATTAAAACCAACTGTACTAATTAATGGATTTTTAAAATTTAAATTACTACTGTTTATAGACAAATTGATTAATTTAAGAACACATGTTTAATTCAGACTGATTGGTAAAAATTAGAATGTCAAACATGCTAAATCTAAGCGTGCCCGTTCGTCACGGCCAATTTCATCCCAACGACACTGAAGGGGTAAATGATTCCAAGATAGGTCTAAGTCAGATGTCACGAAGTTTTTAAAAGGAGAGAAATAGCTTAATATACACGTCATTTATTGGTAAATAGTTGTAGACCCAATACTTCTGAAATTACGTATGTATTCAAAGCTACATGCATCAATTAAATATTCCCAGATTCCTACCAATAATTTAAACGCTATATGAGGACGGACATTTAAATGAGGCTAGTCTCAGAGTCTCTACTGTTTAAAATGACTTCACTCAAGTAATAATTAAAATACTTTCTAAAGTTACCTTTCTTTTCGTATTATGTCCCGAAGACGCTTTCTTAGCAGTTACCTTTCACAGAACAAGACTTTTACTTTCATAATTAGCACAACTCTTGAGGTAATTAGCTTAGATTTTGGAAAATGTCACATTCTATTTACACACATGACAAGAAACAATATTATACATGGAAAATTACGCGACAATGAAAGTAAGTCAGTAAAGTGATTCATACATTTTTATTCGCCACATACTGTCAATTTAATTATGGCTTATTAGCAAGTAAATAATTACTTTTAATTAATATGGTTAATAACTGTCAACTTCATCTCATTATTTAATCTTCATCATTCGCGTTTTTGTTGAAGTGTTATTTTTTTGTAATCAGATGAACTCTGACCAACGACTCCATCAAAATGAAAAGAATTTTAGGTGTACTTGCATTCTTGATATGCTGTCTTCATTACTCACAGAGTAAGTATTTCTTTCAGAAGCATATTACGTGCAATTGTATTTCATTTACGATTTTACGATAACTGTGAAACTTGTTATAATTAATTACAATTAATTAAATACACATTTTGTTTTTGATTATTCAGACTTTTTTTGTATATGTCTCGTAGTATGTCATATACAGTAGACCTACAATGATTCACATACGAACATACACAAAAATAAATACATCAGTTAATTTTTGCTACACTGATTAACAAATATATATATTCTTTAACTTTTTCCAAGTTCATATTTATTTGTTACCTGAAGAAAAGAAGTATTTATAATGAAAATGAAAGTTAACCAAGACGGTTAAGTGTAACAAGAGTGAAGCGGTACATATCATAGTTACATAATTTGATGTCATAATCCATAGATAACATGCACGTTTTGCGCCATGGTTCTCATGATGAGTTTCTGACTTCATTTGAAATAATAGCATGATTTGTAATATGTCAGTCATGTGAGTTTTGACCTGAATACGTCAACAATGAATGTTAACTGCTCACGAACAGGGACGACATAGATATATAAGATTCTTACATTTATATAAATATGCGTGATGATACAGTTGTAATAAATAAATTATTACTTGCCAAATAAGGGGAAATAATTTATAGATATTATATTTCGTTTATTTCAGCAGTGAAATCATCCTGTATGGTTCCACCTGTCAAACTAGGGGATGAAGGGACACTGTATTGTCATTTTGAAGAAGATGTCAGAATACTTCAGCGTGATGTGTTAGTTTACTTATACAAAGGTATATCACTATTAATTCTATTATTGTATTGTAAAGAATAATGATTGGGGGGGGGGTATCTCTCTGTTCTTAGGTGAGTAAAAAGGAGGGAGTTCATACACATTTGAGATCATATTAGTGTACATGTTTAAGACTATATTTAACTTTTCTTAACAAATATAGGATAATATCATCCTTGAGGGTAATATCATACACTATATAACTGAGGGTTCACAGGTCTAATGAAATTAAATAAAGTCAATTTTAATTTAGCTAATTTTTACCGACTGACGTTAATTGAACAGTTATAAGAGTTCTTTTGTGGCAGAAAGAAATGCGATGTCAATAAAATTAATGCTTACAGCAGTTTAACATTGATAGATAAGGGCGACTAGTAAATTAATACAAATGATATTCTATTAAGAAAGTACTGGTTCAGTCTTCCTGAAGTTACATATATCAGCGACTTCTTTCATACACATCGTTCCGATCATAAATGAATTTAAGTGATAAAAGATTAATGCTGGCTCAGCTACAATTTTTTAAAATATCGTTAACCTACAAAATGCGCTATACACAACATTCACGATAACTTAAAGTAATTAGAATGAATTCAATAAATTCAGCATATATATTATGTAAACGATTTAATATTAATATGGAATCGTTATATTTACCCCCTTGAAAAATATGTTCAAACATTTAATGGACGCAAGAGAAGCACAGAATAAAATTCAATTTAGCAAGTTTGGTAATGTTTGCTTCTCCTTATTAAGATCTTCATATATTGATTAAATTTAAATTATACCTGACGGACGTATTGGTAGTGAACGGGTTCAGGTACTGTATAACATAAAATTGGTAAGAATACACACTTTTTCTATTTGCTGCTGTGTTAAATTGTTGTGGCACTCCCGTCTATTCTTTGTCCATTAAAATGCTATAAGGCGGCGCACTTTTCATTAACGGTAAATAGTAATAGTTTAACAGATTTAACAATGACAGTTATATACTTCAGGTACGTAGAGTGTTTTAAGTATCTCATTGTGTATCTTGATCTAAGAGGATCGTTATAATACCTCAAACCAGGATCGCCAAGTTTCTACAAGTACACGAAACTCGTAGTTCATCCCTTCTTACAGTTAATATGTTTATTGTGGATTTGCTTTCTGAGAGATTGCATGCGATATATAATTCATCTTACCTTGAAGTCCGGTATGTGATCGTGTTTCTAGCATACGATAAATTATTAACTAATCCCATTTAACCTCGACCTTTAACATTTTGTCGAATAACGCCAGGCTGAACGTGGAAGTTTTCTTAGAACATTGATTCTGGCCACAGTGACAACCCATTTTTCTTTATGGACATTTGAGTTTTCTTTTCGAAGGCATGTCGTAAGGATATAAACACTTACACAACTTACTTCATTATTTTTTTAACGTTTGTTAATCATTAGTTGGATGCTCTAACAAATCCTGTGATTACAACTCGAATGATGTCTTCAGCCTTGGCTGTGCACTTTGTAAACGTGATAATAAAAATATATCTGTCGCCATTTACTGAACATATGTTAGATAACAAGTAATGAGACTTTTAATAATCAATATTTATATCAGTATTTTGCAAGTATTTGTTATGTTTTTATCGATTTCGTTGTGTCGCCTATATGCCTTTAGTTTCGACAAGTTTTATTTATTTTAACAAACGCATGCCTTTATTATCTTTCACAATGATACATCTGCTAATGCTGTCTGATGCAGATAACACTGAACATCCGGTTGTGATTTACGCATGGCATGACGGTCAAGCTAAAATACACACGATGGAAGGTTACCGATGTGAAAGTAACATATCTGACTACCTTGTCATCAAGATTCCGAATGTCAAAGAAAACAATGCTGGCCAGTATATATGTCTAGTGGCGTTATCTAAGGACGAATCAACAACATGTACTCTAAGAATTACTGGTAGGTGAAAGTAATTAAGGACTGTGAGCGTGAAAAAAAATACCTTTAATTTATAATTTAAATAAATTATGCTTGTTTTTAAAATCAGATGCGCCTTGGGAGAGCCACTGTGCATTTTTGTTGTATTTTTCAAAGTGATAGAAAGGTGATTGATTTAAGTGCTTTCTCAAATACGAAATCTATTTAAACGAGAGACGCGTAATCATGATCTGTACGCCTTTAAGAAATATATTAAATTATCATTAGATGAGAAATACATCATTAAGCTTATTTGTGCATATTAATTTACACAATGTTACTTTTTCATAAGCAAATGTCCTTTCGCCATAGAGTATGGCAACATATATGGTCATTACACAACAAACTATTAAAACTCAGAAGAGAGTAGCGGGTGCGTGTTGTATGTCTTATAAAATTAATCGTCATTTATAACAAATAAATATGCAAAACTAATGAGTGTTGTTAATTGAAAGTCAATATTAAAAAGCATGGAACAACAAAAACAATATGCATATAACTGTTGTAGTAGTAGTAGTAGTAGTAGTAGTAGTAGTAGCCGTACGTCTAGTAGTAGTAAGGTAGTACAGTAGTAGTATGATTAATGAATCGATTTTTCAGCATATAAATGAAGGAAATTAAAGCAATATTGTGGAATGCATATATTGTTCTGTAGTTTATATAAATTAACATAAAATGTTTATAAATATGTATTTATGTATTGTTTCAATAGTCATAAATGTGTCTAACATTTTATAATGCGGTCGTTTAATTATTCGTTTGTTTGCATTGCTATGTCTAATGTTGCTATCTTATTTTTTTTTTAATATTGTTGATTTGCAGAACACCAAACAATTGATTGGAACAATTTACACATTGTCGTTATTGTGCTTGGAGCGGTGTTTGGTGTTCTTGTTGTCATATTTCTAACAATTCTGATCATTGCGATTATAAACGGGTTAGTATGTTAATATTTTATGATTTACGAAACTTTGGTACATTTACCTAATTCTTTGTGCAATATCTATATATTTACGTATGAAAAGGTGTTAATGTGTGCGTCTAAAATGCACTTATGTATGTATCTATTACAATTTATATTTTTCTCGTATATATTCTTTCATTCCTTCACCAGCCCGTCTTTAGAGCAAGAGAGAGACAAATTGAGAAGAATTGAAGCAGACAGACGAAGACACAGAGAGACAGATATACAGACAAAGATATCCATGATGAAACTATTGTTAAATTATAAATATTAATTTAAAAATTTTAGCAGCCCATTCACAAAACTCGACATGTCAATGACAATGACTGTGAAGTAAATTGTTGTAGTTATATTGCATTATTATACTATTTTACAGATGGATACCTACATGCTGCTCCACACAGAATCATCGAGACTCCGTAATCGACAAATGGATTAAGAAATGGAATTTAATAAATATTCGTAAACCAACACCAATATATAAACGTGATATTAAAACGGAAGAACACCTAAACCAAACATTAGTTGAACCAGTGTAACGTAGAGACGGTGTTTGTAGCCTGATGGCCAGGGAGTCATACGAGGGCAAAGACTGCAAACTATCAACATCATATATAATTGAATCGTGTGTAGTGTTTTGTGATCATAAAACATATCTATATTGTTGCTATTTAAAAAATACACATAATTTTCTGTTAGGCAACGTTCAAAAACACCTTTACAATAAATGAATGATAATTTTGTAAAGATTAATAGATGCATAATTGTAGCATTTGCTTAATGAACTATATCAAAAGCTATATAGTAGTCTGATATGTAATGCAAATGATCTATGTATTTTTACTTTCAAATCCAGATCTTCAAATTGTAGTTAGTAGACATTTAATTTTTTTTTGAAGGATTTTATTAGCATAAAAATAAACATCTTTTCATTAAGTCGATTCTGTAAAGTAGACAGATAAAGTTTCAAGATTAGCAAAGCAGATCTTTATAAGAATAGTTTTCTAATTTGTTTGATTTGTTTTAATTGAGGCCATCACCACAATTAATTCATCAATAATTTATTGATTGATTTAATCAATAACGATTTAGCTCGTAATGATTAAAACAAGTTCAGCTAACCCGTCCAAACTCATAGCATTTATGCAATTTGCATGATATGTCATTGCAGACTCATTTATTGTGAATTTTGCTCTGAACAGACCGAGAGGTCTACGCGATTATAGACAAAATCACCATTATGATCTAATGACGTACTGGCGACAGTTGCCATAAATTGCATGCTTGTGCTAAATGTTGTTATCAGTAAATTATTTTTTTGAAGATAATTGTAGAAATAATTGGATTTAAAATATTGTCAATAGCGTTAGATGCTTAAAAAATTAGCACTTACAAAATATGAACTTTTATTGAATTGTTTGATATGATCAGGTTACATACCACTCTAATATTTTAGAATGTAAAGAATTCGAGGCCCTACTAGTTATATATTACTTCACATTAATAATATTATTCAACATAGCGGCGATAGCGGTAGCTCGGATCAAAGGAAAGTTTTAGGATATGTTGTCAATGGGGGAAAGGAAAACGACAGTATTATTTGTATTTTTATTTGGAGTTGCTATATTCTATGTGCTGTGTTTGAAGTAATTTAATATCTGACTAGGTGTTTATGCTTAAGACTAGCATGGGAATCGTGCATGTGCAAGACAGTACTGTAGGAATATTCATTAACCGAGTGGACAGTTGAGATGACGTGCATTAGAATTACAGAAGGTACTCTTGGTGTTAAACACTTCTCCCTGAGATTTGCAACCATTTAAGGAAGAAGCTTGAAAGCACCCGTATTCTTAAAGTACTTCTGCGTAAGCAATTCTGGATTAACAAGTGTGCTAGGGATTATACATTTACATAGGCGTCCGTAGATTATAGGTCTTAATGTAAGGTTAAGCTGAAGAAAATGAAATTTTGACACTTCATTGAAATATCTCGAAATGCAAATGGAATGTCATTTAATTGCATTATGCATTTTCATCATAATATAATTATAATAAATAACATGATTCATATTTCATTTATGTTTTATGAAGAAGTGGACATGTTTTAATATTCGATACTTTACCTGGAACAGGTCTGTTAGAGATGAATCTGGGAACGTGCAAAGTATTAATAGCATTAAAGCAAACCAATCAAGTGAAGAACAGTTTGTTTATCGTGTATTTCAGCATATTTTGGGAAAGTAAATTTATTTTATATTTTTAGTTATATCTATGTTTCTTGATAAAAAAATTAAATACAATTGTTGAAGATATGTGATAGATAAAGAATAGTCAAAAGCTGACTAATATAAAAGTTATTTTAAGTGAACATCTATTTATTTGGTAATGTATTGTATGCTCACATTTAGTCGTGTTAGCCAGATAATTTTCATGACTTGTGATAAAGTATTATATTGGACATTGATGGTTCGTGCAATGTTTGGTATACTACATTGTCATTAAAAGTTTCGTTATGAAATTAAAATATACTGAGTTTATTAAATAGTTTTTGTATTTGCATGATTTCGTTTATTGTGAATTGCATTTTTTAGTAAGGATAGCATCAAAAGTATGATATCATATCATGGGTAACGTTAATGTTGTCACTAATAACATTGATTGAGAAGGGTTTGAATTATTGGGGAACGATAATTATTTTAAGTGCCAGGGTTACATGTTATACGTGTTTGACTTTATAGACAGGATATTAATACCTTATCACCCCACCCCCCAAACACACTGTAATATATTATGTACTCGTTTAAAATCAATACATTAAATGTTAATATCAAATAAGCGAATTGACAATGCATAATTACAATACAATATTTATTAAAATATGTTGATGAATATTCGCGTAGTGTTGTTCCTTTCTTTACTTTGTTACTAATGCTATTCCTGTAGAGATATGCACATATGCAGACAATTATTGAAAAATTGGTATATTCATAAATAGATTAATAGTCAGAGATAGATCGATACAAACAAAAGCATGTAGATAAATAAAAAGACAAAGAGCAAGACATACAAATAAAGAGATATAGAAACCGTAAATTATGATTGCATGATTTAGTGTGGAATAATGGTGTTGCATTTCTTGTTTACAAATTGTCTACTATGTGTAACCGTGTGTATGTGTGTGTGTGTGTGTGTGTGTGTGTGTGTGTGTGTGTGTGTGTGTGTGTGTGTGTGTGTGTGGCAATAACATGTGCTATGACCTTGCGTGACATACTAGACAACTGTGATAAAGGGTTGTCTTTTAATGCGAGTTTTTTTTTATATTTTCAATTCTATGATGAATATTTAACCATCAAATGTAATTTCGAACCAAAGAAAAACTCTCATATCCAAATGCTCAATATCCGCGTGGAATGCAGACTAGAAATATTATTGATTCAGCGAATTAATGTACAAATAATTTATCTGGACGAAGGCACGAATATTGATACCAACAATCATCTATAAATAGATCGATCACACTACACAAGAGCCAATCGTCATAATAAGGATGTTTATCCACTAACCATCTTCTAAAGGAATTTCAGCTTGTTTGGACTGAGTGAATAAGAATAACAATGCCATTTATTGTTTCAAATATATTTCTTCAAGCTACAATTCAAATATTAAAATAAAAATTGCTGACCAGCAAGCATTTATACATTTTAAACTCAAGCATGCAGTAGTAGTTAAACAACAAAATACAGTTTAGTCTATCAATCCAACATCAGTAACAATACATATTGTAACACACGTGTTGTATGAATTGTACTTGATCACAAAATTAACAATGTCCTCATCGCCGCAATTGAGTAAGATGGGTTTCGAGAAGGATTCGTGAGAATTGCATTCGGATTAATAGGATGTCAGTGTTCTTACACATGTTATTTCTTCTCGTCGGAGTGGCAACGTTTCAAATGGGTTTAAGGTAGTAAGGTTTGTCTGACCCGGAGCTATGGCTTGAAGTCGACATATTACATGGCTGCAAAGACTCGATTTCGCATGAAGTGTCAAGATCCATTTTAACTTTATTCAAGTCATTCAGTTTTGCTTCATCAATGTAGACCGACTTCTTCCGAGCAATGTTTGCTGTTCGTAATAAAAATAAAATATGTAAATGCACGATTTTGTGAATACGCTCTTTACTGTATATTGCGAAAGACTATTGTAAATAATTATTGATAATGAACGATATTATAAATCAGTACAAATTCATTTGAGACCACAACTGCAAAATAATAACTATTTATCAGAAATTTACTTAGTGTGCTATTTTTCAAAAACTGTACATCGACGCCGTATTTATGCACCAGTTTCCGATTTAATGTTTGCAATGTAACTGTAGCAAAGTTTGAAATTGGTCAGTCCATGAGACATTTTGCAGTCCACGTGTATGCCACATTATTGTAATAATGTTACTTTTCAAAGAGGAATGCTATGTACATTAGAAAAAAATCTTAAAGATATTTATCATAAACGATGTTATTTCTGTCGGTACATTGCGACACATGCATTTAATTTTAATGAGAATATATATTCTTGAAAAAGAACAACTAAAAATAATTTTAAAAATAGACAAAGATTATCAGATCTATGGATTAGACAAAGACTATGTCAGAAATACAGAATATTTATACACACTACGATCTCATCAAGCTTTATACATTGTAAGCGACACAATGCTACTTAAGACTTACACACTATACCACAGTTCAATTGAACTCAATTCAGTCCCTAATGCCTAAATCAGCACCTCTCCAGATTCAATTCCAAGGTATCAGATATTAATACACACACTTTTGTAAATGATAAAGGCTTAGGTATCACTTACATTGTTGTTATAAATCAGTATTTGTTTTTACAAATGCACCTACATCTCTATAGGTAGTTTGTCTGTACCCTTGTATTTCTATATATCTATAAATTCAATAATAGTCTATCCATGCTTCCGTCAGTCGGTCTATCTATCTATCTATCTATCTATCTATCTATCTATCTAACTAACTATCTGTCTATCTATCCAACCATCCATCCATCCGTCCATCTATCTATCTATCTATCTATCTATCTATCTATCTATCTATCTATCTATCTATATTGTGCTTAAATATTGTCCAACAAAAGTGTTTCACGTAAAAGACATATTGTGTGCATTTTGGTGTCAAATTGTATTGTTTCTAACTGAACAAATGTCTTCCAAGATAAATATCCCATTACAAAAAGCAATATTGTGTTTATCCTGATGAAATATGCCAGAGTGTGTCGAGTTGTTCAGAACATTATGCACAAATCCTAACACATCAAACATAATGCGGTTTAACTGATGTACACGTGATTTAACATTATTACAGTTTACTGCACACATTCTTTATCGTTCCTGCTAATCAACAGTAACATTTCTAATTTTTATATTTATTTTTTTCTGAAATGTATTTCTACTAGACTTGGATGGATGTATGATCATTTAATAGAAAGTGTTATGTAATAGAAGGAGATGCGGTGGGTAGCAGTTATATACAAACTGTCTATTTTATTGAATGTTATGAGAAACGATTAGAGATAATTTACTTAATTATCCTTAATAATTATCTCTAATTATCTCTAATAAGAAATTAGTAGTAAACGAATTTTATATATTTGTCTTCTAGTGACTGCCAGGTGGAAGTACTTGTTTTAATGCTACGAATGCAACTCCAGGTATATCTGTTTACAAAGCGTTTATCGTACTGTAGAAAGTCTATGTACTAAATATAAACCGGGAATATGAATAATAATACTTTTACTGTCACTAGAAGAGGGACACATTGAAATAATTTGCAACTGTATTCTATAATTATTCATGGAACACATGAATGATGTTTGCGTGCTGTATTTACCTATTTCGTCTTCGTTCTCCTGTATTTCTTCGTAAACGTGTGGAATGTTTGTCTGACTGCTTGCAGTTCTGTCTACATCAAATACGGGACACTGGTATGTAGCCATTTCCTGTTGTCGAGTACGCTTTGGTTTTTCATATATTATTTTACCTGTTAAAACACGTTGTAGACAAACTAATCAGAGCGTGTACGTTTTCATTATAAATATATTACAATAAAATGCTCACAAAAGAAATGAAAATATTCAGAATGTTTGCACACACATATGCTCATCTGAATGATGGCAACACTACTACCTACCTCTTTTAATGCAGGCAATAACAGTTATAATGATGATTATGATAATGACGACTGCCGTTATACAACCAGCAATAACGTCTGTCTCCTTTGAACCAAACCCGTTATTGTGTTCATCTGTTGAAGGATAATAAAAACTAACCATAACCGTGCTAAAGAATGTAAGATACCAATTAAACAAATAACAGTCTTGGTTACGTGCAATACTAATTTACAGTCTTTAACAGTCTTAAAGAAGTGTGAGTTACACTCTGCTTCATTGCCCCAAGAGAAAAGCAAGCTTCAAGGATACGTATTTATTTTAATTTAAACGAATGTGAAAAATATTTTGCTCGCTTATATTTTAACTAAACAAGTACGAATGTGATTTGATACATGCTTCTCTCAACATAAGAAGTAAAATGTAAATGTGTTTACGAATTTTATTAAAAATATCGAAATGAATGTTTTGAATGCGTTTGGCAAATATTACAAATAAAGTATGTATTCCTGTAAACATATTTATGAAATACATTGAATGAATTTTAACATATAAGACCGCTTTTCATCTAATAATGATGACTTCCATTTTAAAAATAAAATAATTTATCAAATGATTAATATTATATTTCTATACACATAATATCACAAATGATAAAATGGTTTTAATTATATTCAAATGGTTTCTGGAATCAATATTCGGGACATTTTACAATTTTAAAATAAAAAGACACTTGTCTTGCAGTATATTTTGTGGTACATGTAAAATGATGAAACAAATCAGCACATTATGTGCTTTCCGATTGTTTTTGCTTTCATATCTTAAATGCAACTCACCTGCATTTAGATAAATTCTCTGCATCCTTAAATGACACTAAATATTTACCTCACCTGCTTTTATATAAAGATTAAAGAACGTGTGGTCACTGCCCACTTCATTTGCTAGTTCAAGTCGCCAAATTCCGCGGTCTTTTTCTTTCAAATGGAACAGTCGGATGTAAAGGTTCAGGTCTGGGGCCGTGCCATTTACAGTGCATACGCACTTGTCTGTAAGGGATATGAGGCTCTGTATTGGTTTTAATTTAGTAATTCCACACCTTAGTGTAAGAAAGGTCTCTCCATTAATTTTTAAATCGTCAGAGCGTCTGCTGATTTGGCACTCGGTGATGTCTGCTGTATGTGCTCGAATAAGAAAGTGCAGGAAGTGGTTTTCTTCACTCAGCGTAAATGTTTCGGGAGAACTGTAAACAAAGTCTGGTGCACCTGTAATTGAAAAAATATAGACACGTACTAAAATGTCAAAGACTTTAGTGATTGTTGAGACAGAAGAGGTTCTTCTATAGAGTCTATAGGACTGCAGATCAACATTACCCTCGAATTGTAGGGATGAATTAGCTACGTATCTATTTTGTTTTCTAAAAAATGTTTAGAGCCAAGTTTTAAGGCTGGATTAAAATACACCAGTACAAAATCGTCCATATTCCTGTTAGAATTTTTCTAATGCACTGTTTGAACGGTACTTAGTGTATAATTATAAAATCATAACACACACACACGCGCGCACGCACACACACACACACACACACACACACACACACACACACACACACACACACACACACACACACAAGAAAGCAACAGAAAACGAGACGGAAATATGACATTAACGGATATGTACATTTGATGAAAATAGATATCTGATTTTGAAAACATTCCCGTTAGAAGCATGCTAAATAATTATAATTCAATTGCATATACTTTTTCAAACTTTAGTGCTCCCATCACTATAGACGATTAATCATTGCAAAATGTCAACACTTGTTTGTTCTTGAAAAAAGACAGCACTGTATTAATAACAAGTGTAATCGTGATTAAAATAAAATACAATAACACATCTTGTCATACATGAATCGTCAATCGACTGGAAACGAGTGCAGACTTTGATCAGTAAACTCACATTCAACCAGAAGAATGGCAGACATATTTCTGGTAGAACCGTCTGCTTCACATCTGATGACTCCGGCATCATTGCAATCGACAGCAGGAAAATGGTGATGTATTGTTCCATTATTATAACTTGCACTCTGTAGCACTTTATCTTCCCTATCCAATATTCGAACCCTGTCGGGTGGATTTCCATTCTCCCAAGTGCATACAACTTTTACGCATTGTTTTCTGATGACAATAAGAGGGTCCAGTCCATAATGTCCATTCACAGTAAGACTGGTCACACGTGGTGGGACTGTGGTAATAAAGAAGAGGACCACATTAGTTCTTTGATAAGAAGATGACGATGATTGAGTAGGAGTGATGTTCAGCCCAAAGTTGAAAGAATTACATATATATGCTTGCGTGCGTGCGTGCGTGCGTTCGTGCGTGCGTGCGTGTGTGTGTGTGTGTGTGTGTGTGTGTGTGTGTGTGTGTGTGTGTGTGTGTTGCTTTTGTATTTCTTTATATCCCTGTTCTCAAAGTAACACTAAATATAGAATATTCGAGTAAATCTTTATTGTAGTTTAGAAAATGCAATGGGAAAAGCAGATAAATGTTATAGTATTATTTCATAATATGTTGATTTTTATTCTTTAGTAAACAACGTCCATACGATAAATATATTGAAATTTGCCTATTTTACGATTTATAATGTACACTTACCTTCAGTGACGTCAACGAAAAAATCAGTATAACCTGTGCCCACTTGGTTGGTCAATGTAACTGTCAACCGTCCACTGTCCTGCTTGGTTACGTCAAATATTTCTATGTTCAGAGTGAGGTCTGGTTCCGTGCCATTCACGAAACACCAGCATTTTTCTCGTAAAGTCCTGGAGGCCCGACTAGCGATTCTTTCGCTTGCGTGGGTAAAGCATTCATAATTAATGGTTACTGGTCGTAACACCATCTCTTCGTCGTTGTATTGCTCTACATGTCTGGTAATCTGACACGATGTTATATTTGCCGAATGCATCCTGACTGGTAATCGTACTTGGATATTGTGACCAAACGAAACGGCTAGCTTCTGTAGCGAGTTATTTCCAAAGTCTGCAGGACCTGTTTAACGAGAATCATTTTGCTTTCTAGCGAAGTAATATATTTCACAATGTAACAAATGCTGCAGTTCTACAAGTAAGATTAAATAGTAAATACTTCGAAACTGTTGGCATTTTAATTGTCTCTGTTTTCTACTTATTAAACAAAAACTAATAACTAATCATGCATATTCTGTATTCAAGAAACAATATTGTAAATTGATGCAGTAAACAAACTAATAACATCTTCTTGCGTAATGTACACATACAATCATTCCACAAGCAAGTAAGCGTCCTAAACGTAACTATGATTGCTTTGTTCTTCCTGAAAGTTGCTATTATACATCTAGCAAACATTATTTTGTTCTCATTCTTATATTGTCTGCGTATGTACGTTGTATTTTATTGTATATTGTCGTCTCTCAGCAAGTCATGCCACACTAGTGTGAAAATTAACACTTAAATTAAATGTATTGTGCTTATATATTTGTGCGTTAGTTTTAATGACCATTTTCTACACAATTCTCATGCATTTTGACTGTCAAGAAATAAAAATTATGTAATTACTATTTAGTCAGCTAGTTTAAGATCTTGTGTATTGTACAGACTTATTTCACAAAGTATAAACAATAATACATAATTTAAAATACAATATAGGTTAATATAAATACTACTCAACATCAAATATCAGCACAGACAGTAATTTCCTTACATTCAACCAGTAATTGCGTAGTCAGGTTTCTCTCTGAACTTCTGGCCTCGCAGCTGATAACGCCAGCGTCAAGGCAACCAATAGCACTATATGTATGAGATACACTGCCATTGTCATTGTACTTGCTTGCAAGAATGTTCCTGTTCCTGTCCAAAATGTAGGCATCTACAGGTGGGTTACCTTCTTCCCACGTACAGACTACGTGTACATTCTGTTTCCTGATGACGTGGAGAGTTTGTGGGTTGACATATTCGTTCACAGTTATGCTTGTCACGCGAGGAGGGTCTGCAGTTACATGAAAAAACAAATAGAGTGTTTTAAATATATAATAAGTATATGATCGATTATATTGAAAGGTAAACAATTTATGTATACATGACTAGGAAAGATATACTTTTCACTGAACATGTAAGTGTCAACAGTAGATATAAAAATAATAACAAGAAGAAGACGCAGACGAAAATGAAAACGCCGAAGAAGTAAAAAATCACCATATCATCAATATAAAATTATACTTTTACGCATGCAACTATTGCTACTGTTTCCACTACTGCCTCTATTGCCACTCTTACTAATATTAATAATACAACTGATGTTAATCTAACGCAGGGATATTGTGAATGTCACAATGAGTGTTGATATCAGAATAGTCAATTATAGCACAACTGAGTTTGATGAAACGGGGAGGACTGATTTTAATCATGTCTACACCAATATCGCCATTTTGTAATAAAAAATGAGTGTATAAACGATCTAATAATAGCAAAATTACAGTTTTCTGAGACTGAAACTTGATTTTTAGTAAATTGGTGTTTTGATGTGTGTGTGTGTGTGTGTGTGTGTGTGTGTATGTGTGTGTGTGTGTGTGTGTGTGTGTGTGTGTGTGTTTGTGCGTGTGAACATGTAAACTGTCTGATCTAAAAATTCAGATCACCAATTTATATCTCGTAATGTAAGTTTGTTACATAGACACACATGACATACACCATTGATGGTTGGGTGGGGCCCAGTTTTATTATGTCATGCCAAGGAACGTTTTATTGGCTGTGTATTTTGTGAGCGAGTATCATGAAAGAGAATAAATGGACGAACAGACGAACGGTACAAAACAATACAATTTTTACATAAATTATAAAAGTTATATATGTCTGCGATTTATTTTCGGTGCATTAGCACATCATTGACCACTTATTTTTCTAGCTTAGAGCAATATTAAATATAGAAGAAAAATGTCAAAGTGCAATGCTCATCAATTTAATCAAATCGAATTAAAATAGATTACAATGAAAGTAGAAAAAATATATTTTAGATACCTCAAAATATATGGTGATAAATATGATAATGAAGTTTAAGTTATTTGAAAGAAGAGTTGTACTATGAATAGACAAACAGACAGACACAAAAATATTTGAAGCATGTGCATGTATGTGTGTGAGTGTATCTGTGTGTGCTAGATTACATATACATTAAATAAGTATAAGTTGTGCATAAGTGTTACGTTCATTGATGTAGTCTACAGTAAAAAACGAAGTGCTCATCTGAGTACTGATCTCAAGAACGAACTCTTGCTAAAGTCAGTGATTGTGCTTTAGTGTTTGTGTGAAAAAATATTTACTTCACAGGAAAGAGTAAGGGGGAAGAAGGAAGTCATTCCTTTGATAACTTGTTTACTCTCTCTCTGCCGAGTCATTGCCTGCTCACTCCCTTTAACGCTCACATTCAAGAAAAAAAACTCCCTTATAATCAAATTAGGTCGTTTGTTTTAGCAATGGCTGTGCCTACTTCTACTACTGCTACTACTAATGATTAATATAGTAATGATTATAATAATATTATTAATAATAACAATATGAATGTAGAGGAGAAAAAGAAAGGGGTGTAGTTGAGAAAGTCTTTACTAATATAAACATAAGCACAACCCTTGTTAATAGTATCTGTAACTAGTGCAGTGTTGGTTCTTTAAAACTCTATACAACATTTAACATCATAATCCTCTTGGCCAGAATGAACCGACTTTAACCTTTACTTGATTATTTTCTGGGTGAATATTGACTGCCATACACTGGAAGAACGCCGAGAGGAATTAACAGAGGTCTGATTACTTATTTAATAATTATAAGTCGAATTTGTTAGAAAGATCACGTGAATGAGTGTATATACAATACATAAAGTCCCAATCTTAGTACAAATACTTACACATAATTATAAATGAAATATTATCATCTGTTATTAATTGCAGCTGGTCATCGAGGGCAGACCACGTCCACAAAGCATTGTCTGACCGGTCTAAATCTTTCGCGAACATAAATGGACCTGACGCCGACACACAACTGCAGAGGGACTTTGCGACGGCAACAGAACATTTCCTGTCTTTTAATTGAATGTGACAACGACGCGATGAATTGACCTCAACATGTATGTCAACATTGTTGAAGTTGCCTCTGCACGTCATTACATTCAGAATAAAAGTAAAATTGACAAAGGAACTCTCCGCAAAGGTGATCTTTCTGCCGTGTAAAGTCGGAAACTGAAAATAGGCACCTGTAGAGTAAAGTTTTAAACATAAATCTTTGTAAATGCTGGATCATTAAAATATTCCTGACCTAAAACAGCTCCAGAAAAGAATTTGACCCTATCCCACCAGCCTAGAAAAATGTGTTACGCATAGTGTGTTACATAAGTTAAAATATTTAATATTCGACCCATATTTTAAATCATTTATTGCACATATGCGGCAATGTCCAGTACAATATTTTCTTTATGCAAGAACGCAAATAAGCCACACACACGTCTCAACAATACCAATTTTTTGAAAGTATGTACCAAAGCAAATGCACAGTACTATAGGTAACATTTAAAAATTAAATTATGCAACTTCATTAAATAAATGTTAATCAAGTACACATACACTCTCTTATCTATATTAATTGTTTCTTTTATATACGGGTTTTCCCAGCCTTGCCTATTTATTATGGAGGCTTCCATTAAGGATTATGGTTAAAGGCTGATGAAATACCTGTTTACTCATTCAGAGAATATTGGCCAGTTCACAGGTGAAGGTCATGCCAAAAACCAGATACTAATGGTCATTTGTTTTTTGTGTGATGACATAGCGCTAAGCTGTTAGTTGACCCTTACCTCATTGATAAAATGACCTGAATGAATTGGCTCGCATTAGATGCGTGCACTGCACCCGACCTACAGGGGTAAAATAGAGAAGCTGTGTCTGTTATGACTGCACCTAAGAAACACATAGTGGTAATACACTTGATTTTCTCTGATCAAATTTTTCTTGTTGAATTGATACTATGTATTTTGTATTATAAATGTGTGTATAATATTCTTGTGAATTTTAATGCTGCTGATGTTATTATACACTTCTCTTACAGAATCTAAGTGGCATAGCAATATACACTGTAAAGTGGTGGGAAATGCCATGTGTATGTAGTTGTATTACCATTGATTAATTGTTATCACAGGGGAGTTATCATGCGCTGCATGGTCACTAGCTGAATTGTATTATGAGCAACTATAGTGTAATGAAGAAAATAAATATATATTGTAAATGTTTTATACATTTGAATTTCAATGTAATATATGAATTAGTGAGATTGTAAAGAGTGATTATCGCTGCTGCCACAAAGCCCATATAGTCACTATCACCACATGAGGCTGTAATATAAATAACTAAGTAATTTCATGTGGGAATCCAGTTTGCTAAAGCGTGGAACCCAGAATGAATCGCAGATCGAGCAAGCATATGTTGAGCCTTATCACAGCCCTGCTTGAACTGCGAGGGACTGCAAAGGTAGTAACATGATGTCAGCATGCGTCTGATGAATGGCAACATAATATGCTTTCTGGACAATATTAGAAAGATAAGTTATAGAAACAATCAGAAACAGACTCTTAGGGTGTGGACAGTAAATTGACTTACCGAGTCGTGCAATATAATTCTGTTATTCGTGGAAATAGAATTATTCATTTTTCTTGTTTTCAAATGTAATTTTATTGTTAATTCTTATTGTTATCTCACCATGTTATTACATAAGTGTTTGTAATTGACCGTGATTTGCTAACTGGGTGCCGAACGAGAAATAAAGGAATAAAGAATTATACATATTAATCTATAAATAAAGGGGAGATAACATTGTTAGCAAAGAAGTCAACTAACTTATCCGGCTAAGTGTCATGAAAAATTATGTTGAGATTGTGGCATTTGATGGGAGACAGGTTAGGCAAGTCCAGCTGTCACGAATGTTAGGAATTATCTAATAAACTAATATTGATAACTGGTGCCTAAATTAGGACAGGGTCTTTAAATGAAAACCGGACATGTGACACAACTTAAAAATGTTAAAAGAAATATACTGCAGTAGTGTTCTCTAAATACAATGATAGATATTATATTATTAATGGCTACACTCTCAGTGTATAGTACTCATTCTCAAAAAATGCGGATTGGGATGAAAAATCAGAAATAATTTATTGAATTAAAAAACAAAATTATTATATAGTATAACATATAATTACAATTAGAGGAAGCCATTGAAATATATTGTATATTATACAGGTACAAAGCCAGAATAATTATAAAAGTGAAAATTAAGGATTCTTCGCTTTATTACATCAGCGACAAGGGTTAAGTCATCGTAGATATGAGACTTAAGTTGATTTAATGTACATTAATGAATTGGTCTATTATGTAAAGAGTTTAGATTGATATCAAAGCCTAACAGAGAAATATTATTATTCGATATATTATTATAATTGATTATTTGTGTGTATGTTTTTGTGTTTTTAAGCTTCTAGTCAGATTGGAGTGTTGATTGGGGTAAAAGTGTTTCTGTCGTGCTGTCAACAGGAAAACACCTTTGATCTATTTACGGCCATCATCTCCTATCTCGTTTTAAAAAAATTCAAGGCAATGACATCAGACTTTCACGTGGTAGTTAAATTAAAATTAATGCAATTATCGAAAGTATGTACTCCTGTTATAAATTGCTCAAACATTACAAAGCTGTAAGATATATAAGCAATATGTCAAATATAAAAAAGAAATAATGCCTGCAGCTGATGTCTCTATTTCAAAAACATGAAAATGTAAGCCTACATATTCCTTGCCTCTTAGTCTCTGTACTATAAAAGTTTTACAAACAAAAAACAAAAAAACAACAACACTGTTTTTTATCACAATGCAAATGCGAAAAACTTTCTTACATGCTTCAGTAGTAGAGCTGGCTGATCTTAATATCCGTAGGAAAGCACATACAAACGTAAAGTGACTGTAAACCTTATTCTCCATGTGGAAATGTTAAGTACGATTTCAAATATTCAAGGACTTCATTTTAAATGCAAGTAAGAAAATTAACTTAGAATTTAATACTTTATACGTGTATTTGCTTTCCTCTCTACTTGTTATCTTCCGTGTGAAATGATTGCTATGTGATTGCTATTTGATTTAGAAACCGTATTGGTACGAATCGTTTATAATGAACCCGGAAGATTTTACTTTCTTATTTATGAAAACCTCCATCTTGCTTCTCTCCCCTCCTGACTCTGTCACTACATCTCTCTCTCACTCTCTCTCTCTCTCTCTCTCTCTCTCTCTCTCTCTCTCTCTCTCTCTCTCTCTCTGCACTTAGCTTCACTTTAATATTTTTAACCACTCCTAATGATATTTATTGTTATTTAATAAAATAAATTACATGTGATTGATTTTTATCCAATATTTGTGTACATTTGATAAGAAAAACAAACGTAGATAGATAGATAGATAGATGTGTGTGGGCGTGCGTGCGTGCGTGTTTGTGTGTGTGTACTAGTTAACATATAAATGAATACACATATTTTATTTGACAGCGTACTGTGATAATCAGTTTGAATAGTTATTAAGAAGTTACTGATAGTGTCTTTAAGGAATCATGATATGGTCATGGCATATAATAGTTGCACACATGGCATATAATAGTTGCATATAATAGTTGATATTGTCCATATGTTAATGTTCTTCAAAGATTTGTCCATATTAAATTTCCTAGCATTATTAGTGAAAGAACATAATGCCCGTTTATATTAAAAGAAGGAAGGATGAATATAATAAAATGTTAAAGGAATGGTGAATATAATAAAATATTAATTTATGACAATGTGTAATTACTCATACACAGTAATTCGAAATACGCATTTTGTCTCAACTTAAACGCGTTAATATTGAAGATAGGACCAAGGGCAAGAAATCATCACACTACTGTTTTCTCCACACCAGGCAGACTGTATACCTATGCTGATAAATAAATAAGGTGAGCTACACATTACATTACAGAAAACCCTCATCTGAATAGCACACTCTTTACTTTCATCACAAGCAATAACATTGTTATCACTTGTGTAGCAGTGGTGGAGAAGATGAACCCTTGTTCTAACAGAGTTATTGTCATGGGTCGGCTGTTATGAGAAAAACTATCCTCCTGATGCAAAAAATAGGAAAATCTCTAGTAACACCACGTGGAACATGACATCATTTCTTTTAAGTCAAAACCGCTATGGTTTGTTATTCCTGCCAATCCAGAGACAACCGTTGAGCATATTGACCTGCATTACTAGCATTTGTTCTGAGTATGCATTAATTTATCCAACTTCTCCATCATTTGTTCTTTTTATTTCAATTCCTCGAATTTGATGAATAACTCAAGAATTGCCAACTTTCTTTTTCCAATCATTCCAATTATCATTCTAGCATCTGTTACTCCACCTAAGAAATATAAACTTTATAACACTCCATCTACCGTTTTGGCTGTTGTGAATTGTATCTCTAATATTTGTTTCAGTCTAGAAATATTTCAAACATTTTTGCTATTGATGTGATATACCTGTGTTTTAATAAGATGTATTATGTGAATAGTGTATTATTTCTACAAATGTTTAAACTAAGCTGTTCATATATTTGTGTATTAATCAAATTACATTGATTGGTGTGCTGAATTTATTTTGTTTGTGTGTGTGTGTGAGTGTGTGTGTGTGTGTGTGTGTGTGTGTGTATGTGTGTGTGTGTGTGTGTGTGTGTGTGTGTGTGTGTGTGTGTGTGTGTGTGTGTGATTTTCTAATGAATAAAGTTGCAGGAAACCATAAGTTGAGACAGGAATGTAAGAAAGAATGGAGTTATAAAGTGATACACAGGAATACTTAGCGTTTGTCCCCTGATTATGTTTTCAGAGATAAATATGCAATTCACGTTTTATATGAACCTCCTGGTTTATTGCTTGTAAACCGCTACAACTGACCATGGGAACAGAAAGTAAGTATATTTTATGAAAAAAACTGCAGTCTACTGATGTGTGGCAACACTATTTGTTGACTGCCCGAACAATTTCTATTGTAGAGAAATTGTTGGATATAACTACATTTAATATTTTGAAGGAGTTGGCACGGTGAAAAGAAGCGCCTAAGTAGTGGAACAGTGTGCGAGTGAAACACATGGAGCTGATGACATTGAACTGAACCTTAAACTATAACCATGTGACAAAGTGTGTGAAGGGCTGTTAAGACCATGCTGGATCAAGTTATGCAAGACTATTATTTATTTATCTATAATAAATCAATTACTGTTCTCTGATACGACTATCTTGTGATTTGTATTGACTCGATTGTTTAATTGTATTTATGATAGACTGTGTAATCATAAAATTATCCGACTTTGGTTTCTTGGAAATACTGATTGTAAAATAAACACAGTGCATCATACAATGTCACATATTAATACACCACATGGGCGCAGCTTAGTTCAAATATGTGTATTAACAAAGGTTAATTCATGTAGTACATTTCTACATGAACACAAGTACAACATCATAATAAAATGTATAAAATGTATATAAGTCCATTCTCTCTCAATCAGTCAATTAATCTCACGACTCAAGCTAACAACTGCTTTCAAGCCGAACTTTCTTATTCTATTTCAAATTCATCAGTGATTAAAGTGTAAAATTCTCTACAGCAAGTGAATTCTTTATTCTCAGCCCATTAGTTAGTCTTACAAATGAATTTCATTGGATAATAGTAAACTGCTCTCTCAGTTTCATTAGGTCAGCATATATTCTTGCCTCAGGCTATTTACTTCAAACACAGACACTTTATTATTAACACCATAAGAAGTGCCGAAGATCGGATCACTCTGACAATTTAGCTACTTATATAACAATTAAACTTAAAAATAGGGAGAGGCATATTTATTGTCACATATAGATATACGTATTCTCTGACATATATTGCTATCTCCGAATACTCTATGTATGAAGTTGCATATTGTGAATGACGAAGTGAGAAAGACAATTAGACAAGCCAATTGGCCCTATGAAGAGCTATTGGTCATTGTGAAAAAATGCAAAATGAGATGGTATTGGCATGTCACATTAACAGAGCTTGCCAAGACGAATATGCAAGGAGGGCGAATGAGAGAAAGACGGGAAAAGGTCGGAGGATACTATCTCAGAGTGGACAGGAGCGGTGCAGTAAGATTATATCAGAGAACAGAATGGAATGGAGGAAGCTAGTTGTCAGGTTATCAGTCATGCCACAAAGGTCGGCAAAACTAAGGGATAGATAGGCAGACAGACAGACAGACAGACGGATGGGTGGATGGATGGATGGATAGATACATACATGCATAGTTACATAGATAGATAGATAGGTAGGTAGGTAGATAGATTAATCAAATCAATGTATTTTTTATCTTCTAGCACTCTGCATAATTCAGTTTAACAGGTAAAAGATTTCTAAACCGATCACCTGATCTTGTTCATATGTTGACGAAACAGTAAAATGATTTTAACGTACGTGTGATATCACAAAGAAGCCGTCACGGAAATCTCATAGATACAATAATGGGGTAAGACGACGACTTTTCAACGTTGATTACATGTAGTCAATAACCACACATATATACACATACAAATAACACGCGTGGTCTTACACTGATTTATATAGACAAAAACTTATATAGGTACATATATACACAAATTACATGTGCAGTTCTTGCATACATACAAATTACCACTTAGAGACACACACACACACACACACACACACACGCGCGCGCGCGCATTAATGCTTAATAGACCATGTACCTATACATATGTATATCGTCCAATCGAATTTTCATGCATACCAAAACAAAGCATACATTTATTTCTAATCAAATTCTTTTAACATCTCCAGGGACACCCTTTCAATTTAGTTAACACTCAATGCCTTGTATGTTATTCTTCTTTTCGTCTACCAGACACGTTTGTATAAGGTGAACCATTTTATAAACTGGTCACTAACTATGATTTTTATGCTGACGCATTGCCCTTTTCGCACAGAAGGTAAATATATATGTACGGAGAGAGAGAGAGAGAGAGAGAGAGAGAGAGAGAGAGAGAGAGAGAGAGAGAGAGAGAGAGAGAGAGAGAGAGAGAGAGAGAGAGAGAGAGAGAGAGAGAGAGAGAGAGAGAGAGGCTATATTTAAAAAGAACACATTTTTTTGACGCTAAAGAATAACTAATCCTAGTGTTTATGAGCATTAAAACATTTAATATAAGGTATGTGCAGTAGGTACCATTACAAATCACATGACTAAGTTGACTGAGCATAAGAGACATAAATTCTTTTATTAAAATATATTATGAATTTGTACGAAACAATAGGAAATACACTCAATTACATGTATTTGTGTTCGGGAATTCGTTTTTAATTTCTTTCTTTTTACTTTATTTTTATTTGTCTGCTTACTAGATTAAACTTTAAAATATACACTTCAAGTCTTTCTTATTTGCATTTAGCTATCTACAACAGCTTTCTTTGTTTTAAATAATTTTATATTTATAGCAACTAATAACAGGATATATTTCATTTAAATCTTGTATCCACTCATAACAATAGAAAGTTGGTTGTGAACATGTAAGGGAAAAAATCACCCTCACATTGGATCTATCTATCTATCTATCTATCTATCTTTCTATCTATGTATCTATGTATCTATCTATCTATCTATCTATCTATCTTACTCTCTCTCTCTCTCTTTCTATCTATGTATCTATCTATCTATCTATCTTACTCTCTCTCTCTCTCTTTCTATCTATGTATCTATCTATCTATCTATCTATCTATCTTACTCTCTATCTATCTATCTATCTTACTCTCTATCCATCTATCTATCTGTGGCAAGGTTCCTGTCTGTTGGTTGCTAATTATTACATTATGCTACATATTCATAACTAATACACATAAATAATAATCATCTCATGCAACCAACACACGCAGTCACCCGACAGGGGTCTTTTGTCTTTGCGGTCACGAGAGCGACTAGGTCAATCCCTGGAACAGTCTGCTAGCTAATTAACTATCTGTCCAAGTGTTACCGTCTGCGTTAACAGACCTTAATTGAAATATTACGTCAATCTTGTCTTTAACCCAGCCCCCCCACACACACACACATTAGCTCTCTACGATGGTGGGAACTACCCTAAGCTTGCACTTAACCGGCTTTCTATAGTCGTTATGTCATTGGAACCCCCACCCATCACCATGCACAAGCGCCTCTCCATCAGTGTAATGAGAGTGGATAGTCGTAAATTCAACAATTTTATTAAAAAAATAATTTAAAAGTGTTACAATTAATGTCGTTAAAATTATACACAAAGCAATTTATCAGAATCAGAAATCTCATTAAGACACATATAATTCAATTAGTTAAGAAGATATATGATGTTAAGAAGAATTTTACATCCAAAGAAGGTCAATATAATTAGTTTAGCTTATACAAGCACCTAATGTCAATAAGTAAACTAAATATTAATTTGTTTAAAGCAATATAAGAGATATAGATAAGAATCAGAAGTGGCTAATGAATTTAAGAAATCACAAAAACATGTACAGATTACATAGAAAATTCATGGAAACAATTCACCTGGTTGTGGCCTGTGAACAGCAATCTTGCTCCTGTTTGAATTGGCTGGCCAGTTTTTGCATACAATCACGTGAATGTTCATGAATAGTCCATGTAATAACACACTACACAATTCTTCCTACTGTCACTGTATGAATAGATGCTAGAGTTATTCATAGCTTCAGTTACAATATAGCTTCCAACGGTTGTTCCTTATTAGTTATAACAGTTATTGGAAAGTCAGACTGACGCTTCTTGCTGCAGCTCTCCGCATAACCGGAATACACTACACAATTCTTCCTCCAGTCACTGAATGAACAGATGGTAAGGTTGTTCACAGTTTCAGTTACAGTATAGCTTCCAAACAGTTGTTCCTTATTAGTTATAACAGTTATTGGAAAGTCAGACTCACGCTCCTTGCTGCAGCTCTCCAAATAACTTCCTCTTGATGGACCCAATTCCACGAGCAAGTGCTCTTACTGGCTGTCTATGAATCTCTTCCACTTAGAGATACTCCTCGTCGTAAAGTGTCCTACACTTCTCTAGAATATGACAGTCACAACAAGAATTCCAGCTGCTCTTGGACCTCAGCACTCTTCAGAAAATCCAATGCAGTGAACAATTTATCAACGTAGAATTAACTTTAGTTTCGACACTCGAATTATCCAAACGTCGACATAACCAGTGTCGAGGTATGCGACGCTTGATGGCAGCACGGAATGACGTTTCTCGACGCTTGCACATCAACGGGAATAACGAAGATGGAACAAGGAAAAAATACAAACGAACGAATGAACGAACGAACGAACGAACGTACGAACATACGACGAACGAACAGCTTGCTGACTGTGACAGAAGAATTGTAATGGCACGCATCAGTCTCATGTTTCAATAAATTGTAATCTGTACTTTTATTCTCGTTTCCTCATTTAAAATTACATTTACATTTGTTTTCTTTGTGCAAACGAGAATAAAATGGCAGAGCTTAAATTCATTATGACATTTACGCATAATTTAGACAGAAGTTAAATGAGTATTAAAAATCAGTTAAACAAGTATTAAAAATCAGTTAAACAAGTATTAAAAATCAGCTACAATAACAATCTCTATATCGAACATACCTTTCTGTTCAGCGCTAACCACGAAGCCGCCAAGCGGGACTCAGTCGTAACAAAAGTATTACGTATCCAGTTTTTATTTAAAGACCCTGCTTAGGATTTTATGGGAAACTTTAATTTACTGATTAAATTAATTCCCTCTCTTCACCCTAAACAGACTAGTTGCTCAAATTATCATTCGACTAAATTAAAAAGGTGTCTCTGTAGTTAAGACGAACAGATTTACGAACTGACAACTTGCGTACAATAGCCGGCTTGGAAACCGTTAAAATTCTCTTAAATTAATATGCATTCAAAACATTCATTTAGCTCAATCAGCCCCCATCCAAACCACGATTAGGTCTATATGCATAAAAATTACTACGAAAGAGGTTTTTAACAAAATAAAAATATGAATTTAATATTTAACATGAAACGATAACAATTAATTACGAGCACGAAGTCTAGATTTAAACAGTAGCAAATAAATCAGTGCCTATAATGAGTTACAGTCAATGTTTATAGAAAGTTAATCAGCCAATAGTCTTTTTGCTTCAGGAGGACAGAACGTTACTGTCAGGATCTTCTGTAAATCTCGCCCGGATCCCAGCTAAATATTAAAAAAATTAAATATAAGAAAGAATAAGTGAGAAAACTAGATCTAAATATGACAGTTTAAAACAAGCTTGTACGGATTTCGCACGTATTGCATAAATGAAAGCGTGGACAGGATGTTTTTCTGGGTCAGTCCGGAAGTCTGACCTGTCAAATAAAAACACGTAGGAAGATGAATGAAAG
Organism: Sinotaia quadrata; assembly: GCA_028829895.1. NCBI lineage: Eukaryota > Metazoa > Mollusca > Gastropoda > Architaenioglossa > Viviparidae > Sinotaia > Sinotaia quadrata. The sequence continues at coordinate 127,621,151 of CM054179.1, read as the reverse complement.
CGGAAGGAAGTGTGACCTTAGCGTAGGAGTTGAATGGAGAATGGAACGGAAGGAATTCTGAAGTACCTATCCTTCCTATGAATGAAAGCGTGGGTGGGTTGACCCTGAGGTCAGAAAAACAAAACAAAACAAAAACTATAAATAGGGAAAATCTCCCACTCACTTTGCTTTTTTCCACACAAGGACACCCTCATCGGATCCAACGCTGATAGAGTGTCGGGATGGCCCAGTTTTAATAACTGTTAAAAATGTATATGTATAGAACAGCCAGAAGGCTTGAAAAGAGTGTATCATTACACTATTACAGTTTTTCTTTAATCCTTGGTTTTTCGCCGAAAACGAAAGGTAAGCCGGCTGCTTTTACATCACTTTAAATTAATAATTAATGTATAGAATGTCATTTGATAAAGAATTTATATGTAAAACTAATTCATTCTATTTCAGGTTAGTGACATTGTACTCAGAGAAATGATTAGCTTTTAATTAGTAAATATAGGAAAAATTATGTTAGTAGTCTCTGAGCCCTTTTATATTATATATTGCAGGATTTTTATTTTACTCTTTGTACGAATCTTTGGTTGCTGTGTGATCAACCTGAATCTTTGGTTGCTGTGTGATCAACCCGAATCTTAGATTGCTGTGTGATCAACCTGAATCTTTAGGTGCTGTGTGATCAACCTGAGACGCTTCCTGCACTATTCAACTCCTCCCAGTTAAGTAACAAAGTACTTTGGCCAGGAGTGTGCAACGATACATATTAACTCTAAGAAAATTGGGAACTCGACCGAACTTTATAAAAAGAAATCATAGAGACTCAGAGACAGTTAAGGAGAAGCTAATTTCTCTGATTAGATTTCGAGCTTGGTGCTCATCGTAAATATAATTGCAGTATATTGTTATCTCTTTTAATTCGTTCTTTATTTTATATAAATATTTTATTAATGTTCATTGGCTTTCTGTCAATTCTTGTTCTTTTCGCTTCGTGTAAAATTCATTTATTGTAGCCATAGCGTCTGTCTGTCCATCCGTCGGTCTGTCTGTCCGTTGTCAGTATGTTTGTTAGTCCGTCCTGTTTATCATTTAAATGTGATGTTCGAACCTCTAGGGGCTTTACACGAGCCAACGGAGCGACGACTTCAAAAATTGTTGTGTATTTCGTGACGTCAAGTAGCGAGGTACCAACAGTTACTCATCTGTACACTTGAACGCCACGTGGTCTCTAAACTGGTTAGATCTGGTCCACATCACTCTGACTCATTGCTGGTTTTGCCTATAGCATCAACAGTCAACCGTCCCCTCAGTTACTGCGCTAAAGATGTACTTGGCCAAGAATCGTTAATCAATGGCGGCCCAGTTCTATGTCATCGTCCGACCAAGGTTAACACAACGTGCGCCAGTAGAAACGTAGGCAAGGGATATGAAGACATGCGAGTCGACATATGACCCAAAAGAAGGTTCAAGTAGAACAAGAACCAAGAAGAAGTAAGAACCCACTCTGGAATAGAAGTTTTAATTCCTATGAGCGGTTTGCGTTTGTGTTCACAAACCCAAGCACGTGATCGATATTTAAATGTTCTGAATTTAGAATCTTCGACTATCGTGTCATTTACAATTTAAATATAATCATATTTAAAGATACAGTGCCGTTCACATGTGTGTTACATTTAACATTACATGAACGTATGAATTTCCAAACATTTACAGCATTAAAAATTGGAATTCACACAAAGGAATAATTCAAATTAAGCATGAGAGCTTTATAAATTAGCATGAAAATTATATGCAAGGAAACAATTTGAATTACAAAGAATTCGCAACGTGCACAGACGTTCTTGCGGCACAAGTGAATTTAAGATTTATACAAATTAAAGATAAGAAAAAGTTACAATAATTTATATACAAATGAAACTTTTAGATTTGTCATTTTACTATCGAATCACGTATTTCTGCTAGAATTGCGATAATCCTGCACAAAATACATACATCAATTCAAATACAAAATACAATTAACAAATGCAATAATATTTGTAAGAAGCAGACGTGTTACCTCTCAAAAGTAGATTACTGCTTCAAGCAACGGGTTCTCTAGCATGACTCTGCAATAGGCGGTGACTAGCTAGGTAGCTGACATGTGTGTCAACCGGGTCTGTGGGTGCGAGTGAGAGTTTTGCCGCGCGTTATCGTATTTATCAAACCGTATTGAACGCATCACGTGACTGATCACATGGTATGCTTGTTGATTCGAACTTGCTGGACAATGGTCCAAAGTTACATAATGCGTTTGACCTCTTTGCTAGCTTCTCGATACTGGTGCAACATGGGAAAAGCTTTAACAAAGAATTCGTTCAAAATTTGATTTTGAATCAGCAGAACTGGGTTAGGAGTTCATGACACAGAATTTGCCAGAATCCGTCACAAAGAGTAACAAGAGTACCGGTCAGTTTCTGGTCAGCCCCTATATACTATTCTAGAGATTTTCTGGAAGGTTCTGGAATTGATAACCTTTCGGGGTTTTTCCAACGGTTTTTCCGACTGGCCACAGTGGACCGCGCAACGCTAAGGGTAGGGTAACTCATGGCTAAATTTATCCGTGTTATGCCAGAATCGCTGACCCTTAACAATCTCTTCCCGTCTTCAGGAGATTTTGTTCCGCGTTGTTTGTTACAAAACTCAGCACACTGAGACTTGCATGTTAAAACTGAGCATGCAATTTACAAGAAGAGATAATTAATTAAATATTAAATTAAATTAATTATTTGAGTGCATTAATTTGCATTTTTCCGCCACACTATCTATCTATCTGTTTGTTTGTCTAACATTGTGTGCTTTGTATCCAATGCAGCATCAAAATTCAAAGCACTTTAAGGTACACAAAGGAAGATTTTAGGCTAGATGGATTTCATCATTTTAATATATGTGTTAAAAATAATGACATGAAAATCAAACGATTACATTGTACTGATGTCTGAGGAAAGCATCCTACAAACGTTCATAACATTTTCAATAATTATTTATCATAAGAGCAATAATTATATATAAATAAAAACCAGATATATAATTTCATTTTTGAACTGATCTACAGTGAAAAATAAGAAATTCCAGTAATACATTCTTCAGTTCCGTTTTACCAATAGCTGGTTAAATTTCGCCTAATAACTGTAATATACAAAGAGGCCATACAAACTAATAACCGTAAGCGTCTATCTATAGAATGTATTGAGCTCATACAAAGAGGACTTTTCAAACTTTTAGATATTAACTCTCCATTTAAAACGTTACTTTGATGTAGACATACCTAAAAGTAATGAAAAATATAAGTGAACTATGCTTACATTTTAGTCACACACTGTATTTTATAATACTGAGTTTATTAGTATGTCACTGAACTACAATTCTTTATATCAATCTAGAACTGTGATATATGACTTGAATGCACATATCATGATGTGTTTGGTTAGTAAATTTTATTTTTGAAATACCAAACTGAAACTTAAGAAAATACGTAGGTTCAACCTACAAGCCTTTAACGTGTAATACCGTACTATTCCACTGTATACACACATTTGTTTTCGTATTTATTGTAAGTCGATATTAAGAAATCATTTATGAAATCAATTCACTTAGGACTCTATTACACTTTTCTGAAGAACGAAAATAGTGCGTCCAAAAATAAAATCAGGGTAGTTTTTATCATTGCTCAATTGAAAGTAGCCTACACAACAGACACGTAAGTACATGAAAAAGAATTATAAGTAGAACATATATAATATAGAGTACGTCGAAATATCTAATAATTTACTACTAATACAGGAAATTCCCGTTTATATCATTTCTCTAGATAAAGAAGGCTACAAACGGTGGAGGCATAACTTCTTAAGGTAAATTAATATATAATAATATTTATTTATAACTAAGAATAATTTAATATTATGAATTACGTTTTGTCTAAACGAAGGTCACTTCTTAGAACACTTTTTAATTTTAAATTGCTGTGTATTTTCAAGAACATTTTAAATAGGCCTGTAAGCGTAAATTGAAATGGCGGTAATTAATATTTACACTCTCATATTTTTTTTAGTTGAAAAATCTTTCTTTATTCGTGCTGTTCGCTAGTACAGATTTCCGAAAGATTTACTGTGACACGATAACCAAATTCCTAATATCAAGTGACAGAACAATACAGTAAAATCTTTTATGGCGAAAATCGGAAACATAGTGTGAAATGGACTCCAAGGACATTACCAGACGACTCCAGTTATGTGAATGGATGTGCTAGTGTCAATGATTATCTAATGAAGATGATATTAAAATATGAATTAATTACCTCTCCACTTCCAATCCGTCTACAATCATACACTAGGTCCACGACAGGGTCTTTGTCTTCTGCAGTCTGGGAGTGACTAGGTCAAGCCCTGGGGTACGTCATTAATTACGTCTCCCACCCCAAGTGTTACCCGTCCAGATAACCGACTCCTAACTGAACGAATCTATTCTTCAGTCTCAGCCGTTACCAGGCCCTCACAATTTCTCCCCTATTAGGTGACAGACTTGCTCTAAGAAATGTGTCGCGACTGTCTTTGTCAAAACGTAAATTACGTCAATTTTACGAGCCCCCACTGTCCCCTATACACATTTACCTCAGTTACGTAATTGAGTGAGCAAGTTTTAAATTTAACAAAATTTATTAAAATATAAAGGAATAATAACAAATTAAGTTTAAGAAATTTCAAATAGGTTTCACATAGGCAGAATCCGAGATTCACAGATCTCATGAGAAAAATAACATGTTACTTTAGAAAAAAGTGTATTCTCTGCTATCTGTCTCTTATAACAAAATACAATTTAGTAATTCTTAATTTAAAGAAAAAAATGAATGACAAATTAAGTTTACAAGATTTGAAATTAGAGATTAAATTAGAATTTCTCCTTCAGAAACACATTATAGAAAAAAAAGATTATAGCAACATTCATAAGAATTAGAAGACAGGAAGAACAATACAAGAATTAACAAAAAATCACAGAACATTTACAGGTTTTCATGAGACAAAACAAGGATTTAGATCACCTGATAATTTGCGTGCTCCCGGCCAGTATGTATATCCATAAATTACAGCTTGCTGGAACAGTTCAGAAATTACCTCAGGTCTTTAGTGTCACGAATGTCCGAATTCACACATGTCCCGAATTTATCACAAAAAAATTCAGTTCTGACTCAGAAGTCAACAAATGACAACCAACGTAGATCAAACATCAACGCTCCAGGTTTTTCTCTGGTCCTGACATGTGCGCTTATCCCCTCAACAGACAAGACTTCGTAAATTCGTCCTGATCGCCCCTTTTCAACAGCGGTTGTGGCCAGAGTCGAATTCCTCGGTAAAGCCCTTCGTTCGGATCCTCTTCCACTTGTGTGTGCGTTACAGTAGGCTTTTCTTAGGCGTTACTGTAGGCGTCAGTAGGCGTCAGTAGGCTTCATGGTAGGCGTCCTTCAGCTGTAAATATACAAGTGAATTTTTGCCACGCATCAGTCTCATGAATTTAAATATCATAAACCTGCAATTTTAACATTAGTTCTCATTTAAATTCTTTTTACATAAGTTACTTCCTTCTTGCTAGAAAAAAAATGCAGTTACAGTTTTACAATATTAATTAAATGAAATCCATAAGTGCAAATATAGAAAAAAGATAAATTTTATCTATGTACAAAACATAAGTTTTTACCATCTCAGACAATCTGTATGCTTTTAATCATGGAAGGACGAACACGAGATCTCCTGGTATGACAGATGAGCTAGCAGCCCCGAGACGGCCTATTTAAGCTATTCGCAAAATTCCACGTGCTAATCTGCCCTAAGGATAGACTCTTTACTCTCTGCTCGACTATTGTTCGATAGTTTCGCTTCAGTGCGTCTGCTGAAAGGCTAGCTTGTTAGTACATGCGGTTAGCTCCTTAGAAGCTGCTCGATTTGAGATCGTTGTCGCTCTCCCCTGACGTCATACGTCTCTGTTACGTAATCGTAAGTGTCTTCCCTTCTCATGCGTCTGTGTGCACCTGACTGTAAGTGGTTTGTCTGTCTTTGAATCTCCGACTCTATTGTGAGACCAAAGTGTTCCCCGTCCTTAGAAGTACCGTCGTCACTGTCTGCCTAGAGATGCGAGAGTGTTTCTGGTAGATTGTTCTACCCCTGTTGAGCATCCACCCCCCCCCACACCCTGGTTAAGTCAGTTCGCTTCTAACCGACACAAACATGTGTGTCTCTTTGTCCTGGCTACCTAAGACAGTTACTTCAAAGACTTGTTTTTCTCATGAAAGAATTTCTCTTATCACGGGAAAACCCTTTCTAAATATTAAGAAAAGAAAAAATAAAATAATTTAAAATTTAATATTTTACAGTTTGCATTTTCTGCGTCACACATAGTTTGTCAGTTGTATTACAAACCCAAAGCGAAGTTTTAAGACGTTTTTCTTCAGTATAATTTACAGATCGTTACAGATCGTGTTTATTGACGAATAGGTGAGCGTGAAAGAACTATTGATACATATTTTTTTGGATATTTTGTTTGTATTAGTTCTTCATTGTCAAATCGGTGTGAGATGTCGAAGGCGCCACGATTTAGTATGGATTTTGAACTCTCAGCATTCAAGGCCACAGCCTTATGCAAAGATTCACCGCCAACTACACAGTTCTTCATATGTAGCAGTTGCATTCGATGTATGCTATCTTTTTCCTTCATGTAAAATATTTATTAAAGTTAAAATTGACCTGATCCGAATGGGTGTGTCCTATACTTAAGCTAATACCGAGTTGAGCATAATGTACGTCACAGTTGTGTATTTAAAAACAAAACTAGCTAAAGGATAAGCTTTTATATCCAAAATTTAATAAGGTTAAATGTAATTATTACACGTGAGTATCAGGGCTGTCTGCGTGTGTGTTTATACGTATACGTGTCGTTTACACACATGTACACACACACACACACAGACACACACACACACACACACACACACACACACACACACACACACACACACATATAAGGTTAAATGTAATTATTACACATGAGGTCTGTCTGCCTGTGTGTTTATACGTATACGTGTCTTTTACACACATGTACACACACACACACACACACACACACACACACACACACACACACACACACACACACACACACACACACACACACATATATATATATATATATATATATATATATATTACCATACTTGCAAACACGCTTAGTGACATATTGTTGACCTGCTGATTGTGTGCTTAAATCGAGTGTGGAATGTGTTGCATTACTACAGTGTGTGGTATTCTGTTGTTTAATTAAACTGATGAAATTGGGTCTATATTAATCACATGTACTAGTATTTGTGAATATATGAATGTAATTCATTACTCTTTATTTTTTTCTTTATCCAGTGTTAACAAATACATCGGAAGGCATGCAAGTATTATACTTTTTTTTAAAAAGTAGTTTGATATAAACATTAAAAAGAAATTACAAATGTTGTAGATGAAATGACAGTATATGTTTTATCAATACAAAACAATTTGATCATTCTTCACTAAACAATTGTTTTTTCTCAAATTTCACAAAAGCCATTAGGTTTTAATGAATGATCTCTTGATGCTATTTACATTTTGAAAATAACTCGTCGAAGGACTAGCTTTAATGCTGACTTACATTTAAGCGAAGAATATTATAGTCTTTAAAAGGAAAGTATTAATCGAATCGTTTTCATTAAGTCTTAATAAAAGCAGAAAAAAAAGCCACGCAAAGCAATTACTATCGGGATTAGGCAATATATCCAACTTTTCTCTGATTGAATTATCTAGTTAGTTGATGTATTGCGATGTGTCAATTCAGAGTACTGGAATTATGTAAGCTATTTTGATTATATTGTAAAATGTGAAGTTTGATAATATTAGTGTTATTTCACTGATGTTAAACCGTATACTTTATACATTTACATAGAATTGATACATTTTCATTTATGAACATGAACTATGGCGCTGTAATGCAATGAAATCGTAATAAAATAATATATGCTTTCATTGTCCATATTTTCAGCAATATAGAGGATTTGTTTTCTACATGGTACTTCTTCTATCAAATGTTCCACTAGCACAAGGTGAATAAATATATGGCATTTATATGGCAGTATTATAGCAAATTGTTTCGCATTCTCTCTCTCTCTCTCTCTCTCTCTCTCTCTCTCTCTCTCTCTCTCTCTCTCTCTCTCTCTCTCTCTCTCTCTCTCACACCATCTCTCTTTTTATCTCTCCTAGCTTGCTTTCTCCCTCCTTCTCTCCATTCCTGCTCACCTCTCTCCTTCAGATTCTTTTATTTATTTTTAATGTTTTTTTTAAATCTTACATTGCATTTTGTCTCTTTCCTCGAATCAAATACTCTCAATAAGAAATAATTTATTCGATAGCACATTACGTTATTAAACTGTCATTTTTGCATCTTTGAGATGTAATACGGCGAGTAACACATATGTAGCAATTAACATTTATATTATATGTGTAAGTACACAAACCTTTAGTTACAACGAAAAGATAAAGACTATAAATCATTATATACAATGTAGTTGTCATACCTTTTCAGACCATAAGTTATCAAAAAAAAAATAAACGTACACACAAGAATGCACGCGCATTGTGTACCCTACAACTCACTTTGAAACATTGTGTTTTTTACAAGACTAAACTAAATAATACATTATTTAAGGAATTACATCGAGATGTGAAAACGTGACAAGTGTAAAGGGCTCAACGTCAACTCTGACGTGCACATTTGGTGAAGATCTGAGCAAAGTTCAGACGACTGTATATGTAGATCACGTGCAACGTAACACATCAAAGCATGGTAAATGTTTCTTTGTTAATGGACGTATTTCATTTGATGAATTTATATGCATGAAAGACTATAATTCTACACAAGCCTAATATATTTAAATAAATGACCATTTTTTATCTTTCAATCGATTTAGGTGAAAGAATTGACTCATTTAAATAATTATCCTTATAATTATATTTTTAAAATATATATAATTAGTTTTTTCAAAGTATATGAATTAAAATATACATTCATAAATGGACATCATTATTATTGGAGATTAATTTTATGTCTTAGGGAAGGTTTATTAACTAAACTGTAAATGGTTACAAACATATTTTAATAATCTAGTCGCTGAAAATGTTTTGTCAAGAAAGTGTCATAACCAACACGGCATTTTAAATGAATCATATTTACAACAAAAGTTTCACATGCAAGTAAAATAACAAGCAGACATTTCACTAGATAAAATAACTCTTACAAATACTAAAATACCCAAGTACCATTATACTTAAACGTCGAAAGTGTTGACCTCCTTACCCCACTGGCTTTTCATATTCCTCATCCCATTAGGCTCATCTGCACCTCATAAACACTAACAAATATTTTTTGTTAAGTTCAAAGAATATTTTAAAGAAAACATTGATTAATGTATGTAACAAAGTTATTCAGCACTGTTACAAGTAATTCAGTGATAGTCAATATATCACATGATAAATAATCAATGACTATCGAAATAAATGATGATCATGATGAACCAGAATCTGTAGAATCAAATATCTCATTCACTTAACAAATACGTCACATCAGAGCTCTACCCATCATATTTGACACCCGTTCCATACAATTAACAATGCAGAAACAGCAAATTGATCTAATGAAATAAATAAACAGATATTAAGTACATATTTAATTGTACGTCTTCATGTTACTTAGGTTTCAACGGGTACTTTGCAGATCTAGAATTACAGTATATATTTCACTGAGATTAAGGGAATTGTAGTGATTCATTCTTATGAACTTTTTCAATATCCAACCTTTCTTACAGATTCTACAAAAAACATTTTGTTTATTCACTAATCCCACACAAAGACTCACACCACCCAGTACGACTCACCTGAGTGAGTTGCTTTCATGAAGTGCACATTAATGTAAGTATATATCCGAAAGTGTTTTCATACATCTGAAGAAAATTAAGAAGTATTTAATTTCCGTCAACAAATTTTGTTGCTAATTACACCTGATGTCCTGTCATCTAACCTTTTAACAAGACTGGTTCACAAATATCGTTCCACGTCTGCGACTAAGGTCAAACACACAAACACACACACACACACACACACACACACACACACACACACCACACACGCGCGCGCGCACACACACATACACACCACACACACACATATACACATATGCACATTGTATATATGTACTTTTTCGCTTTTATTGGAAACTTAATATACAATAAACGAAAATAACTTTCGGTCAAATGCAAACGGTATCATGTGTCTGAAAAGCAAAGGTTTTGTATTCATATTACAGCGTTACTGGCTTCATGCCAATGGACTTTAAATGGTTACAATTGCAAGACTGTTCCTGGTTACCTCTTGACTGGCAACGTAACCAATACTCTCATGGTAAACATTCCAAACACCAACGAAATAAATGCTGGCAAATATTGGTGTGACATATATGGATCCGATACCAAACAGATGACATGTGACATCACTGTCGTTGGTATGTCTTTCAATTTATTGCATAGCATTCCACGCGCAATTTAAACACATTATAATGTTTTAATTATATTATTGTTAAATTTCCAATCTTTTGATCCAAAGGCGTGTATTAGATGTACACTATTTACATTTCTTACAAATATCCTAATGTTCGTACCGCAGTTCTATGTTAAATCAATGAAAAAAGGAATGAAATGCTAGTGGTTTCTAAATAAACGAAGTAAAACATAGAGCCCTTTCAAAAAAAATTATATATCATCTGTCTGATTATAAATGTGCAAACAAAGACAATGAATAAGATAAGATGGGAGAGATAGTCAATCATTCTTACAGTTGTAATTTTTTTATACAGATTATTGTCTTGACGCACATGGTATTTGCTAGCCTATGCAAGTAATCAGGTTACCAGAGCTGAAACGTTGGCTGATGGATATTTCTTTTACTGAACATGACAGTTAGACTGACGGGGTGGTGGTGGGTGGTGGTGGTGGGTGGGTGGGAGACAGACAGATAGATAGATAGATAGATAGATAGATAGATAGATAGATAGATAGATAGATAGATAGATAGATAGATAGATAGATAGATAGATAGATAGATAGATAGATAGATAGATATGTAGATAGATAGATAGACAGATAGATAGATAGATAGATAGACAGTGTCACAAACACGGGTGTAGACGTGAATGGGTAATGCATAGAGACACACAGGAGTTGAAGTTGGGTTTGGCTTGTTCGATGTATCTCCAAAAAGATAAACTTGTGAGACATGTGCCAGTAATAATGTCGTGTCAAGATGTTACATAGACACACATGACATACATCATTGATGTTTGGGTGGGGCCCAGTTTTATTATGTCATGCAAAGGAATGTTTTATTGGCTGTGTATGTGGTGAGCAAGTATCATGAAAGTGAATAAACGGACGAACAGACGAACGGTACAAAAACAATACAAGTACAAATTCTTTTGCCCCTCTAAAAAGTAAGAATAATAAGTTTGTTTAGGGGGGGAAGAATTAGATCGTTTATTATTTAATTTGGGGCACTACTCCTTCACACAATGATTAGTCAAACATTCAACATTCCAATGTCATACACTCTGTGGGAAATAAAGAGGAGATGAAAATGATAATATTATAAAATGCAAAATTAAAATAGATACACAATTATCACGCAATAAATGCCATCACTTTTATGAATGATAATTCATATACAAAATATGCATGGGTTTACCACTTTAAGAAATTCATGTTATATACAAATATCAACAATGAATAATGAATTTCTATTCACAAAAATAATAACAATTACAATAATAATAAAATTCCTACTCGATCAAAATATACAATTTAAAGGATCCTATTCCTAACAGTTCTAGGTGCGCTAAGATTTTAAATGTTCATATTCCTAACAGTTCTAGGTGCACTAAGATTTTAAATGTTCATATTCCTAACAGTTCAAAGTGTGCTTTTGCCTGTAATTTTAACTACTCACAGTACTGTCAAAGTTCCAAGGTCAGTGTTGTAATCTCTGGCGTCAGTTATAAATGATGTTTTTGAAGAGAAGATGACACATCATAGCCTGGCTCACAAAAGATGTTTTAAAGAGAATTTGATACTTGTAGCATGGCTCACAAGATGTTTGAAGAGAAATGATGTAATCTGTTGCGTCACTCATAAGGGATGCTTGAGAAGATGGTGCATCTTAGCTCATTCATAAGAATGCTCTGAAGAGAGGTGACCTACTCTGTTGTGTAACTCATAGAGGTTGCTTGGAATAGAAAATGATGCATTACTCCTTTGGATGCTTAGTGAGAAGACAGACACCTCATAGTGTATGTACAGGGATGACTGCAGATCAAGGTGCTGTCTTAGATCTCCATATGTGGGTAGATTTGTGCTTTGGCTGGTGCCATCTTGTTAATTGCGGTTACTGCATGGTTGCTGTGTCGACCGAAAACCGACGTTTAACATTACCGGATGATTCATCTAGTGAAGTGTGTCCTCACATCCTATCAAATGCAGAGGTCTTTGTGTCCATTGAGCATGCAGGCACTGTCCCTTCGACCGCAGCATAGAGAATTCAGACAAGCTCAGACAGGGAGACGAAATTGAATCTCCTATCATTTATGCATGCAACCCTGTTGTATAATTATGCTGTCTTGAAGACTGAACTGATCACTCCGCCAGGTAGTACTTAATCAAGTTACCTCAATGCTTAATACTTGGTGGTCAACGAGATGAAAGATGGGTGGACAGATATATTTCCAACTCTCCTCAGTAAATCTCCATATACATAATAGGATTTTACCCCATAATTGAAGATAATAGCTTCAAATATATGTCTCCCGTGTTCATCAAACAAATAGAAAATCTTCTTCCTACTAGCAAAAGACTGCATTCTTGGACAAAGTTGCTGGTGCAAAACTTGATGGCACATGGAGAGAAATGCTGCTTTGTCGTCAGTTGGATGCTGCGCTGCATGACATGAGATCATAACAGCAGGCACGTGTCCCAAAGTGTTCTCAGTTGTTAAAATAATTATCTCTCAGATGTTAATGTCTCTCTGATGGTATATGCTCTCTCTGATGAATGGTATAAATCTCTCTCAGATCCTAGAATTCAGTCCAACATATTTATACAATGTTGAGAACTGTAGAACCTTCTAGAAGGTTTTAGTCTTGCGCCTAACATTTCCACAAATTCACATGTTTAAAAAGTGTGCATCTCTCTCTCTCTATATATATATATATTTTTACAAAACCATACTTAAACATATATGCATCTATCTATGAGATGATATACAAATACTAGGTCTACATACAGTCTGTCTGGGCTAGTTAAGATTATGTATTTGTGTTTAGAAATTAAAAGTTATCTATACATTAGAGTGTGAGGCATTACAAAAATCGTGACCTTGACCGTGATTACCTCCCTTGGTTCATGTTTTGTGTTCATGGTATGTACATGATTTAAGTGAAATAAAATAGTAATTATGGGTCTCTCCATCCCTGTGATAGGTAGATACATTAATGGATGGAAGGATAGATGGATCGATCGATAGATAGAGAGAGAGAGAGAGAGTAGAGAGAGAGAGGAGAGAGAAAAAATATGTTGAACAATGTGTATTCTGATGTGCGTTCTTATTTGTGTAGAAATTTCGTCTGGTACCACTGTAGAAATATTATCTAGCATTGGAACTGGAAGAAGTGATGCATACACAGGTAATAATAGTGTGAATGGGTGTGGTATCTCTGATTGGTTAATGTGTGACAATATACATATTTTAATAAGTATTTCTCCACAATCAATTGATCCGCTCATGCAATCATAAACCATAGCCACTACAAGGTCTTTGTCTTTCGCGGTCTGGGAGTGACAAAGTCAAGCCCTGGATACGTCACTAATTACCTCCTTCCCCAAGCGTTACATGTCCAGGATAACCAGCCCTAGCAGAACTATCTCGTCCATCTAAGAGTCATTATCTTCACCCTCACATTACCTCCCAATTCGATGACGTTCCTATCCTAAGAAATGTATCTTTTAGACAGTCTTGTCGTCGTTATTACGTCATTGGCAGAGCACCCACCGTCATATACACATTTAACCCTCCAGAAATAACGAGAGTGGATAGGTAAAATAATAACAAAAAGAAAAGAAAACAATAATAAATATTTTTACAGATAGAATAACAATTGAATTACACTCAAGGCGAGGTGTTAGAGATTCACAAATCTTTCAAATGCTTATCACACTAAACTTTAAATTAAGAATATTAATCATGTGTTAATTCCCCAGAACAATTACTAGGAGATTATACAATCAGAAAAAATGATTACTTTCAGTACATTGCCTAGAACAATTACTAGGACTTCAAGTAATCAAGAAAAAAATGTATCTATGCTTCAATCAAGAAATTGCCTATAGAAAAAGAATCAGAATCAAAGATTACAATAATCAAAGAAACAATTACATATATATGACACAAGCATAAATACAAATTCACCTGATGTATTTTTGATTGCTGTTCTCTGTCTACGACCTGACATGGTCCGCTGGTGAACAATGCTGGCTACAGATTAGAAGCCAGGAAACAGTTTTTCACTTCACTCTTTGCTGGAATGTTCAAATAGTTCATTTCTGTCAAGAACTTGTTACACATGAATGATTCTTGTATTACACTTTTCTAAGTGTCCTGAGTTACAGTTCCATTTCAAAGGAATTCTTACACCCATATCATCTGTTAAGTTCATTATGCTCAATGCATAAGTCACTCATTAACTGTGTGGTATGTCCATTTTGTAAGCTTTCCTACTTGGCAGAAAACACCTTGTTACTTGTGAATTTCACATACCCATAATCATCTCCTAGATAGCACCTTTAGGGTTCGAAATACCTTCTCATCACAAATCTTCTATTTGTGTCACGCAAAACACCCTCGTGTCATCTCCAAGTAGTCCTGACTCGGGCGACATTTACTGCTTGCCTCTCCATTCCAATGTCTTTTTGATCAACTGGGAATCTCGCAGCAGCCTGGCAGTACTCAAGTGACAGTGCCTTTAGGCCAAGGTTGCACCAGGGCCAAGGTCTCTAAGTTGAGGATAAAGCTGAAGCTTTCGGTGTACTTGTACAGTACAACTGGCAATGGAAATTGAAGATAGAACTTTGAGTCATGGAACGTTTGACTTCTGAAGCTGTAAAATATGCAAGTGTTTGCATACATCAGTCCATGTTTTACAAAGTGTTAAATCTGTAATTTTATTCTTGGTTCTCATTTGAATTTCTTTACATGCATTTACTCAATTCTCTCTCTACTAGCAAGAGTAAAATTACAGTTTCAAGTCATTTTAAAAATACATTTGCAAGAAAAATACATCTAGATATTTGCAATAGGTAGATTTTGTTAATCATTATTTTTAAAAAAAATATTTACCATTTCAGACATTCCTATTTTGCCTCTTTTTCTGCAGGAAGTTGTATGGGACTGTGAAAATTAATTTTTGCTCAGTGTGGTATTTAAGCAATTTGGGTTTTTCATCGGGGTTCAAGTACCTTCTTACCCTCGGGCAAAACTTATGCCTTTGTCTTGGTCTTTTGTTGAATAGTCATGGTTGGCTGACTGTGTTCTAAGGGTTGGCATTCCTAGCTCTCCTCCTCTCTTGGTAGGTGTCTGTAAGAGTGTCAGATGTCACTGTCTCTCTGTGATGTGTGAGTGGTTATGTCATTAGATCGCTCTTACTGTGAGCGTCAATCTAACACTCTAGCTATGCAGACCACAGCTATTCAATTTACACTCTTTGTTCTTCTATTCCCCTGACTGGACCAAGGTCGGCTGTCCAAAACAGCTTATGAGGATTTATACGGCAAAATATAGGATTAAATTTTGTCATAAGTGTAGAAATAAAAATTCAAAATATTTAGAATTTATACTTAAATTAGGTTAATGTAGTAATCTGCATTTTCAGCTTTACAAATAGTTTTAAAGAAAGCAATTATTTAATAAATACATCAAAATAATCCAAAGACCTGTCCTATATTTTCTTTATTGGATGCACGTGAATAGCCAAAAAAAATCGCAATAGAAAATCCCTGAACAGACATTCTTCAGAGTATAACTGTGATTGACACATTAGGTGTGTTTCAGTTTGCATGTGTATGCATTGTTGAATGATGGGGAATTTTCCCATATTATAACAATTTTCATTGTCCTATTTAAATTGAACGTTATTGTAATTTGAATGAAGTGTGTGTATTGCGTCATGTTGACTTAGAAGTGAGGTCCTGAACAATGAGTGTGCATGGGGGTAGATTTACTGACTGGTGTTTGATGTTTGCAGCAGATAGGTGATCGAGTGTTTGTTGTTTAAGTTGTGTGGTCAATGGCCAATAAGCTAGCTAGATATTATTTTGTGGCTAGTGTGTTTTGGTTTACAATGGGAAGCGCTGTTAGAAGTCATTAGAAAGGCATAATCCGTATTAGCTCTAAGTAATTGGTCAGATCGAAAGTGTGTGTAATAGGCGCAGGTGTGATTCCAAGGATGATGAAAGACCCATAGCGAATTTTTATCTTCACTCCTTCCCGAAATTTGTCTTTGGGTGGCAACTATATGAGAGCATAAACCCTTGGCTGCATAAGGTAAAACGTCTTTGTATTATATGAATGGTTAGGTTTTATTAGGATGTTATATCCTATGTTTTATTTTGAACATGTTAATATTTCTTTCTTTCAGAGGCTTATGCCAAACTTAGTATTTATTAATAGAGCAATTGACTGGACACTTAGGCTTTGCAATTGTTTATGTGTCAGGGGTTTTGTTTTGTCTGCTGAGCTTTATTGGCTGATTGTTTGTAGCTGCCTATTTTTGACTGCCTTCATGGCTGATATAAACTGTCTGTTAATATGTGTCCCTGGCATGATTGGAACGTTCTGATCTATTATCGCGGTAGTCATACCCAAGTCTACCAGACAGTGACGTCATTCCAGCCATGAACTAAGTTCTGATTGTGAAAGTGACTATAGTGTAGAGAACTGGCTTAGGATGAACTTGTTTTTCTAAATCTTGTTATTTTTATTAAATGATATAATTCATTATTACAAAGTCACCCTGTGACAGATTTCTGACCAGAATTCTTGTCATGAACTTATGACCCACATCCGAAACTCGAATATCATATTCGAATTGAATTCCTTTGTTTGAACCCTAACGTCATGCACCGCATGAGGAAAACAATAGTGAGTTCATCCCTTGTTATGCAACTTTAGCCAATATTCGAGAAGAGTTCGAATCAACAACATACCTTGTGATCTAGTCACGTGATGCATTCATGCACTACAATAAATACTCTTGACGCGGTATATTCTTTACTCGCCACCCCAGACCGGCCGATATACACACGAGCACCTCGCTAGTCGCCGAAATCTTGCTGAGTCGGAAGGAACATAGAACGAAAGGAACCCAAGTCTTGTACAGTAAAGTCTACTTTAAGAAGGTAACAATTCTACTTCTTACAATGATATTGCATTTTACTATTTGTATTTTTGTATATGAACTTATGTATGTATTTATGCGAATTATTATAATTTCCTCCAAGCATACGTGATTCGATAGAATGACTAAGCCTAAAGATTTCATTGTATATAAATTAATTGTAACTTTTAACTTTAATTTGTATAAACCTTAATTCTCTTGTGCCGCAAAAAACGTCTGTGCACGTTGCAAATTTCTATGTAATTCAAATGATTCTCTTGCGTATAATTTCATTGTTAATTCGTAAAGCGCTCATAATTGATTTGAATTATAATTTGTTCTCCTTGTATGAATTCCATTTTGATGAAGTAAATGTTTGGAAATTCATACGTTCATGTAATGTTAAAAATAACACACATGTGAATTATATTGTATCTTTTATGAATATAAATATATTGTAAAAGACACGATAGTCGAAGATTAAAACTAAGCGCATTGTATCAGTCACACATGCTTGGTTGGTTTGTGAATGTAACCGCAAATCACTTATAGAACCACGCTATCTTTCAGATCGGGTTTCGGTTTCTTCTTCTCCTCTGCCTTATAATATGTTTACATATTGTTTGGATGCCTGATTGGTGAATGACGTACAATTCTGTGTCGCCATCCTTGTTGACGCAATGCTATGACGGTTCATCAGTGTGACAAGTCGGGAGACGACCAGGTTGCTGGAAACTACTTGATACGTGGAAGGATCGAACTATCTTTAGACCACGTTTGCATCAAGACTACTGAGAAAGATGAGTAACTAAACCGAATTCTGAATCAATCGAAAGTGCTGGCAAAAATAAACTCTAAAACAGTAATAGTCAAGCGAACTGAAACTTTGCCTTAGTTTAGATCTGAAGCTGTGTCTTCGTAATTGATTGTTATTGTTAAATATTAACTATTAAATTCTTTATTTGTTAATACCTCTTTCGTAGTGAATTTTTATGCATATAGACCTAATTCGTGGTTTGGATGGGGGATCGACTGAACTAAATGAACCTTTGAATGCATAAGGATTTAAGAGAGTGTTAACGGTTTCCAAACCGGCTATTGTACACAAGTTGTCTGTTCGTGAATCTGTTTGTCTGTACTACAAAGGCGCATTTTCATATGAGACGAAAGATAATTTGAGCAACCAGTCTGTTTAGGGAAAGGGGAGAAATTAATTTATCTAATTAAATTAAAGTTTCTGTAAAATTCCTAAGCAGGGTCTTTAAATAAATACTGGACATGTAACACACCCCATGGTATAGCGGCAACATGCACAGACAATATCTTTAGAGCTTATAGTCATTTTGGCATGTAGTTGCTTTGTTTAATTGTTAGTGGCATCTTATCTGTTGATATTTTTTTAAATAAAGATATTCAGTTTTAAATCAATGTTTGCTTGTTTCCCAGGTTATAATTATTTCATTTATCTTCGTAATTTACCTTTTATTTTACAGTAAAACAAGATGATGTGCTCACAGCGCTAATAACGGTGCTTGCTTTTTTGGTCTTGGTAATGCTCAGTTTAATTGTTGCACTACTAGTATATAGGAAAAGGTAAGAATAATTGCCATAATTCATATATAGATAGAAACACATAAAGATTTGCAGACAGAAGATCTAAGAGAGTATTGTGAGAGAAAATTGTTGATTGACTGTCTTAGATACAAGCATATATATGGATAGATAGATAAATAAGTATATGTATAAATAGTTAGATAGATAAATAGATAAATAGTTAGAGAGAGAGAGAGAGAGAGAGAGAGAGAGAGAGAGAGAGAGAGATTACAAGAACGATGAATACATATAAAATGAAATTAAAAGCAGATGCATAAATCCTAATACTTACACCAAATATTCATTACTTGCTACATTTGTCTCATTTAATATTTTGATTTGGGATTTCAGAAAGACAAACTTGTCACAGGAAAATAATGCAAGATCTGGAGTCAGGGAAAACAAGAAATTTATAATTTGACTCTGAATGTGTATTTGTCGCACAATATTTGTTCATTGGAATAAATCACTTGATGTATGAGAGCAGAAACGACAGTACGGAATGTATAAAGTTGAAAATATGTATACTGTGAATATATACGCGATTTGAAAGATGGTTTTATTGTTTTCTAGAATATTTACTTGAAGAGGATGAGATGTATACATATGTGTGTATATCATTTTTATAAAGACACGTAATTCTATTTACTGTGAATTATTCCCATGTTATTAATACGAATATTTTTTTTCGCCGCGTCAATTATTAGGTACGTTTTCAAAAATGTAAATATTTTTGCATTTCCTTGTGATAATAATACATGCCCAAATCGTGATAAATAACTGAATAAAGTAATACTATTTAGGTGTTTACTTCATTTTTATATCTTTTCTGATGTTGATGTCCTACTGAGAGTAATTTCCATTTTCATTGATCTGCACTAAGCGTGCCAATAATTGTGTTCATTTCGTGACGAATTTATTTATAAATGTCCAATGTATTTTTGGTCTCTTGGTTGTAGTCTCCATTTTCGGCCGTTGTGATACTCCTCTTGCTTTTACTTGCCAATACTTTGAGAACATCATGATATATATATATGCAGTATATCACATTCAATCATTATTTGCATGCAATACTCGTACTTATCTAAAATACTAAAGATAGGAGCACGCGTAACGCATCATTTTTCTGTGTTTTTCTAGTATCATTTCGGACCTGCTAGAAAATGTTTGATACGAAACAAACCGCAATTTGAGTTGAAGTAAATCTTTACCCATTGCTTGCTTGTGAGAGTCGGTTCCACGGCCATGACCAATAGCTATTAAACATAAATGTTCTGTGGAAATTACAATCCACAAATGTCAGTAAAATAGGTAACTTCCTCGAAAATTAACACAGCCAAATAACAAGAAATACATTATTTGTTTATTAATAAAGAAAGGTTATGAGAGATTGTAAAAGTACTTACTTTACTTCTAAATGGATGAAAATCTGTAAACGTTTCCCATCTATCTTAGCGTCATCTATGAAGGGTGAAGCACATAGAACAGCATTAGGATGCAAATTATGTTCACAAAGACAAATAAAGTGATGTTCAAGAAGACAGATTAAATTAAAGAATACTTACATGAAGTAACGGTGAAACAACAGCTTGCGGATTATTGGTTGTCAGAACAGCATATTGTTTTCGGGAATGAATGTTCGTGAGCCTTTGAATGAATTAACAGAAAATACATACTGAAATATCCAAGCCCCTGGAGTGAAAGTGATGTTGAAGCATTTACGTTTAAGTACCAGATGAAATAAATTCCTAAGAAAAAGAGTGCAATAACTGCTATTTGTAAGATACCATTCAATGAATATCTCTTGGTTGAAACCATATTGTATCAACATAGTATACATACATTCATGTAACCATACCTCAAGAATCAAAGACCAGGAGTTTGCCCTAACTGCCTGTAGCATTGTATATTGTGTATGTAAATGGAATAAATACCTAACGTCCAAAATGGCAAAGAGTAAATTATTATCGAAACTAAATTATTTCATAAGCAAACGATGTGACGCCACCTATAGAATAATATATGCTAAGTGACCATTATCTTACGCAATGATATGGACTTTCTGAGACGTGAATGTTGTGAATCACAGCCAATTCGTGTTTCTCGAGAGCTTTGTCCACTTAGTGACGGTATCTTTGCTCTAGAGTCTAGACACATTGCCCGATTGCAGACAACACTACACTTAAGTGAAAGACATAATTGTTACGTTTCCAGTATTTATTTAGAGACCCTGTTTAGGAAATTATGGAGACTTTAATTTACTATTTAAATTAATTCCTTCTCGCTTATCCTAAACAGACTGGTTGCCCAAATCATCATTTGACTAGCTTAAAAATGTGTCGTGTAGTGTGGACAACAGATTTACAAACTGACAATTTGCGTACAAAGCTGGCTTGGAGTCATTAAATTCCTCTAAATTAATATGCATTCGTTATGTCATTCAGCTCATTCGCCCCCATCCAAACCAAGAGTATCTATAGGTCTATCATGCATAAAAATATACTACGAAGAGGATTAACAATTAAAAATAAGATTTACTAAGTTTAACAATTTAACAAATAGTTAATACGAGCGCGAAGTCTGATTCTAAGCCTCGACTATTTAACGTGCTAAATGTCAACGAGAGAATTGCCTTGTAACAAAGTTCATTTGATTTTGGTACACCATAGCTTGTGAAAGTGGCCACGTGTTCGAATCCAGTCCAGATCAGTCTAACTCACTTGTCTTCCCTCAGCAAGGAATGCGTACAGCATAACAATGGAACTGCCTTTCAGTATCACGCTGAATGGAATGGTAAGTATAGACAGACGTGCAAACCTGCGCGTCAGCACTGTCTCGAGATGGTAATAGGACAATAGTGGATTCAGCTCACTCGTAGTGCTTGAACAAGGCTTTGTAGAACAAGGATAAAAAGCCGACCTGAAAACAAGAATGTTTTCGTAATCGTCTTGCGTTTAAGTTCGCCACCTAAGCAGGATTAGTTTTTAAATGCTCCGGCTAGAAATTCGACATAACGCGTCCTTTACAATTTAGATCAAAAATTTAATCTCACGCGTGTTGCATTTAACAAGCATGAGGTATGAATTACCAAATATTTACAACGTTAAAATTTAGAGTTCATACAAAAGGGACAATTCAAACTAAGCAAAGTGCTTTACAATTTACATTAAAATTCACACGCAATAATTTGAATTACAATAGAAATTCATGTCGGGCTCAGGCACTCCTGGCTCTAGTGAGTTTAAAGTTATATAAATTAAAGTTACAATGGGAAAAGAGTTACAATGATTTATATACAATAACTTATAGGTTTTTGTCATTTATCAACGAACCATGCTTAAGCTACTGTGGCAATACATAGCACAAAAATTACATACATAGTTCAAGAATGCAAAATACAATCAATAAAAGTGGTACCTTTAGTGAGAAGTCGAAATGTTATCTCAGCAATCGCGTCGGCTGTACGACGGTACTGTACTACGTCAATGCTTCTGGTTCTTGGAGTGACTCTACAGAAACGAGTTCCCCTATTTATCAGAATGTATAGGACGCATCACGTGACTGGTCACGTGGTATGTAGTTGGTTCGAGAATTTAGACAATGGCCTAAAGTTACATAATCTCTCTGACCTCTTTGTTAGAAGCTTCTCGATACTGAAGTATCATGGGAGAACTCTAAACAAAGGAATTTCAAATTTTGATGTTTGAAAAACAAACAAGTGGGTCAAGGAGTCATGACATTTTTATCAGACTGTGACAATAATTGTATGCAGTTGCAGACAATTACACCTTCCTATGATATTTTTTGGCACGTTTACATCTATCTTGGTACTCCTGTTTTCACCTGTAAACTGGACAAACTAAGCTGTTTTGCAAATACATTTGTGAAGCCAGCTAGTGTGTGTTCTTGGCGAACCTGGAGGCCATCACAAGCCTAACCATATCATATTGTCCCTTTTCATAACATTATTTTACATGTTTATACCTTGTGATGTACTTTGTACATGTCATCTGAACGTAATCAATTGAACGAACTTTGTTAACATTACTGTTGTTGATTCCAAGAACATTATCATAAATGGTTAATGAGAAAACCTTTTCAGTTCTGACATTGACAATTGTGTGTGTCTTTGATCAAAATCGAATAGATGTGTAGTTTACAGTTAATTGTTTAGTTAATACAAGTTATTTCTTTCATTGTTAACACCTTCGACATGTTTTATATCAGAAGTGGGTTAAAGGTTAGAGTAATGCGGGAGCTTAGTAACAACAAGACGGGTGGTATAGGCCATTTTAGACGGTGTTCACTACTGTGTTTGGACTAGTTCCAGGTCAGAGTTATTCTGTGGTGTATATTACAATATTAGGAATTACTCTTGGGAGAGTGCAAGGGGTACTCTTCCAGTCCGTCACCCGCAAGGTAGGAGGTGCAAATTATTTCAGGTGTAAGGATGATAATTTTCTTTTAATTAAAGATACCCTCTTGTAATAGGATAAAAGTACATGTTGCAGTTAGATAGGGAGTGGAGTAAATGACGGAGTTGGGAGTAAGCAACCTTAATCGTGAATGTGCTAGAAAATGGTGATGTAGTGCAAAAATTAAAATAACCTACATACTCTCGGTTTGTGATGAAAAATGCAGGATTTTAAAACAATGTACTTTCTGTGAGATAGCATTGTCCATTTTCTAGTTATTTGGGAATTCCAGTAAAATAAAGCATATAAATTCACTTCTCTTCAAGTAATAGTAGCACATATACATTTTGTGATAAAGTATGTGCAATGAATGAAAGTGGTTATGTGTAATTGCTAGTGTAATACTTTTGTCTGAAGAGTGATAAAATTCAATATTGATTTAATCTTCATTAAGAACCGATATTCATTCCGTGATGTCAGTATAATTAATTCATACAGTGTGTTTTATGATGGGGAATTTCCCATATATTTTATATAAATGTTCAATATCTAAATTAAATTGAAGCTATTTGTAATTTGAACGTGTGTGTATTGCATCATGTTGGTTTAGAAGTGAGGTCCTGAAAAATGAGTCGTGCATGGTGGCACTTTTATTGACCGGTGTTTGATGTTTGCGTCAGATAGGTGATCGCGTGTTTGTTGTTTAAAAGTGCATGATCAATGGCCGATAAGCGTAGCGAGAGATAAATTTGTGGCGCATATGTGTTTTGGGGGTATACAATGGGAAGCGTTGTTTAGATTGCTGCGTACAGTAAGAAGTTGTTAGAAAGTCATAATCATATTAGCGCTAAGTAATTGGCCAGATCGAAGGCGTGTCTAACAGACACAGGTTTGATTTCAAAAGTAATAAATCTGATAGCGAATTTTGCTCATTTCTGCAATCACCTCTTTTGGTGAGCACTTGAAATCGGGTCCCTCTCTACATTGGGTTGTACATGCAGCAAAACCCCTTGGCTGAATAAGGGTTTTGGCTGTGTTCTGCCTTTTGGCTGTTTTGGGATGTTTCTGTCTTATTATGGTTATTTTGTCCCAGCGTGATTCTGACTTTGATCTGATTGCCACAAAGATTGGAAACCACAAAAGTGATGCCATGTACTAGTGAGCCTACCAGACTGTGTAGGTCACTCCAGGGCATAAGTTGAGTGGTGATCGCAAAAGTGATTACAGTGGTGTGAACTTGCCTATGATGAACTCTGTTACTTTTTTTTTCTAAAATTCTTCACTGTTCTTTTATTAATTGTTGATGATAATGTTGTGACCACCCTAAGGAACGATACAGCAAGGAACCATTGGAGGCCTCAGTTGTGGACTCTCCTAGAAATGAATGATAAGGTGAATTGGGGGAGCTCTTAACACCCAATGGTAATATCTATGGTCCAAACCTACTGCACACCTGCAGAAAACAACTAACTGTTCACAAAGATAACAGTGTCTTTCTACAGTAGGAGACCACTACCAAGGCACTTTGTTGTGACATTACTCAAGTGATATAATTTTGTCAGGCCTGGCTGTTAGCCTCATAGGCTTATTTTTGCGACATGGTAACTTTTGTGTAACCAACTCCATGAGAGGAAATTATATCATTCATTTGATGGTATGTAATATATTCCACAGTCAGGTATAGTCCATTTCTGTATTCACTCTGATCACCTTGACAAACATCAAAATGCTGATGTCAAGGAATAGTATAGGTACAATGTCACTATGTTATTATAGGAATTATTCTTGACAACACAACAAGAATATAGTTAGAAATTTCTTGCTGCATGTATTAGAGTTATTTGACATTATGTCTACAAACCCTCTCACCTTTCATGCCAATGTCCATTCTTTATAGCAAAAATTAAAAAAAATATGTATCTTTGCCAAAGGTCGACCCAGTGATGAAAGACTACTTCACAAAACACTATTGAAACGGTATACTTAATGAACTATGAAGGCTATTCAGTTTGTTTCCTTTGGTTGTTGTGGCAGTATTACGGCTCTTACGATATATAATTATATCACTAGCATTTAAATAATTCAAATGTGCTATGTGCAGACACTTATTTTTATTGATTTTGAAAGAAGATATTAACATTTACTAATCTTTTACTTATTAAATTCACACTGATCTAAGTCACAGTGAACTTGATCAAACTAGTCAGATAAATCCACACTCAATTTCCATGTTTCCACCTATAACTACAAAGGTACTAAGGGAGAACACACTCTCAAATGTGTCAAATCTATCTAACCTAAGACAGTACAACTACTCAAATACTCAAGCAAATAGATTTTTTTTCTATACGCTAGTAACTGGCTAGTTATCACCATAGAAACACATTTAAACACATTTGCAGCTTGCACAAATCATTCTCTCCCATGGCACAGTTTCATTCGTCAGTTAGGCAATTTCCTCTGACAGATTAAGATAAATTCAAATATATTAGCCACTTTTCAATTTGATTAAACGAAATATGTATTATAATAAAATATATGCGACCCCATGTCAAACATCAGGTGGTGACCACATCCTCATTCTGAGATGTAATGAGTTTTTGACAGATGCAGACGTGACTGATTCGAGACAGTTCAAATTCTAGAAAATTAGAGCCCAATATATAAGCATGTCCAACAAAACAAGAACAAACTGATGATTGCCTCAGCTGAAAAGCTTAGCATTAATGTGCGCATTTGGAACGATACAGCTTTTCCTTCCGGCCGAATATTCATCGCCAAAGATGATCATAAATATCATGCGTATCTCAGTCGTGCCAAGATTATAAATCGATACTGAAGCTGGCAGTCATTATTCAAGGGTCAATATTCATTCAATTGTATTCCTGGAGCGGTTTAATGTTTGGAGTTCAGCACTTGTGTCAAAACATTCTTGCAAACATAATTCAGATATACATGTATGTATTTATGTGACTGTGCGCGCGATTTACGTGTGTGCTTTTTAATTTACAACGATTGATGGGTGTGAGGAATGGAGGGATAGCAATTATTTTGCAGGCAGTTTTGACAAATAGATCAAGATTTGAAATTATTTCACTGAAATCACACACAAATATACACGTACAAACAAACACACACACACACACACACACACACACACACACACACACACACACACACACACACATACACACACAAACACGCACACAGCATAATTAAATATATAAACATCAAGCAATGCTGCTACATGAAAATAAAAGACCATAATAGACTCACGGACATGAATTACTATATTTTGATTTACAATGATATCTACTGCCTAACATAAAATATTTTGCTAATACAAAGAAGTTCCAAGGTCAAAGAACTATGAGTTAATACAAAATAATTACTCGTTAGACTAGATATAAATTAGTCTAAGAGCTCATCCTTTCAACAAAAATGTGATTAGAACTCTGAACGCGTCAGTTTTCCACGTACAATTTCAGTTAGCACTTACAAGTAACTGCTTATATTATCTAAAAGGTTCCACAATCTCCATATTTAACTCAGCATGAACTCATTCAATATCATTCTTGCTTTAAAATGTATTTAGTTCAAATAAATAGGTAATACCTAAGTAGAATACTTAATTGAAATATTAAAACATAAGCTAGAAATACGTGGAATATAATAAAGAATGGTGTTATAAATTAGTAAGAGGAAGACAACAAAGTTAATAAAACCAAAATTAGAATAGCAAATAGGTAACGAGTAATATTTGAAGGAAACCAATAATAGAATTAATTCCTGCCATTAACACATCCAACATCATCCTAGTATTAGAAGACTAAATTCTAAAGTCATAATCGCTCACCATTGACTTTCTTATTGAAATAATTACCTCTTCACTCATTGTATAAGGAGGTAAAATCAACAATGGTGAACATATTACAAGAGTTTCATCCAAAACGTCTTTATGGTGAAAGAAAAACACACAATTTGTATTTTATCATGCCATTATAGTTCGTATACAAACAGACAAACAATTTACATTTTCTAATGAAAAACGTCTTGCAGTAAACAATCGGAAGAGGTATTTACACAGAGTGGAAGCACGATTTTATAATGAGTAGCAACATAATTATTGTGAAATTGTTTTATGCCAATTTTATTTTTTACGAAATCACATTTTCTTCATTTTCATGGTAGTTGTCAAGCCGTAGAAGAAGGACGGAGTTCGAAACACTTAAACTTTGTTTTGTTAGTTTGTTTTCTTATTCATTTTATTTTCACGGGTTGTTGAGAGCCTACCTCTGCAACGAGAAGGAACTAGGTTCAAGGGAATTCAATTGTTTTGGTAACAGTAAAAAGTGTACAAATACACGGAAGATTTTGACAGATTTCCAATGCGTCCTCTATTACATATATACACCTGTTTTAAAACTGTTGGAGTTTTTTTTAGTGTTAACTGGTTTATTCACTGTTTATTATAAATAATATTTGTGCTAAAAAATGCGGTGTATTTTTAAATATTCTCTATCGGGCCTCTTTTTCTTCTATAGTTAGGCCTATATCAAAGCTGACTAATTTAAATTAACCCCAAGAGCAATCAGTATTACCAGTTTACATCGCAAGCTTTTCGTATTTATAAAGCTCTTATACGAATAAATGTTATTTACAGTAACATGAATCTTACACGTAGATTTCTTATACGCTGTAAATTAAGTTATTCGGAATATATGTTGGAATATTTAAGTATAATTATTCAAAGTAATACATCAAATGAAATATGTAATAATAAACTACACAGTAAGTCTTGGTTGCGAAACTGATTTATACAGAGTTATATAATTACAAAATTGTTAACCTCTATTGCGAGAATACCCAATATAGAATTAGGCGTAAGCCCCGATCTTACTTAAATTTATGAGGAACGCTTCCGACCTAGGCCGATTTCGCCCAGCTCTGATCTCACGTCATACTGGATTGCCTAGTCACGTTTGTACAAGGAAGCCATATTGCGCTCTTCAGTGACCATGTAAGTAACATTTTCTTAGGCTTTAATCGGCAGAAGTGGTGAGTAAGTATATTGTAATTAGTATGGAACACTATTTTAAATTAGGCAAATATCTTCTATCAGTTAAACTAGTTTTAGACTGTTTAGCTTAATGTAATATACCTGTCGTAAATAATATTGTACAAACGCAATAAACCAACTATTTTGTTTTGTTCATTTCTATCTGAAACGACATCTAATTGTATTGCCGTAAAATATTTTAATAACAATTGTTATTTTCATAAATGGTTCCTTTCTGCCTTGCAATCTGAATAAGTTAGATTTGTTGAATTTTTTTTTTAAAGAAGAGAAATAATGTGCCTGCTGTCTATCATATATAAATATTGTCTATAATGCTTCTGAATATGTACGTATTACTCTAAATTTCTTGCAAGTTTAATTATTACAAGAATTCTACAATTATTTATATTCTATGCAAGAGCATGCATTTTATTTAAGAACTGATTAGACTCTCGACTTCTTAAAATTATTTTCACTCTAACGATTTAAAAGAAATAGGAGATTTATGTCCTTTCTAAACTTTAGTCACCTGAATATGGTCTCTTAAAGAATTACTTCACATAGTACAACAAATCGCACGTTGTACAGTCTGCATAGTCTGCTTAAATTTTGGAAAATGCTTTATTCCTCATATTAACATGGTATGGAACAATGAAAGATATGGAAAAGTATAAATAATAGTTCATGATAGATATTCATACTCATTTATTCCTGGCTCATAAGCGAGTAATAAATTATGTTTAGTAGACATGATAATACATTTCAACGTTATCTGACTCTTTAAACTTCACACATCGCGTGTGTATCTGATGGAGGTTTTTTTTGTTGTTGTTGTTTACAGATGACAACTTCCAACGCATACATCAAAAATGCAAAGAATGTTAAGTGTACTTACATTCTTGACGTGTTATCTGACTTACTCACAAGGTAAGTATTTTCTTACAAGCATAAAATATGCAATTGCAGTTTCATTTTATAAATATGCAGTAACTTTAAAATGTGTGCGAATTAATTAGTTAATAAAATAATTTATTTCTTCATTATTAGCCTTTAGCTGTAACTTTAAATATGTACTTTTCGAAGATCATTTGTATTTGTTACATGAAACGTATGAACAGACATGATCTCATTTTCACGTATATCAAACATTGATCCTACATTAAGTATTTGTGACTCAAATTAAATGAAGATTAATATAAGACGAAGAAACGTATGTCTATGCAATAGTATTTGTTATGCAATAGTATTTGAATACGAATTATCTCAGCATAGTTACAGATAGTGAAGTAATGATCGATATATAATACGTCCCACACATCTGTGTACTACACAAGTCTATGAAGAGTCTCTTAACAATGCTTGTCTATAATGAGCGTTAACTGCTAAGAGACTAAAATCTTAGTATATAAAATTATTAGACTTATATAAACGGTTAATGTTAATGTTATAATATATAAGTACTTTATTTAATTCAATATGCGTAAGAGGAGAAGAATCATAGACATTATATTTCATCTAATCCAGGTGTGAAATCCTTATGTATGGCTCCACCAGTCAAACTCGGGGATGACGCGACACTTTCCTGTCATTTTGAAGAGGACATGAGTAAACTTCAGCACGATGTGTTGGTTTACTTATACAAAGGTAAATAGTCATTAACTCTGTTATTGATTTCATGTGAATAGTAATGGAGAACTATTGCTCTGTATTTATACATGTGGCTGGAATAAACTGCTTTCCATTTGTATTAGTGTTACCTGTTTAAGACATATTTTTAAAAATTTTCTTAACAAATACAGGATATTGCAATCCATGAGAGTAATACCAGATATTGAGTTCAACCGTAATGATATAAAACAAATTTTAAGATGATTTTTACCGACCAACGTTCTGAACTCTTATAAGAATTGTTCAATAACATACAAAAGTTATTTGAATAAAATGTTTACAGTAGTGTAACAAACGAACTTTAAGGATGGCTACTGAAATAATATAATTATTTTTGTTAGGAGAGTAACGGGTTCAAGGTCTAAGAAGGTAGAGATAGGAGAGTTCTTTTCCCACGTCGTTTAGATCACATATGAATTTAAGTCAGCATAGATTAATGTGGTGACAGCAAAGCTATAAAATATTATCGTTAACCTACAGTATACGTAACTTGTTCTAAATAAATTAAAAGAATGATAATATAAATATTTTAAGAACTTCCAGAAGTGATCATCCAGCACATTGTAATTTTAAAATATTTTCTTTTTTTTTCAAATGAAAGAGATTTCCTCATACAAATCAAATTGTTTTTAACAAACCTTTCTGTGCTCTCTGCAATGCTGCAGAAATTTGGTTTCGGTTGAGTTTACACAAAGCAGAGTGCTTTAAATATTTCACCTTAACTAAGATGGTTCTAATAAAACGAGAAACAGTTTTGCCCTTAATCTGTAAGTACACATCTTGATTCTATGATATATTTCACACAAATCAGAATTTATCTTACAATCGGAATTGGGGGATGGCTTCGTGTTTATAGCATAAAATCCCATCAAACTAATCATTTTAATTTATTTCGACTTTTAGCATTCATAATGCCGGGCAGGCACAGAGCCAAATTGTTTCTAAGTAAAGATAGTCAGAATTCAATGTCAAAGGCTCGTCGCACGTGTATCAGACCTCTTACAATGTATTTTATGCATTTGTTTAAAGAATTTGTTAAATTTTCCAATGGTTACACATGGTTCAGAGGCATAATCTTAGCAATCTTACATTACTACTCTGATTACTATGACACGCCATCATTATCTACAACAAATTGATGTTTGCTAATTATCTTTGATGCAGAAGGTACAGAGCATCCTGTTGTGATTTACGCATGGCATGAAGGTCAAGCTAAAATACACACGATGGAAGGTTACCGATGTGAAGGTAACATATCCGATTACCTGGTCATCAAGATTGCGAATGTCAATGAAAGTAATGCTGGCCAGTACAGCTGTCTAGGGGCGTTATCTAAGGACGAATCAACAACATGCACTCTAAGAATTATTGGTACGTGTAAGTAATTAAAAACTTTGTGAATAATGTTTAATTAATGCTTAAAAATGTTACGTGTTCCAGTAAAAATCTTCGTTGCGAAGTGGAATCAAAAGAAACATTTTCGTGTAACTATTAAACGGAAATATATTACTATACCTTTGAACATAACACTGAAGCCATTATTTGAAAGTCAATATGGTCGTGAATGATTTCCTCGGTAAGCAATTATGAAGTAAGGACATAACAACCACTCATTTACTTTTACTTCAATTGCGCGCGCGTGTGTTTTCAAATTATACTTTAAACACATATACGCAATATGTTTTCTCCTTCAGAAATCAAATTAATTAAATCTAATTTATTATACCACCTTCTAAGGAAATAGTTACTGACTATAACTTTAGTGAAAACGTTTTACCAATGCCTATAAATTATATAAATAGCGCAATGTCTCAGAATTATATTTGTATCCAAATTATGCGATTTATTGTATGTGTGTATTTTAGGGTTGCCAACATACTCTTCAATCGCAGCTGTTGGCAAAGATACCAATAGATTGCTTGGTAAGTGTCAAATGCAATAACATTAACTCTTCCAAACAAATTAAATTATTTGACAATCGGTATTTATCTAACAATGAATGCAACTTCTTTTTATTGTATGTGATAATGTTTTTAATAAGTACTGTCTTCAATTATTATTTTCATATGAATCATATTTTTCATATAACCTTGGTGAGTATAGTTGCATTATTACCGTGAATAAAAATTGTCTCAAAACGTTACTAAAAGACTTGGGGACATAATGTAATTGTTTCTTAATTGTTCTTTTATAAACGCAAAAAAATAAAAATATACGACATAAGATATATTTGAGATGCCTCTGAAGATGTGAAAGAGAAAGACACTAATTGGGCTTATAGTCTAAATGTCACAGCAGTTTAAATATCCTCATGCAGTGCTATGCTGCTTTGAAACAGTTAATGTAAAATGGCAGAGGTATTATTACACTATTTTATTCAGAGTGGAAAACGTCATAATGTACTTGCTGGTAGAGCAACAAAAATATTAAATTACGTCATCACCAAATGAGAGTGTAGATAAGGAATTGCTTTGAAAAGAATACATATTTTGGATAATTATTGCTAACTCAGATATCTTCCTATTCTATACGCATAATGTAGCTATCGATAATTGCAAACTTGTTTTCTCTCCACGCCGACAAATCCATAGTAACACCTATTTACATCTTGCACGTTAACGTCATTATTTAGGGCGATATGGGTTAGAATACGCGTCTCGAGCATATTATCGAAGAAACCGTTTTACAAACAAAATAATGGCTCTGCCTTTGTTTAATTACATTTCAACATAATTAAATTGATAGTCGACAGAAACACAATTTGCCATTAAAATAATTGCAACTATGTGATGTGTGAAACAAATTGCTCACATAAAATCGCACGGTTTTCGCCGCAGATAATATGCACAGAAGGACATTAATCAGAAAGAGGTTGACAATATTTATATCACGTCACCCAACAATGTTGCTAGAAGCAGAGAACTTCACAGAAGAATCTTCTCACGCAGTCGGCTGCTCGTTAATGAACAAGAATAAATCGAGAGGCCATTAGTCATAAACACATTTTAAATTATAAATATATAATCTTAATAAAATACTTAACAATCCGATTTGAATTTGTAACTTATTTTATCGGAAACAAATTATGACCCATAGTACAGATATTTTAAAATTACATTCAATAGCGCAAACATTTTGAAGATTGTTGTAATATGTGCGCAGTATATTCTATACTAACTGCAATGTGTAATATTGAGTAAATAAATAAATAATATATCAGTAGTTTGAATGCCTTGTTGAATAAAACAAACGTTATACAAATAGAATGTATTAAACATTATAATGGATATAGAGATATCCAGCATATGTTTATGTCTGGTTCTATTAGAAATAACAATCTTTCTATTAGCTGTGTATAGCGAAAGATAATAACATTTGATCACATCCTTCCCCAAAGGTCCGAGCTCGCGTTTAGTAAATGCCATTGTCATTCACAAATATCGTCTTAGGGTTCATTTGACACAATAAACATTTTCGATAGATTACGACTAAAAATATCCAGGACTGGGGACAAACTCTAAAGGTATTTAGGTGCTTTGAATTCTGTTTGTTTTCAAAATTAACGTGCGTCATGAGAGAGCCTTAATGGCATTACATTTTCATGAATATATTTTCGTGTCTGATGAAAAGCAATTCGATGGTTTTATTTGAATATATTCTCAAATGGCAAATTTATATTCATGATCACAGAGCATTGTAGAATATTCTATTATTTAATGACAGACACTTTAATACGCTTCTTTATGCATTTTAATTTGCACTATCATTTATTTACACTATATGTCCTTTACCAGAAAGTATGACTTCGTTTATAGTCACCGAATCACACGGTATTCAAACTCAGTAAATTTTCTTGGGTGAGTGATATATCATAGTATTATGTTGCATTTCGCTAAATTCATTCTCATCTAGAACAAAACGCAAGTGGAAATAGTAGTAGTAGTAGCAGTAGTAGTAACATGAGTAGTATTAGTAATGGTAGTTATTATTAAGTATTGAGTTATTTCTCAGCTAATGAAAAGTTAAATCATATTAAGGCTCTCACTGTCCGTTGTCAGTCAAGCGCTGCATTCTAACCGAGTGTGAGTCGGAACGTCCCCCCTTTCTGTCAGTACAGAGTGCAAAAAATAATTTCCATTGATGTTTATGACAGGGACAAAAAATAAATTCCATGGATGTTTATTAGGCAGGGACGATTTCCGATTGTTACACTAAGTTATTTAAATGTGTATTTATTTAAGTAATTCCAGTTAAATCATCACGAATGTATCTAACATGTTCTAATGCTGATGATTAATTGTGTAAATGTTTAATATACATTTACAAACACCACTATACCTAATGTTACTAATCTTATAAATAAACGTTTGCATTCTGATGTGCAGAACACCAAGCTAGTGACTGGATCAATCTACACATTGCTGCTATTGTGCTTGGAGCGTTGTTTGGTGTCCTTGTTGTTATATTCCTAGCAATTCTGATCATTGCTATTAGCAACCGGTTAGTGGTGTTAATGTGTAATCTTTGAAAAAAATAATATATGTACTTATTCCTTGTACAGTATCAATTAATTATGTATATAAGTAAGCGAGTGTGCACCTGATAATTATTTCAGTTTCTTCTATTTATGTTAGACTTGTATTTTCTCCATTCCTAGGTAAGTTCGTCCTTAGAAAAAGAGACAGACAGACAGAGAGACACAGGCACACAAACGGACCTAGATAGAGAGACAAACTGAGAGGGAAAGACGGGCACAAAGACAATAAATAATAGGTTATGGTAATATTAATCAATAAGAATAAACTTTATACTGTTCATCTTAATTTAAATATTTACGAAAAACAGTCAAGAAACACGTCCATTACTTGTTTAAGTCAATGACAACCATTTTGAAGTAAATGTGTGCATTCATATTTCATTATTATTCCGTTTTTCAGATGGATACCTACATGCTGCTCTACACCGAAGCATCATGACTCGTTGAACAGCGATGTAACTAAGAATGGAAATTTAAAACATATTTATAAATCAACACCTATATATAAACTTAACACAAAAATGGACGAGAAACAACAACGAAGTTTAGTAGATCCAGTATAATGAGAAGACGGTGTCTGATGGCTGATGTGTTCAGAGACATACGAGAGCAAGAAATGAAAACCATCAACAAAATTTAAAACAAAATCGTGGGTAGTGTCTACGTAGTACACATCTGTATTGTTACAACATATATATTATATATATACTGTCTTCCAGATTATATGATGTGAAATATTTGTATCAAAAGGCATAATTGTCTTAGATATAATGCAAATGAATTTTATTGCAAATTTTTAATTTTAATTCTAGATCCGTTAAAGTAGAAATTTAAATTTGGAGACAAATTACATTTATTCTCTCACATGACAAAGTTATGGTAGACGCACATAGGTGTTCAAGTATGATCGATCTTGTAAATACGCAGAGAGGAATATGTAAAATTTTCATAGAAATCTTAATAACAAGAAAAATAATATTTTCTAAATTTGTTTTAATTTTAAAATATCAGCTCAAATCAATTCAACTATAATTGATTGACTGACTGATTTAATCACTATTGGTGTAATTCGTAAGAATTATAATGAAGTACATCTATGACGTCAAATTTTCCGCGTGTGGAAACAAATTGTAAGTGATGTCAGTGTGCACTCAGTCATGGTGTATTTTGCTCTGAATAGACCGAGGGGTCTTTGTGATTAAAGACAAAATCACCGTTAATATGATAGAGTGACGTACTGTTGACACGCGTTGTAAATTGTTCGCATATATGAAAATTTAATATTATCAGTAAATGAATTCTTATGTCTTTGTGTACACCAAACTTCTAACTAAAAATAATTATATATATATATATTGTTAATGCCGTTAGCTGTTTAAAAATGTCAGCTTCAAAACATATGAATATTTGTTGTGAACGGGGCGGGTTACAGATCACTCTGATATTACAGAATGTTAATAGTATGAGTTTCTAGTAATACCCAATATTTCTTACAATAATATTCTACAACCAATCCATTCTTCTCTGCCGGCACTTGTAATGATTATTCTTATTTTTCCATTAAGCATATATTCAGACAAATCCATTTTGTACCTTTGTTGATCGGTCCATTGACTTATAATGCCAGACTGACATTTCTTTCCTGTACTTAAAACAATATGGCGTTTATAATGTGTTCATTCATGTAACTCGCAGAATAACGCTATTTGAACATGTGTACTTCATTACATTCGTTTACGCTTAAAACTTATAATTATGATCTTGTTCGTAAACCCCAAAGGCCAGGCAGAGGATACTAACAGACTTTCGTTTTCGAAGCATTATTTATGTTAGAATGTTTAGAAAAGTGGCGGGACAGATAGAAGTTTCTTTCTCTTGGATTTAAATTTCTTTAATAATGTGAGTTGTTAGTGTAAAACATTAAATGTTATGAAAAACAATTTAGTCAGAATCCATCTCTTATATTTAAAATAAAGAAAACGACGAAATATACTGATACCAGAGGCGAGTTGGAAAATTTAATAAATAACAGTGACATTGGGAATGGACATTGTCTTCTCAATACACAGTTGTCGAGACCCATCATACTCCGTTCTGTTTTCGTTCATTGTCGTGTCGTGTGAAAGACGACGAACTTATAGTGTTTATTGTGTGCCAAGCCTGTGAATCGCTAGCTCCGATCAAAGGATATTTTAGGATATGTCAATCCCGTACAAGGTATAGGACAGGTTCATTGTAACTTTGATGTTTGTTGCACTAGATTGTGTAATGCGTTTGAAGTGATCTTTTGAGTTGTCTGGGAATTTTAATGCTTGAGACGAGCACTGAAAAATTAAGATTTTGTACATTTATAGAATAAGCATTATTATGATTGCTGATATATTAAATATAGGTTTCTTTAAAGTTTTACGATGCTATAGGTTTGCAAACATTTTCATCAATGTTTTCTTTTAAAACATCGTGATATGTTAATTTTATAGCTCAGCTGTTTGATTAATGCCAATGAAATTTGACTGTTGGCTACTTTTTTAATTGCTAAACACATGCTCTTTTATTTTATTTTGATTTTGCATGAACTTTTAAGACAAAATAAATGTTCTATTTGTAAATAAAGTATATTTGGTAATTGATTTGCTGCTAATCTCTGATAGTTGTAAACAGAGTATAGTGACAGTCAGATTACTGTAAAAGTAAACAATTGGGGGAAATTAAATATTTCGATATGAATATGCTATGATTTTGATACAGTTATTCAAACATGTATAATTGCTGCAAAATTCCAGTGTAGATTTAATTAGATGTGAGCTTATGCTTAAAGGTGTCACCATGTTAACGCAAGGATTCACTGAATGTGACCATTAATTTTGTTAGCTACTGTACTGAAATTGTGAAACAATAGAATAATTTCTGATCGAAAGAAATACATATGTAAGAGCCAAAATGTAGTTTGGAATCCAGGATGCACGAGGATTTTGTTTTGTTTTGTCTCTCTTATATACTGTGGATCTGTGACGTATTACTGAGTTTAATAATGTTCCGAAGGGACAGTGACTTTGGGGAAGGTGCTTAAAGTCAAACCTATTGAGCGTACGCTTGTGTAAAGCACATCTTGGATCACCAGCATTGCTTGTGAGCATTAGAGATCTCCTTTAGTGAGTTGATAGCTGGATGCTCTGCGTTAGACGTAGCCTACAGAAAGTACTGCACGGAAGAAGCCTAAAGGCAGCCCCATTTTTAAAACACTTTACATAAAGCAACTGGATTAGAAATATTATTCATATTATAGGTACGTGTCCGTAAGATGTAGGTTTCACCATAATGTTGTGTGTTAAAGTGGTTTTTGACTATACTGTGAAATATCGCGAGATGCAGATGAAAGTTCAGATTATAGAATTGTATATTTGTTTGTCACAGCATAATTACTATGATTAGTACTCCTTCGCTGTTTCAGAAGGAAATTGAGATATATTGATATTCAGCACTTTAGCTAGTGTAGGTCTGGTAGTAATGATTTGTGATAATGCACAGATTTAGATTTGCAGCACTGACGCAATAAAAAGAAGAATAGTTTCTTAGCATGTATTTAAATATATTTTTGTGCAACGAAATTTAATTCCTTTCTTAGTTATGCCTATGTTTCTTGGTGAATTTCTTTTAATTAAATACCTCTGTTATAAATGTTTTATACTGATAGAAGATTTTAGTTTTGCTCAAAATTTCATGCATAATATGCTATGTTGATCACAGTTGCTTAATAATGGTCATTGAAATGTTTTGTATACTGTATTGAATTTAAAAGTAATGTTATATTATGAAAATATAATTGAGTCATTGCCTTTATTTATTCGTTTAAGTATGTGCATTCATCGAAAAATTGTGAACTATATGTTTCTATAAAGGACAAAATCGAAATTAGGGCATAATATATGATTGTTTTATTGAATATTTTTCAATAAAAGCTGTATTATACTAACGCTCTTTTGTTGTGTTGTACAATGTCCAACTATGCATAAAATTTATGCTGTCGTGCAACTTTCATTGGTAGGGTTTTGAATCATGGAGAAATATAATTATTAGAATTATTGGTAAATTCCTAGGGTTATAAATATTTGTAGTGTGCCATAATTCTGTAATAGGTATGTTAGACTATTGTTCATTTTGATTTTTTTTAGCCTTTAATTTGGTCTCTGGTTCTACGATAGATGTAGTGTTTTGTTTCCTTTATTCTTTAACACCTGCGTCGAGAGTATCCGTTGTGACTGTCCAGTTGAGCCAGAGCTGCATTGAGTTAAATGTATAATGGTGAATGATAATCATTGTCGTTATGCCAACATTGATATGCCTCATTATAGATACAATGATTTGGACCACATGCATGCCAGACAGTCAGAATAGGCCACCACCACCCTCCATTCCTTCCCATCGCACCTCTAAGATGTGGTCTTAAATATCTAGAACTCGACACAGACGAGATGAGACAGACACAGACATAGAGCAATGGGAGAAGGATAACGGTCGCACAATAGTGTTTAGACCTTAGGGTTGACAGCTTAGATCATGGCTGCAATGGACTTAACGTTTAGCTAGAAACTATATATGTAAAAAATAAGAATATGTTGTGAAATATGAAAGAAACATAGAACTGTGCGAAACATTTGAAACAAAGTTTTATTATTATATTTTTCATGTAAAGGGCATGGAACTATGTACATTTTATGTATTGTGCACTGTGTCATGGACATTGTGTTTCGGATTTGCTGATTTAATTTACTGTTACTAGCCTGGTCTCAACAGCTCATAGATTGCATCATAATAACTCAATAGAAAGACAAACAACAAGACATAAAGGTGTATAAAGAGATATACATACATAGTACGGTTAATAGAATGATATAAACAGAGAGAGAGAGAGAGAGAGAGAGAGAGAGAGAGAGAGAGAGAGAGAGAGAGAATTAAATATTTTCAGATATTTTAGAAAGTAAACACAAAATATTTATATTATTAGAGCATTGGATGTTTAAAAATAAATATTTCTTAAAATGATCAATAAATATATAAGAATAAAGTAAAATAGTATTAAGGAATACAGTTACTAGAGACTGTTTAGTTGCTATGGTTGACAACTACATATTAGCAAAACTAAAAAGATATAAGTAAGTGTGTATGTGTTTCTTTTTATTTGCATTTTTTTGGAGTGGGCGTGAAATGATACAGGTTTCAGGGAGTGTGTGGTTTTGATAAATCAAACAGTTTTGAAATTAGTTGAAGTATACACGCACAATTGCGCACATTCAAATGCAAAGAAGCAGGTAAAACTATTTCTCAAGCAATACTGCTATATTAAACGCCAGAATCTTAATGTGACGCCAATGCAACCTAGTTAACGGTTATTATTATTAATCAACACCCAAAACTAATTACGTGGTGGATTAACAAACTTTGCCTATATCTATTTTTTAGTAATTGTTAAACAGAAGTTAATTATTTTAAGTGACAGTCCTTATAATGGTATTTTTGTGTCAGAGGTGGAGTAAACACTCGAGTGAGAATATACTAGAATCTGTTGATGCAACGCAAACTAGTTTCCTACTGGATGGATTGTTTTATTATCCAATGGTTAAGATTTATAAGAACGAAACCAACCAATGGACTTAGATTAAACCTTTACATGCAGGAAAGAATTCTATTGTCTAATCACTTGAATTTGGTGTGGCAAGAAGTCAGGTCACGAAAGGTGGCTCTTAGCTTAATGGTGAGTAACTGACCGATTGAGCGAAAATGGACTTAGAAATGTATCATGCATTTTTGCTAGAAGAATATGCTACAAATTTCCGGTGTAATGCAAACTAATTCCAACTGGTTGAACAGCTTTTATTATCCAATGGATTAATTTACGAGAACGAAACCAGCAAATGGGATGTAAGACAGCCTTTAGCTTAATGGTAAGTAACTGACAGATTGAGAGAGAATGGTCTTAGAAACATATCGTGCATTTTTGCTATTGATATTTGTGGCAGAGTAAATTTTCCTATCCATATTTCTGGACTTACTTGCTATATAAATTGTCAGAATAATCCAACCTTGGCTGCTTTACCCTGCAAAGTATAATCAGCAAACTTACAAGTTCCTGTATTTATTAGCCTGATACTGCACACAGCGTAATAAATACAGCAAATGAGAACAATGTCAAATGTTTAACACACTATATACGATCATCTTAGTTCAAACATTTGTAGAAATAAAAGTCTACTCCCTTAATGCATATCTTCATAATTCACAAGTATAACACATTCGTCCCATGTCCAGTCTATGTTTAACGACCCTGTCCTATTTTAGATTCCAGTTATCAATATTGGCTTATTGAATAATTTCTAACAATATCAACAGCCGGACGGCTTGAATTATCTCCCACAAAAATACCGAAGTATTCAGGCAATTACCCATGGCACCTCGCTAGATAAAGCAATTGACTTGCCTTAGCTAACAATGTTATCTCCCCTTTATTTATAATTTAAAATTTATAAATTTTGTATCTCTTTATTACGGCTCGCCTCCAGTTAGATATCCAGGCGTGCTACAAGCATGTATGTAATATCAGGTAATCTGAACAATACATTTAATAACAATTTAATTAAATAAAAAAGAAGAAATGGACAATTATGAATCCCAACTAACATAGTATTTTATCGTGCTGCCCAAATAGTTTATACACGTCTGTCTCTCAGTTCTGTACCTCGATGGAATATGTTGACTTAACTTTTATTGTTCATGCAATAGTTGAACATGTCTTTGATTGTTCAGTGTGGTTCTGACGTCACTTGTGAATATCTTCTAGCGACCCTTCGCTGTCTGTTTACAACACCTGTCGTGGACTGTGGACAGTGCCTCCCGTATCGAAGATCTCAAGTCGGAGTTTCCCTGATTCATAGTCTTTAGGGATCACCAGTTATCAGGCTCCAGCTCCAACCTAAGATCCAAGACTAAGTTCCAAGACCTAAAACCGGCTGTAACGAATAATATCATTCTACAGCATCATGTTGCAATAAACAATTATATGGGCTTTGTGGCGACAGTTATATATTACCATTACAATTCCACTAATCAGCTTTAGCTAATTCATAGATTCAAATCATTGAAAGTCTTTAAATGAATACTTTTCTTAGAATACTATTTAATACTAATACAAATTAAATCATGGCTCATGCAACGCATGTTAACTATCGTTAGCACTTTCCTTTGATAATAATTAATCAGCGGAAATATGGTTAGTTACCCTACTTGATCATTTAACAAGTGTAACAATCGTTACCACCACTTAGCTTCTGCAAGAAAAATATATCAATCATTTTGTAGTCATTTAGCAAATCGCATAACTATTTGAACAATATTTATAATAAGAAAATACAACAGTTTTACGAGTGAGAAATATATGATCAAATGAAGCCAATTATATTTACCACTAAGTGAAGTTGTGCACGGTCAAAATGGTGGATCTCTTCTACCCCTGGACATGGGCACTGATAAGAATGTCGGCACGTCTGACGAATTTGATTCATTTAGGCGATTATATGAATGAATTGAGGTCACCAGGCGGATCAACGCTACGTCAAGTGACATAATATCCGGCTAACAACCTTTAATTTACCCCAGATCTGTACCACATACCTCTTTCACGTAAACAAGTTTGAGCATCAGCTAACCTAGTTGCTTAACGAAAGTCTTCTCATAAATTATACAAACAATAGAGACGGTTAATAAAATAAACGATTAACAATTATGAAAAATATGTTCTATAATTTGCTTAATATATTCTGACAACATCAATAGCAAAAATGCAATAAATAGAAGAAACAACGATCTCTACTAGTTTGAAAATCAACATAATTTCCGCTGTTGCTGTTGAACAGTTGAACTGTAATCATTCTTAAAAGAACAAATGAACTGTAATCATTCTTCTGAAAAACAAATGAACTGCAATCATTCTTAAAAGAACAAAAGAACTTTCTGTATTTTAGAAGGCAGAAAGATTAAAATGTCACCTCCTAACTGTTGCGAAAATGCTCTTGTCTCACCATAAGGAATTTCATTTCTTATATGTATAGGTTTTCTCCATTATTGACTGAACAAATTTTGTTGATTGGAATGGTCTCTATTTTGTACTTGAATATTGCCTTTGGACTACGAGATTATGAATGTATCTGTTTGATAATTATTGACCCTCATAATAGAAACTATTTTCATTCTATGTTAAGCTTTAATGTTTATTTTTCTTTTTAAATCAATTTTCATCATATTTTTTACACTTTAAATTCTATTAATACAATGAATTAAGTGTGCGCTTAATGGGACTGGGGCAATTTGTTCATTTGAATGTCAGATGACCAGTATATCCTTCGGGTGTATTCCATTAAGCTATGGAAATGTGAAGGCCAGAATCTTATCGGGATAATTTAGCAAATAACAAGTACAGTCACAGTGGATCAATGTGTTTAGAGCTTTTTAGTAGCTAGAATAAGTATAAAAAGTAAAGCTAAAATTATAAATACCATATTATCTCTTCAACAAAGACACTATGTATCTCTACAATTAAAACGCAAATGATAACATGGTTTAAGAATAACGGTAGGTGGTCGGTGTTTGGGTGGTGGTGATGGGTAGGCCTAATTGGGATGGGGAATGCTGTGGAGAGAGAAATGCACAGACATATTCATGGGAAGGATCTAGTGTTGACAAACAGAAACATATATAATTGATTGGCGGGGTGGGTGGGGGTAGACAGATGTAATGGGGATATAGCCTTCGTGTGCAATTAGGTAAATTAAAATGCGAACAATTATTATCTAATATTCATTATATTGTAAACTAATAAGTAATTTGGAAAGTTCATAAACAGTTTCAACCGAAAAGGCCTATCCGTTTTTACATGTTAAACCAATACCGCATTTGTTTACATATTTCATTAATACAATATTATTTTATTGACGATTTTTCAAGAAATGGGTACTTATTGTGGTTTGCTGTTCTCTCTTATACTTTCTTGAAGAAAGAGAATAGTGAGTGTAATATACGAACAGTGTTACACTGTTGAACCAAAATACAAATAAGGTCACACATACGCAAACAACCTTGAATGAGTAGAAGATAAAATGTGTTGAATGTGGCTTAAGTTAAATGTCTTATAAATTTCTATTTATAGCGGGAATTTCCGATTTATTCATTCCCTTAACGAATGAGAGTTATAGAAGGCGAATGCATACCTCCTAAAAGTAAGTTAATAATTAATAATATTTCTAGTGCGCATAATTAATGTGAAACGTTATATTTTGCACACTCGAAACACGCATTAATTTTTGTAGTTGTGTTTTCATTTGCTACACATTTTCAAGAACATTTTAAATGTGGATAAACCGATTCGACAGCCATTTCTATTTACTCTATTATAAACATTATTTATAAATCATAACGTTTATCTTTACAGATTTATGGAAAGTTGTGACAGCGACACTTTAACTAAATTCCTAATATATCAAACAATGCAATAA
The DNA here is from genome assembly GCA_028829895.1 of Sinotaia quadrata. Lineage (NCBI taxonomy): Eukaryota > Metazoa > Mollusca > Gastropoda > Architaenioglossa > Viviparidae > Sinotaia > Sinotaia quadrata. The sequence goes on along the minus strand of CM054179.1, from coordinate 127,576,778 downwards.
AACTTTTCAAGATAAATTCGAATAGAGGTATTCTTATACAAAGCAGACAGTGATTTTTTTTTCGAAAATATATTTTAAATGGGGAATACTACTACCAACTGTACCAAATGATGAAAATGTATTATTTTTCTTTTTCTTTAATATTTAGCTCTTCGTGGTAAAGAATATGTTCTAGAATTTCTGGTCGGTCGGAGAAAGATAAAGATATATGAAACCTCCACATGTTAAAATGGATTCTGAACATTCATTCTCTAAGACGACATTCTCCCTCCAAGCCTACTCAACAGCACGATTCTACAAATGTAACCGTTGCATTCGATGTATGTTGTGTCTTTAATGTTTCATACAAAATAGTTAAAACAGTAAATCATTTAGTAAAATGAACATTACAGTTCCACTTTAATAAAATAAAATAACTAGACATTAAAAATATATCTATGAATCACCATATATTTTCTATAACATAAAATGAGGACAAAAGTCTTTCATATTATCTGATATATAATCACCGTTCTAGTAACTATATACAAATATCTGCCGATATGTTAGAGATATATTTATTTCTTGGTACCTCAAATTCTGCTGAATTACAATTCGTATTTTATTATATGTAATTGTAATTTATAAATACGTATACTTACCAAATCATGCATTACCTTTATTTCTTTTCTTCTAGTGTTGACAAAAAGTACCAGCAGACAAGTAAGTATTCTGCTTAGAAATTTCTTGAAATCGTTTACTATTGTACTAAACATTAAATTATATTACTAATTATTATAGAGTTAGATCTGTTATGTTGTTGTGTTTTTTTCATTCTGCAAAGCATGTATTTCGTCGAAATAGTTATAGATGAAATTACAGTGGATATTTTAACCGTTCATTATTATATATTACAAAAAATATTATGATTTAGTGAGTGATTTAATGTTCTTAATAAGTTTGATAACGATTTAAGTGATTAATCAACATATAGAATATTCTAAGTACTAACGTTGTTATACATTTAAGGGTGCAGTGCTATATTCCATTTTAAAAAAAAGAGTAAATATAAAATTATAATTCCTATTAACTTCTGAATGAAAATACAAAGCAAACTACGCAAAGAAATAACGTTTGAAGTTAAATTTAAAAATATTGTACATGGACATTATTTTTTATATGTATTCATCTGGTCCATTGACGCCTTGTGATACAGATGATCGACTTTATGCAAGTTGTGTAGGTTTTAGTATAACGATATGATTAATAATTATCGTGTTATTTAACTGGTTTATATATAATACATCACATTGTTATGAACACATTTACCTTACTTAACAACTTTGACTAAATTGTTGTAATGCAATGGCAACGTAAAAATAATGAATATGTATGCACATGTGTGCATGTGTATGTGTATGTTCATTACATAGTTTCATCGATACGGAGGATTTCTGTTCTGCATGACATTTATTATATCCCGCATACCCTCAGTACAAGGTGAGTAAATGTTTTAAAGCGGTAATGTGTCTGTAATTAATTTGATTAGAACACATAATACACTTGTTCGTATTATGTATCACACCATCTCTTTCGCAATTTCTCTCTCTCCCTCCCAACAGCACATATCTCTTTCTCTCACTATCTAACATTTCTTTGTAAGTTTTTCATCTCCACCTTGTTCATTGTCTTTCCGAAAATCAAAATACATTTTACGTAATAGTATGTTGTATACAATGTTCTGCATCCTATTGCATTGTACTTTATGTAATATTCATTTTGTATTTTTAACAAATTCTAACGATAAGAGATACCAAAATTACAAATGCTATCTAGCCAGTAAGAAATGCTGGCTTGTGCTTATGGGCTACATCATAAACATAGAGACATAAATATATCACAATTGTATACTAAGTTCTTAGTACTTATTCAACGCACACACATTTACAATAAGCACACACAGAGAAAGGCGCATACACACACTAGTGCACGTTATGTTTCATAGAATCATTTCGCCATTTTGTTGTCTTCAATAACTGAACTAAATAATGATTTTATTCAAGGTATTACTTCTGCTTGTGAAAACATGACAGCAACAAAAGGCTCTTTGACTACCCTGACGTGTACATTTGGCGATGACTTGAATAAAGTTAAACAGAATGTATATGTAGATCATGTGCGGAAAAACGATTCAAAACACGGTAATTAATTCTTTGTAAATGTCCGTTATATGCAGCTACATTCAACAACATAAAAATATTAGTTCAGTAATTCATTTCCTAGCCAATGCAATTCACAATATATAATCAATGAATATCAGCGCACACGATAATAAATCACCAAACTTATATTAGCAAATCAACAATCTCACTTATGTATAACATATTTATACTTCACATTTCCTCATTCCTGTCATATATGACATTCGTTTATAAATATGAACTAGAAATAATTGACACATTATTTGATTTAAAGAAGCAATAAAACGAATAATCATTTATTCTTAACAATATGCATTCAGATTCAATCAAATCAGAGAGAGAGAGAGAGAGAGAGAGAGAGAGAGAGAGAGAGAGAGAGAGAGAGAGAGAGAGAGAGAGAGAGGAGGAATTTCATTTTACTATCAAAATTTTAAATGCATTGCCAATTGAATGTTAATAAGAAAAAAGAGCGTCAACTTAACTTAAGCTGTGATACGCGTTTAAAAGAAAAAAGAACATTTGTTTTAATATTGACAGAATTAGTGACGTCATGTGTGTGGATTTCCAACGGATACGAGTGTAGGACTATGTCTGGTTACCGTCTGGTTGGCAACATTACGAATAACCTCAGTGTAGAGATTCACAACATTGAGGAAAGACGTGCAGGGAAATACTGGTGTGAAATATTTGGATTTGATCATCGTCTTCGGACTGCATGTGACATCTCTGTAGTCGGTAAGCTTTTACTTATTTCACATCTACTTCTTTCTGGGGCTAATAACAGACCCCAAATTGTGACATTTTAAAACGTATCAGTGCGGCAGGTTGCTGTTTGTACTTTATATAATTTACATTATTGCTCCTTTGTTGACAAAATCTGAATTAATAGTGAATCATCATAAAACATGTTTATTGTTACCAATTTATTTACATTTCTTATAAGTTCTGTATCGAAGAAGCACAGATGTGTCTATGAAATGGTTTGTTCAGTGTGTATGTACAGTGTGTGTGCTTGTGCGTGCGTGCGTGCGTGCGTGCGTGCGTGCGTGCGTGTGTGTGTGTGTGTGTGTGTGTGTGTGTGTGTGTGTGTGTTGGGAGGGTTAGAGGAAATCCGACAGAGCTACATGTGCTGAAATATTCTTCTGCGTATCATTTTACATTGACCATTTACATCTTTAAAATGTCTATTACACTTAGTGTGCAATTCAAACCTCTTAGTTTTGCTATACTCCTTTAGGCACGATTCTCTCCGCTAAATTAAAGTTATGTACAACATTGTAGTAATTACCATATTATTAATATTTATCATATGCAAAATATTAATGCATTTTTATACTTTAAAATGAATAAATAACTGAATTCCCCTATTCATTCACAAGGTTGAATAGTTTTGATTTCTATATGTGCACTAAAATGCATTAACAATTAATATTTCTATTACCGTCGACTCTTTAAGAGAGGCCTTACCGCCTCACCTGTCAAATGTAAACTATTTTCCTATAACAATTCACATGTTCTTTCTAGAATTAGACATTTGAATGAAAAATATGGAAACAAAGTTTTTTGTTGCTGAAAAAATAATGAATAAATAAATACAAATAAGATATGCTGTTGTTTGGGGGAGGGTGTGGTGTAATTGCCTAGTATAATATGCAAACCTAGTTTGAAACCAGAAGACGTGAGTCCGAGCCGCCTATTCTGATAGCTGTCGTTCAGAGAGCGATAGTACCCCATAAATTGTTGGTTTTACCGGGAAAGGCAAGCGATAACGAAAAGTTTGAAGTTTGAGATACAATTAATTGCACGTCTTTCATTCATTGATTAGAGTATTTCGTTCTTATTTATCTTTTCTTTATCCTTCGTTTTACTCAAGATACTCGTCACTTCCATGGCAATAAGCGTCGAAAAGTCTATTAGGCAGGACAGTTATCTTTTATTTAACACTAAAATCCAATGTTAATTAAATATAGCGCTTCTTTGAGATGATACTGAAATTTTGCAAACATTAAATTATACATTACATATCTATCTCCATATCTATCTGTCTGACTGGCTATCTATCTATAATGTGAATATACTGCTTGAATACAATTGTGTATTTCATTGCTTAATGTAAAGTGTTTTTTCTCATTGCATATTGTGTAGAGGCCTCAGTTAGTACCAATCATCAAACATTAGCTAACATCGAAAAAGGAATTGGAAATGAGAATGCAGGTATTACCATATTTAAATTAATACTAATTTGCCAAACTTATTCCAGAATCTTTAATATTTTAATATATTTGCTCATACATACTAGGAATTATAATAGTAACGCAAAACTATATATAAACATCGTTGGAAAATAACTGTAGTTACTATAGGAAAGACCTATATGCATTTGTTTGAATGTGTGTGTGTGTGTGTGTGTATGTGTGTGTGTATGTGTGTGTGTGTGTGTATGTGTGTGTGTGTGTGTGTGTGTGTGTGTGTGTGTGTGTGTGTGCGTGCGCCTGTGTGTAAATACGATGCTAATATGAATTATATCAGAACTCGTATATCTACCTTGATTCACAGTAAAACAATAACATTACGATATTTTGCTGTATAACTGTTTTGTTTATTAACTAATGAAATTGTTTGTAGCAGTTTAACATCTGTGACTTATATTCCCCAGATAGATTTCATCCGCTTAAATGTCACCTCTATTTACAGAGCAAAACCAAGATCCTTTCAAAATATTAATAATCGTGTTGTGTCCTTTGGTGCTGTTGATGGTTATTGCAATCATTGTCCTGGCTATTAAACTTCTACATGTCAAGAGGTAAGATCATATACTGACATACATAGAGATAGAGAGACATACAAACATACAAACGAATAGACGGACAGAGTGACTGGTTGGATTGGCTGATTGTCTGGATGTATAAATAGACGAACAATGTATTGAATAATAACATAATGACGGGTAGATATTGTGACGCCAACGCCATCTAGTAAGAGGTTATGATACTTATTTAATTAATCACCCATTACTAATTACAAGTGATGAAAAGCATAATTTATGTTATTAACAATTCTCCAGAAGACACCACTCGTCTCTCTCGCTTTGCGGATATGCAGGTGCTGTAAACGTTTTCTCTCACAACATTAAAGACAAACATTTACTGTCTCACAATATTCCCGTAGGTGGAAAATTTCTTACTAAAGGAGAACACAATCCTTCTTTAATCTATATTTAGCGACCCCCCTCCCCCATCCAAGCACTGTTTTTCCAATAAGTGTTTATAAATGTGTGCAAGAAGATAAATGAATAAATATATATATATATCACTGATCTTCATAATAGGTGAGGGTCCTCGTACCCCTTATAGACACATTACACACTTGTTTCTTAATCTATGATGTGCCCACAAGCACACCTGGGAGAATCATCCATAACGTCATTTGTATTATCAAGCGCATCACATGGAATATTCTCGAATTTTCGTGTACGCTCATTGACACACCACGAAGAATGTTCAGAATGAGTTTCATAAATTCTCAAGACCAAACTTAAGCCACAAATTCTGCAGTATTGGTGCCCGAAAAGAATTCACATGGATCAATTTACAACAATATTTTTTACTGATATGTTGCCGACAGCCCTGGATCCACACACCAACATGGCCAAGCAGAGTACAACAGTACTCGGTGACAGACAGAGACAAACTGATCGATATATGGATGGATGGAATGACGGTTGTGGGTATAAGTGTTAATAAAATGATGCATCAGTAATAAAGTATTATCAGAGAGAGAGAGAGAGAGAGAGAGAGAGAGAGAGAGAGAGAGAGAGAGAGAGAGAGAGAGAGAGAGAGAAAGGAGGGAGAGTTATATAGACGTATATGTTTCTAATTTGCAATATATGTGTGTTTGTGTTTCAGAAAATTTTGTTTTAAAGGATCACATCCACACAATGCCAATAATGCCAGTCGGTCTTTTGAAAATTCATTACTTCCTACGTAATTCTGTCTCTTAGTCGGTGTGTTTGATTGTGAAGAGAATACAAGTCTGTGTGCGTCGGATAATTCATGCAAACATTTTTGTGTTAGACTTGTAGGGTTTATATTTCTGTAGCAAGTAGAGCATGTTTTTGTAACATGAATGATTGTGTGTTCGAAGTTGAAGAATTGTTCCTATAGTTTAAAAAGTTTTATTTATTTGCTTTATTTTCTATTTTCATCTTAAGCTTTTAACTTTTAAAATGTTAACTCTTGTATCTTGGCTATAGACTATGCAAATGTTATTGTTGCAAATTGTGTATTGTAATAATTTGTTTTAATACTTTATAATGCTTCAATTTACACTTTGAGAACTATTCAAAGAGTGACCTTAACAATTAGCAATGATCTGCAATAAAATACACACATTTACTTAAATCATGGTCAAGTATATAGAATGGTTGTTTGCCTCCACTTTTTAGGAAGATACGAACTCCAGTTGGAGAAAACTCAGCAGCATATTGATATTAAATAGTGAAACGTGATCAATTGCTTCTGCTGTATGTAACGAAGAAGACTGTATTTCTGCTGTAATTAAAGTCCTTTTTTCTATTCTCAAAGAAAATGATCTAGAAAAACTTCATTTTTGGATTGGCATTTAATAAAAGTCAATATTCACACAATGAGGAATTAAAAGAATTACTTTTGTTTGAGAGACTAATACTTGAGACTTTTATTGACATAAGCCTTACTATACCATTCATCTTCAGTTAATTGTAACATGTATTTGATTCGTCATTTTCTTGTGTTTTCTACATGTAAAACTTTCATGCATGACGTGTGAGAGAGAACTCAGTATTATATTTGTGACAGGTATTTCTCAGTTTAAGAAGTGTCCCTTATTACTGAAGTTTAAATTATGTTTCATCCGTAATATGCTACTTCTTGATACAGACTGGATCAACGATACGGCCCCTCTCCACACGTCTCTCTACCCAATGTTAGTCATTGTATTATAAACCCATTTAATCTCTTCCTGGACATCAACTATAATAGGCTGTTTAACTTTTCAATCATTATATAACAGCCCCTACCATCACCATGAGGAGAGTAAACCTCCTACCCAATTATAACTAGAAAATAATGGATGAACAATAGTAAATGAAAATTCTAATTCTATAAATGTATCTCACACACAATACAACATAAAACTGAATCAAAATGTAAAATATGGATATATAAAGTCATATAAAAATAAAGAAATCAGTAATGTTCTAACTTGTTGTCTTTGATTGGACAATAAAGTCCAGTTGATGAGAGCTAAGTAAAGTCCAATATATGTCTTTCTTATATGTTCTTTGTAAAGTTCATTCATTATCCAGTATATAAGATTCAAACATGTATTATATTAATTATAGCAGTCATCACAAACAGATCAATAGCATATCGAACATCGCAAAGTTGGGAGGAAGTGAAATAGGGCAGGTATTTAAATAAGTATGAGATCATAAATTAATAGATTCTCATGGATCTCAACCATCATCGATGTAAAAATGATGACAGCAACAATGTTTAGTGTCCCTCTCTACGTGCTGCCATTAGCCCAAACCCACGATTGAAGATGCCTCTTCATATGCGGTGGGTCTACATAGGAGGAAGCAAAGGTACCAAGAAATAGAACCAACAAAAGACACAAAAAGGAATCAAGAGGATGTTGCCACTATTCCTGCAACAACACTGTGTTTACTTCATAAGAGTCTGGCCCAGCTCATGCTATTGATTCCGTCCATTAAATAAGCATATCGGATTATTGTGTTAGATACATAATTTATTTACCTCATTTCTCTCAGCCTTGGCTGATTTACATTTTGTATCATTTGTCCATAGCACTCTCTTAAATCATTCTACAACGCTGTTTGCAAATTATAGTATATACACAAATAGTTGCAATTAACAAAGATAGCGAATGGCATGCTGGCGAAACCCAAGCACCGTTAAATGGGGATCCAATTCATCTGTTCATGGTAATGGAAAAACGCAGAGTGTATTTGAGAAATGATTTTTTTGAGGGCTTGACATTGCCTTTTATATTTTAGCAATTCTAATTTGTTAGATTCAGTTTGGCCAATATTCCATCATTGCGTAAAATGGTCACCCATATGTCACTACCCAACCAAGCTAATACTCAAACAACAACCCTGTTCCATTGAAATCTAAGTGACCATATAATTAACCTTGCACTCACATTTTAGGGTAAACAATTTACTAACTTGTATATAGTGTTGCTCTTTACCTGCAAAGCATAAATTCTACCTGAAACATAAAAAGAAACACTAATTAACAAGAAAATATATTACATTTTTAATCATATAAACGCCATGTACTTTGAATGATTATATATGGAGTAATGATAAACTAACTGCCACATAAGTAATACTTATTATTAATAACACATGTTCATTTGGTGTTAACTGTACAATGAAAGAATACTGGTGTTTTTGTTTTGTTTGTTTTTTTGGCTGACTCTCCTTCATTTCACTTTAATGAGAGAACTGTCATGAAGCCCCATGAACATTTCATTGTCTTTAATTAATAATAAGCTACTCATATGGTAATAATATGTACATATTCAAACACATGGTGTGTGTTTAATTTACTTGTTTTCTAGATGAACTTTTAATTATAACACATGTTCACATCTGGATTTAAAGTATGCAACGAATGAACTTTTAATTATAACATATGTTCACATCTGGATTTAAAGTATGCAACGAAAATATCTTGTTAAGTTGTCCTCTTTTACATCTAAGAGTTGAAAACTGATATATCAGTATATTGGTGTTTTCCTTGCAGATCAATACACTCATATTAGTATATATCTTAATTTGAAATGCAAAAATGAACTAAACTATCTCTGTAATACCTATTTAATTTACTTTTTGGCATATAGTAATACAGTCATCATTTGTACATTGTATAAATACAATAATTCTCACCTGAAATAAGAAAAGCGAGATGTTTCCGACGTAGTAGTAGTAGTAGTAGTAGTAATAGCAGTAGTAGTAGTAGTTATTCTTCTTATCCCCCTCATAATCATCATCGTCACAATTGCTATCATCATCATTTCCGACATCTTAACCATCAACAGCAAAATAATCACGATGATGTTGATGATGATGACGACGACGACGATGGTGGTGGTTGTGGTGATGGTGGTGGTGATGGTGATGATGATGACGACGACAGCATCGATGATGACAAAGATGAAGATGATTTAAGTGATACAAGCATAAGAAAAGAAAATTAAGAAAACAATAATGATATTATACATTCACAGATTGTTAAATGTAAAAGCAGAAGTGGTACTCACTTAGTTGATAAGCGGGCGCTATAAATGTTTTCTCTTTTTCACAAGATTAAAGACAAGCATCTACCGTTATGCAATATTTCCATAGATTGAAAAACCTTCCATTGTGTGGAGGCTGAGTTTTATTGGCTAGGTATGATAAGGGATTTCATTCGGTACTGTCAGTCATACGATATATGTGAATGAGTGAATAGTAAGATGGAACGCCCAGTTTCACTAAGTGAAACCCCATCAATCCAATTGGTGAATGTGTGCCCTCATCAGGTTGATTCCACAGATGGACTCTCACTGTCACTGATTATGCTATTAGCAACATCAGTACCATATCAGTAACAAATGAACTGTTTACCATTATCTTGCATGTAGGATTTCCAGAAAATATTTTGCTGATAGAGGAACTCAATTCATGAGTGAGTTAATGAAAGAGGTTAATTAACCTATCAGGGTAAAGCATTTAAAACTACTACTTACCATCCCATGTGTAACGGTTTAGTAAAAAAGCTTAACATTACTCTTACCAAGTCCTGGGGAAAACTGTGTATAGAAAGAGACCATGTGATTAGGATATGTATTTGACAGCACTTTTGTTTGTGTTACATGAAGTACCTCAAGATTCAACTCATTTTTCACCCTTTGAACTCTTGTATGGTAGGACCATTATGGGACAAATTTGCCTTCTTTAATACGAAGTTTTCCGCCTATAGAAATAATGTGTTGGTAAATGAGTTTATCATGCAAGTTGTAGAACTGATGAGCGACTATTCTCCCGAGGCTAACATGGGCTATCCAACAGGAACAACAATTGTAGCAATTTCCACTAACTTCCTTGTACCAGAAATCCCTTGATGTGGTCAGCATACTTTGTTATCACATCAACAGAGTGCAGTGTATCTTTACACTTACACACTAAGGGTGGATACTTTTTACTCTACCATAATGATATTGTTGTATAAATCAGTAAACTGGGAGATTCAAGTAAAAAGAAAACAGGCTCCCTCTTTCCATTGAGTAAATGAGAGCCTTTTATGAATAGACTCTGCCACACCAAATTCAAATGATTTGAATTCTTTACAGAAGGTAAAGTTTTGATCTCATCCCAGTGGTTGGTCTCGGTCTTGTAAATCTCAACCATTCAATAATTAAAAATATTCATCCACCTAAAACCAGTTTAGTTTACATCAGAAGGCTAGCATATTCTTTACCAGAGTTGTTTACTTCTAACTTTGACACTTAAAATATCAGCACAAGTAGTGCTCAAAGTCAAGTCACTTTCACATTTAACAATTTATATAACATTTACGTTTTGCAATAGGGATAGGCAAATTTACTATGCCACAAAGCTATTGAAGTCAGTGATTGTGGGCTCCTAGAAATGAATGTTAAGATGTGTGACAGAGTAAATTTGTCAGAGTAAATTTATCTGTCCCTGTTTTAAAATGTAAATTGTAAAATTGTCAGAATAATCCGAACTTGGGCACTCATTATGATGGCATTTTTGAAAATGTCTGAGTTGATGTAAACATTCGATGTGAACATGTACAAGAATTTGCAAATGTAATGCAAACTCAGTGAGTAGGTTTTTTTTATTTTCCAATGATTACGATTTAAGAGAACACCAAACAATGGACATAAATATAACATTTACTTGCTGTAGGGAAATCTACTGTCTACTAACTTTGAATTTGGAGTGGCAAGAAAAAATCTGGTTTTTAAAGGCAGCCACTAGCTATATGTTGAGTTAGATGACTGATTGAGAGAGAATGGACTTAGAAATAGTTCGTACATATTGCTATTGATTTGTTATGTTGTAATTTAATCAGATGAGTAGATTATTATTTCTACAAATGTTTGAATTAAACCACACGTATATTATGTACTAATCACTTGACATTGTTCTGATATGCTGTATTTATTATGCAGTGTACGTGAGGGGTAATAAATATTGTTGCAGAAAACTGTAAATTGAGGCTGGAATGTAATACAGCAGTAAACTGGAAACTTATCATTTTCTCTGTATTTTGCAGAGACAAGTACCTTTCTTGCATTCATTTCAATGTTTGATTTGAACTTCCTGGTTTTTTGTTTGTAAACTACTACAACTGACCATGGTACGGCTGGAAGCAGCATGTAACTGTAATAACACATTGTGTGGCAGCAAAGATATGCTGGCTATCTGAACAATTTATGGTGTAGAGAAGATATTGGACATTGCTACATTTATTGTTCTCTTTGAAGGAGCTGAAATGGTAAAAAGAAGTGACCCGATAAACTCTAAGTAGCAGAACAGTGTTTTCATTGTGCAAGTAAAGCAGGTTGAGCTGACGTAAATAACTTTTGTCTTTGTTGCAAAAGTGCACAGAAGGATTATTGAGTCAGAGGTTAAGGTTATGTAAACCTATTATCACTTATCGATAATAATTCCATTTACGTTCTATGATAAACTATCATGTGATTTCTATTGACATTAATGTTGAATTGAATTTGAAGCATAAGGCTGTGAATTATATAAATTATTTTATTGTGGATTCATAAAATAATTTATGTCAAGTAATCCATTTCATTGTATTTGTCATATGTATATTTGGTTGTTGATTTAAGAGATTTATTGTTAAATATCTTGATATTTTTACAACCTTATGTTGGAGAAGAATGTGGGTGAATGGGGGTTCGCTAAAATAGATTAAAGACATATGTGTCTTCTCCTTTAGTAAGACCTTTCCCACTCACAGAAATATTGTGTGACCATAAATGTTGTTTTATGTCGTGGAAGAGAGGAAATATTTACAGCGCCCGCATATCCGCCAAGTAAGATAGACGAGTGGGTCTGCTGGAGGATCATTAATAAAATTAAGATTCTCATCACTTGTAATTAGTTTTGGAGGATTAATGAATATAACCATTATCTAATAGGCGTTGGCGTCCCATCATGATTAGATTTTCTAGTAAGAAACATGTATTATTGGAAGAAAGGAACAACAGAATGAATTGCTGCCATTAATACAACCCTCACCATCATAGGTTTGAAGACCATCGTCTAAACTCATAATCAGTCACCACTGATTTTCTTATTAAAACAATTACTTCTTCACACGTTGTATTACTTTCGGAAAATCAACAACATATTTTTATAAAATATTTTATTTCTTATAATGGTGAGCATATTGCATGTGTTTTATCCAAAACGGCTTTATGGTGAAAGAAACAATTAACATTTTTTAACGTATCACTTCTATTACAGTTCATATACAAACATACAAAAACAATTTACAATTTCTACTAAATCGTCTTGCAGTAAACAGTTGGAAGAAGCATTTGGTCAGAGTGCAAATGACATTTTATAGTGAGTAAGAACACTAACTGTTGTGAAACTATTGTATGGTGATTTGCTGTCTATAAATGCTATTTCATTCATTTTACTTTTTAAGGATTGTCTTCCTGTGCAGTAAGAAAGAAATACTTTTATTGGATTTCAATTGTTTTGGTAACGTTAAAAATTATACAAATACACCGCAGTAGATTGGAAGAGATTTCTTCTATTACATATATACACCTGTTTTTTACTGTTACATATATGCACTTAATCTTTTTAAAAAAACTTATTTGTGCTCGAAAATTCGGTGTCTTTTGTAATTATTCCTTATCGGGGTTTGTATCCTACATCTTCCATAGATAGGCCTGTATTAAAGCTGACAAATTTAAATTAATAACCAGAGAAATCAGCCCTACCTGTTTACATTGTAGCCTTTTCGTATTTATAACGTTCTTGTACGAAAAAAGTTATTTACAGTAACACAAATCTTATCATGAGTTCTTAAACGCTGTAAATTAAGTTTTTAGGAATACATGTTGGAATATTTAAGTCTGCTTATTCAAAGTGATATATCAAATGAATTAGGATTTTAAAAAATAACAGTTTGTAAGTGGAAACATTATAAGAATTCACTACTCGTAAAATTACTTTTTTCTACTGACACTTATCATTTAATGCGTGTGATATTTTTGGTTGGTGGTGATGGTGGTGTAAAAACGGACTGATACCGAGTTAAATAGTTGCAAAATGTGTATTCTCTATTGCGAGAATGACTAATATAGAATTTGGCGTACGCCCCGCTCTTACTTAATTTATGAGGAACTCCTCCGGCCTAGGCCGATTTCGCCCAGCTCTTATCTCAGGTCATACAGGATTGCCTAGTCACGTAAACAAGAAACCCGATTGCAAAAGGTCCTACAAGGAAGCCATATTGCTCTCATCTGTGATCATGTAAGTAACGTTTTCTGTTTAATTATCTCCAGAATTCTACAATTATTTTATATTCCATTCAAGAACCTGCATTTCAATTAAGCACTGCTTAGACTCTCAATGGTTTAAAATTATTTTCACTCGAATAATATTTCTTTTAAATAGGAAAAAAATTATTTTTCAACTTTCGTAGTAATATCACCTCAATACGCTCTTAACAATTACTTCACACAATACAACAAATTAACTTTCATAATTAGCACACGTTATGCAGTTTGCATAATATGGTTACATTTTGGGAAATTCTACAGTCTTCATACTAATTTGGCAAGAAACAATACTACAAATCGGAAAGTACTAAATAAAATATTCATACACGTTTATTCAGTACATACAGGAAATTTACTCCAGACTTATAAGCGAGTAATAAATATTTTTTTTATTTGACATAGCTAATATATTTTCAAAATTATTTGACTCTTTAAACTTCATACTTTGCGTATGTATTTGATGAATTTTTCTTTTTCTGTAGAGGTGAACCCTGACCAACGCAACATCAAAAATGCAAAGAATTTTAAGTGTCCTTACTTTTTTGACGTGGTATCTGCATCTGCCTTACTCACAAGGTAAGTGTTTTCCTACGAGCACAAAATATACAATTTTCATTTTATAATCATACATTAACTTTGAAATGTGTACGAAATAGTTAATTAATAAAATAACGTATTTCTTGATTATTTTGCTTTAGAAAACCATCTTTTTTTACTTTCCGTGTTTTGTGTATGTTATATAGGCCTACAATAAATTAATAATCATTCGTATGCCAACAAACTTTAAATTAACAGGTATAAGAACAACAGTAACTTTGTTTGCCACACTTAACAACAGCAATTTATATTAACACGTTACTCTTTTAAAGATCATTTGTATTTGTTACCTGAAACCTATGAAAAGACATGATCTCATGTTCCTTTATATAAAACATTGATCCTACATTAAGTATTTGTGACTCAAATTAAATGAAGATTAATATAAGACGGTTAATAATAATACACGTGAAGAAACGCACGCATATGCAATAATATTTATATATGAATTATCTCAATATAGTTACAGATAGTGAAGTAATGATCGATATGTAAAATATCACACATACTTGCGTACGTCACAAGTCTATGAAGAGTCTCTTAAAATACACGTCTACAACGAACGTTGACTGCTAAGAGGCAGAAACCTGAATATATAAACTTCTTAGTTTTATATAAACGCCTAATGTTAAAGTTGTAATATATAAGTACTTTATTTTCTTGATGATTCGAAAGAGGAAAAGAATCATAGACATTATATTTAATCTAATTCAGGAGTGAAATCCTCATGCATGGCTCCACCAGTCAAACTCGGGGATGAGGCGACACTTTCCTGTCATTTTGAAGAGGACATGGGTAAACTTCAGCACGATGTGTTAGTTTACTTATACAAAGGTACGTAATCATTAATTCTCGTATTGACCTTCTAAGAATAATAATGGAAGTCTATTGTACTGTACTTAGATATGTGAACAGGAGGAGGTGGTACAAAAAGCTTTTCATTTATATTAGTGTTACATGTTTAAGACATACTTTTTTCTTTTTTCTTAACAAATACAGGATATTACAACCCATGAGTGTAAAACCAAACACTAATTCGTTAGGGCAACACATTTAAACGGATATGAATTAAAACAAATATTAAACTGAATTTTACTCATTGACGTTAACTAAACTCTTACACGAATTGCTCAATAACATAAAATATTACTTGAAAATACAAGGTTTACAATAGTTTAACAAACAAATATTAAGGATGGCTAGTAAAAAAAATATAGTTAATTTTGTTAGGAAAGGAATGGGTGCAGGTCCATGTACGTACAGATATGACAGTCCTTTCTTGCGTGTCGTTCTGATCACAAATGAATTTAAGTCAGGATAGATTCATGTTGCGACAGCAGCCGAATCTACAAAATATCTATGAAATATAAATATCTTAAAGAATTACAGAAGTAATCATCCAGTGTTTAGTAGTTTTAATATTTTATTTGTTTTGTTTTGTTTAAATAAAAGAGATTTTCTCATACAAAACTAATTGTTTTTAACTATACCTTTCTATGCTCTATGCATAGTGCAGAAATCTGGTTTCGGTTGTGTTATTGGCACGCCACCACTTAGTTAATTAAATATTTATTATTATAAATTAATCTTTCAAAATTTCATAACTAATTTCAAGTGTTGAGAACGTTACTTTTATTTTATTAATGATCTCCAACATACACCACTCATCTCTCACGTTGCGGATATTTTTGTGTTGTAAACTTTTTTTTCTTCTATTCCACAACATGAAACAGCATTTACAGTTACATAAGGTTTCTGTGAGTGGAATAAACTTCTTACTGAAGAAACTCGACACTCAAGACGCCAACTGAAACTCAAGTCAAAATTCATAAACAAGAAGACTTGTTCACTGTAACATATAATTACATAGCAAGCCTAAGTTTCCCGTTCATCACAATATACCTCCTTCTATCTCCCACTCCTTTCTCAACTTACAGTTCCTCAATGGTATTCATTAACCCAATGCACACGTGGTGGCACAATAAGTATAGCATATCAAACAATGTCACATTTTCTTATCAAATTACATGTGAACAGCCTAGTTTAACACTTGTAGTAAAGTTAACTCACATAGTACATCTTTACACAAATATAAAACATATCAATAGTAACAATGAGTTAAATGTTTCAAAGTACATTCTTTCTCAATCAGTCAATTCAACTCACCATCAAGCTAATGAACACTTCAAGCTGGACTCTCTTCCTCTATTCCAAATTCAAAAGTGATTAGGGAGTAGAATTCTCTACAGCAAGTGAACTCAGCCTAGCTAGTCTCCTTCTTGTAAATAATAATCATTAGATAATAGAAACCTACTTTCTCAGTGTCCATTACATCAGCAATCTAGAATATTCTTGCCTTAATTGTTGACATTAAATTCCGTTCCATGACAACTGTGAAAGCTTTTACGCCTAGGAACAATCTTTTCAAACGCTTAATTGAATTATATAGGAGAAGCACTGAGTAAATATTATTTTTTTAAAATTTCGCTACTTTTTTCTTCTCATTATCAAAACCTTCATTTAGTGACGTCAATCAACTGAACATTTGACCAGAATAAGAATAGTGAATGTTTTCCATAAACGTTTAACATAAACTAAGGTTTACATACATTTTTGCTTGTTAAAAAGCTTCGGTCTTTCCATCTTAACTATGCGTACCCCCCCCCCATCGTAGTGTAGAACGTGACTAGACCACCAATCTGCTCTAAGATACTGTTTGTGTTACCAGTGAGTTGTGATCATACATTTATCAGTTATTTAGTTCAAACAGAGTGTTTAAATATATTTGATCTTCTACCGTTTAACTAAGATATGTCTAATAAAACCCTGAAACAGTTTTGCACGGCTATGTAGGTACACATCTTGATTCTATGATAGATTACATACAATGCAGAATTTATCTAACACCCAGAAGTGGGGGTTGGGTTCGTGTTTCTAGCATATAATCCATTAAACTAATCCTCTTAATTTCGACTTTTAGCATTCGTAATGCCGGGCCGGCGTAGAGCCAACATGTTTCAGTATGGACATTCAGATTGCTTCTGTCATTGGCTTATTGCAAGTGTATCAGACCTCTTAAACATATTTCGTGTAATTTGTAAAATGATTTGTTAATCTTACCAGTGGTTACATTTGGTTTAGAGGCAAAATCTTAGCAATCGCTGATTCGTTCATTAGGTATCTGATTACTGTTATTTTTTAAATAATTAATGTTATTTTCTTCAGACCACATTTATACATTGCAAAATAAGAAATTTTAAAAATTCGTTTTTCACCTGCTGAACTTTTTTTCTGAGCAACACGTAATGCAATTTATAATAATAATTATTGATATCCATAGAATGTGCACACATATTGGGTAAATGCTGTGACCATTATATATTTCATGCAGACGTTCATGCACTTGATTTCGACAAATTATCTTTGTAATATACTGTATCTTATTAAACATTAAACGCACCCTTAATCATTATCTACAGCAATGTGACGTTTGTTATTTTTGTTTGATGCAGAAGATAACGAGCTTCCTGTTGTGATTTACTCATGGTATGAAGGTCAAGCTAATATTCAAGCGATGGCAGGTTACCGATGTGAAGATAACATATCCGATTACCTGGTCATCAAAATTGAGAATGTAACTGAAAGCAATGCTGGCCAGTATAGGTGTCTTCTGGCGTTATCTAAGGACGAATCAACGACATGTACTCTTAGAATTATTGGTACGTGTAAGTAATTAAAACTTTGTAAATAACACTATGTAACACAATTTTTGTTCCTGGCTTCTAAGTGTTATATTTCAATTGCTTATGTCTAAAGTACGTGAAAAAATGACTTCATTAAGCACAAACTTTGCTTTCATGACAACAGCACGAAGAAAACTCGTTTTTTTGTGAAAATAGAACGATTTTTTTTTCATTTTCGTCATTATGATCGGGTAAAAACAGAAATTGCACAAGGAATAGACAAATACAGTCGGAAACCACTCAACAAGGTTCAGAAATGTGTAGATTTTCTAGATTTACGATTGTACTGTGAATCACTCTCTCGAAGTAGCCCCCAAATGTAGTCCCCCATCATGTTTTCGTTATACTGTCCTTGGTAACGACGTTCAAAGTTCAATATCCTGATGAAAGCGCTCGCCTTGCTCCTCCGAGTAAGCGCCCATGTTCTCCTTGAATTTGTCGAGATGCGAATCAAGGATATGGACTTTCAGAGACATTCTGCATCCCATTGTGGCGTAATTCTTTATGAGAGTCTGCACCAACTCCACATAGTTTTCAGCTTTGTGATTACCTAGGAAGTCCTGAACAACTGCAACGAAACTGCTCCAAGCCGCTCTCTCCGTCCTGTTCAACAGCTTTGCGAAATCCTCACATTCTATGATCTTCTTGATCTGTGGTCCAACGAATATACCAGCCCTGACCTTAGCCTCGGACAGCTTTGGAAAAAGATCTTGGAGGTATTGAAATGCTGCTGACTCCTTGTCAAGAGCAGTGACAAATTGCTTAATGAGGCCTAACTTGATGTGCAGCGGTGGCATAAGCACTTTATGAGGTTCTATCAGCGGCGCCCACTTCACATTGCTCTTTCCAACAGAAAACTCGGTCCGTTGTGGCCAGTCTTTTGTGCGATAATGCGCCTTAGTGTCACGGCTGTCCCAGAGACAGAGGAAACAAAGAAATTTCGTGAAACCTCCTTGAATACCCATGAGGAATGATACCATTTTGAAGTCACCGATGACCTCCCATCCGTAGTCGTCATACTTTAATGCACTCAGCAACATTTTGACACTGGTGTAGTCCTCTTTGAGATGCACAGAGTGGGCCATCGGGAGAGACGGGTAGTTGTTTCCATTGTGAAGCAACACGGTTTGGAGGCTCCGGGATGAACTGTCTATGAATAGGCGCCATTCAATAGGATTACATGCGATACCTATAGCCTGGAATAGACCGGCAACATCGTTGCAGAAGCACAGCCCACCACGCTGACTGAAGAAGTTGGAGAATCTTTGATGCCGCTTCCTCTGATCCGTGACTTGTACGCTATCATCAACCAAGTTCTACTGTTTGAGCCTGGATATCAGAAGCTCAGCATTCGATTTCGTAAGCCCGAGGTCCCTAATTAAATCGTTCACGTCTTTCTGGTCAGGGAAGTACGGTTTTCTATCTCCAATTCATCTGCGGAATCGTAGTCCATATCTCCAGTATCTGCCTCGCTATCTGACTTGCTGCTGTCTCCTGAAGATGGCCGATGACTGAATCAGCTGGATGCAAACAATCTCTTGATGCCATATCAAATAAATAACTTCTCTTCAACTACGAATCGTTATCCTTTCAGTCTGCAATAACACGAATTGGAATCTTGGTTCGAGACACCTGTGCTTTTATACTTGTACAGCTACTTTTGGAACGTTCAAGAACGTTCTAGAAAGTTCTGAGAGTTTCTCGAAAGTTCTGGAAGTTTCTTGAACGTTCTAGAGTGTTCAGGAGAATTGTAGAAACATGTGGACAACTCTAGCAGTTCAGGGAGGAAGCTCGGCATTGAAAGCAAATCGAGAATTTTCTCGAACACACGCGATTTTCCAAATTTCATTCCCGGTCACAGAAGCAAAGTTTTTCTGGAATAACAACGATTTCCTTTCTGTTCTAGACCTAACGGATTAGGAAAACACACTTTCAACCCAGGAACAGAACAAAAGTGAAAATTTGTTACATAGTGTAATGATTGATTAATGGCTAAATATGTTACGTGTTCCATTTACGTCGAGATACCTGGAAAAGAAGTTAGTGGACTTCAGACTGCAGGTCGTGAAAAATGGAATAGATTGTAATGAAGTCATAAAATAACTCTGGCTACAGGAATGTTGGCTTGAAGCACTGGGGAACATAATTAACACAGGTGTCAGTTCGTTTATAGGAAATAATTAGGTTTCAAATCCTTCATCTCTATCTCATACATCAAGGCATACATCGTTTCTATAAATCAAATCTTCTTTGGCCACAACAAATAGGTGAAAATGTATAACTGCTAGATTACCCTAAATGAGAAAAAAATATAGTTCGAATCTTTTACATGTATAAGAAACGAAAATGTGTATACATGATAAATATTAATTTTTGAGGAAATTTTCTCCTTCTAAATTTACAATTTAGAGGGTTTCCTTAAAAATGGAAAATACAATTATACAACTTAACAAAATCTAATTACAGTAAGATCCTTAGAGCTTCACAGTTAAGAAAAGTTTAGTTCTATAGCTTTTCAAGTACACAAAAATACTAACTATTCCAAATAAACTCAAAATACTGCGATACAAACCACAAAATCGGGACATATACTTACAGTCACGTATCTATTCACAAATTTGGACTAGTTTATATAAATGCGTACACTAATTGACTTGACTGGCCGAGGTAAGGGCCAGTGAAAGGGCCTCGAGATATATTTATATTATTTTAGATTCTTAACTGGGAAACCACATGTTCTTTTAAAAGGATAATCTTTCAGACTAACAATCATAGGAATTCTCGTAACAATGCCTGTATTTTCAGTTTCATTTACTTGTGGAAATGTATTTCTATCTAATCAGGCTGTGACATGTCTGCAGGTGATAAGTGTCTGCTCATGTGTGTCTAAGGTGCACATCTGGTGGCCTGCTAAGTAATATGATTACACAATCGCATAGATGTTACTAGACTGGACTGTCCAGCCTTTGATCTATACTCTAACGGTTATTTTGTATTTTTACTTACAAGAAATCTCGAAAACGAGAGTAATGAACAACTAATGAAATTCAAGAAATTAATAAATTAATAAAAATATAATAATTAATTATCACTTATTTTATTTGCGTTTTCTTGTGTTACAATACGTTTTCTCCTTCAGAAATATAATTTATTATATTATGTTCTAAGAAAATAGTTAAATGACTATGACTTTAGTGAAAAGTTTTACCAATGGCTATAAAATATATAAACATAAAACAAGAGTATTGTTGGCACAGTGTCTCAGAATTATATGGTGTGTCCAATGTATGTTATTTAATTTATGTGTTTATTTTAGGATTGCCACCAACTTCTTCAATCGTAACTGTTGGCAAAGTTACCAATGGATTGCTTGGTAAGTGTCAAATAGAAAACCATTAACTCTGTCAAAATTTAAATATTTGACTCCCCGCATTCGTTTAACAATGAATGCAAATTCTTTTTATTACATTAATTAATGCTTTTAATGCAAAAATTGTGTTTGTTAATATAAGGAATGTTTTCAATTATTATTTCCATATCATAGCATCATAGCATATTTATCCTACAACTAGAGTATAGAAGCAATATTAGTGTGCACAAAAGTTGTATCAAACAGGTATTAAAAATCTTGAGTAAAATGGTTTATTGCTTCTTAATTAATCTTTTATAAACGCAAAGAAATAACAGTATATGATGTAAGATATATTTGAGATGCCTATGAGGATGTGAAATAGAAAGATATAAAAGGGGCTTATAGTCTTAATTTCACATCAGTTTCAAACATCTGCATACATTACAATGCCGTTTTGTAAAAGTTGTAGAATGGCTGGCGTATTATTACACTTTTTTTTAAATTCAGAGTGGAAATAGCCATAGTGTAATTTGCTGGTAGAGCAACAAAAATATTAAATTATGTCATCGCCAAATGAGCGCGTAGAAAAGGTGTTGCTTTGAAAAGAATATATATGTTGGATACTTATTGCTAACTCTGCTTTCTTCATAGTATGTAACCATAATGTAGCTATCAATATTCTACCTATTGCATATTCTTTTCTCTCCACGCCGACATATCCAATAAAGGACTTGAGACGTAGTAACACCTATTTACATTTTGCACGTTAACATTACTCATTAGGGCGATATGGGTTAGAATACGCGTCTCGAGTATATTATTGAATTGAAGAAAACTTTTTTTAAAAACAAAATAATGATTCTCCCGTTTGTTTAATTACATTTCAACATAATTAAATTGATATTTGGAATACTATATCATGTCCATAGAATTTAGCACAGATTGCTCATAAAATAATCACAATTGCCTTAGATGTTAAACAAAATGCTCAAATAAAATCGCACGGTTATCGCCGTATATAATATGCACTGGACATTATTCAGAAAGAGGTTGATGATATTTATAATACGTCACCTAGCAATGGCGGCGGAAATAGTGAACTGCTTCACAGAAGAAACTTTTCACGTAGTCGACTGATCGTTAATGAGCAAGAGGACATTAGTCATAAACAAATATTAAATTATAAATATATAATCATGCAAAAACACTTTACAATATGATTTGAATTTGCAGCTTAATTTATCGCAAAACAAATTATTATTATTTAAAATTACGCTCAACAGCACAAGCATTTTCAAGATTGATGTAATATATGCACTATATATTCTGCTTACTATCAGCAATGTGAAATGCTAAATGAATAAAGTAAATGCAATATCAGCAGTTTGAATGTCATGTTGAAACCAAGTGGAAGTTGTTCTATTCTTATGAATATAGAGAGACCTAGCATCTGTTAATATATGGTTCTATTAGAAATAGCAATCTAAACTTTCTATTCGCTGTTTACAGCGAAAATAGCCTTCGATCAAACTTTACTGAAAGATCCGAACTCGCTTTTAGAAAATGTCAATGTCAGTCATAAATATCATCTTAGGGTTCGTTTGACACAATAAGCAATGTTGATAGATTAAGACTAAATATATGCATTACTGGGGACAAACCCTAAGATATTTAGGTATTTTTAATTATGTTTGTTCTCAAAAGACGATGCTGTCAGGGGAAAACAATTATGTCATTAAATTTTCATGTATATAATCATGTCTGATAGAAAGGTAATTCGATAATTTAATTTTATAAATTTCTTATTATTTAATTCCATATACTTTAGTAAGCTTCTTCGTGCATTATAATTTACGCAATGATTTATTTACATTATATGTCCTTTCACCAGACAGTATGACTTCATTTCAAGTCACCGAATCACCCGCTATTCAAACTCAGAAGACTTTAGTGGGTGAGTGATATATCATAGTATTATAGTAAGTTTAGCTAAATTCATTCTCATTAAGAAAAACAAAATGTGTAAATCTTAAAAACTAAAATATATTGTTAATCCAACCTTGCTATTAAAAAGCACAAACACAACAACCCAACACATACGATGCATATTATGATTAACCCACTAAAGTAGTAGTAGTGTTATCATTAAGTAATGAGTCATTTTTCAGCAACAGAAAAGGTGTATCATATTATGGAATGCACGTATAGATTTGTAGATTAAGTACTACGTTATTTAAATGTGTATTCATTTAAGTAATTCCAGTTAAATCATCACGAATGTGTCCAACATGTATTTTTTTTTTTTTTGCTAAAGCGGACGAATAATTGTGTTAATATACAATTATATGTATTTACCAACACCGTTATACCTAATGTTACTCATCTTAAAAGAAACGTTTGTATTCTTTGTGCAGAACACCAAGCTAGTCATGGGAACAGTTTACACATTGCTGTTATTGTGCTTGGAGCGTTGTTTGGTGTTCTTGTTGTTATATTCCTAGCAATTCTGATTATATTTATTGCTGTTAGGAACCGGTTAGTATATTAATATGAAATCTTTGAATGTAATATAACTACCTATTTCCTTACGCAGTATCATTTAATTAAATATGTAAGTTCGAATGAATGCACCTAATAATTATTTCAATTTCTTCAGTTTATGTCTGACGTGTATTTTTCCATTCCTAGGTCAGTTCACCATGTTCATCCTGTGAGAGAGAGAGAGAGAGAGAGAGAGAGAGAGAGAGAGAGAGAGAGAGAGAGAGAGAGAGAGAGAGACAGACAGACAGACAGACAGACAGACAGACAGAGACAGAGACAGAGACAGACAGAGAGAAAACAGACAGACAGTAAGGTAGGCAGGCAGACAGATAGACAGACAGGAAGGCAGGCAGGCAAACAGACAGACGTACATACAAAAAGACAGACAGAGACAGAAACAGACAGACACACCGATACACAGACAGAACACAGGAAGGCGGACCTAGATAGAGAGGCAGAGATAGAGAAAGAGACAACGACGCGATAGGGGCAGATGGACACAATGACAGGCATATAATAACTATTAGTTTATGATAAAATTAATCAGTATGAATGGACGTTAAACTGTTCATCTTAATTTAAACAATTAAGGAAAACATTCAAGAAACATTACTTGTTTAAGTCAATGACAGCCATTTTGAAGTAAATGTGTGTATTTATATTGCATTATTATTCTGCTTTTCAGATGGTTACCTACATGCTGCTCTACACATCATGAATCGTTAAACAACGATGCAAATAAGAATGGAAATTTAAAACATATTTATAAATCAACACCGATATATAAATTTAACACAAAAATGGACGAGAAATTAAAACAAAAATTAGTAGATCCAGTATAATGGGAAGACGGGTCTGGTGGCTGATGTGTTCAGAGAAATACGAGAGCAAGAAATGAAGACCTTCAACAAAACTCATAACAAAATCGTGTGTAGTGTCTACGTAATACATATATGTATTGTTGTTCCCTTAAATTTAAATAGTTACAACATACATATACATTATCATTTTGCAAAATATTCCAATTCTTGTGTTTACAAATGAAAAATAGTGTCGTTCAGATTATATTAATCTAAAGGTATAAAAGTCTCAGATATAATGCAAATGAACTTGTAACGCAAAGTTTCACTTTGGTATCAAATTTCAAACCAGCGATTTAAATTTGAAGTCAATTTGCATTTAATCTGTCATATGACAACATTATAGAAGACATACATAGGTCATGAAATGGAGTCGATCTTGCATTGCAAGTACACAGAGAAGAATATTCAAGATTTGCAAAGACGTCTTACTACTACTACTACTACTACTACTACTTTCCTAAATTGCTTTAATTTTAGAACATCACTGATTTAATTACTATTGGTGTAATTCGTAATATTTATAATGAAGTACATCTAAGATGTCAAATTTTCCGCATGGAAGAAAAGTGTAAGTAATGTCAGTGCACACTCAGTCATGGTGTATTTTGTTCTGAATAGACCGAGGGGTCTTTGTGATTGAAGACAAAATCACCGTTAATATGATAGAGTGACGTACTGTAGACACGCGTTGTAAATTGCTCGCATATATAAAACATTAATATTTTCAGTAAATGAATTCTTCTTTCTTTCTTCGAGTACACCAAACCACGTACTTAATAATGGAGATAATTGTAGAAAAAATAATTGTATATTATTGTTAATAACTTCAGCTGTTTAAAAATGTCGGCTTCAAAACATATGATCACTTGTTGTGAACAGGCGGGTTACAGACCACTCTGATGTTTCACAATGTTACCGGTATGAGATCGTAATAATACACACGATTTCACATTAATAATATTCTACAACCATTCCATTCTATTTTGCCGGCACTTGTAATGATCATTGTTATTTTGTATTGAACTTATATTCAGACAAATCCAAATTGTAATTCTGCTGAACGGTCCATTGACTTATAATGCCAGACTGACATTTCTTTCCTGTACTTAAAACAATATGGTGTTTATAATTTGTTCATTCATGTCACTCGCAGAATAACGCTAACATCGCATAATCTGGTTACTTCGTTACTGGTGTGTAAATCCAAAAGGCCAGACTGAGGATACTAATAGACTTTCGTTTTCGAATCTGTTTATTCATGTCACTCAGAATAACGATAGCATAGTATAATCTGTCTACTTCATTACACCCTTTTACGCTTAAAACTGATAATTATGAACTCATTCGTAAATCCCAAAGGCCAGAGAGGATACTAATAGACTTTCGTTTTCGAAGCATTATTTATATTAGTATGTTCAGAAAAGTGGCGGGACAGATACACTTTTTTTCCTCGATGATTTAAATTTGTTTAATAATGTGAGTAGTTAATGTAAAGCATTGAATGTTATGAAAACAATTTAGTCAAAATCTGACCCTTATATTAAAAAGGTTCCTTTTTTCAACGAAAGCTTTGAAGCCAGAGTCGAATAAAGAAAATTTAAGAAAGAACAGTGAGATTGTGAATGGACATTTCTTCTCAATACACAATTGCAAAGACCCATTATACTCCGATCTGTTTTGTTTCATTGTCTTTGTGTCGTGTGGAGGACGACGACCTTATAATTTTTATTGTTTGTCAATCCTATGAAACGCTAGCTCCGATAAAAAACTATATTTTATATAATCTATATATTATTATATTATATAATTTATTTTTTATAATCCTATACAAGGTAAATGACACTTTAATTTGTAACTTTCATTTTTGTTGCTCTCGTCGGTTTGATACTTTAGAAGTGATTTTAGAGTTGTCAGGGAATTTTTATGCTTAAGACGAGCACTGGAAAATAATATTATGATTGTTGATGCATTATAAGTTTTCTTTAGGGCCTTGTGGTGAATAATGGTTTTCAAACATTTTCATCAATGGGTTCTTTCAAAAAAAACAAACATGCAGCGTTCATTTTTTAGCTCAGCAGTTTGATCAATGCCAAAGAAATGTGACAGTTGGCTTGTTTTATTTGCTAATCACATGTTCTTTCATTTTCGTTTGATTTTGCATGAACCCTTAGTACATTATAAACATTATATTTGTAAATAAAGTATTATATGTAATTTATTTGCTGCTAATCTCTAATAATTGTTAAAAAGAGTTTAGTGACAGTCAAATTATTCTAAACGTAAATACTAGGAACATTTAAATATTTGATATATTCTATAAATTTGATATACTTACACAAGCAAGTGTTATTCCTGCAAAATATATGTGTATATTAAATTCAATACGAGAAATCATAGTTATGCTGATCAGTGTCACCAGATTAATATAAGGATTGATTAAATGAGACCATTAGTTTGTTGGGTAGTGCACTGTAATTGTACAAAACTAGAAGAATGTAGTTTTGGAATGCAGGAAGCTCGTGGATTTTGTTTTGTCTCTATTTTTGGGCAGCCATTATAGTGCGATTCTGTGACGTATCACTGAATTTAATAAAGCTTCAAAGGGATGGTGCACTTTATGGAATGCGCTTACAAACAACCTTATTAAAGCACATTTGGGGGCAGAATAATTATATGAGCATAAAAGAGAACTATTTTATTGAGCTGATAGCTGGATGCTGTGCGTTAGGCGTATAGAAAGTACTTTTTGGAATTAACAATGCCAAGGGAGAAGCCTAACAATAATCCCATATTTAATGCACTTTACATAGAGCACCTGGATTTAAAAAGTGTGATGAGGATTTTTAACTGTACAGTGAAATAACGCGAGCTGCAGACGAAAGTTCAAAAGATAGAATTGTGTATTTTTTGTCATAGCATAATTATTATGAGCAACATGATTAGTACTTCTATTGCTGTTTCATAAGAAAATTGAGATGTATTGATATTCAACACTTTAGCTAGTGTAGTTCTGGTAGTAATGATTTGGGAAAGTGCACAGAGTTAGTTTTGTAGCACTGACTCAATACAAAGAACATGAAGATGTATTTAAGCATATTTTTGTGCAAATACATTTCTTTTTCTTTGTTAGTTATGCCTATGTTTCTTGGTGAATTTATTTTAATTAAATATCTCAATTATATATGTTTTATATTTTATCATGCATACTGTGATATTATTTTGATCATAGTTATTTAGTAATGTTGAAATGTTTTGTATACTATATTCTAATTAAAAGTATTATTACGTTATGAAAATATATTAAGTCATTCTGTTTTTTAATTGTTATTAACGTTTCTTCCTTTAGAAGTGTCCATTTATATTAGAGATACTAGGAAACTAATGAAAATATAATGATAGAAAAATGGATAAAAAGACATATAAATCAACAGAAAGACAAACAGACAGCAAGACATACAGGTGGATAAAGAGTTAAACACACAGAGTAAGCTTAACATAATCATATGCAGAGAGAGAGAGAGAGAGAGAGAGAGAGAGAGAGAGAGAGAGAGAGAGAGAGACAGACAGACAGACAGACAGAGAGTACTGTAAATATATTCAAAGATTATAGAAAGTAAACAAAACATATTTACAATATGAAATCACTTCATGATTATAAATAAATATTACCTGGAATGATCATTAAATATGTAAGAATGAAATAAAATATTATTAAGGAATAGATTTTCTAGAGAATGTTTAGTTGTTATTGTTAACAGATACAGAGTAGCTTCTAACATTTTCAATTTGCAAAAATTAAGTACATGAAGCAAATAAACGTACTACAGAGTGCATGTGTTTCTGTTTATTTGCATTTTCTGTGTGTGCATGAAATGAAATGACGACGGTCTCAGGGAGGCTGTGTGATGACAAATCAAAAAAGATTTTGAAATTAGTTGACGTAAACACACATACATAAACATCCACTTGCGCACGCTCAAACACACAATATTTATTTATCAAGTAATACTGCTAAAGAAAAACAGAAGAACCATACCAAACTCAGATATTATTGATTGCTCTTTGGTTTTCTGATATTTTATATCAGAGAAAGTGCATTTAGTTCAAATAAATTAGAAATGCTAACAAACAATAGATAATTAAAATATTAACAACAAAATCGCCTTACTTAAATAGCTTAAATAAGGAACGATGTACACTACTACAAAATTAACTTTGTGAAGACAACAAATCAGATAAAAACAAACTCAGCAAATTAACTTAAAATTAAATAAATATGTACATTAACAACATTGGTGTCATTATATCCGTCCACACCCATTCATCTTCACCAGATTATAAAATAAGAATCAATTATATCTTTCTTTATTATTAAAATAATTGTCTCTTTATACATTTCATCAATCAGTTAAATCAGCTTTAATAACACTTTTACAATTTTATTGCTTATTAATGTAGAAAATATTAGGGTACTTAGCTTTCGTTCAAAACGGCATTGTCTTATTTAGCAACATTTTGCAATATTCAATTGAAAGAGTTAACTGCGCATGTTGCAAGGGAAATTTTTAATGAGTATCTACATTAATTGCTACGAAAATTTTTTTTTTTCATTTTATAGTTCCATTATCTTTCCCTTTGCCGGTAGTTTTCAAATAATAGAATAAGAACGAAATACAGAACACTGACATTTTGGTATTTGTTAGTTTATTCTCTAATATTTTTACTACATGAAATTATTTCCTACGCTTCCGCTGTGAAACAAATAAGTTTATCGGAATTCATTTTTGTGGTTTAACAGTAACAATTGTACAATATCACCGCATAAAATTTGGATTTCTGTGCGTCTTCTGTTAATATTATTACTTGTCAATTGACTGATAACTTAAAAATCATTTCTGACTGAAAAAACGGTGTCTTGTGTAATTGTTCCTTGTTTGGATTTATCATCTATTAAGGAAGATAAAAATAAATTAATACACACAGGAATGCGTATTCTCATTGATATATAGTAAGTTTAAAATGTTCATATCATTCGTATATGAATTAATATATTATTTATAGTACCACGAATCGTAATCACACTTTATTGTCCGTATCTGTGTAAATTAAACATGGAATATATTTGTAGCAGAGTGTGACAGGAACGTCACTTAATTAATGAAGATGATTGTTATTATTAATTAATCCTTCGTAACTAATTGCATTTGATGACAATTTTAATTTATTTTATTAATGATCCTCCAGCAGACACCACTTGTCTCTCTCACTTGACGGAATTTTGGGTGTTGTAAATGTTTTCTATATTCCACAACATAAAACTACATTTTACTGTTACAAAATGCTTCCATGAGTGAAAAACGTCTTACTAAAGGAGAAAACAAGTCGGACTTTAATCTATATTTAGCGAGCACCCATCAATCCAACATAAGATTATATACCTAAGAAAGTCAATAAATTTAACAATAACTTTATTAAATGAACAATCAAATATACATATAACAATTACAATGGAATATATTACTTGGCATCAATATTCCACGAAATCACATGCGAAGTACTTTTCCGTTACAGAGTATATTTCTATATATAAAAATATAATTACAACTCAACAATAGAGTCAATACAAATCATAGGTCAGTCCTATCAGAGATTAGAAATGGAGTTATTAGAGGTAGGTTATTACAATTTCTCACATAACCTGGATTATAAACTACTTCAACAGTCTTTCACTTGCTTTTGCAATAATGTCTCAATGTCAAAATGTCTATATGACAACACATGTCTCCCACCACAATCATGGAAAACACTGATGTGTCGTTTTTCCTTAGTTTAAAGAAGTGTTCTTTTTCTTTGGTGCTTTTGATCTGCTTCAAATTGCAGTGATTTATGTGCACTACTAGATCACTTTGGAGTGTGTATGCAACATTATCCTCAAACTTATTAACATACATGTTGCTGTAAGTTGATCACTGTGAATTCTGTTCGAGAACCAAACATAGTGAAAATTGAGTCTTGATCTGGTCTCAAGAAGTCATGAAGATTACTTTCAACATTCCTCATGGTGTGCTGAGTAGCTCACATGAAGATTTCAGAACATTCCCCAGGATGAGTTTGATAATGCACAGTAAATACTGGAAAATTTTCTATGGTGTGATTTGTGAGCTCATCTTCGAAGATTCTTGAACAGATGTGTAATGTGCCTAGAAAGGGTACATTGGAAAGTCATCTAAATAAAAAAGACAATGACTTGTTGCAATCTGCATGAACCTGTGCTAGTGACAAAGGCTATCATTGAAAATGTTATATACATTGATTTAATTATCTCTCAAAAAAAACTACTCATTAATGTGATGAATTATATCCACGAACTTGGTTATATGTATAAATTGTCATCATTGATGATGATGTGTGTGTGTGTGTGTGTGTATGTGTGTGTGTGTGTGTGTGTGTGTGTGTGTGTGTGTGTGTGTGTGCGTGAATTTGACTGCTGATGCCTATGCTAGGATAAAGTGAATGATAATCTAGCATGACGTAAATGTCGACGCTCTTTGATTTTATTCATATATTGTAAATATGCCTATTGATTTAATAAATATATCGTTAAATGTATTAACCTTTTAGCACGTATATTAAAACTTGGAGTAATAGTGGGTAGATGGGGGCTCGTTAACTGTAATTAAAGACACTTATATTTTATTATTGTGTAAAGACTAGACTCTAACGACACCCTTATAATCCAACAAGTGACAGAGTTGGTCTTGTGGGTGAATTATTTAATTATAAATTAAGATTCTTCATCACTTGTAATTAGTTAAGTGTGTATAATCACTTTGATCTTGACATAACTCGAGTCTGGTCATAAAGTCAATCGTTAGCTTATGTTAATGACTGATAAGGAAAGGATGGCATTATAAATATTTTGTACATGTTTACTATTGATCTATGAATTGAATTAGAGAATGTTTCTGAGCATTTTATCTACGCTAGAAAGGGATTGAGCGTCTAACGTTGAATCAAACATTGTTGTGAAGTGAGTGATGTAAATGTCGACGATCGTTACTGGGTTTTATTACTCCTTTACAAAGAAGTGTCCACCTGCAGAACATTATGCGACAGTAACGCTTCTCTCTTTTTATTGTGTAAAGACGTTTCCACCTACAGAAAATAGTATGCGACAGTAAAGCATCACACTTATTATTGTGCAAAGTTTTACAGCTAGCTCCAAGTGAGAGACAGTGTTGGTCTTGTGAGAGAATTATTACACTATAAAATAAGATTCTCGATCACTTCTAATTAATTATGTGTAAGTTAATAAATAATAATCATAACGTGTCACGTAATGGAAAATAAACTTTAGCCATACATATCTTTATAGGGTAAAATAATCTACAGTGTAGTATCACATGTCGAACTTGGCTTAGGCCCAAACTTCTTCAATACCTATAATTATTTTGAGGGAATTCCCGTTTCTGTTAATGAAAGGTCGTGTAATTGAATTCTTTCGGAGGTACGTAGATATTTATCAAATTTATTTGTTTAGAAATGAACATAATTAATGTTGGCTTCCTATTGTATCCATGCTAACATAGTTTAGAAAGCAAGCCGTGTTTGAACTTAATTTAATTATGTTCCAAAGAACAAGTTCGGCCTAAGTCAAATTGGTGTCCCGTTTATGTAGACCTCTCTACTTCCATAAGTTTTAGAATAGTCAATGATAGAAGCAATATGCAAAACCTTAATAAGTAAACACTTTTACCCACGAAATAATTACTCACTTTCTGATAGGCACATACATTCTTTGCACTTTGTCACCTCTTATACTAATGAAGGATATTAATTTTTTTAATTCTTACGTCACCGTTTCAGAAAATACGAGTTTGGGATATTCCACTAACAACAATATCATTCAAAGTTAAGAAACAAAGAACAGTCGCTAGATTATATAATTTTCCAATGGAGATAATTAGTATTGAAGAAGTAAAACTAAAAGCCAACGAATCATAAATAAATAATAATCCACGCGTAATAAAATCACTACGTCTTCAGGCTTAATAAAAAAAAAAAAAGTAATGGGCGGATTTTGATCGGACTTTTACTGTTGTATACCCTAGCACACTAGAGTTAAAACAGGCTAAAATAGCATCATGCCGTCCTATAAGGGAGCTAGCCAATAGCCCTAATGCTATACAAATAGTTCAGCTCGCCATTAAAAGTAAAACTCATGCTCACAAGATTGTGACTTATACAAGCTGAGACCTACATAACAACTTTGCATAGAAAATGGTTTGTGTTTCTCTCAGGCTGTGTTTCTTATTCTGGGTATTGGATTTTATGCTTTAGTAAATATTGTATTTATACTTTTTGTGAATTGCTCTACTTTTTGTGATTAATTATTACTTTTTCAATGCCTCATTGACAGAGGTAAAAACACATTCTCTTTCTATAACTCTCTGTCTCTCTCTTTTCCATTTCAATTTATATCTCTACACCAAACACCTCGGCGCAATGTCTTAGAGGGTCTACTGGCTTTTACAGCTAAATTAGAATAAATATATCTATACACTCACTTATCATATTAGTTATATAGACTCAAAGCAAAGATTCCAGATTAATATGAAAATGTATTATGACCTTACCATAGTGATGGATTTGAAAATATGAAACCTTGATATACAAAATAAATATTTTTTCTTTTCTTTTAGCTTTTTCTTTCAAATGCTCTATGTGGTGTTTCCGATCAATGTGCTGTTATCGATTAATTGAAGTGGAAGATCCATCTGACTAGGATGCATTCTGAACCTATAACTTGCAGAGGGACACTCCCGAGACCAGACGTCCTAACCTACCAGTTCCACATAAGTAATAGATGCATTCGACGTAAGTTAAAACATTTATAAACTGAAGTGTGATTTAGTACCCCTTAGAAGTGTCTCCGATAGTAGTCATTAATGAATATAGCAAAATGTATGCTCCAGATAAAGATTAATAGTAGAAAAAATAGCTATAAACAAGCATCTCTATGTATGTCTCCACAAGATTTACTGTGTAAAGTAATTACTATGTACAATATTATTTTGCAAAACATCAGCACTACAGTAAAGTATTTACATACACAAATACAGGCTTATTAAAGTCCAGTATAATGTTCTGTGTACACAAATACAGGCTTATTATAGTCCAGTATAATGTTATGTGTACACAAATACAGACTTATTATAGTCCAGTATAATGTTATGTGTACACAAATACAGGCTTATTATAGTCCAGTATAATGTTATGTGTACGCAAATACAGGCTTATTATAGTCCAGTATAATGTTATGTGTACACAAATACAGGCTTATTATAGTCCAGTATAATGTTATGTATCCACAAATACAGGCTTATTATAGTCCAGTAAAATGGTATGTGTGCTTTATGCGTGCATGTATTGTGTGCTTACTATCGTAACTTGTATTTTGGTTATTTAGAGAAATTGTTGAAATACATTTTATTATATTTAATTATTTGTATTTATGAATACATAGTAAATATTCATTATCATTTTTTCCTTGTTTCTAGTTTTAACCAAGATTTTCTATATATATGTAAGTATTATATTCAATATTTTTTTATAATTTTAATATTGAATTGAAAATTAAATTCCTTTCTCTAGCAAATTGATACATATAAAACGACGCTAAGATTTCATAAGTACACCTTATTAACAATTCTTTCTTGTACATTTAATATGGTTCACAATGTACGAAAATTATATTTAATAAATTATTTTTAATGTTCTTATATCTGATGTTTACTTTATTCAATAAAATATTATGGTTCTATTTTATAAAGAAGAGAAGTAATTAATCGAAATAACATTATA
Organism: Sinotaia quadrata; assembly: GCA_028829895.1. Lineage (NCBI taxonomy): Eukaryota > Metazoa > Mollusca > Gastropoda > Architaenioglossa > Viviparidae > Sinotaia > Sinotaia quadrata. The sequence continues at coordinate 127,542,019 of CM054179.1, read as the reverse complement.
TTCCTTGAGATAGAGAGAAATATCCAATGTAAATATCAATGACATTCATTATATGTCAGTAGCAACAAAAATCAGACACAGCATTGAAATACCTAACTTAATTCGAATATGAAATTTGAATATTAAATAGTTTAATGCAGAAACTCTTTCTTTTCATTCATTGATCAGGCCCTTTGATCTTCTTACACGCATCCCATTAGTTTAAAAAGCATAACGAGTGAATATATAAGTATATTTTATTGATTATTGTTAGTAATAATTGTTTTAATGCACACTATGCACATTGTATACAACAGATTTAAATAGTACTTTTAATAATGCACTTTTACTCTGACTAAAATGAAATTAATGAATGACATCGTACACAATTATGCATGCTTGTTTGGGTGTATAAATTGTACATGATATGGTGGTGATGCTCCGTGTGTGTGTGTGTGTGTGTGTGTGTGTGTGTGTGTGTGTGTGTGTGTGTCTTTCGTTGCATATAGTACCATCGACATGGAGGATTTCTATTTTGTCTGGCATTTGTTACATCGACATTATCCCTAGTACAAGGTGAGCAACTTAGTACTAGATGTGTTTTACTGTTTTAGTATTACAACACGTGCTTTCCTTAATGCAGTCTCTTTCTCTCTCACAGAAATGCACACACACTCACACACAAACACACACACACACACACACACACACGCACGCACGCACGCACACATTTGATCTTCATTGTCTATTTGTTTCGTGTTTACTTTTCTTTCGCCCTTATTCATTTTATTTAGGATTATTGATTTCTTACGAATTAATTACACATTTTATTACGTTTAATGCATTATTTATGATATTACATTACATTTCAGCTGTTATCATAATAAACATTCAATAAGAATATGCAAGATATTCGTGAAAGATTTACTAAAACGTTCAATATTCCCAATATAAATACGTAATTGAGGTACCTGTCATATTCTTTTAAAGCAGCCTATAGTAGTTACATAACATCAAACACATAAACAAGGAAATACAGCAACATTGGTTACAAAATACTAATCCTGCCTTAAAAGCACGCATGTACACACAAAACGCAAACATGCAAACATACATATACACATGATGCATTCATTATGTATTTTAGAAACAAATCTGTCACTTTGTGGTTTTCTATAATTGTACTAAATAATATATTCATACAGGAATTAATTCGACTTGTGAAAGTGTGAGGGTAATGGAGGGCTCTGCTACCTCCATCACGTGTAAATTTGGAGATGACTTGAGAAAGTTTCAAAATAGTGTATATTTAGATCATCGACAAGAAAACAATTCAAAGCACGGTAAGAATTATTTTGTTAAGGTAAAGTTAGATTTAGATAATTCGTTAAAAAATATATGGATCTCCAAATGCCTACTATAAATTTAAAAATAAATGTAATGACTTTGCATGTAATATATTATGTGGAATAATACTAAGTGTTTATTTAAATAAGGTAGGCACAAAGTACACAAACGGTCGTCTTAAAATAACAAGGGAAACTGTATTCGCAATATTGAAAGACAAAACGTATATGTGCTCGAAAAGTGTTAATCGATGTTATTTATACTGCATCATTTAAGGTATTAAAACAAAAACTACACTAGGAAATGAAAACATACGTTCTTGATATCACAACATTTCCTTACATATGTGGTTTAGTTCATTTTCACTAACAATGAAGATATAACTGATATATGTAATTAAATCAGCAGTCTAGTATTAACTATCCATTAGCATCAATACCTTTCCCATATAAAGTAAATCAGTTTGTCAATCTATACGATTAATTGAACCTAGGCTCATACTCTACAAGAATTCCGATTTTGATATTTTTGGAAATTAGTTAGTTATGCTAAGAAAATAAAGTGCAGAAACATATTTCTAAGAATTCCGTATTTGAATTCCAATCTATGTGTAATTGTGTTCAAGATTCTTATGGTAAGTAGTTGAAAAGTGTCACAAAAATATTTAGTTCTGAGTTAAAACTGGTTTAGATTGTACAAATCGAATAGAACCATTATAAAATCTTATAAATGGAAAATGTGTGCCTGTTTGCATGCGTGTGCGCGCGCGCATACGTGTATTATGTGTATATCGTCTGATTTATAACTATCGTTCCGTATTTATGTGTGCAAATAAAATACGCTTAAACTAAATTAATAAGGTAAACAAAACAGAATGGTAACGAAGTGGAAAGAAACCAATAATCATGCGAAGACTTTCTCTGCTTTGAGAATCGGATTTAATTACTAGAAAATCTTCTTTGCACATTTGAACAATTATTTAGTGCTAGTATAAGTTTGCAGTCTAAAATGCAATTGCAAAACGTCACTTGAAACATTGTCAATATGGATTCCATCCAAACAACACGCCCAGTAACGTTTTAAATCAGAATATATGTTTAGCACATCAGTTTAGCTTGTCCATCAGGCAGGCGTTTTATATATCCTAATGGAGAGAGCTGGAGGGAGAGGAAGAAGAGAGGATGGAGAATAATAATAATATTATCTCTTTCCAGACAATTTTATATTTTTGTTCTGTGCTCTCTAGAACATTGCAAACTGAATAATTAACGAGCGAGGTGAACGTTAAATTAGCTGTAATTAATTTTATTTCAACAGCGTTAGTGGTATCATGCAAATGGATTTCAAATGGATACAAATGCAATTCTACGCCCGGTTACATCTTGACTGGTAACGTTACCGATACACTCAGTGTAAACATTACCAACGTCGATGAAACCAATGCTGGCAAATACCGGTGTGAAATAGCTGGATCCGATCCTCGTGATCGCACGTCTTGTGAAGTCTGCCTTCTCGGTACGTCATTTATTTTACAACGCATCCCTTTTTCGGTTTTTTTTTCATAACTTTATGAATAACGTGTATGTTTGTCAGACTCTGTATGATATTCAACGTTACAAATGCATTGCAAATTCTTCATTGCACGCAGCACAACGATATAGCTTAACAATTGTTACCACATATAGTTAGATAGATAGATAGATAGATAGATAGATAGATAGATAGATAGATAGATAGATAGATAGATAGATAGATAGATAGATAGATAGATAAATAGATAGATAGAAAGATAGATGGGTGGTTTGATGGGTAATCTATGGAAAGAGAGATATACAACAGAATTGTAAGTATGCTGGAATTTTTTTATTCTAAAATAAACACATTTCGTATGATTGAATTTTAATAATTAATAATGACAGTTTGTTTGGAATATTTTAATAATGTAAGCGTTAATAGTAAGTTGTATTAAAAGAATGTGTCTGTAATAAATACCAAAGTGTAAGTACGTCCAGAGTATATATGCAGCACATAAATGGAAGGCTAAGGAATACTCACTCAAAGTGAGTATATATACTCAAAGTGAGTATATATACATGTGTGTGTGTGTGTGTGTGTGTGTGTGTGTGTGTGTGTGTATGTGTGTGTATGTGTGTGTTTGTGTGTGTATATACATGTGTGTGTGTGTGTGTGTGTTTCACATTCTAATAACATTGAAGACTATCCTGATGTACGGTTTTGTTATTTGTTTTAGGTATTCCAAAAATTACAAATGATACAACCACACCTAACAGCGGAAAGAAAATAGGTATGATATACACCTATTTATTCTGTATAAACAAAATGAATCTAAGGAATAGCTTTATATACATGATCCTTATGGAAACCTGATAGATAACACTTTATGCAGTAATAGTGTATTCTGGTATGTATATATGTTTATTAGTGTGTGTGTGTGTGTGTGTGTGTGTGTGTGTGTGTGTGTGTGTGTGTGTGTGTGTGTGTGTGTGCGTGCGTGTGTGTGTGTGTGTGTGTTTGTGTGTGTGTGTGTGTGCGCGCGCGCGTGTGCGTGTGCGTGCGTGGGTGTGTGTGTGTGTGGGGGTGTGGGTGTGTGTGTTTGTGTGTGTGTGTGCGTGTGTGTGTGTGTGTGTGTGTGTGTGTGTGTGTGTGTGTGTGTGTGTGTGTGTGTGTGTGTGTGTGTGTTGCGGTATCAACTCTTTCCACAGCGATTGTAATTGAGCATCTTCAAATATAAATATGTATGTGTGGGTGAGTGTGTATTAGACAATCCAAAATCGTGTGTGACGTATACTGATATACTATGTTGTTAATCATTTTAATAATTTCAAATATTACAAATGAATCAATTTTACCTAACATAGGAAAAGATATGGGTTTGATAAACTACTAATATAAATTATTAATAAACAAAATACCAAAATATTTCATTTGAATTGATGGGTTTGCTACTCCAGCAACATTAATATCAATACAAAGTTATGTATTTATATGTTTACAAAAATATTTAGATCATAAGTGCTCTTGCTTTGAGAATAGGAAATTACGTGTTTAAAATATAAAGCATGTGTATGCTTTGTATGCGTAATCAGTGTATGTGCTCGATAATGTATGTGCGTTTTGCATCTGTGCACACGTCTGTTAATGCGTGTCTGTGAGAAGGCACTGCTTATATTTTCTTGATTGAAGTTTATACACTGTGAAAAGTGAATAAAACGTGTCAAATCTAAGAGTTTTATTGTAGGCAAACAAAGCTGTCTTCTTATTACTGTCCAATTTGATATTTTCACATACACAATCATTTAGGCATTAAGTAATCTAATAACGTCACCAAGTTGTTCAGCACACTGACTCATTAGCCAAATCTTCATATCATGTACTCTTCACAATATATAGCAATATTCGCATGGGTTAGACTGCCTATATTTCTTTAATTAACTTAGCCAATTTTCACTTCATTCATGAATGTTTGGTGGATAACAACCCCAGTCGCATTCTTTTAGTGGAATTAATATTCTTCACGTTAGAATACCTCCATCTGACATGATCCTTCTAACTCAACAATAATTTGTTTAACACGGAAGCAGCGTAAATATTAATTATTCAATAACTTACAAAGTCAATACAATGTAGTATTAAAATATAATAATCTTTAAATAGTTATTTCTTTACTTGCACAATAATACCTTATGGGTGACGTTACTATTGACTCTAACATTGATATTCTGCGCCATCCCAGGTGTCAATTTTTTCAATCGTTATAATTATTGAACGACAATACCAAACTAAGGTTATAAGTATATATAGATGAATATAAAAAGCATCAATACGTTTCGAAGTAATACAGGCAGGACATAACAGAAATATTTATATGATCGACTTGGTTCATGTATTATATAAACTTAGAAAACCGATGCAGATGAGTCGTGCATTGGACAGTTTCAATTCCAATAGTGGTAGTTTACCACAGCATCTATTAAATGTCTCTTCCTCAACTACTAAGAGTTCTGTTTAAAAGTTTTCTGTAGCACAAATATGATTGATGCTTAACAATTTCAACATAGATATGTAATTTAGCAAATGTTCGTGCTTGAATGTGTGTGTACTTTCATGTTTATATATGTGAAAATGTGTTTATATTTATTTCATATACATAACTAAATACAGACATACACATATAAACATATACATAAGAAGATGAAGATGGACATAAAAGAAAAGTATGTCTACAAATATAGAGAGCGTGTGCACAAGCGTGTATTTGTAAGTGCATATATGCAAGTGACTTTTAAGTTATCAACTTTATTTGCAGACAAAGGTGAATCTAACAAGAAAGCACTCGCAATAGCGTTTGGTGTTTTGATCCCTGTGATAATCTGTGTAATCATTTTTCTGGTTGTTAAAGTTGTACACTATAAAAGGTAAATTTATTTAGTGTTAAGAATAAGTTACACAGATAGATTAATAGATAGATAGATAGATAGATAGATAGATAGATAGATAGATAGATAGATGGGTGGATGGATGGGTGGATGGATGGATGGATGGATAAATAGATGGATGGATAAATGGATAGACGGGTGGATAGATGGATAGATAGATAGACAGATAGATAGAGAGATAGATAGAGAGATAGATAGAGAGATAGATAGATAGATAGAGATATAGATAGAGAGAGAGAGAGAGAGAGAGATGGATGGGTGGATGGATGGGTGGAGAGAGAGAGAGAGAGAGAGAGAGAGAGAGAGAGAGAGAGAGAGAGAGAGAGAGAGAGAGAGAGAGAGAGAGAGAGAGAGAGAGATGCATTTATTTGTTTCTTTGTGTGTTTCAGGAAACGATCTGGAACTCCTCATACAATCATAACGTATATCAACGTCGCGAAAAGCGAAGACTCCTTCCTTTGAATGTAAATGCCTATGCCTATGTATTTCGTAATGGGACTGGATGATAATCCTCCACGAATCTGGACTATCCAGAACATTAGGCTAACCACATAATGGTTTCTGCATGGTCACACGTGATGTAAATAGAACAGATGGGATATAATAGAAGAAATACATACTAGAATAAAGCTCCGATACCATGATAAATACAATAAGCAATATTAAATTAAAGTTTTAGTCTACCAACATACAATATGTAAGTCACACTGATCTAATAAAAATATATATGCAGGATAGTAACAGGTTCCAACAATATGAGGAAAGATGGTGGGGAATATAAGGTTCGTAATCAGAACTCTGTAAGTCTTTTATAAAAGAAAAAGAAGATAATATTATTATGCTGTTGAAGCGTATGGAAGTTATGGAAACTATAGAATTTATAGAAGCTGTTGGTCGTACGGCAAGCTTAGCTTAGCATTGCGCCTGTTGTTGTCTCGGATTCTGGTAGGTCTTTACAGTTCATTACCCTTGATCTGCTTACATCAGTCGTTGGCCTGTTCGGCTCAGCTCTTGAGCATCGTTCATACAGACCGTTATCAGTGTGTAAATGGATGTTTCTTGCTGCATTAATTACCAGTTAGTTTATGATGGTAGACGGTAGACGGTAGTCTTGGATAGATGGTATCCGGAAGTCTGCGTCTTGCATCTACGATCAAGTGGAGCTGATCCGCCAACTAACGGTAGTTCAAATGACACATTCATTAATCGCTGCCAAACAGTCCTCTGAATGATACCTTTGAAATAAGTTAGAATATTAATTAGGCCCCATCAATCACATCTCAAGAGAAGTATCAAAGGTCCCTATGGATAGATTTGGAAGTAAACTAATTTTAACTAAGGTAAAGGTGAAGCGACATTGTGTCATTATGTGAGAATGCTTATTAGTCAATTTGTTCAATCTAAACATAACTCGACATCCATCTCTTGTTTGAAGATACATTGTGTCTGTCTATCTATCTATCTATCTACTATCTATCCGTCTATCTATCTATCCGTCTATCGTTCTATCTATCCGACCGTCAAACCATCAATCCATTTAGCTAGATAACTATTTTCAATTTTTTTGTTAGTTGTTAAATAAGTTGTATTGAATGGCTTGCTTATCGCAAGCTTGTATGAAATGTACTATTATTCAAAGGAATACGTTAAGAGCTGTGCAAAGGAGCAATATTTGAACGCTTGAAAGATTTAATTGCAGTTTTATTTCCAAATGGAATTTTTTCTGTAGTATGTGAATTATTCAGCTTAGAATATTCAAATTTGCATTTTCATTTATTAATTTTAAAATATTAGGTTGTATTCATGTAAATTGTTATTAACCTTCATACCATTTCAATGCAAATAGTTTATGTTAATACACTGAGGCAACAGGAGAGAAGTCAGTATTTAAATTTAATACTCATAGTAACTCGTGTACACTATGATAAAAATGTGTACAAATGGATTTTTCTTTCGTTCACATCATGATTGTCATTTTGCTAATATTTTGACAACTCTACTGAGAGTAAACGCAAGTGTGCATTGTGTTGTAACAAAAAAGTACATATGTTTATTTCGTGAATGAATAGGAATGAAAGTACTTAATATTGTTGATTTTTTTGGCAGCAAGTCTATTTTCAAATACGGATAAATCTAGGTATAAAACTGAAATAAGCGACTCGTATGTTCAGCACGTGATAAACATTAAACGAACATTGCGTGATTAGTGACATTTCTCTATATTTTATAAACTATGTTTAATGAATATTGTGCAATGAGAAGACATTCTACTTTAGTTTGATATAATGTTGCCAATGTCTAGTATTCTGAGGACAATTTTCAGATAAGCCTCAATAGATATTCTAATAATATTATTATCATTAGTACACACCAATTCATAATGTGTTGAGGTCCATGAACTGCAATGCGCTTTTTTTCCCATTCTTGTTTCCAGTTTGAAATATGTTGACGACTTAAGAGAGTGAAAGCTCATTCTTTATCATCGTCACATGTTGATGTGGCAATGCATTATATTGCTTGCTTCATTATTTCATTTACTTTCAGAATTCGAATGAATATATATTTTATATCTGGCTTCAATTCATTATTTAAATTTAAATTTAAATTTAAATTATAATGTTGCCAATTTCTAGTAAAATTACAACTAAATTACATTTAATATTTAAAATTAAAATTATTTTTTTATTTTTAAAATTTAAATTTAAGACACAGCCCTATGTTAATAACTTGTTTATGACAATGAACAGGTGTTTTTTTCTGAATAGATCGAGGGATCTTTGCGATTAAAGTAAAAAACACCATTAACATTATTTGTCATATTGTTCCAAAAATAACTCTCATGTGTCGCATTTTATAATGAATTGATTGATTCGTGTATCCAAAACAATTAGTCACAAGCGTAGTTTTGATGATGAAATAGGAAGTTATTAAATGCATTATATACTATATAAGATTAATGGTATAAAAGAAATACCACCACACACATGATTTTGTTTTTATAAATGGAGTTTGGTTGCCAATAACCAATGTTCAAGATTCTAAATAAAGTGTATGTATGCATATACAAATGCGCATATACATAGTGTAACGGCAACGCCACTTTGTTAATGAAATGAATGCTATTATTAATTAATATTTCATAATTAATTACAAATTATGAGAAACTTCATTTTATTAATGATCATCCAGCAGACATGACTCGACTTTCTCTCTTGGTGGATATATAGGAACTGTAAATGTTTTCTCTATTCCACAACAATAAGCAACATTTACTGTCTCACAATCTTTCCGTAGGTGGATAACGTTTTCCTAAAAGAGGAGACAAATCCGTCTTTTAGTCTATACTTTGCGAGTCCCCTTTCACCCACTCTCTTCTCATTTTATTATTTTATCTGTCTTCACAAGTTTATCATTATATGTAAGAATATCAATAAATTTATTAAATTAATAATCAAATATACATATGACAAATTCAATGAAATATGTTAATTGGCATAACTATTTCCACAAACCCACAATTGGATAATTTTATAATTACACATATATCATAACTACAATTCAACAATAGAGTAAACCAAACGATAGTCTTATAAGAGGATAGAAATGGAATTATTAGAGATACTTAAAGATAGTCATTATGTAACCTAATTCAGTGCAGTCTTAACAGTCATTCGTGCACTTTAACATGTGTCACTTGCACGTGAAAAACATTATCCCACTACTTTTAGTTGACCTGGGTGATTCTTCTCATAATGTCAGTCCTTCGAACAGATCAATAAATGCAGTGATTGACAGCAACAAATCTTTCTGCTATGCATCAGTAGAGAGCAGTGTTTACTAAACTTACACACCATTCCAGCTTTTATCAGGGTCAGTCATAGCGATTTACAATAAACTAGGAAGTTCATATAGTATGTCAAAATAGGCGTCTTGAAAGGCTACTTGCTCACTGCAAAATGTAATTAAGGAACAAATGCTAAGCTTCCAGTTTATCACATTATAAGACCATTCTATCTTACATTCCAGTCGCAACTTACAATTTTTTTGCAACAATATTTATTAGTCTGAAACACTCACATGACAAAATATATACAGCCTATCACAATAATTTCAAGTGTCAGCACATTAAATGTGAGCAGCTTAGTTCAAACATTTATAGAAATAAAAGTAAACTCTCTTAGTACATCTCTACATAAAACACGAGTATATCAACAGCAAATGTGCATGAAATATTTCTAATTTCATTCTCTCTTAACCAGTACAATAACTCACCATGAAGTTAATGGCTGCCTTTCATAACCATACTTCTTCTTTCTACTCTAAATTCAAAAGTGATTAGACACTAGAATTATCCACAGCAAGTACACTTTTTTAATCACAGACCATTGGCTGGTCTCATTCTCAAAAATAATAACCATTGGATAATAAAAAGAAACTACTCACTAGTTTGCATAACACCAGCAAAACTAGAATATTCATGCTTCCAGCATTTACTTCAACTCAGACACTTTCAGAAATACCAACTTAAGGAGTGCGGTCGGGTTACTCTGACAATTTAACAATTTCTATAACAATTACATTTTGAAATAGGGAGAAGCAAATTTACTTAGCCACCCATAGGCTATACATATGCACATAATTATTGTTACATTAATATTTTTTCAAGGTTAAATAATATAACTCAACTGACCCACTCCCTACTGCTGGTACTTTTAATAACGGAAATGCTGCTGCATAATGGTTGTAATAGTTCATTATGCATTATTATTAATTTAATTTTAAATTTTTCTCACACAATACTGTATATTTAAATGTCACTTATTTAGTGTCTCCATTTAAAAATTCCTTTCATATCTGCTGATTCAGAGCTAAATTGTCTCCATCAAATTATTAGGTACTGTATTCATTTTTAAACCTTTATTTTATTTTTTTTTAATGATTTTTCCATAAACAAGTAGTCTAGTCTTACGAACTCAATCTAGTATCTGGTTATTATCACGTTTGCTTCTCTAGTGTTTGACTGTTTTAGAGTAATTAAGTAATGTGGGGTTCATTATCTGTAAATTCAGTTAGTGATGTAGATACATATTGTCATATTGCACATGTTGTTGCAGATAGTAATATAGACAATACATTTTTTATATATTTAATGAATTTCCAAATTGTTTTATCACTATGTAAACAAATAAATTTATGGGAAAAATGTTTAGCTGTTTATGTCTTTCTATTAATTTGTAGTGTTGACAGCTATATATTAACTTGATTCATTATTTTGATAAATGCGTTATTACTTTAATGATGAGTACGATTCTGAATAAATTCTCGTCTATTTATACATCCTCTTCTGCTTACATTATGAATTTTGAATTGTCACATTTTTGTTAACTTTAAACACACGTATGCATAAATACAAGCATGCATACACACTAACAAACCACATATGTAAATGTGGTTCCTTTTCCTTGATAGTTTTAATAATGTTATTTTGGCATTTAAGGAAATGTTACTGCTTCTTGTTGAAGTAGTGATAACAACGACAATGATAATTGAGTGTTGGATGGCAGTGGCCATTATTATGCTGATACTTTGTATTACAATGTGTTCATGTTATAATACTGGCAAGAAAACTAAATGTAACAGAAAACAAGACGTTTATAAATGACAGCTTGATATTGATTTTTTCCTCGTGTTTCATTCCACGTTTAGTTGCATTTAGTTACGCCGTATTAGTAGCTTGGAATGAGCCGGCAGCGAGCTGAAGTCAGAGACACACAGGAGGTGAGTGAAGTCGTGTTTGGCTTGTTCCAATGTATCTCCAAGAAAAGATCGTTGTGACATGTGCCAGTAATACGTCGTGTCAATATGTTACATAAACACACATGAAATACACCATTGATGTTTGGGTGGGGCCCAGTTTTATTATGTCATGCAAAGGAACGATATGGAGACCAGGTATCAGGGTCGCTTGGATGTAATCATGACGGCTGATTACTGTTGGACTCTAAAGAGAGACATCCCTACCACTGAACATTCTAGAAGTTCGAAGAGATGGAAGTTCATGCCCTGAATTTTGAATAATGTTGTTATCTTTATCAATGTCTACTATTCAATATACACTAATCTACTCTTTTAACTTTAATAAATGAAATGTCATAGAAAACGACTTTTTAATTTAAAAACCTACTTTGGAAGAGAAATATTAATATAAATTGCCTAATAATGTTGCAAAATGTAATCGATTTAGTTATAAGATCAGATTTTTTTTAAGCTTGAATTAGCACAAAGTCATGACCTTATAAAAAAAAACACCCGGGTATTATTTTCCAATTTAGTGGTGCAAAATTGTTCTAAATCAGTTGAAAAAACTTAACTTTCAAAACGTGTGTGTGGCTCAGTAATCATTAACTAAGTGGAGTTGGCATCACTAATATATAGATAGACAGACAGATAGACAGATAAATAGATGGATAGATAGAAAGATAGATAGATAGAAAGATAGATAGGTACATAGATAGATAGATAGATAGATAGATAGATAGATAGATAGATAGATAGATAGATAGATAGATAGATAGATAGATAGATAGATAGATAGATAGATAGATAGATAGATAGATAGATAGATAGATAGATAGATTAGACGTTAAAATGTATTTATAAATATTTATTATTGCTTTGTCTGTGACAACATTAAATGATGAGCGTAACCTAGATAACTCTATGACTTTTTATAGAATTTACACTCTTTGAATATTAGTTTTGTAAGTAATGTATTTTAAAATAAGTTTAATATATGTTCCGCTTTAGCACGGTTCATCTGTAAAACATACAGCCATCACCCATTTTATAAAGTGCATATATACTGCAGTCACGACAACTAGTTACCTAGCAAATGTACCCAAGGAAACATAGTTCTTTTCGTGCTTTTGCAATAAAAAACAATAACGTTTTTTGTTAAGAATAGTCAATATTTGTTTCTAAATAATTCACGGTTAATCTGTAACAGGAAACGGTTATGAAATCACATAATATTTTAAATTTGAAAGCCAATATCTAAACTGAAAATCTTTTCAATAACGTTCACTAACTAATATAAAAACTATATCACTATAATTTATTTTAATCAGAACTAAATAATATTTAAAGTTGTGAACGTTAATAATAAAACTAACATCGATATGGATTTAAATTCTCCATATCTTAGAGTGTTTTATTTGCACATTTTCGATTTCCTTTTAATTTTCACTATGTATGAAAAGGGTATGAGGTGTTATAAAAAGTAATTGCAAATTCATGTATCACATCATGTGTTAATTTTCAGCATAAACAACTCTGTTTACCTTTTTTAAAAGTTGTATTTATTATTAACAGGGAACACGTTACGTTGCCTACGTGTAGAACGACTACTGTATAATTAGGAAGGTATCACAATAATTTTACTTTGCCAGACATATGTCGTGTACTCTAGTGAGATATCATGTTGCAGTTAACACAACACATTTATTTTGGCATATTGGAAGTGCCATTATTTCATAAACAACCATATTAATTGCTGCGAAATATATCCTAAATATGCTAAAATGTTAAGGGTAATAGTAGTTTCCTGCATTACCATAATTATGATCAATGCATAAAAGTTAAAAAAAAAAAGAACAACATGAATTTGGGGGTTATTATTTCTTTTCTTTTTAGCGTATTTTATTAGTTTTTTAAAATTATTATTGCAAGAATGTTTGAAAATCATATTGTGCACAGATGCATGAATCTGCATTTAAGGGAATGTATGTGTTGTCAACAGTAACAATTGCAAAGAATCACCTAAGAGAAATGGGAGCAATTATTAATGTGCTTCCTGTTTAGTACGGAAATTTATTTTAGTAAATTTTTACCTAGCAGTTACTAGATCTTTATTTAAAACACACTGTGAGATTGGCAACTATGCGGTGCATAGTGTGATTATTCCCTTCAAGAACCTATCTTCTCTATAATAAGCATATTATTATTAATAAATAACGTACAATGTTGAGAACTAGTGATGATCATTGTATATTATACAGAAAACACATCCTTCTAAAATATTCTTAAACAACTACTTATAGTTTTTCAAGCATAGTAAATACTAATCACATCTAGAGTATGAATATAGTGAATATTAATTTACTGCAATACTGTTTATCTTTTGGATTAAATTAGTATGGTTACTCTAAGAAATATAAGTTGAATGTTGATGTGATTTTTATAAGTCATTGTAAAATCCCGAAATTTAAATGTAAGTATTCAATGTATTACGTTTGATTTATTTAACAATGTACACCTGTATGTTGACCCAAGCAGATTTTCACACCGGTTGCTACTTTGCCGATCTGTGCTTATATCTTTTATATTTGGAGCATGACTAATAAAACGCAGTTTGGGCTTAAGTCCCAGTAGTCAAACTGGCTTGAGCCTTGTTACCTCAAACAGAAAATCCGTACAGAATACAGTCTAGGTAGGCTTCCCGTGGGGATGATCTACTAACTGGCTGCCGGAGTAAGTAACATTAGAGTAAATAGTTATGAATTTAGTTAAATTAGAATAAGATTTCATTTCCTGGCTGTATTACATAATAAATGATATGATGATAATTGGTAACCGGTATAAGTAACTTTATTGTAGATAGTTGTGAATTTGTTTTAATTTAAACAAATATTTTATTTCTTCACTAGATTATATATTGTATGAAGGAACAAACTGAGTATTAGAAATGTCGGATATTATGTAGAAACTGTTTCAATTTTTATTTCTATATATTAATTAGTAGTAGATCTTTGTTTAGTTTTTCATTGACATAGTCGGTTAACTACGTGACATAGGTATGGGAGAGTTTAATTGATATTTATTTATATCTGCCATTTTTAATTATTAGACTCATCGAGCTAACAAAACACGGTACATTCACACACTAACCGCACTTGCTGAAGTCGATATAAAAGTAATTAAAGTGTTTTTTTTTATTCTTAGCGTCAAGATCAATATAGATCGTCACATATCTAAAATATTGGTGCCAGAAAGAAATAATAAGGAATAGATAGGTTAGTGAGGTGGACGTCTGCAGGAAAGCAGTACATATGTCGAAAGACACATATCAAATTGTGTGTGTGTGTGTGTGTGTGTGTGTGTGTGTGTGTGTGTGTGTGTGTGTGTGTGTGTGTTATTAATTCAGGTTCTTTGAAATATTTCATGATTTAGGTACATTCACTGGAAGAAAATGTTGAGAAGAACCTTTACTGCTTCAAGTAATATTGGCTAGCGTGCAAGGAAACTCAATTTATTTTCTTTCGAAATTTCTTTTTTTTCGCCAAAATACTCACGCTATATGAGTTCCATCATACTTTCGAATACACGAGTGATTAATAATTATTCAGTACAAGTTCTGCTGTCTATGTATTCTGCCTTCAACACTGGAAAACGCAGTACCCTACTTACATGTGAATAATTTTAGCGTCATTGCCAGAGAAAGGCCTACGTCAAAATGTGGATTTTAAGTATCTTTGTTCCATTGGCATTTTATCTCCAGTTTTCGCAAGGTGAGTTTTGCTTAAGAATAAAATATATGTAAATTACACCATCGCATTTTCATTTTGTAATTATACAGTGTTATCCAATTATACAAAAATTGTTTAGTTAAGTGATTATATTTTCCACTAATTGCGCATTAGGAAAAATCATCTCATTGACCATTAAGGCGAATTGTGTTGTTACATTGTAGTTATAATTATTCGGATACGAGCACACTTTAAAACAACAACAATAAAACAAACATCAGAGAAGTAATTTACTGCACTTAACTCATAGCAATATGAATTCAACGTCACTTTAATGAAAATCATATGATTAATTACTATAAATAAGTGTATAAGTAGGTATATGTATAAAGTCACTTTTCAATATGATTAACCTTACACGATTTACTTTAAAATTAAAATACAAATGAATGTGAAGGCTCACATAAGACCGTTATGAGCAACAATTACTGAGTGTACATCTCATCATTGATTTACAAAAACATGTGCATCGAACTTCAGAAGTGCATGATGGATATTCACACTTAGTATGCTAATCAGTCAATCGAATAATGGTACAGATCTATAAACCTAAGCTAGTCAATCGAATAATGGCAAAGGTTGTACAGATCTATGGGTCTCAGTCGGCCTATGGAGTACTGGCAAAACATGTACGGATCAAATAGCTTAACTTATTTATATATTTATATTTTTTGTACAGGATTACAACAACCATTAATTGTTAAGAGTTATAACGATTACATACACAATATTCTTAGATTTGTGTAAACGTCTGAAGTTAACAATTCACTCAATCTATGCATAATAAGTATTGTGTTTTAAAGAATCGTATTTCATAACGTCAGATTAAAAATTAACAGACATGATATTTCTGTTTTTCAGCAGTGAAATCATCCTGCATGGTTAAACCAGTCAAATTAGGGGATGAAGCGACACTATCGTGTCATTTTGAAACAGACATCAGTAAACCTCAACATGATGTGTTAGTCTATCTATATAAAGGTACATAAATATCATTTTTAATACTCATTTCCACACTTGAATACACAGAAAAAAAACGATTGAAATATGAAATATGACAAAGGTAACTACAATAAAGATAAAAGAAAGAGAGAAAAGTGGCAAAATGAGGTTTTATTTATACAAATAAATAGTACAAGCCTTAGGCAGACCACATATTTGTCTGCTTAATGCTGTGGGTCGATTTAAGGCATATATATTCAAAATGATGATTTGGTAAATAATATAACTACAGTGTCCTTGCGAGTAAAACTAATTGGAATACTTTTCCTCATATGCCACTTAGATGATAAATCAATAAAAGTTAACAAAAAATAATATTTTTTCATGTGTACACAATACTACTTTTCACTAAAAGTAAACTACAAATACACTTTACATGGATCTTTAAGAAAATTAGTCAACATTCAATGCATTATGTTTATGTATTCAATATATTAAACAATAAGTCATACTCTGTGAAATTATTATCAGTTTAAAAATGAAATTAAGATATTTCACTATAATATAATTAGATGAGTTTTATAAACGAATCTTTCATTTTTGTTGTAATGCATTAGTGTTTCTGTTTTCTATTATTTATTTTTATTTCATTTTTTTTTGGGGGGGTGGACCTTTGTCATAATTCTCTTCAGATTTGTCAATATTGTTATACTTTTGGAATAACCTTCTCACAAACATAATTGCATGATGGAAGTAAAGGAATTGATAAATACACTAAGGAAGGTTTTCAGAGACGTTTGATTGAGTATTGCTTGCACACTTGTAAACCTGAAGAACTTATATGTAATGAAACGATTAAATTACCATTTAGGCTGCATGTTCCTGGGGTTGTATTTAAAGACCAATATGAAGGTTCGTGCAATGACTTAGACTACATATTACATACACATTTTTAGTCGAAACGTTACTCCTGGGACCACCTACACCTATCACAGATTAACGCTTATTGTTTTAATATATTTAAAACATAAACATGCGTGTTTGTGCGTTTGTGTGCGCGCGTGCACTTTAATTTTTTTTTTAATTATTGATTCTTTTGACTCCACTTATATGCAATGCAATTTACGTCTTATATCCAGAAGTGAGGAATAAGGCATTGTCTCTAGCACAAATTCAAACTAGTCGTCTTGATTTCCACTTTTAGCACAGTCGAGTAACATCAGGACTCACCCGATTGGCTGAGGTAGTTATTTAATAGAGTGATTCTAATCAGAGACCCAATTTGTCTCGCGTTATGAGCTTTGAGATTTTAGGTGTGTGGATGCATATAATTCTGTAACAAAATTAATCCCAATAAGCCTGTTCTGAAAGAATCTTTTCCTAAACTTACCACTGGTTTAGCGTGGCTGAAACGAATACCCGTATTATTTGCTATGCCTCCCCAAAATGTTGATTATAAATTGAATATTTTCTCTTGAGCGATGCAAAATTATTTACGAGCATAACAAGAAGAATACATTAACTCATTTACTTCCATGTAGCATGTGATGATATTTATAATAACCAAACTTGATGTGAAAATACGTATTAGGAACTCTCTTCCTGACAAACGTTCTGGCTCTGATTTACTTAATATAAAGCATATACAGATTTGGGTTTATAGTTATTAATCATGCAAGCGACATCTTTCAATATTACAGGCACACTTCAACATTATAGTAATGGGGTATATGTTAATGTTGTTTATTTTTCTGCAGATAACACTGAACATCCCGTTGTGAATTACGCATGGCAGGACGGGCAAGCGAACATACACACAGTGCAAGGCTACCGAATTGAAGGTGGCATTTCAGATGACCTGGTCATCAAGATTTCAAATGTCAGTAATAGTAATGCTGGCCGGTACAGCTGTCTCGTGGCATTATCTAATGACGGACATGAATCATGTACTTTAGAAATCATTGGTAAGTGATAATTATTAAAGACAATTTTGATCATCATTAAACAGTAAGGACATTAAAAATATTAAGAAAAAAAGCAATGTCCACCAAATCTCCAACCAATCATAACATGGTGTTCATTACTATTAATACTTCATGTTAACATATTATCATTAGATGCCAAACTTATTGTAGTAGTTTTGTCTGAATAAATGAAAAAGAATTGTTTTATTTACATTTGATAAACAGATATCCATTCATCTGAGAGAATGACTTCGTTTGTAGTCACCGAAAAAGCTGCTTCTCAAGCTTTGGCTGGTGGAACTTCACAAGCTCAAGATATCTTTACTGGTGAGAGAGATCATCATATATTTTAATTTATTTAATTGCTGACATTCGTTGGGATTTCTTAATGATTGAAATAGAAGAAACGAAATGTGTAAAACTCACACACTAATCAATATTGTTAGCTAGCATTAATTATTTCCCAGTAAAATGAAAATATACATTAAAGTAATAGTATGGAATGTTACACTTTGTTTTGTATTTTACATCACCTAAGCTATGCGTTATTTCAAGTAGTTTTATATAACAATTTTCAAAATAAATATAAAATAGTAAAACATTTTCCTTAAGTATATGTTAAATTATTATTTCTTGCATGTCTATATTTGGTGTTCAAATTACTATTCTAAATATAAATATGTATGCTTAATTATTACTCTGCTGCATCGCTATGTTTAATGCTCAAATTTGCAACTTCATTGTGCAGAACGTCCACATGCAGAGAACACTTTGCACATTGCTGTAGTAGTGCTTGGAGCGGTGTTTGGTGTTCTTGTTGTCATATTTCTTACAATTCTGATCATTGCGATTATAAACGGGTTAGTATGTTACTATACGATTGTGAACAATTTAGTGGTTTAACTTTATTAAACATTCATGGATGTAGTATCTATACATTTATTGTACGTACACAAATACATACCAACTTCAGTTTTTCTGTCTTAATTTATCCATTTCACCACTCCTGGATCCAGTCATGTGTATATGTGGAAAGAGAGGGGGAGACAGACAGAGAGGTCCATGATAACATTGTTCAAAGCCTTAAAGTGGTGCTATTTAATATTTATTTTATAAATATTGGGATAACAATAAATAATTAGTATTATTATTCTATTGTTGATAGTGATTTAAAATTAAAGTAACACATTCATGAAAATTACACTGATCTCTTTTATAAGGACAATCATGAAGAAATAAATGTATGTATTGCTATTTTATTAAGTCTGAGAGACATTGATGTTTCATTATCACTCTTTTCTTCAGATGGATATGTACACGTGACGTAAACAGCGACGAAGAATCTCTTGACAGCAACAACAAACCTACGAAATATATTTATAATGCACCATCAAAAGATACAAAGAAAATAAAGACAGATATCGATCAGCAGCAAGGCTTACTAGCCTAATGTGAGGAAACCTATGTGGCTTGATGTGTACAGAGTAATAACAAGGGCAATAACTGAAACCTTTCAGAAATGTACATAACTAAGCCGTTTGGAGATTCCATCTCATGTAAAATCTGCATTGTTCACAATGGAAAACATGGAGCACATATGATTGTTTCTTTCAGGTCCGGTTGTGATTGATGTACACTTTAACTTCAATAATATAATACAGTATTAAGATAAATGGTCCTTCTCTGCAAAGTTTGAAGTGAATATGAAAATGCGCGCATTAACTAGTACATATATATTTGGATATCGCACATCACTATAGGAATAGTTATAATTGTATTCAGGCAATGAACGAATCCAAGTAGATAATTCAATGTATATTTAGAGACAAATATATTTCTTTTAATACAATTGACTTTGTAGTTGATAATTTAAATTTAAAGAGATCACGCACACATAAAGTGAGGTTGCTATATTCGTAATATTACTTTCATAAATTAGATCAAACGGTCTATATATGTCGTAAATATCAAGCTATCATTCCTGTATTACAAATCCACATTTTAAAATCCATATATTCAAAACTAGCAATGCGTGCTCAGAACAGGTAGATTTATAAGCTGATTTATGTAATCAGTACACACACATAAATCAATGCACAGTGTGCAAAACCTGTTCCTTAAAGTAGACTGAAAAGATGTCTCCTTCTTTATTTTCAGAAAGGCGAAACAATCATTAACATATTTTTCTGAGTAGCTTCAGTTTTAGTATATCACTCTTAATAAATTAATCAATAATTAATTGCTTGATTTGTGTAGTAATGGTGTAGTTGCTATTGGTAATAACAATTTGGAATTTTGGTTTGAATAATAGAAAAGTAAACAATTAAAACAAAACTTTTTTTCATTGATTCAATTTCAGAGAAAAAAATCGTTTATAATTTAAAGTTTAAACATCCATATAATTTGATGGACGTAATTTGTTCGCGATGCCAGTGCCCTGGTGTGTTTTGCTCTGAATAGATCGAGGGATCTTTGCAATTAAAGACAAAATCACCATTAATAAGTTTCGCTGTCGTCACGTATCAGAAAACGTTCATATGTACCATCTTGTATTATAAATACATTAATTCTTGTCTTCTCTTGAAATCTAATGAAATCTGAAGAAGTTGTAGATACTTATTATATATAAATACAAATAATTTTACTGAAAGAGCAGCGAATGCAAAATATGTGAGTCTAGAAACAGATCACTATAATATTTCATAATCTATTGAATGTAAAATTTAAAAAATATAAATTATAAAAAATTATTAATATTAGGCGAAACAGTTGCATTGTCCCAACTGTAGACACTTCTCATGACGAAAATGTTCTAATGATCAAATTAAATTACAGTCATTTTCTCTTCTAATATTCTTGAAAGTTGTATTCATTCATATTCAATTTTCATTTCTTATTCCCACTTTATATCGAGTTAATATTTTACCATACTCCAGTTATTTTTTTTCTTTTAGATACACTGATGTGATAATTTAATTGCTTATCATTATTTTAAATTCAGGACTGTTATTTTATGGAAAATATGACTTTTCCTCGTGCTATACATATCTTAAACGATAGTAATGCTTAATATTTGTACGCTGTTGCGCCTTTATATTTTAAAGTTGAATAATCTTGTAAATGATTTAATTATAGTATACAGTGATTTAGACAGACTGGTAATGTTTAAAGTAAATAATGTAAATTATATAAATATAATTGCGCAAGAGTAAATGCTAAATAATGCATTAAGCATTTTACTTTATGTTTTCATGTTTTTATGTGACACTATTTCTATCTTTAAAATGTTTCATTATTTTATTTTATTTTTCTGTTGAAATGTATTATCGTTGGTGATTATTGACGCATTAATGCTTGGAAATAATGACAGATAAGTAGATATATAGCTGGCTAAATGGATGGATGGGTGGATGGATGAATGGATGATTTTATTATTGATGATATAAAATGCTTTAAAATAATTAAGCAATAAAGTATATTAACATTTTCATTTACCTTTGTCTTTATTGTATTTTTTACCAGTTATATCCGATGATCGGTTTATATCATTATTTTGTTATAATGACACACATGACGTAATTATTATATCTAATAGCCAAATTTTATTATGAAAAATTCGTTTATGCGATTATATATTGAGAGTGAATAATCTTCTGTACTTCCCAAAGGAAGCTAAAGAAAAGTCAAACATAAATCAAAATAGTTATCACTGATTTTATCTACAGGAATGGCCTGGTAAGCGGCCTGTCAACAAAAAGTAAATCATTAGCATTACTCACTTAATCATGCTATCCTAACAGCCGCATTCTTATTACACAGTGCATGCATCAATTTTGCTGATTGTTATCCATAGTGGAAGTATATTTTGTACTGACATTTTGTGTGAGATGTGCTATCACCCTAAGTGGCATAGGGCTGTTTACTCATCAAGTAAATCTTTCCACATTCCATCATAAGAGGAATTCTGCCATCAGCATTATTGGGAAAGTTTCACCATGCAACCATATATTGTTAGTGCAATCAAAAATAAAACATGTCATAACAAAATGTTCTAGCACTACGTGGAAATGAAGTCATAAACAACATTTGTTTTGCATGGTACAAACATGATTTTGTAAGGAAAAAATATTATTATACCCTTCATGTTCTACCTATGAACAAATTCATCATGCATTTCGCAACAAAGAATTTGCTATTGATATGCGAGTCACCTATAAAATGCAGACAACTTCTAACCGTTTTTAAATGGAATTTCAGCTAAGTGTCGCTAAGAGAGAGCAGGAAAGAAACATTTTTGAACACTAAATCCAAATAATATTTTTACATTATATCATGCTAAGCCTTACTCTGCACCATTCAGTACGTTTTCATTGAGAAGAAAATGTGTAGTAATGTGCAGATACAAATTTCTAGCATTTCTGATTATTCGTTTGAAGAGACAGGTAGAGTTTCAGTTTTTAATTAAATACTACCCAGATAATACTAGGGTCAACGACTTTGATTCTGAGCAGGAGAAGGAGATTCCGTAAACCAATTGATGAATAGTTCTACTGAAGACTGATATGAAAATAATACGATTATTGGCAGATTCCAGTAAGCAAATATTCTTTTTCTTTTTTTTTTTTTTGGTTTATTCCACTTATGAACTATTTTTTTTTTACCAGGAAACGCATTGATGATCGTCGTAATTCACGTCCGACTTAACTGTAGAGTCTTATATTTCTCCAAAGTTGTGTGTAATACCACATACGTAACACGGACGTCTAGTTAATCTATGAAGCACATAATTAGCACTGACCAATAAAAAAATTCACAATCTTACAGAATCAAAATAGTAACTATGAAATTATATAATCAATACCCGATGGATTTTTCTTTGGCAAAACTTTTGTATTTCTCTTAAATAATGGTGTTACCAGATTCTGTTCTAATTCTGTTCACGTATCGGCCATCACACGACCAATAACGTTACCCAAGTCTAAAGTTAAACGCACAAATATTACGACGTTTCAAAAGGGTTACAAAGTATATAAATAATGTGACGTAAGGGAACCCCCCCAATAACACTGTTAATAGATTATAGAAAGAATGGACATTATTGGTATTACCTGAAACAATTATTCAACTACCGCTTTGTACACTTCAAATTTCATTTAAATTAAACTTTCAAAGTAAATAATAAATAGACATTTTATAAAATATAATACTTGTGCCCAACGCCACCTAGTTAATGGTTATGGTTATCAATAATTAATTAAACGTCCATAAATGATTACAAGTGATGATAAAGTTAATTTATATTAATAATTATCCATCATACACCACTCGTCTCTCTCACGTGGCGGATATGCGGAAATGTAAATGTTTCCTCCCTTTTACAATATTAATTTAAACATTTATCATCACACATTTCCGTACGTGTAAAACTTCTTAATAAAAGGGTAGACAAAACTATCTTTAATCTATATTTAGCGAGGCCCCATCCACCACTTTCTTCTCCATCATAACAATAAATTTCTTAAATCAACAACCAAATATGCATATAACAAATACAATGAAAAATATTACTTGACTTCAATATTTCTACGAAACCACATTTAAATATGTTTTATACTAAACAGACCTATATCCTAAAAATACAATTGAACAATTTATTTCAATACAAATCACATGATTGTCTTTTCAGAGAACAGAAATGGATTTATTAGAGATAAGCAATAATTATTTGTGCATAATCTAAATTAAACTGTCTCAGTAATCTTTCGTTCTTTTTCTTGTAACAAATTCACAAGTTATTGTTCATGTCAATTCCACATGTTCCTTCCTCAAGTTGTAGAAAACTGATTTGTTGCTCTTCTTTCAAGGCTAAGCAGGACCTCTACTATAATAGCTCCCTCAAGCAGAACAATAATTGTAGCAATTTCCAGTAACCTCCTTGTATCAGAAATTGCTCGTGTAGTCAGCAACCTTTGTCACCATAAATCATTGGAGTGTAGTGTATTCCTAACAATTACACACTTCAGCAGATGATTCTGCATCTACTGTTGTCGAAGCGGTTTACAATGAGCAAAGCAGGAGATTCAAATAACACAAGGAAATGGTGCTTTGTCCCATTAAGCTAATGGCCGCCTTTCATGAGCGGACTTATTGCCACACAAAATTTATGTGATTAGATAACGTAATTTACTACAGCAGGTAAACTATTGATCTCAGCCCATTGGTTGGTATCATTCTCGTAAATCTTAACCATTGGATAATAAAAACTACTCACCCATTTGCAAATGTTTTGCATTGCATCAACAATTTCTAGCAAATTCTCAACTTGTGTGTTTACTCCAACTCTGATACATAAAGAAATACCATCGTAAGGAGTGGCCAAGGTCAGGCCACTTTGAAAAATTAGTAATCTATATAACAATTAAGTTTAGAAATAGGGTTATGCAAATTTGTTTCTAGTTAGTTAGTTAGTTAGTTAGATAGAGAGATAGATATATTTTATATTTTAATTATTCCAAAATGAACAATAAATATTTACTAAAATGTATTATTTTTTATCATGTAGAAATTTAACCATATATAATTAAGAAATGTTTTACGTTTCATTTACTTCATTATCTTTTGAATCGATGTTAGCTAAACTCATTATTTTGTTGTAATGAAACATATGACCTACTTAAATATTTAATTTGACGAAATATATATATATATATATGTGTGTGTGTGTGTGTGTGTGTGTGTGTGTGTGTGTGTGTGTGTGTGTGTGTGTGTGTGTGTGTTTGTGTGTGTGTGTGTGTGTGTGTGTGTGTGTGTGTGTGTGTGTGTGTGTGTGTGTGTGTGCTATACAAATGTTCACATTAGTTGAAACGTACATACAATAATTTATAAATTATATAGACCCATAATCATTACTGAACATTATTGAACGATGTATACTGAAAGGTCCCGTTATAACTATTTCTTTGAATGCCGCTAAAACAATCTCTAGATACACTATCAGTAATTTATAAAGTAAATTCGCATTACATGAACTGGAAGTTGTTCATAATTAGGTCAAAAACATTCAATCATAACATCTAAGCGAAATGTATGTATTCCGATATTCAGATGTTTCGCCCTGCCACTACCTAGTTGAAAGTGTAACTGGGAATACAATTTTGTATAAACACTTTTTTTCTGTACAATTCTTACTATGAGATAATACATTTCAGAGAACATTGTAAGCGCTATTTTAAAAATCTAACTACAACACAAGTTGGCATATTCCAACTGCAGTTTTGCTGCAATCAACAAAATCCAAATTCATCGCCAAATTGCTTCATCAACCTATGTCTCCATAAATGTTATTTTATTTATTTAGTAAGTGTTGTATTTGTTATTAGCATATTCTTTGGCACGCAAATCAAAACGACTACTGTTGAGGTAGGAAAATATGACTATATTTTTACTTTGCCACATAGAAATCACATATTTTATATATATATATATAGGCTATATCGACGAACAGGTTAGAATTATAGTGCTGAAGAGCTATTTCGCATGCTCTAAGCGCTATTATTTCATGAAAACCCTACAATTATACTGTCCTACATACGTTTTTAAAATATAAAGAGTAATTTTAATTTCCTTCTTTTTCTGTTCGTTTTCAGAATATGATCAAAATACGGAGTTAAACACCAATTAGTTTGGGGATTGTCGTTTCATTTAAAAGAAAAATATTTTCGATATTGTTGAATATTAACGTTTGCACAGAGAAAGGAATGTGTTTAAAAGACGGTATTTGTTGGTAGCAATAACAATTGTGAATTATCACCACAGACAAATGGAGCTATTATAATTGTCATATATCACGCACAGAAATAATATATTGCTAACTGTACATACAGTGTGACTAGATTATATTTCAAAACATTGCGAGACTGTCAACGCGGTGAATGGTGTCACTATTCCCTTTACGTTGTTATATCTTTGCTTCAATAAGCTGTATTGCAACTAATAAATATAATTTAAAATGCGATGACTTGTAATGTCCATTATATAAATTATATAGGAAGCACATAGTAGCTAATATATTCTTACAAATTACGTATAGTATTTCAAACATAAATTACTCGTAATCACATTAATGTTCTTCTGTAAATTCATTGATACAAATTACTTTTGGATTGAATGAGTATGCTTAATATAAGAAATGTCAGCCAAAAGTCTTATAATTTTTAAAAGATGATAAACGGTTTGGGTATAAACGCCTGTGGGGTTAGATTATTTAAATGTAAGAATTTATTTTCTTACGTCCGATTTCTTTAGCATTTATTGCATGAACGTAGGGAGTGAACCAAAACGGATTGATACCCTGAACAACTGTTGCCAAATTGTTAACATGAATATACATCTTAGTTATATATTAGGAGCATGACTAGATAAAGTAAATGTAGTTTGGCTAAACCACGACTGACTCATTCACATTGGCTTAAGCCGTGCTACCTACACAAAACCCCGTTTGACAACTTTAGAATCAACGTAGACTTAGTGTAGGGATCTTTAAAGTTTCATACACATAAAAGTTTCGTCGAAGTCCATTTCCTTAATCTGAGTGAGTAGCTTTATTTTAAATATTTATGAATTTTGTTGTCTTAGATTAGTCAAAGATTTTATTTCTTTGATGAGATGAAAGATGTATGATGAATGTTTCTGAGTATTAGAAATGACGGGTTATTATATAGTTGATTCATAGGTTTTAATTCGTATCTATTTATATAATATATTGTCGATTGCTTCTATATTTTCACTGTACTAGGTAAAGTGTGTATGCGTGAGTCATTGATATTCAGCAGTAATGTGTGTTATATTTGTTAATCTTCACCCAACATACGTGATGATGCCGACCGTAGCAGTAAAAGGACTATTTTTATACTTGATTATAGCAACAGTTGGAGCAAATGAATAGTTTTATATGGTTCACTGACAAATGCGCGAACGACAATTGCGCGCCGACAAAACCGCGATGGACAAATGCGCGACGACAAAATCGCGCCGATAAAATCGCGATCGACAAAATCGCGATGTTACATCGTACAAGAATGTAATAATAACATACGTAGATATCAATATTACGATACACAAAGCAATGTTAGGAGATACTGCGTGCAAACAATCCTCACACAAAGGCAATGAAAAGAATGAAGCATATATCAAATCTTAATAATTTTATTTAAAGATCAATATTAAGAGATACTGCGTGCAACATACATAACATTTCCTGCCATTCTTTACTTGACGATGTTTATCGCGATTTTGTCGGCGCGAATTTGTCGATTTCAAAGAACGCGATTTTGTCGGCGCGCTTTTGTCCATCGCGGTTTTGTCGGCGCACATTTGTCGTTCGTGCATTTGACGGGTCACCGTTTTGTAGTTGCATCATAAGGTGCTGGTGAGGGTCACTTACTAAGTCTTTATTTGTATATGTAATTTCTGAAATTCTAACCGGACACCACACTTAACTATTTTAGAATTCTTATTTCTAAATTAGCTGAGAGTTTCTTGATCAATCAGTAAAACTATAAATGCGTCGAAGCACGGATTTTTACAATACTTCGTGTGTAAACACTTTTCACTAATCCCTACATTTACATTGAGTTTTTCATCTGACGTGTATCGATTGTTAAAGATGAAAGTATTTGTCTATTAAACTAATCTTTCAGCATATTTATTTTATACATTTTCAAATGCGTCAATATGCAATTGTTACGTATTAATGCTTACAATATTTAACTCACATATGTTAGGAATATTTATTATTAATTTCAGGTTCTTGGAAATATTTCGTATACAATGCAAGTTCGTTCATTGAAAGTTGTCAGTATGCTGTGACTCTAATTTTCAATTGCATGAAAGATGATCACATTGTTTCCTCACAAAACATTTATTATAATTCATTTCCACGAATACACATTCCATATAAATTATTTCACGCATTTGAATACTCTCACGTTTCATAATTATTCTTTATTAATTAATTATTTACGTGACTGCTGACAACCACTGGAAAACACCATAATTTCTAATATTAACTGAAATTATGCTAGCAACAGATACGTTGTAGACAATACAGAAAGGTTAATATAACTACTCTTACAAATTCATCCATGTATATATTTTACTTCTTATTTTGAGCGAGTAATGTATGGTTTGTAATTGATATAAGTAAGGTATTTTAGCACCAACACATTACTCAGTTCTTCAGTACCCCTTATATATTTCCTTTAGATGAGCCATGAGAAAGGTCTACTTTAAAATGCGGATTTTAAGTGTGTTTCTTCCATTGGCCTGCTATTTGAAGTTTTCGCAAGGTACGTATTTTCGTAAAAGTACAAAATATGCAATACATTAATTTTAATTTTCACTTTATTAAATATACCATAACTTCCAATTACGCGAGAATTATTTAGTTAATCAATGTATTCCAGTAACTGTTCAATAAGAAAATAATATTTTTGAATTTCAAATTTGACGTATTACATGTATATTATACATAAAATTATTCGCATACAAAACACTTTTAACACACATTAAAAAAGCAGAATTAAAGTAACTTTAAGGAAGTAATTTACCGCACTTAATTCGTAGCTATACAAACTATATTGTTACCTTTGTAGATCACGCATATTCGTTGCCTAAAATCTTTGTAAATAGACATTATTGTTTTTATACGTGATTAATTTCACATACTTTTTTTTTAAATCCAAAATAAATTAAAGCAGGCAAACGATAAATAATAATGATGATGATTATGATGATGATGATGATAATAAAACCGAATTTTGTCAATTGTCATCACATTTAATATCAAGCCATGATCGCACGTGCATCAAACTTCATAAACGTATGATAGATATTCACTCTCAGTACGCATTAGCCTAAGTCATTTAACAGAAATAATGAAATGATGTCTACAAACTTACGCTAAGAGCATTGTTACGTTTCCAGTATTTATTTATAGACCCTGCCTGGGATAATTAAGGACTTTAAAAGATAATAGATAAATTAATTCCTTCTCTCATATCCTATGCAGACTGGTTGCTCAACTTATCATTTGACTAATTTAAAAGTGTGTCTTGTAGTGCAGACGACAAATTTACAAACTGATAAATTGCGTACATTAGCTAGATTGGAGTCGTTAAATTCCTCTAAATTAATATGCATCCGTTATGTCATTCAGCTCATCCGCCCCCATCCAATCCAAGAAATCTATAGGTCTGTTATGCATAAAAATTAACTACGAAGAGGTTTAACAATTAAAAATAAGATTTAATAAAGTTTAACAATTTAACAATAATCAAATACGAGCGCGAAAAGTCTATTTCTTAATTCATGCACGTATGTGCTTATCGTACCTCGAGAAGAGAAATGCTCAATTGTTTCCTTGTGATATTTGAATTCAACTGAGGAATACTCAGCTGTAAGTCTGTATTCGCCTGGTCTACTTATTCCAGTCCGTACCGGTCTATCTCACAGTAGTCACTCTAGCGGAGATGCACATGGTAGACAGGGAGGATTGTCCTTTTATGTCGCTAGTGAACTTGAGTTTTGACCAGCATACGTCTACTCTTGATGCTGCTTACAATGGTGTGGACTCTCAGAATGATTGAACTCTCTTGTTAGAATTCAAACCAGCATGTACAGGTCTTCGGACGAAGACAAAGACAAAGGCAAGGCAAAGCAAAGCCAAGCAGAGCAAAGCCAAGTCAAAGCCAAGCAAAACCCAAAGCCAAGGCCAACCTGGGGAAAGCAAATGTGTCCCAATATAGCCTCTGCTAACATGTTACTACTTAAGCACATTCCAGTTTAAATGCTCTGAATTAGAAATTCGACCTCGCGTTGTTTACAATTTAGATTTAGAAAATGTAATCTTCTCACGCATGTTTCATTTAACAGCATGACGTATGAATCATAAAAATAGTTACAACATTAAATTAATGTTCATACAAAGGGGTAATTCAAACAGCAAAGCGCTTCACAATTTACAATTAAAATTACACGCAATAATTGAATTACATGAGAAATTCATGTCGAGCGCAGGCATTCTGGCTCTAGTGAATTTAAAAGCAATATAAATTAAAGTTACAATGGAAAAGAGTTACAATAAATTTATATTCCATAACTTATAGTTTTCAGTCATTTCCACGAACCGTGCTCAAGTATATAGCGAAATAATATAATACATAGCACAAATACATACATAGTTAAAATATACAGAATACAATCAAACAAAAATAGTACATTATGAGAAGTCGAAGTGTCTTATTCTCATCTACCTCGTCGGCCTACTGTATGACTCGAGTAGCTAACATCGGTGTGTAGCTAATTGTTTTCTCGCAGTGAAGAGCGGATGCGTTTTTACCATATTTATAGGAAAGCATAAAGCATATCACGTGACGGATCGTGTGGCATGTAGTTGGTTCTAGAACCTAGACAATGGGCCTAAAGTTACATAACGCCTTGACCTGTTCTGGAAGCTTCTCGATAGGAGAGAGCTTGAACAAAGGGTTTTCAAATCTCAATATTTGAAGTAAACAACAAGTGGATCAGCAAGTCATGACATTTTTATCAGACTGTGACACCCCCTTGCTTTTGAGGCGTTTATCTTACCAAAGATAAAATGCCTCCTACAAATTATGTATGAGAAAATGTAGAAGTCCACAATGAAGAAAAATTTACACATAAAAAATTTCAACATTCCTAGAAATAAAGTATGCAACAATATTTCATATTTACAGGAAGGAATCCGTAGGGTTCAGTTAATCGGTTAAACAACATTCTATCGGTACCGGCACTTGATGGCATCAAGCACGACTCATGTAATCTGTGCCAACATTCAAAGAACCTTTGATGTAATGAATATTCGCGTCATACTGTGTCAGAAACAGGGACCAACGCATTAACCTATTGTTCGTAAATTGGGCCTGTCCGAGAAAGGCCAACGGTTGATGGTCACACTCAATGACAAAGGTTTTTCCGTACAAATAGTTCTCGAACTTTTTTATTGCCCAAACTATTGCAAGACATTCCTTTTCACTGGTGGAGTATTTCTGTTCAGCTGTTGTGAGTTTACGGCTTGCGTATGCAACTGGGTGTTTGGTGTCATTGTGTTCTTGTAATAACACAGCTCCTAATCCCGTGTTGCTAGCATCAGTCCTTAACAAGAATGGTTTTGTCAAATCTGGCAGTTTAACAATTAAGTCTTAAGTCAGTCTAGATTTCAGTGTGTCAAAAGCGTTTTGGCATGCATCAGTCCACACTACTTTTGTCGGCATATTTTTACGCGTCAAGTCAGTCAGAGGACTTGCAATGGCACTAAAATCTGGTACAAATTTTCTGTAGTAGTTAGCAAGACCAAGAAAACTTCTAACTTGTGTTTTTGTTAGCGGTTGTGAAGTGTCCTTAAGTTGTGCTATCTTAGCTTCACTTGGCGACATAGTTCCATGACTCAACTTGTGTCCCAAGAAGTCTAAGGAGAATTGTGCAATTTCACACTTCGTAGGGCGGGCAGTGAGATTGGCTTGCTTTAATCTGGCGAGCACATCTCGTAAGAGTGTCAAGTGCTCCTCCCATGTCTGGGTGCCTAGAATTAAATCATCCATGAAGTTCTCAACTCCACGTCCGTACAGTGGTTCTAACAGTGACCACATCATTTTTGAAAAAATGCTTGGAGCGTTTGAAACTCCGAAAGGCATAACTTTCCATGTGTAGTTTCCTACTGGTGTAGTGAAAGCTAGTATGTGTCGATCAGTGTCCTTGACCTTGATTTGCCAAAAACCGCGTGACAAATCTATTTTGGTATATTAGTGAGCGTTAGCTAGCTTAGTGAATATCAGATCTGGATCTGGGAGAGGTTCAGCACAAAACTCTGTCACTTGATTGAGTTTGCGGTAGTCTACGCAGAAACGGAACGAGTTATCACGTTTCTTAATCAACACGATGGGTGATCCGTAGGCACTGTCTGTCTTCTCTATGACCCCTAGATCTAACATAGTCTTAATCTCATGCCTAACGTCATCTATCTTAGCGTGTGGCAATGGATACGGTTTCAAACGTATCGGTTTGTTGTCAGTCAGCTTCAGTGAAAATTCTATTAAGTCTGTCAACCCTGGTTTGTCTGTCAGAGTAGACGAGAACTCATTAAGCAATTCATTCACTTCCTTTTTCTGTTGTTCCGTCAAGGCGTCATTCACCCTAACGTCTTCAACAGTTTCGTCTGTCTGTAAAGGACAGTTTGGTAAAGTACCAGTGACGCAATCAGTCTCCCCCTCATCTTCTGTAACTATCGTCGCTACGACAAAATCAGCTTGAGTGGTTTGATCCTCACGGCTTATGTACTTTTTGAGCAGGTTAACATGAAAGATTTTCTCTCTCTTTCCTGTTTGTACCTTATAGTTCAGTCCCCCCAGCTTGGCGGTTACTACAAAGGGCCCTTTCCATTTCATCTGAAGTTTGTTATGTGCTTCAGGAAGCAAGAGTAACACTTTGTCGTTAACTTCAAATTCTCTAGGTTTGGTGTGCTTATTATAATATTCTGCCTGTCTAGACTGAGCTATCGTCAGGTTTTCCCGTGCTGTCTTGCCTATAGTTTCAAGACGGTTTCGTAAGTCGGTGACATACGTGTATGTTGTCTTAACTTCGTCATCAGTCTTTTCATCAGTCCACAGTGCCTTCAAAATCATCATCGGTCCGCGTACAGTACGTCCGTAAAGTAGCTCGACTGGTGAAAATCCAGTGGAAGATTGTGGCACTTCCCTATATGCAAATAGTAGGGCTGGGATGTATCTGTCCCAATCTTTCGGTTTGTCAGTGGTGAGCTTTTTAAGTGCTGTTTTCAATGTCCCATTGAATTTTTCGATCAGACCATTTGCCTGGGGGTGGTAGGGTGTGCAAGTAAGATGTTTGATGGAAAGTAAGCGATTTACCTCCTTCATTACTTTGCCTACAAATTGACTCCCC
Organism: Sinotaia quadrata; assembly: GCA_028829895.1. Lineage (NCBI taxonomy): Eukaryota > Metazoa > Mollusca > Gastropoda > Architaenioglossa > Viviparidae > Sinotaia > Sinotaia quadrata. The sequence continues at coordinate 127,508,752 of CM054179.1, read as the reverse complement.
TGATCTGTCAAAATCTCGGTAGGTATCCCAACACGACTCCATAAACCGAAAAGAGCTTCAGCGACGGTTTCTGTCTCAATGTTTTTCAATGGTACAGCATCGGCGAATCTCGTCGTGTAATCAATAGTGGTCAGCACGTATCGATTACCTCTCGTTGATGTGGGTATTATCGGCCCAATCAAATCCATTGCTACGCGTTTGTAGGGTTCACTGATCAGTTCAGGCTCTCCTAACGGTGCGGGTCTGATTGAATTCTTAGATTGTGTTCTCTGGCATGTGTCGCAACTTAACACGAATCTACGGATATCGGCAAGGATGTCCGGCCAATAAAACTCACTTGTAATACGACTAGATGTTTTCTGGACACCCATGTGTGCGCCCAAAAGACTCTCATGACCTAATAGTAATACGTCATTACGTTTTGTTTGTGGAACGACCAATTGCTTCCGGAATTCGTCTCCCACTTTCGAATAGCGGTACAATAAACCCTTTTTCAGAATAATGCACGCTTTCTTATTCGAACTGTCAGTTTCGACGTCACTAACAGGTACAGCCTGCTTGCGTAACTTGTCTAGTGTTTCATCTTCAGCTTGTAATAATTTAATCTCGCTAACTGTCGCTTCGTCTACGGCTGGTGCGGCGGACATCGGAGCGGTTACAGATTTGCAATTACTACTCGCTGCTCTGGTTACAGTGTTAACCAGTGGTGGGTCGGTTGAAGTTTGTTTTTTGCACGGCAAAACATACTTGCAACCAAGGATCACGTCATGCGGTGAGTTTTCCATAATGGCCGCTTTGACTGTTCCTTCAACGAAGTCAGAAACTATCGAAATTTCCGCTACTGGTAAAGTATCTTGTTCTCCGTTCGTGAAGGTAACTGAAATTGTCTCCCCTGTGTAATCGGCACGGTTAACGAGCGATGCGTTTACTATAGCGTCCAGTTCGCACCCTGTATCAAGCAAAGCGATTGTTTGATGACCGTTTGCCTGTACTGGTGTACGGTTCGACTTCTCTTTTTTAGGTGTATGACTTTCTACTGCGTAAACTTTTGCTGTCTTTTTTTCAGGACATGTTCGTGAAAAATGGCCACTATCACCACAAGTGTAACAAGCAAGACTCTTTTTATCTTTCTGTTTGTCAGACTTGTTTTTAGTGTCAGGTTTAGACGTTTTGTCATCACGTTCGCTATGCGCTTTCCCGTCATTTTTCTTATCCTTCCGTGTCGGCGGTTAGTTCGGTCGAGACTTGTTGTTCGCGTGTGCGTTCGAGAATTGAGAATGTGCGTCATCAAAGCGATTGGCGGCGTTGCCTATTTCTTCTAGTGTGGATCGTTGGCAGCGTTGGCTGCTATCTTTTTCGCTTCCATGTCAGCTTCCAACTTTTTCAGCTCGCGATTAGCTGCGCGTTCCTCTCTTTCTCTTTCTTTCTCTTTTTCCGCTTTCTCTAGCTCAGTTTTGATGTAGCTAGTCAGTTCATCACCCTGGTATCCTATCATGATACCGGTTTCTTTCAGGTCTTCGATAACCTGTTTGCGATCCATTTTACTGTCTTAGCGCGTCTGGCTACAATAGAAATGTATCTCGTGAATTGTGTATTTTAACCGTCGGCGATAACTCCGCTTATCCCGAAAATAACTTTTAGGCTACAACCTTACAAAAATTATTTAATTTACTCAGAACACCTTCCGAAATAAATTACGCGTTAACCTTTACACGTTTCACCTGCTTGTCGCAGTTTCCGCTGTTCCAAGACTTTCGTAATGTCACGGCTCCTACCATACAACATTACACATTATATTTAGCACCCTAAATATAATAGTCCGAAGTCTGTTACTACCGATAACTCTCCTAGCTGGCGGTATAACACGTCAACTTCTCACAATGAAGTATTCAGTAACATAATACTAAATAAATCATCAACAGTTAATACAATGCTTAACTACGCTTAAACATCACAATATTAACTAAGCATGCACGCTACTCTGCAAAAGAATACATGCACATGTCACAACAAAAGCAAAGAATTCAGTGATCCAAAAATCAAAAGAACAATTGGCAATTTCTCGAGAATGTTCGTTTCTAGGTTTATGATGCGCCCTATGTATAAAAATGTTACAATTTAATACATATCAATCCCGCGACGAGGCACCACTTGTTACGTTTCCAGTATTTATTTATAGACCCTGCCTAGGATAATTAAGGACTTTAAAAGATAATAGATAAATTAATTCCTTCTCTCATATCCTATGCAGACTGGTTGCTCAACTTATCATTTGACTAATTTAAAAGTGTGTCTTGTAGTGCAGACGACAAATTTACAAACAGATAAATTGCGTACGTTAGCTAGATTGGAGTCGTTAAATTCCTCTAAATTAATATGCATCCGTTATGTCATTCAGCTCATCCGCCCCCATCCAATCCAAGAAATCTATAGGTCTGTTATGCATAAAAATTAACTACGAAGAGGTTTAACAATTAAAAATAAGATTTAATAAATTTTAACAATTTAACAATAATCAAATACGAGCGTGAAAAGTCTATTTTTTAATTCATGCACGTATGTGCTTATCGTCCCTCGAGAGGAGAAATGCTCAATTGTTTCCTTGTGATATTTGAATTCAACTAAGGAATACTCAGCTGTAAGTCTGTATTCGCCTGGTCTCCTTATTCCATTTCGTACCGGTCTATCTCACAGTAGTCACTCTAGCGGAGATGCACGTGGCAGACAGGGAGGATTGTCCTTTTATGTCGCTAGTGAACTTGAGTTTTGACCAGCATACGTCTACTCTTGACGCTGCTTACAATGGTGTGGACTCTCAGAATGATTGAACTCTCTTGTTAGAATTCAAACCAGCGTGTACAGGTCTTCGGACGAAGACAAAGACAAAGGCAAGGCAAAGCAAAGCGAAGCAGAGCAAAGCCAAGTCAAAGCCAAGCAAAACCCAAAGACAAGGCCAACCTGGGGAAAGCAAATGTGTCCCAATATAGCCTCTGCTAACATGTTCCTACTTAAGCACGTTCCAGTTTAAATGCTCTGAATTAGAAATTCGACCTCGCGTTGTTTACAATTTAGATTTAGAAAATGTAATCTTCTCAGCATGTTTCATTTAACAGCATAAGGTATGAATCATAAAAATAGTTACAATGTTAAATTAATGTTCATACAAAGGGGTAATTCAAACAGCAATGTGCTTCACAATTTACAATTAAAATTACACGCAATAATTGAATTACATGAGAAATTCATGTCGAGCGCAGGCATTCTGGCTCTAGTGAATTTAAAAGCAATATAAATTAAAGTTACAATGGAAAAGAGTTACAATAAATTTATATTCCATAACTTATAGGTTTTCAGTCATTTCCTCGAACCGTGCTCAAGTATATAGCGAAATAATATAATACATAGCACAAATACATACATAGTTAAAATATACAGAATACAATCAAACAAAAATAGTACATTATGAGAAGTCGAAGTATCTTATTCTCATCTACCTCATCGGCCTGCCGTATGACTCGAGTAGCTAACGTCGGTGTGTAGCTAATTGTTTTCTCGCAGTGAAGAGCGGGTGCGTTTTTACCATATTTATAGGAAAGCATAAAGCATATCACGTGACGGATCGCGTGGCATGTAGTTGGTTCTAGAACCTAGACAATGGGCCTAAAGTTACATAACGTCTTGACCTGTTCTGGAAGCTTCTCGATAGGAGAGAGCTTGAACAAAGGGTTTTCAAATCTCAATATTTGAAGTAAACAACAAGTGGATCAGCAAGTCATGACATTTTTATCAGACTGTGACAAGCATTGTGAGTAATTATTGTGTAGACCCACAGGAACCGTAAATTGCTAGAGTAAGAAAACACATTCATAAACACATGTATATGTTTGTGTAAACACCTCATATTAATAATCACATTTCCTCTATATAATTAATAGATTTGATAATTTCTTAATTGCAGGGTTAAAATCCACATGCATGGCTCCACCAGTTAGATTAGGGGACGAAGCGACGCTTTCCTGTCATTTTGGGGAAGACGTCAGTAAAATCCAACATGATGTATTGGTCTACTTATATAAAGGTATATAACTATCACTTCTGATAATGACTTTCCAGCAGTAATGATTGAAGAATATCATACTTACCCTAGATATAGGAAATGCAGAGTGGGGAGCATATACTTTTGCTATAGCCACTGATTCCTGTCTATGACTATCAATTTATACTTTCTTGGCAATGTAACTATTCTGAGGGAAACACATTTCAGATGGAAATAAATGTTCGATAAACAAAGTAGGTTTTAGTGTGAATTAAGAGGACTTTACTGACTAAAGTCAATATACACACTTATTTGTGCTGTTTCATAATGGAACACATAACTACATAAAAAGCACTGGTGGCTAAAGACAAGCAAGGGAAATAATCTGATTTTAAGAGGCAATAATAATTAATAATTTAAGAGGCGACTAATGGGCTGCAGTGTCCAAATTAGCATATTCTTACTATATAATACAATACAAACATTTAAGTGAACGGAGATATAATAATCATACGCAATCTTTAAAAATTACTCTGTGTTATTATCATTAGTTTAAAAATCGTATTATGAGATATTCTCATGAAAAGACATTACTCCTTCAAACAAATTTCTATGTGGTTTTTTTTTTGCGCAATTAATCAGTTTGTGGCAAACCAGTGATTTTGACATGGCACTTTTGTCCCAGATATTAATCAATATTATACACTTTGGGAATAATCTTCCCAAAATAATAGTCAGTTAACAAAGCGAAATGAGGACATATGTAGAAATGATAAAGTTTCATTAATTAAGAACAATTATTTTGTGAAAAAAATAAAATTTAGAAATGAAAACCCTCGCAGTATGTATTTTTAGGTTATATTCGCATGAATGTACAACATACGTGTAAATCTATTAATTACAACATGCCTGTTTAAAGATGATTTTAAATATTATCAATATTTAAGAGTGGTTTAGGTGAATGTTCTTAGCTTTTCTTTGTCTTTCTTTTCACTGACGTGAATACTTTCTCTTCATCTTAGCTAACCTCTTGCAAAACATTAATAAGAAGAAATTAGCTGATTGTCATTAACTCACTTTCTTTCAAGTATCAAATACTGATATTTATATTTGTTAAAAGCTCGATATAAAAATATGCATTAATAAACTATATATTTTGCAAATTTTCTTTTTTCTGGTCTTTTACTTTGAGCAGCTTAAATGGTGTTGGAGTAGAAACTGTTAAAAATTCTGTGCTCATCTAATTTAACCTTAAAGCACATTTAATTACTTATAACAGTGAGGTATTTGCTAATTGTATTTGATGTAGATGATACTGAACATCCCGTTGTGATTTACGCATGGCATGATGGTCAAGCGAAAGTACAGACGCAGGAAGGTTACCGGTGTGAAGGAAAAATTACCGATTACCTGGTCATCAAAGTTATGAATGTCAGTTATAGTAATGCTGGTCAGTACAACTGTCTAGTGGCCTTATCAAAAGATGCATCAACAACATGTACGCTAAAAATATTTGGTACGTGAAAATAGTCAATAACAATGTTAATAAATCAATGTTACACGTTTTGATAGGTTTCTGTGTGTGTGTGTGTGTGTGTGTGTGTGTGTGTGTGTGCATTTGTTGGGAGTTCTTTTTATTTTATTCTTTTACAAAAGTAATGTCATTTGCCGTCCCCCATAAACTTATTAGCCATACAAGGGCATTCATTACTTCTATTCATTCACTGCTTCATGTTCTGAACTTAATTTCATGAAAGATTTCCGAATGAATAATTATGAAGTGAGGACAAGAACTCTGTTATTTGTCTCATTCATTGTTTCCCTTTCCTTCCTTAAATATTTTTATTTTGCAAATTATTTATAAATGATGTTTACGTGTTTAAAAAAACACTTTCTTATATATAGCTTAACATTTATTAATGTAAGCAATATATATCTCATTCAGAAGTAAAATGTTTTTAAATACAGTTTTTGTAATGTTGTGTTGTGTACCTTGTTTATTATATAATAAGAATATAAGAGCATTTCTAGCGACGCTCTTCTAAAGAATATGTGTACCCAATACGTCTCTATTATTTTACTGTATTTTAGAAACGTCTCATGTCTCTCCCGAGGTACCTGTGGTCAAAGATCCAGTAGTGCAAGGTGAGGGTCAAATGAGAAAACATTAGATCTTTAAATCATTTATCTATTCTCTTAACGTCTAATACAGAGTGCAAATTATATTTATTACAGATTTATTTCTTCGTTGTATGTTTAGATTCAATTCATTAATAAGTGAGGAGCTATTTCAGTATAGGTTTTGTTTAATTCGTAATAATAGTAGAGACCTATTTCGCTGCATAAATTAACTTTTACGTAAACACACGAAAGGATTGAATGAACAGATTACTTTAAAATGTTGAACTTTGTTTCATGTTATTCATTTAGAAACGCAAGTTAATATGATTTGAAACAAATGAGATGGCTACGAGCATTTGAAAGAAAGAGGCATTACAAATGGATTCATAATGAGTGTTGTGTAATCTTCATTTACTATAGCACGCCTTAAAATAATCGTATGAATGGGAAATAGTTGGTATATTATTATAAACTGTTTGAATTAAAATGGAAAGCCGTATATTTTTATGTATCTACCAAAAAATGTAAAATTTATTATAGTGTTATTAACGTTTGACATTCACGTAATATTCGAACTGACTTTATAAAATCTTATGTCACTCACAATGAATGTTCTCCATCAGATTCATCGTCTTTCGGAGGATATAAATAAGCATTGGAAAATAAAGTAAATATATTTTAATGTGCGGTTGTATAATTAATACTTTCTCTCTTGAAACGCGAGTTTTCGTGGGAGGGCCTTTGTGCATTTAATATTCGAGTTGTAAATTATTTAGCCTGATGTAATTTTATAATTAAAATTGATTGGAATTGTTTCAAACAATGAAAATATGCTTAAAAGAGAGGTTCATATTAATGTTCATAGGGTCTTTAAGAAATATATTATCATTGAATGACAAACATATCATTGTGCTTTACTGTATTCATGCATTCCTATTTACGCATTGTTTCATTTACTTTCAATCATCAGATCGTATGACGTCATTTAGAGTCACCGAAAACCATACATTTCAAGATCAAAATACCATCGGGGGTAAGTGATAAGTCGTGTTATTAAATGCCTTGCGGAAATCCTTATAGACGAAACGTATCTTGAAATATTCAGACTAAGTAAAACATGCAAAATATAGCAATTAAATTAATATACATAAAATGAAGGACACAAAACATAGATCCATAAATCATCGTCGACGTCATCATTACCATCACATCATCATCATCATGACGATGAGAACGATGAAGGAGAAATTATGTAATTGTCTAGTAAGTAAAAATGTAAATTAAAGCATATTATGAAGTGCTTAAACTGATTTGTATTAATTTAAGTTATACTTAGTTCATTTAACAATTTTCAAAGTCATTATTATGAAAGAGTCCGCTGTTTCAAGTGTGTGCTCAATTATTCATTTGTTGCTTAGCAATACTGAATGTTGAAATATCCGGTGTAAATTTACTTTGTGTTTTAATTTTATTATGCAGAACACAGAGAAGCTGATGACAACAAACTACACAGTGCTGTTATTGTGCTTGGAGTTTTGTTTGGTGTTTTACTTTTCGCATTCCTTGCTATACTGCTCTGTGTTATTTACAAAAAGTTAGTATGTTACTATGAGGACTTCGAAAATTTATTAGTTTTACTTTATGAAACATTGATGTATGTACTATCAATATATTTATATAAGCAAGTATTACTTCGAAACAACTGTTTTTTATTTATGCTTTCTCCATTCTTGGATCTGTCGTTCTGTGTTTGAAAGAAAGTGTGATGTATGTGTGTGTTAGTGCAGAGGTGGAGGTCCGAGATATAATTGATTAAATGATATTGCTAAATGTGTATGGTATGAAATGGAAATGTTGCGATAACAGTAAATTATTAGCATATTTGTTAACTATTAATTTAAACAACAACGACAAATTTTAACTTAAAACTCCCATGATTTCTCTAATGTTGTATTATTTATCTTTACTTCAGATGGATACCCACGCACTGCTGCACAGAGAGGCACGACATACTTTTAAGCCACAATCAAGATATCGCGAATAATAAAGACACTGGGAAAGGCAATTCAATTAATACCTCAAAATTGACACCGATATACAAAAAAGACATTAAGTCAGATGAGGAACAACTTGAAGTCCTAACAGTATAATATGAGGACATTGCGTGTTGCCTTATGCGTGCCGAGTCATGCAAGGGCAAAGCACTCCCATTTCAAAACAAGTAGCAGACATACCTGTCTCAGGCGTGGTTTAAGTTCAAATGTATATGCTTTACCTTCAATAGTATGCTAGACTATTGATATAAATGGTATTTTTCTACACAGTTAAAGTGCCTTTGAAAATGATTGCACGCACGCACGCACTCACACAAACACACACACACACACACACACACACACACACACACACTCACACACATATACAGAGAGAGAGAGAGAGAGAGAGAGAGAGAGAGAGAGAGAGAGAGAGAGAGATGTATTTGTGGCATCGCACACAAATTAATCGGAATAAGTATAATTGTATTAACTCATATAATAACTCCAAGTAGATAAATTGACTAGTATGAATACTAACCTGGCACAAGTATTTTTGTTTGGAAACCTTTGACATTGTTGTTGCTTTTTAGAATTGAAATATTTCAAACACACATAAATTGAACTTAGCGTGCTTTGAATTTTTCCATTGCTCTGTGGCAGGGAAAAAATAATAAGTGTTACTTAGATTTGTGTATAGTCGTGGCATTTGCTTCATTAACTATAAAACCCATCCTGCATTACTACCCTCTCTTCTACATCTAGATATCCAAATCAGCAATTGTGGCTTACATATCAGCTATTTGTATGAAATCTTTACTTCATACATAAATGCCTTCAAAGTCAAAGATTAGTTCTTTTAAATAAGAAAAAATATTTCCTTTTTTCCCGAAAGGAAAAGCAATTATTAAAACAGCTTTCTATTTCAGAATATCACCGTTAATAAAGTATCAATGATTGATTGATTGATTGATTCAATCAGTACTGATACAGTTTATCAAGGTTATTACAATCTGCACGTTTGGCTTGTTTAAGAAGAAAAAAAGCAATTCAAACAATTAATTATCGCTGATATGTATAAAACTAATTAAATGGTTAATAATTTTAAATGAATACGTCAAGATACTTCTAATAGAAGGAATGTGTGTGCACACACGCTCGTGGTGTATTTTTGTCTGAACAGACCGAGAGGTCTTCGCGATTAAAGACAAACTCGACACGTTCCAGAATCCTTTCGCACGAATAGTTGCTATTATTTTATTATTAATAAATTTATTTTTCTTCTATTATAAGGAATCACGAGGCAGATTTTAAGATAAGGCAAATGTAATTACATTTATGATATTGTAAACAACTTCCCTAAGTTGAAAATAATAGCAAAGTGTAATCAAGACATGATATTTCATGAAAAGGGTCTGCTTGTAGTTTGCGCTGATATTTCAAAATATAATTATTATAATGTTATAATAATTATAAGTTCTTTAAATATACTAATATTAATGGACCTGCGTTAGTCTTATCTGCATACATATTTACGATGATAATGTTGGAAAGGTATTTACTAAAGATTAGAAAAATTAATATTTATTATTCTATAATTCTTCAAAGTATTATTCCGTCCAATTTAAATGTGAACACTACTTGTCAATTCAGACCATATAAACATCTAACCAGCTCTTCATTTTCCGTTTCGAATTATTCCTTATTATCTATAACTATTAAATTCTCTTCATCGACATCATAGATCTATACATCCTTTTCTAAAGTTATGTATTATATATTTTATTACGCTTGCATTAACAAATAGTATTGTCTTACATTCGTCTATAGTTAACTGCTTGTCACAGTTTTAATTCCCAATGATTTTATTAGAGTATTTAAGATAACTCACGTTGACAAAATATAAGATCACGTCATATATTAACCGTTTTCAGCACCTAACATGTGTACTTTGCTTGCTTTGTTTGCTATACAATGATTTAGATTGATTAGGTTAAATATTCACATAAGTAATATCAACTAATATAATAAATGTACGATACGATATTAAAACATGTTAGATTATGTTTTAATACGAGATTGGTTCTTTCTTAGTAAGGTACATTAATCTTATTTTTCGGTTGAAATATTATTTTTTATGTTGGCATTTATTATCATACTGACAGGCAGAAATAATAACTGATAGTTAGACAGACAGATAGACAGACAGTTAGATAGATAGATAGATAGATAGACAGACAGATAGATAGATAGATAGATAGATAGATAGATAGATAGATAGATAGATAGATTAGAGTTAAATGGATATATATTTTTATTATTCAAAACTTAACTGTTATTATCTCCTGTAATGCATTGCTTTACAATGGAACATAGATAAATGTTATAAAATAAAGAATACAATCTATGAACGGTCTTATATCAGCATTTCCTTTTATATCTTTGTTATATAATATATCAAAGATCAAAGTGTTTCTTTATTCTGTTCTAATGATAAAGCAATTGTAAATGACGCCCTTGTAAATTTCAATAAAAGAATCCTGCTTGATTTTAATTTCACCATTTGTTCCTAGGATGAAATACAAATAGATAATATGTATATTTTAAAGAACATGAAATTGTTTGCTTATAGCTATAAGAGTGACTCATCTTCATCACCACTATCTAGCAAGCTAAAGAAAACGGAAAACAGTCACTCGTCTCCTGCAGGTCTCAGATTTTGTTAACAATTCAGTAGCACCGCATAACAGTAATGTCTGAGAAATACAAGGGGCAGGTAAAACATACTAACAAATAATAATCTCAGTGTGACCATCAAACAAAGATAAAGGAATATAAATAAGGAGAAAACAACTAAGATATAATGGTGATTTCAGTACTTGAATGAAAACGTCGAATCCACTTTGCAAGTTAGAGAGTTATAACCATGGTTATCCAATTCCACATATCTCACAAGGAAGAATCAACTGCAGCGAACAATATGGAGACAATGTTATTGCATTTTATATTTCAAAAAGTCCATGACCTATTGTTAAATGTATCTAACTTTGAGAAAGATTTAACCCTGAGAATTATGCTTCCATCAAGAATACAAATATCTTATAAATTATCCATTCAAGAATACAAATATCTTATAAATTATAATTATCCATTCAAGAATACAAATATCTTATAAATGTTAGATGTAGAAAAATATAGCATAGTGCCAATGCATTGCTAGCTATCCCAGGTAGACTATTAAAAATGAAAAACTACAATTATCTGTAAAGTGACATAGCTGTATTTTACAATTAATGATAATCATGATTGACTATAATACGGACTATTAGGAAACTGAGAAAAGAACCGATCCGTGTAATGATTGATTAGATTGTTTAGTTTTAATATTGGAGTGCGATACATTTTGTGAACTGTATTTCGCTTTGTGAATGCATGCTTATATGTAATAAATGATATAAAATATGATATAAAATGAAATAATTCAGTGTGTTTAGGAATGTTTATGAATATGTTTGCGCGTGTGATATTCCGAAAAAGTTTCCTCCTGCACTTATCACTGCAGCGTTTGGCAATTGTGTGTGTGTGTGTGTGTGTGTGTGTGTGTGTGTGTGTGTGTGTGTGTGTGAAACCATACTCTCTCTCTCTCCCTCCCCTCCCTCTCTCTCTCTCTCTCTCTCTCTCTCTCTCTCTCTCTCTCTCTCTCTCTCTCTCTCTCTCTCTCTCTCTCTCTCTCTCTCTCTCTCTCTCTCTCTCTCCAGTATGTTTCTGGCAATGTTGATAGTTCTCTACTTCATCAATTATATACCTGTAATAGTTTCAATTTTATTCAGTGGTGTTTTTCGTATTGCTGGTAATTTGATATTATGTGCATACTGTTTGTATGAATAGTGATACAGTTCGTGGTGTAATTAGTGATAATGATATTGACATTAATTTAGAGGTGATAATTAATGGCTTGTAAATTAATTATGCGGAAACTGAACTTCCAGGTGTTGATGACATAATGAAGACGGACAATTTGGGTCCCATATGTGTCTAATTGTGTGTATTTTCCTTAAGTTCATTACAATTTTCATTTAATGCAAATTTAGGATTTAAAGCAAAAAATCATAAACAAAACAACACCCCCAGCATTATAACTGAAATGCTTTTGTAAATATTTTGTTCTGTAAAAGTTTTCCTAATGAATATTCTCTTATTTTGACAAATGATTATTTAGAAAAAGTAGTCTAATTGCATAAAACTCTTTATACTCATGCTAACTTGACAGTATGAAATGTAAATGAATTTAACTGCTTCTCACCTCTTCAATATTGCACAAAAAACTGTTAACTATCTATGCAAGTGGAAACGGTATATTTGTATTCTACTTATATAAAAAAGGAAACATTCACATTTATCTAAAATTAATACTAAGAGAGATGAACGTATCCTAAAAATGCATTGCATAGAATGAAGGGGAACCTCTCCGTATATTACGTTCTGCAGGACATTGGTGATAGAAGTGGAGACAGAGAAAGAGAGACAGACATAAAAAAGTCAACGTATAGTCCAGATGGAAATAGAGAGATACGACAAACACCAAATAGTCGAAAAGCAGTGACAAGCTATGGCGGAGAAATAATTAAATACATTAAAATATAAGGTGAACTACATAATGTATGCTACTTTGACATTCATTTCAGGAAGTATATACGTTCAACCTGTATCTAGTATAACTCTTATTATGCCATTTTACACCAGTGTTTTGGATTTATTTAACTTAATTCAATATTTCACACTGCGTTTAATGACATGGATTCGTGTACTACACCTCATATTTCAATTAATTTAATTATTTATCCGCCAGAGCACGTCACTGTATTTCGACTGTGTTGTTTGTCATGTCTTTCTATCTCCTTTCTGAAAATCAAACACTGTCTGTATGATAAGAGTATATTTATAGCTTTTCTTAACTGCGAACAGTACCACGAAAGAAAAGAATGACACAAGCATACACTTTTTAAAAGGCGTAAAGGGTAAACTATTATATGTGGTCCCGTTCGAAACAAGCCTAGGCTATAATATCGATTCTGGCAATAGGGAATACCCTTTATACCTCTCTCAATCCAAAACATAAAATATAGTTTGATTGCCCGTATACTGAAGGTAAGTTAAGATTTAAAATATTTATTTTTCAATTGCAAATAAGAATAAATAATTACCAGATTTAGTCCAAATTGAAACTTCTAAAGTCCTGCATATTCCTAAATTGCTTTTAGTTTGAATAAAATAACACAACATTACTTATTTGACGGTGTCGTAAACATTATTTTTAACTTGTGCTGCACACTTTCAAACTTTAAAGTATTTAGCGTATTCCCTACTTAAAGTGAAAACCCAAGAAATAAGTTTATAATGTAAATTGCTCAAACATTGAAGCACTATCTTTTACAGCTAAATACTACAATAAACATATTCAGGCACTCACTTAATATGTCCTTTATAATAAGTCCACAAGACCTAATTTAAAACGTTAATGAAATGAAATATTTGCTTAAATGTTAATGCTTTCCAATTCGTGCTACAATGATAAAAAATGTGAACGTTTTGAACCGTTTATCTAAATATAATAAATATTGACTAAAAAGTATATGAAATGTGTATATTTTTCGTTTGTTTTGTTTTAGATCGTACTGGGATCAATACAAATCCAATAAAGAAGGGCCTGTCGAAAGTCGAAAAGATGGTTTCTGAACCCTTAAACTCTCGAACAAGAACCCCGCACTTGAACATCCAGAACAATCAGTTCCACATATGTAGCAGTTGTATTCGATGTATGTTGAGCTTTCAAGCTCTTCGTGTGCCTTTGTAATTAGTTTTGCATTTAACAAAAGAACCAAACATTATTTATCAATTATTCGTGCATTTTTCATCTCCCCTTGTCTGTTACCTCCCTCCCTCCACCACCATTATCTCTATCTGTCTATCTATCTACCTGCCTCTTTATCTATCTATCTATCTATCTATCTATCTATCTATCTATCTATCTATCTATCTATCTATCTGTCTGTCTGTCTGTCTATCCCTCCCTCTCTCTCTCTCCCTCTCTCTCTCTCTCCCTCTCTCTCTCTCTCTCTCTCTCTCTCTCTCTCTCTCTCTCCTCTCTCTCTCTCTTTCTGCCTGTCAATCTCAGAACATTAAATGTCGTTAAATAACCCCTCAAACAATCTAAAGACGCCATTGTAAATCATTACCAATACGATATCCATTATGAAACTATTTACTTATATAGTTGAAATTACATTCATATATATTAATTATATGCAGCTTCTAATGCATACTTATTTACACATTTTTCAATTTTTCCAGATTTCTCAAAAGTGTTCGAAAGACATGTAAGTATAATAATTATTATTATTTTAAAATCCTTTAATATTATATTCGTAATGAAATTATGCCACTATATAATTTTGATAGATCTCATACTTTACATGGATTGACGGTAAGTTGTTTTGAAAATAATTTCTTATTATCAACTTTGTTCTATGCAAATTATTTTCATCCCATAATATACTCTTACATTAAGTTGGGGGTGATATTTGCGTTTTCAACAATAAAACTTACTTCAAGTAACTCATTCAACAATGTGATAAATAAAGTTAGTTTCATTTTTTCTCAATAACTACAAACAAGTAAAAAACAAAGAAATAGTTTTCGCGAATAAAAGCTATATAAATAAATTTGTCGAGACAATGCTTTTCCTGACTCACATCCACGATTTGTTATGAATTGACGTAACGTAAGAAACATATATTTCACATTATATTCACATCATTATAATAATGAATGAGAATAATAATAAGAACATTAATTGACTGATGATATATTCAGGACCGTCTTAAAAGAATTAGAGGCCCACAGACAGAGCAGTGCACTGAGGCCTTACCTATACAACCACTCACAGGAATAAAATAATCGTAGATTAGTATGGGGTCTTTAAGCTCATGAGGCCCCCGGGCAACTGCCCAGCATGCCCTTGCGTGAAGACGACACTGGTTATACTGTATACTGTATGTTTTCTTTGCGCAGTAATTATTAAGTTTGCTTTCTTTAGCATTGTTTGAGATTGTTGCGATGTATTTGCAGGGCATAAAAATAATACACACATGTTTGTGTGCTTGTGTGCATGTGTGTGTGTGCGCGGCTGTATGTGTTTGTGTGTTTTATACAGATTCATCGAAATGGAAGTTTTATCTTCTTCATGGTATTTGTTATTTCAAAAATGTCTTTGGTACAAGGTGAGCAAATATTGTGTAGCATATATATTGCTAGTTTCATATCAAAATGATTATGCCGAAAAGAAGTATGTCTGTCTGTCTGTCTGTCTGTCTGTCTGTCTGTCTCTGTCTCTCTGTCTCTGTCTCTGTCTCTGTCTCTGTCTCTGTCTCTCTGTCTCTCTGTCTCTCTGTCTCTCTGTCTCTCTGTCTCTGTCTCTCTGTCTCTCTGTCTCTCTGTCTGTCTCTCTCTCTCTCTCTCTCTCTCACACTCACTCACACACACACACACACACACACACACACACACACATACATTATGTTGAGTGGTGTCTACACTTAAGACATTATTGGGCTATATTTAAAACAGCCATATATACATATGTATGGGATTTTCATCAGGAGAAAAAATAATAAAAGTACAAAACAATTCTGCACACAAACTATTAATAGCACTTAAGTGCACATGTCAACAATCAGCAAACGCACAGACAGGTGTTTAGTAGAACTATGTTTCCTGCGACTCACTTTCACAATGTGTGTTTTTTCGAAGACTAAACTAAATAATATATCATTAAAGGGATTACTTCGAACTGTGGAGACCTGACAATAGTAAAAGGCTCAACGACAACTCTGACGTGTACATTTGGTGAAGATCTGAATAAAGCTCAGACGAATGTATATGTAGATCATCTGCAACGAAACATTTCAAAGCACGGTAAACATTTCATTGTAACTATAGTAAAATGAAATCTGATACAGAAAACTACTCAAGTGTATTATAGTTGAATAAATGAGCAATTACTTTCTACGAATTGTAATTTGATTGCATATTGCTTTATGTAAGTAATTATTATTTAGGCAAATATTGTGAAATCGTTTTAGACTTTTCATGTATGATTAATTAGTATTCGTATTCATAATTCAACACTGTCTACGTTTATTTTAACACATATTTCACACATTGATTATGTACTTAAACATTTTTATTAGCACTATTTCACGCCTGCCATTCATTACTTCAGTACCATACGTGAAGTATATACACACCAGTTTGTTTATTTAAACGTTTTCCATCTGGCATCCGTCAAAGGTTTATCTATAATTATCAGTGATTTTAATATCCCGAGAGATTGTAATCTGTTCACTATTTAATCTAGTTAAATAAAATTAATAATTCACACATACATTTTTATCGACATTAACACTTAAACAATGTCGTAACACTTATTTCAAAAGATATTGCCATATCTGCATTTATGTCTCCAAATATAATTATTTCTATGCATTTCACTTTTAGACGCCGCTTATTGTACTTAGCTTTAACTATAATACAAATCAAGTAATACTAAATGCAAGTACAATTACATACATTTAGAGACAGAAGAAAGGATCATAAAATGGGAGATAATAATAATTTTTATTCAGTAAATGTATTGTCTACATTAATTGAGGATGAATACCTTAGTTAAATATATATATTGAAGTATGTGTTTCAAATGAAAGATTTGTTTTACTACTAACAGCTTTAGTGGCATCATGTCAATGGACTTCAAATGGGCACGACTGCAAGACTATGTCCGGTTATCGTCTAAATGGCAACATTAGCAAGACACTCAGTATAGAAATTACCAACATCCAGGAAAGGCATTCTGGGAAATATTGGTGTGAAATATTTGGATCCAGTCTTCGTGATCGCACGACCTGTGAAATTTCTGTCGTCGGTATGCTATTTAATTTATTCTTAGGCTGTTGTCGATACGCCATTTAATTTATTTGGGGGCTGTTGTTATATATATATATATATATATATATATATATATACTTGTAATTTGTTAAGAATGTTGGTTGAAATGCTATCAACTCAGTAGCTTATTGTTCTCGTATTATTTACTGTCTATAATTTGAAAACATATGTAGCTTTAGATATGTATATCGATATGCTTTAAAAGTATGTAAGTAATAATTCATAGGATATATTCAGTTTAGCAATGTAATTAATTTTATGTAGCTATGGCAAAGGCGACTGAACTACCCACGTACTGAACTATTGTTCTGCGTAATAAATGCTGCAGGTACGATCAACAAAAACGTGCTAGTCTCTTACAAACTGATCAAACGTTATACCATCAAAACCTCCGGCACTGATATTATGTTATATTTTAAGTGATGAAAAACGAGATGAAAGAAATACAGGCCTTGGCTTCACTGGTGTGAGAGGAAACAGTCTCGGACAGCTCTGGTTGTGTGAGCACAGATAGTAAAATTCACTCCGTAATGAATGTATCGGTCTAGTTCAGAATTCCAAAGATACACACACACTTCACTCCCGGTAAATTAATACTCAAGTACTTTATAATATGAATTAAAATGCTGAGTACATTATCCTAAAGACACACACACACACACACACACACACACACACACACACACACACACACACACACACACACACACACACTTCACTCCATTGAATTTCTACGGCTGGATGCAGAACTCTTACTACACACAATTTTCACTCTCAGTGAATTCTTCCTCTGAGGTGAATATATATCCAACATTACCGAAATTCGCCACAGTGAATTTCTGGATACATCATGTGTGCTCAGTGATATTCCACTTGTTGGGCATGCTTGTTCAGCCAAAATTATGACACCCTGACTGGCAAAGTTCAAGGGTTTTTTTTAATTAAAATTCAGGTGGAAAAACGCTGACGTGATGAGTGCACGGATCAGACTGAAGTACGTGCAAGCACACTTCACTTCTAGTAAACTGGCCGAAACACTCATGTGTTGCTCACACATCCCTACCTCTATCAGTTTACTCAAACAAATAGAGAGGCACTTCAATAAAAAAAAAAGCAAATTATAATCCATAAATATAAATAAATATGAATTAATTATAAATAATAATTATAAAGGATATTACTAATTCAATTAACCCGTTAAGCGTCACGCTAAAATGATAATTGAATGGGTCATTGTGCTAAAATATTAAAACCAACTGTACTAATTAATGGAATTTTTAAATTTAAATCACTACTTTTTATAGACATATTGATTAATTTAAGAACGCATTTTTAATTAGAACTGATTGGTAAAAATTAGAATGTGGGTGGAATGTTACATCGTTACACAATGAAAAGTCATTCACTAATTGAATAGCAATCACCTCTAAGTGCAGGTATTCAGAACACAGAAAGAAATTCAATCTACCTATTGAACTTGTTAAATGAACCACTTTCTAAAGCAGCATTATACCCGTATTGTAAACCTCACTTTAATGTGATTCATAGACCAAACATGAAGGAATAAGTTACAGGCTGGTGCAAGCTGATTCGATCACTAACAAGGAAATTAGGAGTTGTCTTCAAGCCAAAACTGATCCATATAGTTCTGATAGCAGTTCATTAAATAAACATAAACCAGAGAGGAACGGAATCAATAAAGATTCATGAGGGATATTCACCAACCAGGTAAATGTAATCATTAGGTGCTCGAGATGTTGACTTCTGACATTCATGAACTGTTATAATGACTTCTTTAAGCCGTATGAAGCCGTAAAAGAATGCCGCGATGGACAAGAAAAACATTATATATACATGTGTTCGACTGAGTCATTGAAACAACATAATTAAAGCCAATACATGTATGTCCCTTATTCCCGCTCTTGTATGTCAGTTTAACTATTCCCTCTACGAAACATATATCCCAGTGTATTGTCTTCAATTTTAGCCAAAGAAAACCTTATAAATTAATATTTGAAGCGACTTCATTTGTACTTCAGGTTAAGTTAGACGCATGATTTGTGACGCCAACATTTAAATGTTATTCACATGCTTTCAGTAACCAAATGATTGATGATGAAGACTTTAGAAAATGCCTGACTCATCCATTCATTTTACTGAGGGTAGATTGGTGTTAGTCTTTCTTTAGTTTTAAATGTATTTAATTTGTTTTTTATTTCATGCATACTTTTATTTAGTTATACAGGGTAGCCCAAAAGTAGGTTTACAGTTATTAAACTACCTTTTATATGGACATGCTTAATCTTGAAGGAGGACATTTGAGCATCTGAGAGATTAAATTGTTTATGTTTAACAGGTATAACGAATTTCCTGCTGCTCTAGTGTCGAATTTTCAAATAAATATATATGTGTGTGTGTGTGTGTGTGTGTGTGTGTGTGTGTGTGCGTGTGTGCGTGTGATGTAAAACAATGATTATACATTTTTACGTGATTGAGATATATATTTTTATTATGTTCTATTCTTTCCAGGAGCTTCTTTTGATACCACTCAACACATATTACTTTCATCCAGAACAGGAGAAGTCGGTGAACCATCAGGTAATAAAAGTATTATGTAAAAAATCAATATTGGGTGCAATGATAAAGCACGTATTTTGTTTAATTGTAACGAATGTTATAAATACAACAGAAACAAATTTCTTACCAATTTCTAGTATGCATATTTAACAAAGTGGGTTTAAAATATTAGTGTACATGGAGATGATAACAAAAACATTCCGCAATATTTCATTTAAGCGTGGGTCTATCTATCTCCTTCAATTCTTCTACATACATCCACTTACATACCGATCTATGTATACATATTTAAGATTTTTATGACGATTGTTAATTTTAAATTGTTAGTGAGATCTTTTATAATCATGTGCATACATATATTGTTAAAGTTGAAAAAATGTAACATATATATTTCTTTTTTTGTAATTCAAACATATTTTGGATGCACTTAAATATAATTGTATTTCCAGAGAAAACGTATTCTAGTGACAAGGAACTAATGATCGCATTTAGTATTTTGGTGCCTGTGATGCTCATTGGGATTCTTGTACTTCTTCTTAAAATTTTCTCCTTAAAAAGGTAAGGATAGATAGATAGATAGATGGATGGTGTATGGATGGATGGATGGATGGGTGGATGGATAGATAGATAGATAGATAGATAGATAGATAGATAAATAGATATTTAGATAGATAGATAGATAGATAGTTAGATAGATAGACAGATAGATAGATGAAGACATAAGTAGATAAATGAGTAAATATGCAATAGTATGCATAATAGATAGCATGAATGTTTAATGTATGCACAATGAAAATAGTTCAAAATATCAGTACTCACACAAAATGCATAATAATGTATTTCTTTCTTTATGAGTTTTAATGCGCTCCTGCGTTCACTTTTTTGTTTTTCAGAATATGGTGTTTTAAAGATTCACAAACCGAGTATGCTTCCCCTGACGACGTCGACAATGATAATAAATTACCTGTAGCCGAAGCATAACTTCGGTTGTGATAAATAATATTTTACATTACTGATCAATTTCTCTGACTCTCATCAGGTGTGTTTTATCTGTATGTGTTTTCATTCTAGCTAGCTAATATGTGTAGGTGTATATCTACGTATGTATGTATGCATTAATATATATGTGTGACTGTGCGTGCGTGCGTGCGTGCGTGTGTGTGTATGGTGTTATACACACCCTAATTGGCCTCAGTCGTTTGGTACCTTGATGACTGGATATAATTGCTGTATTATATAATGTACAATCAATTAAAACAGGGTTATGTGATATGTATTAATGAAGATATTTTGGGTGAAACATATATAATGTTTGACAGATGTACAGTATTGTTTGATATTAATTTATTTGCATTTACTGATATGTCTATGTTGTATACAGAAACTAACATTGACATTATTATTTATCTTTGTTTATTATAAAGCAGATAATGCTATTATTGCGAAACGGTCATTGCATTCATTTCACTTACTGTTTGTAACTCGTGTGTGCAGTAGTGAACGAATTTTTAATCCCCCATAGACGTTCTATAATGGTAGCGCTTTTCATTTCATGATATACTG
Organism: Sinotaia quadrata; assembly: GCA_028829895.1. NCBI lineage: Eukaryota > Metazoa > Mollusca > Gastropoda > Architaenioglossa > Viviparidae > Sinotaia > Sinotaia quadrata. The sequence continues at coordinate 127,487,419 of CM054179.1, read as the reverse complement.
CAGGATTCTAAAGATCCATTAAACGTATGCTGAAAACTAGAGTGATAAAAATCTCAATATGCCAATAACTATTGCAATATCTCGCATTCATATGGTAGGTATAATTAATATATAATCAGTGTGCATTGTCTTGTTTTTCTTGGATTATTTACTTTGGGTACTTCGGTACATAGAACCCAGATTCTGTAAAACGCGGATTTTATTATTCACTTGATGAATAGAATTTAACGAAACTGCCGTGTGTTATTTGGACCTTTGTCTATTTCTAATAATTTGAGAAACACGGTTAGAATAACATGTGCTTTATTTTCCATTCTCCTTTAGAATAAGACATAGCGATATAGTGTTGTGCGCTTTGAACTAATGTACATGTTTCAGATCATTGAGACCTCAAGCGAGGTAAGTCTGTGTGTCGTAGTTCATTGACTGCAATAGCAATCAGTTTTTATTTTCGTCTTGAATAATAAATAGCGAGAAGCACGGCGTTTTCATTTGTTTGACAAATGTCCATTGACTAATACTTTTAAAATTTAAGTGAGAGAAACCTTATTAATGCTTAGATGTTTAAAAATAGCATTTAATATTATTTACTGATAAACAATATCCAGTGAAAATACACGATTTTGTCATTTGAAGGCTTTATTGTTTAGTTATCTAATTTCTTTATTTTTATACATGATTTTAGACTAGGAGAATGGATCTATAATTCATTAATGTTAATAATGTGCTTCCTTGCAGTTGTTTCGTGATTTGAACATTTTCTTACCTGTTTATTTTTTCACGATATGGATGAACTAGGTATTTTCATAGACCAATTTAATGTAATATGTTGACTATCACATGCATGTTTTTAATTTAAAGATAAGGGCAGCAGTGAAGATGAAGATTTGTATGGCGTGCTTGCTAGTGGTAGATGCGATATAGAGACCTCGATTTATATGCCTTTATCTAGTCAATCTATCGTCTACTACAACTGTTGTATGATGCAATGAGCTTCCCCTTATGATAAGGTCAATATGTGTCCACAATTTACGCTTTCTTGTTTGTTGTATATAAATGTATGGATTCAATAAAAGATATACGCCAATTGTGTTGCATGCTATAATTATGTATAAAATACATCAGTGTAATATTACATTCCATTAGTAAATTACAATAACTTAAAATGTGCACGCTCTTCTTTTCCACTGCTCTCCATGTCCAAATATAATAAAACAATTATGTCTCTAAATTTGTGGTTGACATAGATAAACAAAGATCTTCCCTGAAAATTTCAGAGTGCTTATTGCCATTTCGTCAGACTGGCTGTCATAATCACAAAGTACACTAATGACATATACACCTCATCAAAATATAAATCAGACGTATCATTATTCTACGTAATCGTCACTGCACCACTGTCTTTCTCCATCTTTTCTTTTGTACAAGTGTCTGTGGCACTCGATATTTATTCCAATGAGCATCACCATTAGCAAATGTCTTTTATTTCAGTCACTCACCGTCAGGATCAGTAAAATGTACAATACTTTGTAAATGTGCAAGTTCTGATGTTGGACAAAATACCGAGCTAATACGAAATTATTGCTATCAAATATACAACTGCACCCTATATCATTTTATGACGCCAAATCTCTAGTCGTACTTACATATTCATATATCATATTTATACTTTGCTGTGTAAACAGGGCTAGATTTTTAGTGATTCTAAAAAAATCCATGCATACATAATTGTACATATAATAAAGAGAGCAATCTATCTGTGAAAGTACTGACGGAACATAAACATTATTTTATTTAACTCTCTATTTTTGTGTGCATTTGATATTGTGTTTGTGGCCGCGGTGTGTGTGTGGGGGGGGGTGGTGGGTGGAGTGCGTGTATTTTGATGTTGAGTTGCATTTCTAATGAGTGTGAAAAATAAAAGGATGGTGGGTTCGAGTTAGTCTGACCTAGCAAATGGAAGGTGTCTTTGATATTATGAGTTCACACACACACACACACACACACACACACACACACACACACACACACACACACACACACACACACACACGCACGCACACGCACGCACGCACGCACGCACGCACGCACGCACGCACGCACGCACACATACACACACACGCACACACACAAACACACATACACACACACGCACGCGCACAAACACACACACACAAATACACATACACACACACAAACACACACACACACACGCACACGCACACAAACACACACACACAACATAATGAAAACTGTAGGTAAAATGTTTCAGCTGCATTACAGAAAACAATAGTAGCCATACAGACTCATAACAATTAAGGCATATTTTTTAATATGAAATTGCACTCATATTTTAATGTGAGGTATACTAACGTGAGTGGATACAGAAGAACAAAATGGTGACACATTCTTTCATTATATTACATATGCACGCGTTACATAATCTAGGAATTGTTCGACATGAAGTATAATGTTTCTTTCTTCTAAACAATCTCCTTCTCAACTCGTTACACAGAGAAATAATTTTTATAAAGAAATGTATTGTTCGGTAAGCATTTTGAGAAATAGAACTCATGAGACAAACGATGGTGGGACTATCAAGTAAAGAGGTTTTCTCTGCATCACACTCCCAACACATTACACCTAAAGTAAATATTAAAAATGTATAATTTTCCCAGACAAAACTTCACTGAAAGTATATAAATTATTTTCCATATAATATTTCATTAGAGAAAAATGTTTAGAACAAACAAATTACGTAAGTCTTCTTCTAAATAAACTTGGAAGGAAGCCTATAAAGAAAATGAAACAGAAGCAAAAACAATGATACAAATGAGAAGTGTTAACATCTAACATCAATATAATTGTGCAAATACAAAATAATAGTATTACTACAGCTAACAGCACTCTAATTCTCCTCAATTTTATTCATTAACTTTTAACTCTAGACTCATTCAACCCTAACTGAGTTTTATAAATATACATTGCGCCATTATATACTGCGTTGTTTGTAACTCAAGCTAAAGACGTTGACTGGATTTTAAACGGATGTTAAGCCCACCTTACTCAATTAACCATGATAGGTTACAAGGCGACACGTATTAAGAAAATATTTATTATTCTATTAACGGGAAAATACTATATGGCTTATGTGCAGGACGATTCTGTCGCGATCACAAAGAATCAGGAGTGCAATAATTATAGGTGATTACCAATATATATGCGGTCTGCTTTAAGTGTATGTGAGAACGTTAGATGTTAATATATAAAATGCTGCAATGTGCAACATTATTAATGAAGAGTTATTTGTGGCTGGCGTGAGTGTATTTATTAGTAACGTCGTCGACGTCGTCATCATCATCATCATCAGTAGTAGTAGTAGTAGTAGTAGTAAGTGTTTTGCAAAACATGTGGTATTTTTTTTAATAAATTAATAAGAATTTATATTTCATTTCCTTTGACTAATCGTATTCAAGCCTTAGAATAAGAACGAAATATGTGAGTTTGAATTTATTTATTTAATTTATGTAATGCTGCAATACTGTTGGAATACGTATTTGGTGTAAATTATATCCGTCACGAGCAGCAACAACAATTGTTGCAAAACCTGCGCTAAATATTTTTTATGGTAATAGTATGGTCTTTTTCAAGGTTATAAGATACCTGAAGCATATTCTTTTGTATTTTATATTTTAATTTATTTTATTTGTGACCAAATTTGACAGCGTTAATCTTTCAGACCCATTTCAGAGAAGGATTTACAAATCCGACTTCTACTTGGTACGGGCATAATGTTCAGCTATTTATTTACAATTCTAGTTAGACTAGCATTTAAAACTTGCAAAAACTATTTAACATTGCCACTCTGTACGGTGTGTGGCGTAATTATTACCCAGCAATGTTGTTATCGTGTGTCTACGGTGCTTGTATTTCAACACTGTAATAGAGGAAGTTGAAAGTCACACTCAAAGTCTGCTCAATGCTCATTCGTTCTTTGGATTACGTCACTGTTTGCACTAGTCATAATGGCACAAGCCTTTTTCTTGTGACGGGAAACGGGAAATCTGTACTTGGAAAGATTGTTTTGATTTCCTGTTTCCTTCTTGTTGTCAGTACCTGACTTTCTTTGATCTACAAATACAACTAGCGTGAGTACGTTCATCGAAAATAATTACGAATTTATTTCTTTTAAGTTAGATACATATTTTTTAACAAAGTTAAATATATATTTCAGGGTTTATGCCCATGTTTATAGTAGTCGTCCTTTAGTAACCATATATATTACCGTCTCCATTTAATAAAAAAAATAATAAGTATCAGTACGACTTCTAAAGTTGTTTTGGTAATTTTGATAGGTGACCGTTTGTTGAGCTAAGTACAATTTATTAAATGTACAATCTATTCAAGTATCTTTAAGTATCTTTTGTCAACACAGTGCCGCATTCCACTATTTGAAGTTTTACTTGTGTCTCTGTTTGAAGGCAATGTGAGCCCACCGTGAGCCTACGTTCTATACTGACAACTTTGGAAACACAACAGCCTACTCATTAATTTTAAATGAATACTAGCCTCGCAAATGTAATATAAAAAAAAAACGACAAGTGATATAGCTACTCATGCTTATCAAATGATTTTAGTATGCTTGATTAAGAAATTTAAACTTCACCTCAATATTTAATCTTCTTTTTTCGCTTATCTATTGTCTTTTATGCAGATGAACTATGACCAACGCCTACTTCAAATTGCAAAGAATGTTAAGTATACTTGTGCTCTTGACGTGCTGTCTACATTACTCACAAGGTACTTTTTACGAATGTTAAATATAAAACATGCACAGTTGTCTTTCATGTTATTATATTTATCATAACTTCAAAGTATTTAATAATCAATTACCATCTTTAACGGGATTTGTTTCGCATTAGTCTCACAATGCTGCAAATATAAACCCCTTTAAAGCAATAGCAGTATCAACATTGGTGACATCTTTGAATCTCTTATCAAAAATATACATTATTTTACATTCATTTGGTTTACAGATTTACGTTCAAATATGCAAGGTTATCATTCTCTATACGTACTTACAAAACTGATCCGACAGAATGTATTTTTAAAGCTCCGCATAAATGAAGGCTTTTTTTAAGGCGGTCAACATTGATCAGCGTAAAGAAAGTCTTGTGCATGCATTAATGTCGGTGTGTGACGTATCTCGTATATTTAAATATCAGTAAAGCAATGGTCGATATGTAAACACTACATTTGTGTCAAGCTTAACAGGTGTATGATGGATATTTATTCTAAGTACTCACTATATTAGTATTTTGAAAAGACCTGTAACCAGAGTCTGTTAAAATAACAGCAATATTTGTAACATAATTCCGCTTAAGAGACTGTAAGGCATGTAGACTAAATTGTCTCAAATGATATTAATAATTGTAAATTAAGTTACTTGAATTGTAAGCTTGACTTGTAGCCTAAATCACTTCAAATTATAGGAAAATTTCTAAGCTTGTCAACTGAAGAGATTGCAAGCTTGTCGCCGAAGTCAATTGAAATGGCAGGATTATTTGTAACAAGTCAGTTCAAATGATACCAATACTTCAACATTTCTGTAGTAAACGTTGACACCTGAGAGAATTGTGCAAGCAACTAATGTTAACAACAATCAACGTGTTACGTAATTTATAAATTTATGATCTTTTACCTGATAAAGAGTAATATTCCATTGCTGTCATACGAAAGAAATATAGCCTCGTGACAATATTTCTTTTATTGCAATGATAGGGTCATCCTGTATGGCTCCACCAGTCAGGATAGGGGACGAAGCGAAACTTACCTGTCGGTTTGGAGCAGACATCAGTCAACTTCAGCGTGATGTATTTGTTTACAGATATAAAGGTAATAAATATAAATTATGCTGTTTTTTTCAAAAAGCAAAGGATGAAGATCTCGTTCTGACCTTTGTACCAGTAATGTAAATGGAAGTATGGGTACAATAAAGCATTTTGATTAAATTGCTGCTATTTTTTAAAAGAATGTTCATGTAAATGTTCACAACACTGTTACCATTCTGAAGGATTCTCATTCAAAGTCTTACTGACCAAAATCAATTCATATAGCTAAAAGTACGTATTCATAACGGAAACAAATGGGATTATAATATATTTTACAAACATAACAACACTGAAAAGTTAAGAATTATCTAACTTTGTACTTTATGATGGGAGTAACAACTGCAGTGTTCCTGATGAGTACAAAAAATAACGTAACCTCTCATGACGCGCCATTCAGAACAAAAATGAATTCAACTAAGATTTATTTTTTGCGCAGTCAAAGTGGCTAGAAAACATTATCTTTAAACTATTAACAATATTAACAAGTAACCTACCTTGACAATACCAAACATGGAAATCATTCAGTATTAACTAAATTCCGGATATATAACGCATAAATATTTAAAATAATGTAAACACATGTGTAATGTGAATACTTGTTTTAATAAGTTCAGGTTAACAGTATTTTTAAAAGAATTTCTTCTTATTTTTTTGTTTTACATTTGTACCAAACATATGTGCTTTGTGGTGACTTTTAACATTTTAAATTCCATCCACAGATCTGTCAGCATAGACTTAAGACAGTGACTCTACCAAACATTTACATTTGCATTCATGATCTTAGTTTCTACTTTTAGCTTTGTTGTCAACTTCAAGTCTCCACCTGAGACATTGAGAATTAGTTAAAGAAGGAATCAGCCCAGATATATACTTTTTCTAATGGGTCATTTGAGCTTTTCCTGTGAAGGAATGTCGCAAGTGCGTACACTAAGCGTGATTTCTACAGGATTTACAAACAAACCAGTAAATAAGCACGGCTTACATCTGTGCTTTTGGTTACCTTGTTTAATGGTTATGTGTTCCTTTATCTTGATTGTAATCCATTCTTAAGTAGATATATTTCTCCTCGAGATTGCATTAGCAATTCACAAGCAAATGAATTATTTTCTTTATCGTCATTATAAATGACCATCTTTCAAGCATCATACAAAGATTTTAAAAATAATCATAATCTGAGACCAGAATTCGTATTTTGTAACTGTTATTTATGGCTACTTTCTGGCTCTGACCTATTTCATTGTGTTTCTTTTACGGTTTTTGTCTACTGATGTTTATAATAGACGCGTAGTTTATTAAACACTAGAACGTAATAACATAATTTCTTACATTGATATATTTGCTCATTTGTTTGATGCAGATGATACAGAATATCCCGTGGTAATTTACGCATGGTATGGAGGTCAAGCTAAAATACAGACGATGGAAGGTTACCAATGTGAGGGCAATATGTCCGATTACCTGGTCATCAAGATTATTAATGTCAACGAAAATAATGCGGGCCAGTACAGATGTCTCGTGGCGCTATCAAAGGAAGAATCAGCAACATGCACACTAAATGTAACTGGTGCGTGAAAGTAAATAAGATCTGTGTATATAATCATTGGTTAATGATTACAAATACTACATGTTTCAAGATAAGAGGCTCTGTCAAATGGAATTCACAAAAAGAGTATAACTGCAGCCTTAAGAAAGGTTTTCAATAGTAATGTACGATTTAACGCAATCATACAAATGTGTTCAATGGTAATGTACGATTGAAAGCAATCGTACAGGATTGTTCAATGGTACTGTACGATTGACATCTTAAGTAATCATATTCGGAATGCTTCCCAGAACGAAACTATGAACTAGTGAATTCACAGATATATGTTTGTTTTCTTTCTATTATCGTCTCTTTCGATTCTACTTCATTTGTCTTTTTTTTAAATTTTGGCTCGTACAGTTATCGCAGTTATCACTTTATGCATTATGCACTCTTGCTAAGAAATAAAATGTAATTAAATACAACTGTTATTATACCTCTACTATGCATATTATAGAATGTCTCAAGGGAATATATATTGAAATATATAATAAGACAGTAAAAGTGTTTTCTTCGATGACATAAAGGATGGTACTTTTAATTAGTTTGTCTGCGTGCTTCTATTTCCGTCACTAAACAAATGAATCGCTGTTGTTGGCAAATATCATATGTTACCTGATGAGCGTCAAATTTAAGAACATTAGGTCTTTCTGATAAATGACATTCCTGACGCTTATAATTCTCGCCCAATAATGGAAGAAATGTTAATTAACTCTATTTGTGGATATGTTTGCATCCGTTAATTACTAATTATAGGATTCATATGAATAGTAGTGGTGTACCTTTCAACAGATTTAAGTGTAGATTCAAACTCGTGTCTTGCGCAAAACATAAACAGAAAATAAGTAAAACAAGTAAATAATACAATAATTTATGTTGGAAAGTCTTGTAAGTATTTATTTATATACGCAAGGTCACACAGGCATATAATATGAAAATAAAGAAAAGTCACTATAATCTAAAAGTAAAAGGTATAAGGTGACTTGTGGTCTAGTATCCTAATAATGTGGCTCTGTAATTGTATAGAGTGACACAAGTCTTAAAAATATTTGCATCAATCAAGGTTGAATGGTTTGTTTACATGCTATTTTCTTGAAAGTGTAAAATGTCATATTCGTAATGTATCTTCAGGCATGATCCAAAACTAGGACCGGGAAGTGAGTATATGAATGAAGGATACATTATTGCGTTCTTAATTTCTTTCCTTTCTTATTTGTACGCAACACTGTCGCTATAGAAAATTTCAAAATTATTTGTACATTATGTCGACTTACCAAGTGAACAATAAACAGTTTGTGACAGCAGTGATATCGTCTTCTGACTTGGACGCAATTGTTACTGTTGATAATGATTAAGATTACAATTACTTAGCACATTATGGAAACAAGAGTATTTGATATATTATTATTCAGTTTAATGAACTGGATTTCCACTTGAATTTCTATTTATTTGATTAAAGTTTTCTGTGAATGCATGCGCAATAAGATAACATTTTTATTGATTACTTTGCGTTTAAGAAGTGTATTGCTATTGGTGACACACGTATTACTGTGCTGTTTCTATATTCGCGGAAACTCGTGGATTTTCTTTCATTGATAGGTGTCCATTCATCAAAGAGTATGGCCCTGTTTACAGTCACCGAAAAGCAGGCATTTCAAGCTCAGACCATTTTCATGGGTGAGTACAAAGTTATAACTGACTTCTTGCTAAACTCATTTTTCTATTGGTTGATATAGCAGGAAGCAAGCATGGTGGTAGTAGTAGTAGTAGTAGTAGTAGTAGTAGTAGTGGTAGTAGTAGTAGTAATAGTGAGTACAGAACCAGCAAATAAACAAGTAAATACATATTAGGAGGAAAACATATAAGAAAGTCATATATGTTGCGTATTCTATTTAAATTTAAATAGGACTAATACAATATTTACAATTTTATTTTTAATAATATTTTTATGACTGTTCCGAAAGATGTTTGTTTTTAATGCTTCACTATTAATTCTTTCCCTTGTATCACTGTAGTTAAAATTAATATTATCCATCGACATGAATGGTGTGTCTTTTTTTATTGTGATGTGCAGATAAAGACCATGTTGGACACGAGGACAAATTACACATTCCTGTCATTGTGCTCGGAGCATTGCTCGGTGTTCTCGTCGTCATATTTATTGCAATTCTCATCACTGCTTTTGTAAACGGGCAAGTATATTAATATGCGACCATCAAACAGTTTACTAGTTTGCTTAATTATGTATTTATAGAGAGAGTATGTATGTATATGCGGTAGGTATTTTTACAATATTTTTTAAGAGGCACCTTAAAAATATCACCTTAGAATATCATCTCTCCACCTATGATAAATTACACACCTCAATTGCAGACATTGGATAGAAGGATTAGTCTCCCTGTATCCATTTCATATAAACGCTGCAGGTTAGCACTGACATGAAAATATATCTATAGGTAGTGGATACCCTGTTCAAAAGACTCACTTCGGTGTCATTAATTATTATGATATTTAATTTTCTACTCCAATCCCCAACTGGTCAGTTACAGTTGGCTAATATCATACCATTGATCAGTTATGCGATCTGTTTGTTGACTAGGGCCATTTAGCGTCACAAAATCCGTTTATCGGTAACAATGCCTATCTGTCTGACTTGCCTACTTTAGTGAAAAATTGATTGCTGAATTTACAAATTGTGATCGTATTTATTTTACTATAATGTTACTTCAGGGTATTGTCTATTTATTGTTTAAAATGATATCTAACACTTTTCATTACGTATTACTCTTAGCATGCATGTGCACGATATCTACTTTAAAGTATTAACTACATTCATAATAAAACATTTCATTTGTGTATGTATACACTTATCTATAATTTATGGTGTATCTATAGCTATCTCTACATCTACTCTAAACTATTCTAATCTATTTATTAACATAGTTGTGCACAGAAAAAGATAATTGTGCTCAGATGATAATAATACATATAACTATTTCTGATAACCAAAACTGTATGAATAGCCTTTCGACTGCATATATTATTTTAATTAATAAGGAAAAATAATGATACAACAGTTTACATATCTGTCCCTTAGAAACCATTGCATATAGTATTGGCATAATGAGTTCAAAATAAAGTGATTTGTATTTTTCTTTTCTCTTTAGATGGATATGCACATACTGCCGCAGACCGAAGTCAAATAGATCTTTAAACTGCCATAAAATGTGCACATTTACCAACAATAACTCAACGAAGAGCAGTTTAAGTTATGATAATCAAACAATACCGACATTAGATGAAAAACAACTATTATCAGTATAATGAGAGGAGACTATTTAAAGAAGTGCGAATACTAGGATGGATTATTGTCGAGAGTGTAAATAAGTGAACTGTGTGTAGTGTCCGTGTAATATAATATCTTGCATCATTTTATTTCAGCCATTCTCTTTACTGAGTTAGACATCTCATCAACGTCGTCGTCGTCATCATCATCATCATCATCTCATCGTTAGTAGTACTAGTAGTAGTAGCAATAGTAGTCACTAATACCACAAAGTTACAACTTTCACTTACATGATTCTCTTTCAGGTCGGTTTGTTTAATGCAGTTGTGCATACTTTAACTTTAATAATGCGCTATGTTATTAAGTGGTCCTTCTCTATAAGGTTATCAATGCCTTTGAAAATTGAATGATTAATTAATACATATGTGATAACTGATATTGCAGACAATTATAGAGCTAATTATAATTATGAATGATTCATGCAGTAGTAACTCAAAGTACACAAAATGAGACGTATTAATGTTTATTTGCAAAATGTATCAGTATGAACCCACTTACATTATTGAGTATTTACATATAAATAGTTCTAACGTACTTTAAATCTTGCATAAAAGCAGGTAAAATCATATTGTTATCGTTGATTCCATTTTAGACCACCAATAATTAATTATTTTAGATTTAATTGCCTGGATACTTCCCATGTAAGCAATGTGCACGTGTCGTGAGTACACTCATTGTTGGTGAATTTTGTTCTGAACAGATCGAGAGATCTATGCGATTAAAGACAAAATAGCCATTAATATAAATTAATCACTTAGTCGTCAAGTTACAGAAATGGTTCACGTGTCACATTTCATAAGTGATTATTTTCTCCTTTATAGGGAGTCGCACGCATTGTGTTGCTTATAATGTCAAACGTAGTTACTGATATGTGGTACTTAAGTTTAGCAGTTGAAAACTAAACAGCCACACAAAAGTGAATTGGATATTTTATAATTCTGGTAATCATAAACCAAACACTAATAACTTTATAACAATTATGAAATATTTCATATAGCTAATGCCACTATTTGCAATACCACTCAAAATTATCGACAATTTTCATGATGGAAATTTGAGACTTACGTTTTAATGTTTGTCCATACTACAGTTTTCATCTCTGAATATCAATGTCTGTCTTGCGAATGTCTAGCTGTCCAATGTTTACTATCTGAACACCATTTACATGTTCTCAACTGTAGCATTAGAACTGAATTGTGTCTCTCACAATTTTAGATAAACGTATTTTCGAAGTTACCTTAAGTTTAATTTTATTACATTTAAATAAAATCAACCATTGCTTAGTCTTGTTACTTCAGTTTACTGTGTTATATTATCAGATCTAATTCACTTCTGTGTTAGATTGTATTATATATTTTTTAAAAAAAAATATTACGTTTACAATTCTTGCCATTTGTATGACAACTGATGGTAATATTTGTAGCATATTGATCACGGTTTACTTGCAACGTTGTGTAATTTAATTCATGCAATATTATTATATACAGTAATTTCAATTAAATAAATTTAATGTTGGCAGCAACAATCTTAAATGTCCAAAGTAAAAAAAATAAATACACATTTAATTATTTTTTTAATTATTTTCTCGAACTGTTGTGTGTTTATTTTCCACATTTTGACAAATGATTTTTTGTTTCTCTAAATATGTTATTTTTGTTTATAATTATCAATATATCTGGATATAGCTAAACAATCAGTATATATCTATACATTTTCATGTATATAAGAAGATAAAGATAGATTATGTTTAATAAATTACTTTATCCTGTAATATATATTAATTGACATTACGAAATACAGTTTACTACTATGTCTGTCTCTGCGTTTGTTACTATTTTGTTACTACTGATTAGTTTCATATATTTATTTTCATGTGCAGAAAATATGATGATTCTGTTGTTTGTGGTTTTCTTTTACAATTAATTTTAATATCAAGATCTTTGATTCTTTGAAAATGACAGATAATTAGATATAAAAGCAGGAGTTTGAATATTTCAGAGCAGAGTGTAAATCCACCTATAAATAAAATTTAACGGAAACCACCCACGAGATTATTAGTATAACATAACCGAGAAATGGTATATTTAGGGTTTACGTCAATTTCTTTCTTAAGTAAATAACTATTAAATAATAATTAATCTACATTATGATCATAATTCTGTTTCGATCTGAATGTAAATTTCAAGACACCGAGTGACATTTTGGTGCACGTGCCTTTATAACACAATCAATTAAATTCAAGTTATGACATGCATGCAAGCACCCACAATAAACCTATCCGTAGGACTGACATAATATCTTTCTTTTGGAATTTAAACATGCATGAGTATAAAAGTACAATTTGGTTAAGAAAAACATTGATTACATTGAAACAATTTACCAGATTAATATGAACAATACATCGCGAAACATATGTTTAACAAGGCATGACACCATATCCACGAAATGCTAATGAATTAGCACATTTATATATCACAAACAAACCAGATACTTAAGATGTCGTAAATAAATAATAAATTTTCGATTATTTGCAATCTCATTGCAAGCATTTATCATAATATTCTATTCTTTAAAAATAAAAATATAAAAAATAAAAAAACATATGTTCGATTCAATGTTTTCAATCCAATTTTTAAACTGCTTTACAGTAAATTGTCAATATAAATAGAAGTACAAATATCATCATACATAGACCTGAGTAGGTACGAGCGAGAACATGAACAATGTTCACCTGCTTAAAGTGATGCTTTAACCCTTGGGACTGTTCATTTACAAAGAGTGATTTCATTAGAATCAGACTGGTACTTCAGAGATCATCAGCAGTTCGTGATCTCCTATGATGAAAAGAGTTATCATTTTTCCCCCATTCAACTCTAAAGGTTTCAGGCACACGCCTGTGAGCTTGCTGCTGTTTATCTCAGCCTATGTTTGGATCTATGGGGTCGGTTGTTGTATCTCGGTTGTGAGGCATTTATAAATCTAACATGTTTACCATAGAGGGTTAAGAGGCACTGATGTTGATCTGTCCATTGCTGTTAATGGAGTTCCAGCACAGTTTTTGTCCTTATTCGTGGTGGTTTAAGTAACGGATGTTGTTGACGTTGCTTGTTTGTTGCTATTTTATTATTTCTATTCTTAGTTATATTTGATCTATCTGAGGATGGTTTATACATTCTGCTGTTTTTTAATGGCACTGGTGCAATTTATATTTAAGGGGTGGGTGTTATGGGGTTAATGGTATACATTTTCCATTCGATACATTATAAAGATTATATTTCATTCCTAAGTTATAGTTTCTAATGATATGTAATCTGCCCATACTTTTATATCAAGCCAAGCTACCCCACAAATGTCAAATTAATATCAACTGGTCATATAAATGCAAGATGACAAATGGCATTTGCAAGTTGGTGCAAGATTCCTGCTGATTAAACTAGGGTTTGACTATGTGTCCAAACCATTGCAATATGATATCAAGACCGACTCACTTAATACATTATACTAAAGTATTATTTAGACAGTCAGAGATTGATCAGTGTCCCTCAGAGTCAGTAATGCACGAATGGTCATTCCCAGAAGTAAAATCAATGCTTTGGCTATTACGATTTTCTGCACAAACGCAACACTAACACAGTTCTTTATAAAATAACAATGATGTCTACTTTCACGTTTGCTTAACCTTTACGTCAGTGATACTTGATACGGCTTCTGATACGCTCCTTTCAAATGAGTGCAGTTAAAACTGTACTCATTTGAAAACTTATAACTCATAAGACAGCACATGAATTTACTTGCTTAAAATTATTTTGGCTACACGTAAATCTGAATTTTGTAGGTTTTAAAAGCATAAATCATTTATTTTTGTTTATATTCAATCACATAAAACAAACAAGTGTAATATAAACATACGCATCAACGTCTTTTCAATATGCATCCAAATGAGACACTTTCGTTAAGAAAAAACATTTTAAATTAATTTTTGACAAATAATAATAAAATTATCCACGTATCTCTATTGTATTTCCCTGAATTGCCTTGGGTTCAATTGTAATATTTCTCTGAGGTGTTGCATTGTATTTATTGCTACTATTCTTTGTCCTCTCATAGGACGAATGACTGCATTATTGCTCATTTCTTAATTGATTCATAAGGTTAAAGTAATTTAGCTTTGTGTTATGTCAGAATCAACAAACACATCGTCATAATGGCTTCGTTCTTCACACTCTGGAAGTCTATGTGTCAACACATTTGCGGCATGTAAATAGTCATCTGAACTTGATACTGAATCGTCTGGAGAAACACTTACTGCATGCAAATAGCCATCTGTAGAGTGTAATGGAGTCCCTGTTTCACTTTTCGACACATCTAGAGAACAGAAATGCGCACAAATTTAAATGTTATTTATTATTTATTTACAATATGTAGTCATAATTAACGACATAGTTTTAATTAATGACCCTTTTTCAGTATTAAGACTCAGAATTATTAATTATGAAATTTATTACATTAGCTCTAATACTCACAACAGTCTATCCTTCAGTCTCTATCTTAGATCCGTTCTTTTCGACCGTTATTCGTCTAACATGGCGACATCCAAATTAGCTGATATGCCTCGAATTGGCAACGTTATATTTTCCCTTTGATTAATTGTGACTTATATAACATTCCTATATTTCCAGCTTAGAACCCCCAGCCAACTCTTCTCTGTCACACTTACAAATTAACCAAAATGTGGATCTAGGATAACAAGAAGAAATACGAGTTAATCATAAAAATAAAAAGAGAACAATAGAATTCGATTTCTGAAAAACACAGGTCAACCGAGACCATCTATTTCGTGTCCTCAAATTAACTCTCTTTTATTTGATTATTGTTCATCTAGTCAAATTTGCATTGTGCAGCTTGAGATGAATTACCTGTGCTGTCATGTTGGTAATGATTAATCCACCGTGTCGTCGTCCCCCACCCCCCACCCATGCAGTGCCTCTCAACCTTTCAAAAACGTCTCAGACCATGTGACCAATTTCATCTTGTGATAGGAATAAGGTGTGCATTTCAGAGTGAACACGAGGACCGATTGTGCAGAAAATCATGACAATAAGAAAAAAATGACCAGCTGCAATAGATCATCCTATCTCTGAGACCCATATAAATACGAATCAAAGTTAAGACTTTGTTTTGACAGCAATAGACACTCTTACAATTTTAAATATTAGCTATAGGTTAACTAATACTTTATAATATTTTTGTCATGGAGAAATATTTATAAATGAGACAATAAACTTTTTCATTTTCACATTTACTGAATCTCAATAGATATAACTATAATCAATGAATATTTTCCATAAAATGTGCCTTGAATGATATGTAATCTCCCATTTAGTTTCACCTGCTACATATGGTTTTACACTATATAAAACGTTATTATCTCCATTTTGTCATCTATAATTATAATCACTAACACTACAGCATGCATTTCTGAATGAGATATGCATTAGTTTCAGACAACAATAATTAATGAGAATATACAACTATTTTACACAACATTCTAGTCAATAATATACAACAATAATTTCTGAGAATATGGAGAAGAGAAATAATATAAAAGAAAGGCATAGTTTTCCCCATGTTTCAACCATCACAACCATATAAAATATACTTCATAATTTCTTGGCATAAAGGATAATTAAATGGAAACATTAAGAAAGTCTAACAAAGAAGAATATATTCACGCACTGGTTCTATCCATAGTCGGACTGTCTAGAATTTCCTCATATATACTTGAAGATTGCTGGGTCTGGTTACCATCAGGGTTTATATTTCTGTACACTATCATTTCTTGATGTACTGAGCTCAATTTATTCTCGTAGATCAAGGGATTATCTGCACATTTAAAACCAAAGATAATGCAGTAAGGGCGTTACAAGTCATTCCATGCTTTTATTGATATATAAACACTGTTCATATTTTGATACACAACTAGTTTAATTTTACAGCTATCATGGCGAATATAAAATTAACTACTAAAATCTAATTTTTGCTTAGATGCATATAAAATAATGTACAAATCTATGTTTACTGTCTAGTAATGCTGGTGTTGCTTTCATGCATTTATTTTCCAATTAAATGATTTATGATTTGTTCTTTAATAGCATACATTATTAGGTATATAAATGTCTAAATGTATTCCCTGACATTACATAGATTAATTAAAATTACCTATATGCTCATATTCATTGTCAGTAAACTGCAAATACTCATGCTAAATTAATTGCAACATAGACACATGACTCATTCTGACACAAAAAATAAATATCTGTGTATTTACAGAATAGCCATGAATTATACAATTGATCATTGAATCATTACACCATTAGTACTGCTCAATTTTCGTTTCAGTGTTTATATTATCAGTCACGTAGAAACAAGGCCATGTGTTTAACATATTACATACAAATATCATTATTCATAACTTTTGAAATAATAGTCTTTGTACACAATACATCTTTACATTAAATTACAAATATTTTTAAGTTCATTCTCTCTCAATCAATCAGTTAAGTCACCAATTAAGCTAACGATCGCCTATTCATGATCGGATTGACTTACGTCAAAATCATATTGATTAGAATACAGAACTTTCTTCAACAGGTAAGTTTCGGTCTCTACCCGTTGGCTAGTTTGTTATTTATTTGTATTCCTTAAAGTTCTTAAACTATTGGATAGCAAAAATTACTCAGCCACTCTGGAAAGTAAGTTCTAGTATATTCTTTACCTGAGTTGTTATTTTAACTCTGGCTATTAGAAAAATATCATCATGCACAGCTCACGAAGGTCATGTCACGTTGACATTTAACAAACTATATAATAATTCAGTTAAATAAGGACTGTCAACTTGCTCTGTCACACTATGTAAATTACACAAATGACATTTTAACACTAACTTTGCTGTAATATTAGTAATACGTTCCTCTCGAGATTGTTGCGCCTGATTTTTATATTTCTCTTTTGTAAGCTCACATTAAAGATAGACTGTCATAAAATGTGCGATATATTCTTTCACGCAGAACATTAGAACTTTAATGGCTACAGTATTCAAACGCGCTTGGTAGGTAAGTAGGTTAATGTCATTCATTTTCTCGTCTTTCGTCGTTGGGCAGTCGATTGTTCCCCAACATAATATCGTATCTGGATGGAATACTTGTTCGTTGTAATACTTATTATTTTTAAGTATCTATGTGTTCGTTGTAATAGTTATCTTTCTTAAGTATAGAACGTGTAATTCTGACTCGAACGCCATCAGCTATTCTATCCACCACAAGCGTCAAATCATATTATAATACGAATGCAATTGAAACGTCATATTAGGTCAGTGGCTAGAAATTCATCCAGAGTTAGCCATTACATTACATTAAATAAATAACAATTTAAATTTATTAACCAAGCACGTTAACAATTGTCTCAAGCCGGACTGATATCCAATATACTTGTATGATATCTGAAAATAAAATCATTAAATAATTATATTAAATTTGAATTATTACTATCCAATAATTACCAACCCGTTAAACACTTTATAAATTGGGAAGGGATTGAAATGGAATATAGGCCCTACCTTTTTCACTCAGGAAAATAGGTAAGCAAGTAAATGTACTCTTTGCATTAGATACACGATGTAAAATTTGCTGCTTAATATAAATGAAATTATATAAAATAGTAGTGTTGAGGCTAAGTTGTATATAACAATCTAATCACTAATTTAATTATTTATACTAATGCATTACATGTAAAAGATTTGAGTAAGTTTACGCTGTTCGGCTTTCATGCGACATAGTCCATCACTTTTAATGGAGACTGTTACAGCATAGTCCATCACTTTTAATGGAGACTGTTACAGCATAGTCCATCACTTTTAATGGAGACTGTTACTATATCTGGAATCTGATTAATTATGTACAGGATTCTAAACAATCTCATGAAAATATTTCTGTGTTAAGGCTTTAATACAGTGCCCGAAGCAAACTATAGATCAGTGTTCGTTCGCAATCATACTAAAGCAAGAAGGGCAACTTTAAAAAAAATGAAATTATAGAGGTGGAGATATTTTGTACATACTTTCGTTGCATTTAAATACTACGACTACGACCCACCTACTGTCTTGTCACTTAGATACTAGAAGGAAGCCTCGAATCGAAATAAAGATGATACTACTTAATTCAAATATATATCCAGAAGAATATATATTACGCAGTCGTATACGCACCACAAATCAAAACAACATAATACATTATTCTATTTGTGCAAATATATTGTTTTCTTTGCCGTCCTTGTGTTACCTCGTTTCCTGCAGATTGCCATCGTGATAATGGCCCCAAGTACGAAAGCAATACTGCCAGTGATGATTAAAATGACGGTGACCCCATTTTCCTCAGATTCTGTAAATTAAAGCGCATGTGGAAAAATCATTATATTATCAAATCGAAATTACACACATCTAAGTTTTGTTCAATTTCCATTCCTTTAATCTTATACCAGCATTTGGTCATTGTAGTTACACTTGTGAATAGATAATAGCAAGGTTCATAGCAGAAATGCACAATACGAAATATTCACAATAATATAGTTCGCCTTTGCACAAACGATACTTGATACTTAAGTCTATAATATTAGAATCAAGGAAAACTTACACGAGCTTTAGAAGCATACCCCATACCTGAACAATACTTCTTTAAGATAGGTCTAGAACTCAAGATGAGACACACTGATGTCTGTTAATAGTTATAACAGCAGCTTAAGCATTGTTGTCCAGGTGAAATGTGAAAGAAAGTAATTACAGTAAAATTTAATAATATTTTACCACCCCGTTCACAGTGACATCTCAAACAATGTTCCCTCTAAGGTGCGCAGCCGCGCAGCTCATTAGAAAATGCCGTGCAGCAGTTTCAAAATTCCGCGCACAAGTTTTTGTAGCAAGCGCAAGCAACCGCCAGTTCTGAGCACACAGAAAAAAAAGTTCCGCGCACAAAGGAAAATGATCCGTGCACACAGGAAAAATATTAAAGGGAACGTTGATCTCAAGTATATTCTGTTTACTTGAGATCAACGTTCCCTTTAAATAGCCAACATTCTAGCGAATAGTCAAGAATGAAATAGTTCTGTTGTTGCAGTCTCAACATTTTTGGTATTACAGTATTAAGGCCTCCTAGGTTAGGTCGGATGAACTTAGTCATAATACGTAAGTTAAAGCATAACATTAAAATAGTGGGAAAACAAAATGCAAATTATTCACGAATATCTGTGCCATACATTTATATAAATTGTTACCCCTGTTATAGCAAGGCAAGTGTGTATGAGTTCTGGCATGCATAATATCGGTAAATATATACTTAGTGTACTCCATTCCATACCATTTGATAATTGGATAAGTAATTCTGCCTCGTCAGTACCAAACTCGTTTATCACAGAAATCTGCCAGACTCCTGAATATTCCTCTGTAACTTCTTTGATGTGAACAGAAAGATTCGTGTATGGTTCCCTGCCTATCAAATTACACCAACATTTATTTTCTCTCAGACTAGAGGCGTGTCCATAAGTGCTGTTTAACCCGTTTCTCCCTGGACGACCAATCCGCGGATTAGGGTAAAATACGTCACATTGCAAGACAAAGTCAGAATGACCAGTGGCAAAACGATCAATAGTAATTTGCTTGTTGGAAGACTTTCTAAGCTGGCAGTCTGTGACAGACAATGCATACAGTGGAAAGGTCGCCTCAGCACTTCTACCCTTTAATACAGTTATGACGCTTACAGAGATGTTGCCAAAAATTGGAGGGCCTGCACAAAGACATTTGAGTATATGAATTAAAATGTACATACTAAATAATCAAGATGTAATTTTGAATATTTGAGAGGTTTATTTTCACTGTAATTGATTACTTGGATGACCCAAAGAATTATTAATGCTTTAGCTATAGAAAAGAATTAGATTTCACTTTAACAGTAAATGAATGGAAAATAAAACTTTTGCATTGTGAAATGTGTAAATTACTTAGGTGATAAAAATAAAGTAATTGCTGCAAATATATGGTGTCTATATGCAAGGTATTAATTATTACTAGATTTTACCATTTAAATTATGCCCATTTACTCCTTAGGTATACCATCCTTACTGAACACATCATAAATCATAACCCACTTAAATGTTGATATACAGTTTTCTGAAATGCAGCTATCTGATAGTGAAATACGTTTTCGGTATGAAGTTATGTTTGTAATCAACATCCAAAGAATTTTTAGACCCATTAGAATACCTCTACTAGAACATTAAATTAATGTAACTCTCTCTCTCTCTCTCTCTCTCTCTCTCTCTCTCTCTCTCTCTCTCTCTCTCTCTTCTCTGTGTGCGTGCGTGCGTGCGTGCGTGCGTGCGTGCGTGCGTGTGTGTGTGTGTGTGTGTGTGTGTGTGTGTGTGTGATAATAAATTAATATAGGATAAACGAATACATTTATTCTGTAAATTCATTCCATTCAATTATTCTAGCAAATATTCAAATAAAAACAGAACAAAACGAAAAAAAAGCAAGCTAAGGAGGGAGATAGGAAGGAAGGAAGGAAGGAAGACTGTAACATAGTGAACAGAAAGTAGATACAACGTACATTGTACAAATATCGTAGCACGTCTATAATTATTGCTTTGAGGTTTGTCTGTTACACATCGAATTTCTTCATTGTCATAGCAGCCCAGAAAGGAATACGTGTAAGTGATATTTCCGGTCCAATTTCCGCTACTCAACACTTCGCCATGCCTGTCCACAAGACGGATTGTTGTAGGTGGCTTGCCATTCTCCCAGAAGCACGTGACTGTAACCGACTGGTTCTGTGACACAAAATGGGGGCCAGGATCAAATTGTCCATTTACAGACATTGCTGTTACTTGAGCACGATCTGTAAACATTGATAACTTTAAATCAAATTCATATCATTATAGTTTAATTATGACAAACCAATGATCGTTAAAATGTTCTACTATTCTATATTTAATCATGTTTTATTCAAGGGACTAAATAACAAGAGCATAAAGTATTTATGAATAACATGTCATGAAATAAGTAATTACTTGTGTAAGTAAACGTGTGCGTCTCTCGTTCATCTCTATAACAATAGTATGTCAATTTGATGATATATATGTAGTGATCATTTTATCTATATTTTAATTTCCAATGGAATGTTAACTAGTATAGGTATTTTATTTCGCTTTTTTCTTAAGTTTTTTTTTTAAAGTAAATGCTATTATACATATTTATATGATGCGTTGTACAAGAGTTTCAAATAGTGTTAAGTTACTAGTACTTTCTACAGTTGTATTTTTTAAAAGCAATTGCACACTAAGTATATGTTTTAAAAACACGGTGTCCTCTAACATTAAAGGAAAAAAGGTTTTAGTGAAATAAATTAGTAGAATCGGTACTATTTTGAAGAGATCGTTAATTTGTAAATGTACATTCATATATATTAAACGTATTTAATATAATTAATAGTATTTTGAAGAAATTGTGAATGTAGACAAATAATTTCATATATAGTAAACGTATTTAGTAGAATTAGTAGTATTTTAAAGAGTTAATAATTTGGAAATATAATGTAATATATAGGAAACGTATTTAGTATATAAACGTGCGTCTTGGATTCCGTATAATCATGACTAAGATTATACAACGTACATGTGATATGAAAAGGTACACTCTTCTCAGTTCTCGCAACAATTCCATCAAGAGCAGTCCACTTCCATACCCCATCATCAGATCTGTTCACTCTTCGTGCAAAGCGGTAAACGTCTTGTTCAGAAGTACACATGCATGCGGACGTACCCACAGGAAGACTGCACTTTCCACCTACATGTCGAATGCTGCACTCGTTGACCTTGTCTTTCATAACAGTGATATAGAGATCATTTATACGTGTGCAGTTTGTCCACTTTAATTTAAATTTAAAGTCAGCAAAAGAGTTTTCTTCAGCAGATAATGTTTCGTTTGTATTTGGCGATATTTGAAAGAATAAACCTGAAAATACAGCAAATAATTTTAGGCGAAATGAAATGGTGAATATAATTTGGAACATACGTTACAATTTATAATATATTTCTTTTGGTTTTGATTTATATAAATTGTATATTAGATACTGATGCAAATGTTCATTTGTAATGATTTTGCTTTGTTGCCAAACACATTCAGAACTGGCATTGCATACGTCTTTGAATCTACATTTAGCGAGCCCCCATCCACCCACTTTCTACTCTAACATAGGAGTATTAATATGTATAAGAAGAGCAATAAATGTAACACTAAATTTATTAAATCAACAATCAAATATACAACATTGAATATAATCAAAAGAGCGTTCATGTTTACATCACTTCACAAATCAATAAATACAATAATTAATTAAAACTGAAAAAATACTTTAAACATTAGCACTTTAAATGAACATGTTCAGATTGCACATTGTTTGTTCTAAAATTCACCAAACACATGCATTGATCTATGGATTAATGTGTAATTTATTCAAATAGTTCTCTGTTGGGTGCTAGGTACACATTGTTTTTTTCTACTAGTATATTCTTATATATTTAATTTATTTTGGCTAAAAAATTACATATTATGCATTTATTTCCTGCTGTATCAGCAAGTCAGATCGAAGGTTATGTCCCTTTTCTTATAATATTCATTTTTTTCTGGAACAAAATGAACTCATATTTGAAAATAACGAAATGGATGACAGATCTAACATCACTTAACATAACCAAACATGACATAAAGTTTTAATGAACCATATTATACATTCAAAGGGAAACCCAGATTAAGAAATTCAAGTAGCAAATCCTGTAAATATCTAGCATGTAGGCATATTTGGTTTTCTTTTTGGTCTACATTTCACATAATTATATTGACTTAACTTACCTCTCAGGAGGCATTTCATTCGAATATGAATGTATAGGCCATTAATATCTTATTAATCTATCAGTCGCAGTTCAGTAAATCATAATGCATTCCAAAATCATTTGAAAACACTTATATTTATCAATTTTCCTGTTTCTCATAGTTATTTTGTTTTCTTCCTAGTTCACGGTTCTCAAACATTTCTTCAAGATGCATTTCTAGTAAAGAATGTCGATAGAGAGCTTGATACCTGATTGCTCTAAAGCAAAAATCCGAAATGAAGATTCTGTCCTGAATGACATGTATGCTACTTTCTGACCACTACTAGATATTTATAATTAGATATTAAGTGACCAGCAACATGCACACACGCATCATACACACACATTTGGAGGTAAAACCGAGAGCTAGGTTCTCCCTTAATAGAGAGTTAACTCTTGTCATTATGGTGTTCTCACTCTTCGTGTTTCTAGAGTCTTTGAATTGACTTCTGACATTCTAGAGACACCTGATAAAATCTCCATCTAACCTAACTGCCCACGGTATTGTTTGCTTTGCAGTAACGTGTGTACAGTCTCTATCCCTTTCTCTCACCTCTTTTTTTCTCTCACTCATTCAATATCTCACTCACTCACTCACTCACTCATTCGCTCATTCACTCCCTTCCTCTTTAAATCACTCCGTATACGACATAATCATTTCTCTCAAAAGTGTAATACTCGAAGACTGAAATCCCATAGTTTTTTAAGCTCAAATTACCTTTCTATACTCAAATATATGAATCCCATAGTTTCTTAACCTCATTCTACCTTTCTATACTCAAATATTTAAACCCCTTAGTCTCTTAAGCTCAATATACCTTTCTCTACTCAAATATATGAATCCCATAGTTTCTACCTTTCTATACTCAAATCTTTAAACCCCTTAGTCTCTTAAGCTCAATCTACCTTTGTATCACCTAACAACATGTTTTCTCCTCCGTGGGAACCAAATTTTTCAAATTATAGATCAATGTAATCTTGCATATACAGGAAAATGCTGTATTTCATTATTAATCCAGTTGATATGAATCATGCACGTAATTTCGACTATTTCTTTTCAACCAGCTTTGCCTACTCACATACATTTGGACCACTACTGTCCAAACTGGCATGCTTTATGTATGCACTCACATACACACATGGATAACATTCGACATGCCTAATTTCTTAGGGATACTCCAGTACCTGAGAGACAATTCCAACACCTCCTGCACTGTACCCCATAGTTTCACTTCCAGTTGACCCAATTTCATTGACATTGTCACTTTATTCATTTATAGTTTCTGATTTTCACATATATACAAACGGATACAATAAATCGATCAAAGTGTATTTAGAATGAAGTTAAATTGTCAAACTTACATGATTGCGTGAACCGCATATGTAACTCCATCCAAGTCGTCAACACCAAGCACAAATACCACCCGTATAAACCAATTGTACATGCCATTTTCTACCCCACAATTATACATCATCCTCATACTAAATGTGCTTTCGTATCCAAACTAATACATTAGGAAGTAAGTTTCAAAGTTTCAAACGCCCTAATTGAACGACACATTAAAAAATAAGATTTTAACTCAGACAGGTTTTTCATTTTCCTGTTTCCTGTGCACTAGTTTTTTATTAAGGAGTAACAAAAGAAAATAAGAAGTGATAATTATACATTTTAAATTAATCTTTAAATAAAGATCATTGTAAAGAATATAATTCAATTTGCTAAAGGTTTTTATAAAGGAATCTGCTATAATGTACAATATTAATACAGAATACAAGCAGTATTATTTTAAAACAACCATTAGCTTGAACAGAAAATATTTAAAGTAATAATAGTCTATTTAGGTCAAATTATATAGATAGATAGATAGACGGACATAGATAGATAGATAGATAGATAGATAGATAGATAGATAGATAGATAGATAGATACATAGATAGATACATAGATAGATAGATTGATAGATAGATAGGTAGTTGGGTGGATGGATGGATGGATGGATGGATGCACTTTTCAATTGTCGTTTAAAAATATTCACTCATTATGCATTCATCCACTCAGCAGGAATCGGTGAATGTTAGAATCGCACTTTAAGCAGAAATTCGTTACTCTGTATGAGTGTGTGTGACACAACAGCACCCTATTTAGGTTAATATTATTAATAATATTCATCCATAACTAATTACAAGTGATGAGAATCTTTATTTATATTATTAATAATTCTCCACCATTGTCTCTCTCACTTGGTGAATATGTGGGCAATTTAAACCTTTCTCTCATTCCACAACGTTAAAGACAAACATTTACTGTCACAATATATTTTTGTAGGTGGGAAACGTCTTACGAAAGAAGAAAAAAATTCATTTTAATATGCATGTATGTGCCCCCATTCACCCACTATTTCTCCAACATATGGTTATCAATATGTGTAAGAAGGTCGTTATTAAATTTAAAATTAAATTTATTAAATCAACAATCAAATATGTCTATAATAATTGCAATGAAAAGATCATTTGACATAAATATTTCCATGATACTGCATTTGAATAACTTAAATGCATATACACTCTTATATACTAACATATAATTCAGCAAATTAGTGTCAATATAAAACACGTGATCATTATTATTATAGGTTAGACATTGAGTTATGGAGAGATAAGCAATTATATTTGTGCATAAGCATGTCAGTGATGATGCTTCATTAGTCTTTTGTGTGTTTTCGTAACAGTGTCACAAGTTCATTCATTATAACAGAATTATCAATTTTCCACATGCTTTTTTTTAGCAAGCTGTAGAATGTTATAATAGCAGCTGTTCTCTTGAGACTAATCTGAACACTTAATTGCTGGTTTAGTTCCCTCAAGTAGAACAACAAAGTAGCAATTTCCAGTGATTTCAAACCAGAAATTCCACATTGTAGTCAAGCACTCTTACTGACATACTGTAACATGTGCATTGTATCCTTCAGAAGTAATTTGCATTGTATGAAAATGATACATAATTTATAATTCATTAGTCACATGTTTAACACAAAAAAACGCTTATGCACAAATAAAAAAACGCTTATGTACAAATAACGCTGAATTCAGTTGAACGTTTATTTACTTCTGGCAAGTAGCAATGACAAAGTCAGTGCGAACATTTATTAAATATAACCTATTAATGGAGCTAGATAACTAATTCTAATTAGCTAAGAAAGTAACTCTACAGTCTAATCTGCAAATGTCTATTTCATCCTTACAATCAAAGTGACAGAGATAAAATGCATTATCTATTGACAAGAATTAACATCATCCGTTATTTACAAGACCGTCCGTGAAATCAACGAATGTTGGAAGTTGATGTAATGAACAAATACATCAATTATATTTATAATAGAAAAATATTTGCAAAAACTTGATTTGTTGTCTTTGTATTATTAAAATCGTGAATATGTATATATACATATCCACAATTATTAATGAAATTAGAAGTATGTCCTTCCCTGTATGTGTGCATGTTTTCAATTCCTGTCAGAGAACTAGTTTTAAAATGGGTAATTTAGTTTCAATTTCATTTCTCTTTCCTTTTCAATGTGTGCAGTGTTTATTATTTAATTTCATTAATTTCAGATTATCTTTAAAACATAGCAAATCATTGAAAGGAAAGAAAGTATATCAAATGACTGTACATTTAAAAGTAATTATATTAAGTGTCAACGCCTGATGCACTCGGGGATGGGACTGGGGAGAGGAAATTTAGTTTTTAAATGAAATGTTCTCTCCTCCAATTCAGTATTGCAGTTTGAGACAAACACGACACTCGTATGCATTCGAATAAGTACTTGACATAAGTATAATTCAGTAAACATGATTTTAGAAAGTAAATACATGTAAGTCAAAACACATCTGGAATACTTTTACACAGAAAACTGCAATAATTAGTAGGGATAAAATGTTTGTACAGTGAGCTTTCATTTTTTATATTTTTATTTGATTTTGATAATCTTCATATTTATTTTTATTTTCATATTTCTCTATTTTTAAACGAGGACATTTTTTAAAATCTGTATTTGCGTTCTCCAATATACAAAGCTGACATTTGGAAATGTAAAAATATTTCATCAACTGTGATCTGTAACCTGTGTGGTCATGGTGAACCTGTTTTGTTGTGGTTAATTGATTACAACTGATTCAAAAGAAAACATATATACTAAAATTAGTGTTGCATTCATATGTCTGTCCATCTGTCATTCCGTCCGTCCAAGTATCTGTACTTTGTCTTATATGTGAGTACCTTTCCTCCGGGAGCTCACGAGTTGACAATTGACCTCAATTGTTGTGTGTTTTGAATTGTCCATCTTACAGGGTACCAACATCAATTCCAGTTATGAATGGTGATCATTTGCTTAAGGGGAGTTAACTTAATGATTGAGAGAGAAATATTTCGTACATATTGCTATTGATATAATAGATTTGTAATTCAATATAAAGAAGTATTGTGTGAAAAGACTATTATTTCCATATTTGTGACATTGATAGGAAATCGCCAAAAGGACTGTTGCAGCTTACGTCATTGAACAGATTATGCAAAAACTATTATCATATAATTCTATAAATAAATGTATTGTATGACCAGAGATTTATTTTTATATTATTCTCAATGCTGAATCATGTATAGGATATAACACTGAATATATATTCGAATAATTTAAATATTGTTTCATACGATAATGATGTCAAATAATCTTCTCATTGCATTAGTATATATGTATAATTATTTGTTCATTTAATAATTTGATTGTTGATTTAATTATTCTCTTGCACATTATTAAACCTTGTGTTAGAGTAATAGTGGGTTGATGGGGGCTCATTAAATATAATAAAGATGGATTTTTATTGATCCTTCGGTAAGACGTTTCCACCTATGAAAAATAGTGTGTGACAGTAAAACGTCTAATATTGTGTACAGGAAAAGATTTTTATTATACCTGTATAATCCGCCAAGTGATAGACAAGTGATATCTCCTGGGAGAATTATTATTAAACTTTAGACTTCTCCATTACTTGCAATTAGTAATGGGTTTTTATTATCAATAGTAACATCAACAAAACAGCAACAACTATAATAATAATGATAATAATGATGATGATGATGATGATGATGATGATGATGATGATGATGATGATGATGATGATGATGATGATGATGATTCTACTACTATTAATAAAATTATCATCATTTTACCCAGTAACAAAAAGGTTTATTGACACCCAATTATTTTATTTTCTCTTTTCATTGTATATTTAGAGGGAATTAGTGCTTGCTTATGTCAAACAATAATTAATGAATCATTTACGTATTATTGAAGTATTTATCATGAACACACATTTCTTTCAACTAATAATATCCATATATGATAAGTATTAAACTATGGCGTTTGTTGAGTAAGAGCAGAGTTTTGCTATGCATTTCA
Organism: Sinotaia quadrata; assembly: GCA_028829895.1. NCBI lineage: Eukaryota > Metazoa > Mollusca > Gastropoda > Architaenioglossa > Viviparidae > Sinotaia > Sinotaia quadrata. The sequence continues at coordinate 127,458,169 of CM054179.1, read as the reverse complement.
CATTCAAACAACATATATTGTTTCAATTTCCCTTTATGTGGGACAACTTTAATATTTATGGTTTAATTTAAAAGTAAAACATGTGTTCCAGTTTGGGGCTCTTGGTTGCTTTCAGATGGACTTGTATCTAGATCAGAAGTAACGTTTTTTCCAGACATTTCTGTTTTGTCGTCCGAAGTACATTCTGGATGCAAATAATACATTTTGTCTGACCCGTCGCTAGGGATAGAGGATGATGCATTGAATACTTGCAGGTAGTTCTCGGATAATCTTTCCTTCTCAATCTCCTTAGGACTCGGAATGTTACCGTCACCTCGGTTATTTTCCGTGATAGTGTTGTAATATCTTGCTTCTGTTGTGAAGAAAATAAATGTATGATTATAAGGAAAAAAATATATAAATAAAAAGAAATTGATGTACAATCTCTATTAGTAGTTCGCAATAAAATCATCATATATAACATCTGACTGATTATCTCTGAATACGCCAATTTATTTTATATATCGCTTTGCACATCTGATAAAGTATTACTTGCATTGCTAAGTATAATTGGATACGTGCATTTCATCACCATGCAAACACGTATAATATTAAAACATATTTATATCATTTGAATTCCAGATCTATATTTATATTATTTATTATGTCCATGTAACTGTCAACATAGATATACAAAAGGCATGTAAATAGCATCTTGTTTATGGGATAATAACCGTTTTCTATTACGATGTTATTAATTTCTTCATAGTCGCTGGACGTTTGCTGTGACTGGTCTCCAGCTCCCCTCTCATTGAGGCCGATGAATTTATAGATGATTCTTTCCTGAGGACTTCTAGCAATGGACTGCTTGATTGCGATCTTTCCTGTAACACAACACATATTAGAATTTGTGTCTTTACTCATCACGTTTCATTATCCCTTAGAGTCAATATTTCGTGCCAAGTAAACTTGTTACGTAACACAGTAAATAATTTAGCGTGTGATAATTATGACGTGGAATAATTGCTAGCCAGGAAACGGCTTCACGGGACAATAGCATCGGAAGTAGCTTGGTTAAATCAACAAAATATGAGAAAAATCATACTTTCATGACAGCATAAAAATGCTGGACACAACACTCTATCGGGACGTAACAATTTCTGATTTGACTATAGTTTATGAGTCTAAGACATTGAGCTATTAACATTGCCTTCTCTAAATTATACAATGATTTGTGCCAACTGTGGTTTTCTTCTGGAGAAAGGGGGGAAAACTCATATAAGACATAAAAGTAATTTCAATATGTGCTCTTATTTTATTTATAATCAGCGATTACTATGTGATAAAATATTATATATTTTAAAATATCTTTATATTAGTGCGCCTCAAAATTAACCCAAGGTTATCGGCTCTAAAAAAAAGAAAATTAAGATGCTGTTAATAAATGCATGTAATTGTTCTCGAAGATGACAGCATTTCATTTAAGAAAACTATGTTGTCAGTTAACGAAATGGTTGATGGAGGTGTATACTGTACATTGCTTTATTAATAATAAAGCATGATTTAACTGAATAAAATGTTGACATTTTGACTGAATAAAATGTTGACATTTTGACTGAATAAAATGTTGACATTTTGACTGAATACAATGTTTACAGTTTAAATGAACTGAATAAAATGTTGACAGTTTACTAAACGGAATAAAATGTTGACACTTTTAGAAGTTACCTCGTACAAAGAAGATACAAACTCCAACAATGACGATAATTATGACGACGGTGATGACACTGCCAGCTACTGACGCAGCAATGACGAAGGCTGCAAAATTTCCATTTTTCTCTGTAAATGATAAGACAACCACGGTATATAATACTTATGCTGATGTCTTTGATGTTAGTTATTACTTCCAAAGTATTCGGAGTTGTTGAATCATAAGTGTATACTGTATAAAATATGTGCACTAGCTAATAATATGACGTTTTTATTACATCTCAGTGAGAATGTAGGTATTGCTTAATATAAATATATATTATCGTTTTCGTGAATGGCGCACTATGCATAATATGTTAATATTAACTGTTTATATTCATTTCTCAGTATAGTGACTTGTATTGAGCATTTCTCCGATAATGTTATAAAGGGGCAATAAAGTCATTTTGCTACTCGAAAATCTCCAACAATAGTCTAGTGCTTGGGATGACAGACCTCAGCTACAATAATCTGAAGAAGGACTCAAATCTTGATAGCCTGCCTTACAAGCAATGTTCCCTCTAATATTTTTTCCTGTGTGCGCGGGACTAGCAGTTGTTTGAGCTTGCTACCAAAACGTGTGCGAATAATTGTGAAACTGCTGCGCTGCATTTCTTAATGAGCTGCGCAGCTGCGCATCTTAGAGGGAACATTACTAACAAGACAAACGCTTTAATTTTACGGCAACCCAAACGCCAATTATATTTTTATTTTAGTTATAATTATTGATAACGAAGATATAAAGGTATATGCACATTATTGTGGAAAATGGATTAAATATCCCGACTTAATGACATATTCATTATTCTCCGAGTTATTCCAAATTTGTAACTAAATTTTCCGATCAATCCGAATTTAATTAATATATGTGGCTTTGTGTAGTTTTAAGCATTCTTTTAATTTACCTCAACTTAACATTCATCTATACAACTAAATAAATAATTTATGAGTGAGAGTTATTTAAACATACACATTTAAAACAGGAATGTTAGTATGCAATAAAATGCTAACGAATGCACATATTTATTTTATAACACAACAACGACTATTCTTGCAGTCTTATTGAAATCGTAAAGCATACATGCCTGTACACGTTTACATTACAGTTCTAGTGTGAATATTATTTCAGTCTTTTTTGGAATCGTACCATGGGTAATGTCGAGAAAGAATTCCAATCTGTCACTGCCCTTGTTGTTTTCTAAAGTCACGCGCCAATTCCCTTTGTCCTTTTCCGTTAGACCATCCACACGGACACTAAGGATCAGGTCAGGAGCAGTTCCATCCACACGACATCGGCATTGAATCTGATCGGAACTAGACACGTATGTCGCAGGCCTGACAGATTTAGTGTCTGCTTTGACAATTCTGCATACGTACATAACGTACGTGTCAGAGTCCGCCGGGTTTTGACCACGCTTCACTTCCTCACTGTTCAGATTACACTGAGTTATCTCTGTAGTGTGCGCTCGAAATGGAAATTCTATATCAACAGTTTGACCCACAGTGGAAGTTGTTCTTTTATAACTGTCCTTAGAAAACCAAGGTTGACCTGCGTGGAGATGAAAGATTATATTGTTATGGATTATCCGTGATCAATCTCAAGAAATGACTTTCAAACTTCTTGGAAAAAAAAGAAAGAAACAAGAAAGGATTCTGCTCATATGAATGTGAGCAAAACAAGCAAACTGTAATTCCTCTACAAGCAGAATACTCTACTTGTTAATGTTCACACCTATGTGTGCGGTATCAACAATATTCGCAACCTATTACTATTCACACAAACTATGAGCGTTACTGGCTGTGAATCACTTACATTCAACTAACAGAAGCAATGATTTGTTTTTCTCCGAGCCGTTGGCCTCACACCTAATGGCACCAAAGTCATTGCACTGAACTGCTGGGTATGAGTACATCAAGCTGCCACTACTGTTAATGCTGCTTTGGAGTACTTTTCCGTTGTTGTCCAGAAGACGGACTGGGACTGGCGGTTTGCCGTTGGTCCAGGAGCAGGTGACTAGAACGTTCTTGTGTTGCGGCACCACGCTTGGGTCGGGACCTTCATTTCCGTCAATTGTCAGGGACGTTATTACCGTTGGAACTTGAGTTGTAATTAAAAAAAAATAATAATAAAAAACTTAATATTTGCATGAATACGTTATTACTGCTGGAACTTGAGTTCGCATTTCAAAATAAAACAAAAACTTAATATTTGCATGAAAGCGTTATTACTGCTGGAACTTGAGTTCGCATTTCAAAATAAAACAAAATTTTCAATTTGCATTAATACGTTATTACTGATCGAACTTAAATTAGCATTTCAGAATAAAACAAAAACTTAATATTTGTATTAATACATTATTACTGCTGGATCATGAGTTTGCATTTCAAAATAAAACAAAAACGTATTATTTGCATAATACGTTATTACTGCTGGAACTTGAGTTTGCATGTCAAAATAAAACAAACCCTTAAAACTTGCCTTAATACGTTTTGGCTACATATAATAATGGTTTGGCTGCATGTGTGTATTTGAGCACGGTTTTCTGTTGTATGTTTTATTTAAGTATGCGTTCATTGAGTTTGCTCTGCTTGCTGCTGTATGTTGTGAATAAGTGTGTACGGACGAGGTGTGTGTTGTTTTGTGTTTATAACAATACGAATATGACATTTTAATGAAAACTTCGTAATCAAAAGTTTACGATTATAATTTTACTTCAGAATTTGTCTTCGTTGTTCACGAATGAACATAGATATTTTAATACATTATTATTTTTTTTATTTTAAACTAACATTATAACCTAGTGAAGGAATGGTATTCAAGATATGATGATATGCACATTAGTGGTGTGAAACACTCGTGAAACCTGGAGAAAGTATTAAATGTACTCATTTTAAAAATCATTTTAATAAGTTGATGAGAACTAACCAATACCTCAAAACAATTTAACAATCTAAGTTCATCAGAACGATAACTACAAATAGTTTCATCGTCATGAATCGATATGTTTTGTTATTAAATGAGGAGAGTAATAATACGTAATAAATCACTATTACTTTAGTTAACCTAAATAGTCAGGTAAGATTGTGAATGATGTTTTGTTATTAAATGATGCAGAGTAATAATACGTAATAAATCACCATTACTTTAATTAACCTAAATAGTCAGGTAAGATTGTGAATGATGTTTTGTTATTAAATGATGCAGAGTAATAATACGTAATAAATCACCATTACTTTAGTTAACCTAAATAGTCAGGTAAGATTGTGAATGATGTTAAACTATCTTTATTATAATCATGGTAACAACAACAATCTTGAAGCATGATAATGAAGAGATGTTACTATAGACAATAATGTAGAAAAAAATTACGTTCAAGCGAGGTAACGATGGAATATTAATATCAATAGTAATGAAGAAAATGTACGATCAGACTTCAGAATGCGATTATAACTATTTTAAAGACAAATGTAAGGACTACAATATTTGTTAAATCCTGGATGGCTTGAACAGGGGTAATATACGGATATTTTTGGAACCTCCTTGTTGATATTATTCAATCATACCAATATACATAACTTTGTATCTTTAGTATCAGTTCAAGTGACACAATATGTCTTTTCTGTTTGCAATCCATTCATAATACTAAGATAAGTGTTTTATATATATATATATATATATATATTACAATTCCAAAATGCTTAGAAAATAAATAATTTAAATATAAAACACTATCCATTGTGAACACGTATATGAAAGCGAATAGACAAGATATCCTTTAAATCGTAAATCTAAGAATGCTTTCCTAACGACATTTAGTTTACCGGATATGATATACATAATATTATAGTTATTTTTCCTAAATGCAGATATTAATGCTAAATGACTAGAGCAATTGTCATACGTTCTAACATAATTAAGTGTAAAACATTTCGTTGTCTCTGTGTTAAAGCGACTCCTGCACATGGTATGAAGAAACGGTTATCTCAGAACAGTAAAAACATGTCTCACCTTCTGCAATGTTAAGGAAAAAGTCCATAGTGTCAGAACCCTCTTTGTTGCCTACTATTAAGCGCCAATGACCGGTGTCAGATTTTCGAACCTCAGTCAACTGGACATTGATTGCCATGTACGGCACTATCCCTTGTAAGCTGCAGGCGCACACACTTCCCGGAATTGGAATCGAGCCATTGCTGATGTTGTTTGTTGCATTGCTAAAGATAAAACAGTCGTAGGTTTCGTAAACGGTGCCGGCCGTTAGTTCCTTGCCATTGTAATGTCCTTCCCTATTGGTACAAAGCTGACATTTGTTCAGTGTCGGCGCATGCATCCTGATGGGAAATCTGATGTTGACGTTCTGGTTTGAACTTACTCGTATGCTCTTGTTAACTGTGGAGTCTAAAATCGGAGGACCTGTGACAGTTGTAAGGAAACGTTTGTGATACTTTGATTTATTTAACGCATTAATGACCTGTTTACTCTAGTAAAGGAGTCAAAACTAGATCTGTGAATAAGTGCACATTATAAACCATGCATTTTCTATATGTTTGTCTATGTGGAAAAAGATCCTTTACATACTGTTTTCACACATGAATTTCAGTGAAACTCATTCATTGGTGTAATATACATTTTATTAACCACTTTAGTTTAACATGGAAAACGAGATAATATTTAGGAAACTTTTTACACTTTTCCTCTTTCTTTCTTTCTTTCATTTTTCTTTCATTTATTCATTCATTCTTTCTTTCTTTCTTTCTTTCTTTCTGTCTATCTGTCTGTCTTCCTTTCTTTCTTCAAACATTTCTCTCTTCTTTCTTTAAATGTAGTCGTGCTAAAGTTTTATGAAACATTGCAAATTTCTTCATTTTTTCTCTTTTTCCACTCCTCTTTTAATGAGATATGTGCAGTGTGTGTACATGGATTGCAAGGATTTATAATACCCATAACTTGTGACGGTATTAAAGTTTGCGAATATAATAAATTTTGTGACAATGTTTAAAAGTCTAAACATCATGGTTCACATCAGATTGAAGTGATGATCCTGTCTTCATTTATAACTGACTAAAACGTCTGTGTTGTTCGTATGCATGAAGCATATGAGGAAGTAAACCAAATCAAGAAGAAAGAAATAAACAAACAAAATTAACGTACATTCTACCAACAAAATCACAGACATGTTATTTTCAGAATCATCTCCTTCACATGTCAGTATGCCTGTGTCCAGACACTTGACCTCCTGCATTGTGTGAATGATCCTCCCTCTATTGTCGCTGCTTGAATTAAGCAAACGTCCATTGCTGTCAGAGAGACGGAATGTCGTGGGCGGGTCACTGTTTTGGTAAAGGCAGATGATTACAACTTTCTGGTTTTTAAGAACAAGACTTGGATTAATATCCACTCCCCTGGTCACTGTTAAATTTTGTACAAAGGCTCGAGCTGCAGTCAAGAGAAATCCCGGACATGAAATTAAATTAAAGCATCGGAGATATATTTTTTAAATATAATCCTCTTTTAACAGGCATAATGAATTCACTAGACATTGATCACAATCGGTTATTTTGAAAATTATATTGGTTATGAAGATAATAAACAAAGAGAAAATATATACTGTATAATATTGCATTTAACGTTACATATCAATACAAATGTAATAGTAAATACATTTAGCAATTATCAGCATCATAAAAGTTATACGAAGGCTATTTGGGCATGCAAATATTCAAGTGCCAGGGGGAAACCATGTACACATACATAAATCATAGAATATACTTAGAAAACAATATAGACTAACTTACAAAATTTTATAAATATAAACTACATCCCTCTAACTATTAGAATACATAAACATTAACTTTATTAAATAAATATATAATATGATAAGTGGCGATAAAACACGTACACAATGACACAGCTATACACATCACTATATAGCAGACCGCGCCGCGCGATTCAAACTAGCGGCCTATGACCTCCTTTGCTGTCCGGCAAAACAAGCGCTACACACGTACATCCACCATTCCACACAAACAAACACCAATAGCAACAATTTACAAAGAATAACAAACCAGACTATCGTAAATATTCCATGTATACCGTAGATAGTATCTTTTTATGACAAATAGGGATGAAATCTCATATAAATTATTTGTTGTCACATATGTACATTTAATAGGTGTTTTGGCATTTAATATATTCTAGAACTTAGGACTGATATTCTTTCCGATCACGTGCTCAATACTTCTAACATGCCTCACATAAACACAGTAAAATACATCATTTCTCGCCTGACTGAATAGCATAATGGCAAATCAAAATAGTTTAAGTTTCACAACAAACCTAAACGTCATGTCAAAGTTAAATCGTTAGCTAATAATGTTCAATAATGATTTCCATTTGAATATTATACTTACATTTTAATATAAAAGAAATATTGCACGTAGCGACCAGTTTATAGTTTTCGTAAGCTGTCCACCTCCATAGCGTGCTGTCCGATCTATCCAGTTTTCTCGTGAACAGGAAGTGGTCACGCTTAGACTTACATGAGCACAGAGAGCTTGCAGAGATGGGTTCACACGCGCCATTTTTTACTTCAATCTCACACCGAAGAGAAGTGTTTCTTTTCACCAAGATTAACACATTACTGAAACTCTCACACCGAATGTTTTCAAGGGAAAATGTCAGGTTCACGGAAGTATTCTCTTCAAAGATAAGTTCCCCTTGCATATTGTCTGGAAACCGAAAAGCGGCACCTGTTTAAAAATGCGACATACATTTATTAGTAAAGTGAAAGAAGAAGAAACTGTCAGCATGAACATATAAAACTAAACATTAGGATAAGTCGTAAGTAATGTCTGACATTTCTATTTTTTAAGCAAAACGAAAACAATTATATGGCAACATTATTTTAAGAAAGGAATTGTCATTTTTACTTCATTCTTTTTTAGTGTTATTCCTTTAAGATCCAAAACAAAAGCAAGTATACGGTAACTTTATTTTAAGAAAACAAGTGTATTAATTGTACTGAATTCTTCATTAGTGTTATTTCTTTAAGATTTAAAGGGAATACAGTACGTGATATGATTGTTTCATTTTAGAATTATTTAATATATCATTTGTATTCATTATTCAAATTTCAAAGAAAAATGAATTATTACTATTCCATTCTTTAGTAACAATAACAAATACCATTGTCTATAAATATAAAAGTGCAAACATTAAATAAAGTTCACATTATTTATATTATTAAGTTTGTATTTAGGTTTATTTAGGTTTACACATAAAGCGTATATTTCAACAATAAGTATGAGCCTACATTTATTCTCTTATAGCATGGCTTACAAATCAGTACTGATTAAATACTATATTTATTTGTAAGTTTGCGATGAATTTCATTTAGTATCACATAGCACACGAGTGTACCTACATGAGTTGTCTGCTGATGCGTGTACACGTGTACCGACGAAAATAAAAATGTGTACGTCGAAAAAGACAATCATACATATCCACCCACGCATAATGGAAAATCTGTATGCTGAATTGTTATATTTTATAATCAATTCTCCGACATTTGGACAGAAATCCAAAATGTGTAAGTGAAGTTCATGTTAAAAACGTATTTAGTAAATGTGCTCTTTCCTTCCTCGTTCAAATTCTTCCGCATGACCCACTTTAAGCTCCTGATGGCTCACTCAAGAAGGGTGTGAATAAGTGTAGCAAATACAATGTGTAGTGCATAAATATTGTTGTTTACTGAATATGTTTAAGAGGGAGAAACATAAGAAAACATTATAGAAACGGCTAAAACGTGTTCGGCCTCATGCCTACAGTGAGTCAAGGCGCACCCAGCATTTTATCGTTCGGATTATCGGGAAAACAGCATTGGAAACGTGAACGCCACACCTATGCCCTTGTCATGGCAGAAAAAAAGGAAAAAGCAAGAGAAGAAGAGGAAGATGATAATGATTCGAAGATTACTATGAAGAAGAAGAAGAAGAAGAAGAAGAAGAAGAAGAAGACCTTGAGGATATCCTGAGAATGGCTACATTAGAGAAGGGTACTATGTTGTTTATTACAACAAAAGATTAAGACAAAAGACGGAAAAGAATAATTCAAACTATCCACTTTACAATATCAATTGTTAATGAGGACCTTAGCGATAGATTTGAAAATATGTTGAGGGCTATTTTCCGAAAAACCGAGAAATAAATTGTGAAGCCATTACATCATACATTTTTCGCTAACATTTACGAACATTCTTAAGATCACCTCAAAAGCCTCACCATGACAACATCGCCATCAAAATTCAAAGAGACTCAAACTTCATTCATCCTAACAAGTGAAAAGGCGAACAACACTAGCATCATTTGAAAGCTAACACCACTAATGAAAGTCACTTACACCCAGACTGTTACAGAAGAAAAGAAACAGACATTCTCACAAATGCCAATTAATATAACTGAGAAGCTAAACACCAATAGAAGAAAACCAAATTCAAACAACATCAAATACAACAGAAAAAGAAGACAAGAAAATGACAGTACAGAAGATATCGGGCTCACAGACGGGAGAAACAGAGACAAAAGTACAAACTGAAAAGGATCAAAACATCAAGGCCATAGTTCTCACACAGATTTCTATGTATGTGTTTTGCCACTTCATTGTGTCGTTTGGTGTATTCTGTTCCAGCCAGAACGTGACATCCAGAAAGTATGTACTCTGTTGTCTCATCCATGGTTTTGCAAAGTCTACATTTGGAATATGTGGCGGAAAGGGGGTTCTCCGTGTGCGCCTTGGTTATTAATATCTTAATTTATATTAATATCTTTCATGCCAATCGCTCACAACCTCCTAAAGGGTCTTGTGCGGTCCGAGAGTGACTAGGTCAAGCCTTGAGCAGTCCGTCAGTCAGTGACCATCTCCCAAGTGTTACCTGTCTCAGAATAGTGACTACACTGCGATTATCTTGTCAGTCGTTCTATCACTATTCCGGCCCTACCACAATCTCTCATCGCTGTCAATGATGGGAACTATTTTAAAACATGTGTCTAGACCGTCTTCTCAATTGTATTATGTCATTGGCTGCCCCCACCCATCATTACACATGTACCTCCAAGAAATGAAGGAGGAAATAGTTTTAAAGAAAACAATTTATTAAAAAGAAATAAAGATAACAATTTCAATAAATTTACATTTGAATTCAAATCACACACTAGGCGATTCCGAACTCACAAATCTCATAAGACTTCCAGAATTACAATTAATGAAAAGATATATCAATATAGTTCTCAGAATAATTATTAGAGAATTCCGTGTGACATTATCATACAATTTAGTCAAGCTTACACAATTACTCTTCATACATAAGCCAACTACATAGTCAACACTTTAGAAAAATATAGAATTTACATAGAAGAATCAGACATAGAACAAGGAATGAAAATCACAGAAACATGTACAGATTACACAGAAAGTTCATGTAATTGAATCACCTGATTATGGCCTTGTTCTGTTGTAGCCTCGTTCTCGGCAGGGTGGCTGACAATTGAATATCTCGTGGTTTTAGCCCGCCTGGTGACGTCAATGAATGTTCCATGAATTACCACAACAATTTGTCCATAGAAGGTTAAACAAAGTCTGTAATTTGTAATCCTTTCACAGACACTGATAACACATAGTCATCCACAGTTCAGTATATCAATTTCACTGGACACACAGTTATCCACGTAGTACAAGTGGGTCAGACTCACGCTCCTTGCAGCAGCCCACTTCGTAATACCGTCTCCCTTGATGGTCCTGATACAAACAGAATCCACAAGCAGATTATTCCACACTGGCCCTAAACACAGGTAGAGACCAAGTGGCAATACTCGTTGTCAACACAAGACAACTGGAACTTGAGACGCCAGGATCAACTGGTACAATCCAAAAATGAATAACTGAAGTCAATGCGTACTGACAAATACGCACGCACGTGTGACATATGGAGCTGAACGCATGGAACTGGACTCCTGGAACTGGATGGCTTGAACTGTAATAGATCAATGTAATGGCGCATATCAGGATCATGCTTTATAATTCTGCAATCTGTACTTACATTTCTATTTCTCATTACAATTCCTTTTAACAATTTAATTTATCTGATTCTCTCTCTCTAAACGAAATAAAAGCATTATAGTTTAAATTCGTTATATTTACAAGAAGCATGATTCAACATTATTCAAAAATCAAATGTAAAAATCATCCACAACACAATCTCCTACATCGGACATACCTTTCGTTAGTTCTGACCGTGAGCCGGCACGGGACCCAAACTTGTGTAAAAGAGTGTAGAGAATTTTGAGTCTGCTCTTTTATCCATTTTCAGAGGTCATGGAAGTTTCTAGAATTTCTTAGCCTCTGGCTATGAGTTGTTTTTCTTCCTGTGCCTATTGATTCCATAGTCATGGCTGAATGCACACACATAATAGACTAAGTGTGTGTGGTGCCAGGAATATGCCCATGTTACATAAGAATTTGTGACCTGTAATTCCAACTCCCTTTATTTGTAGATATGGGTCGATGTTGTTTACGTCAAACAAATCTTACTCAGATTTGAATTGTGAAATTCAAATCAAAATTTGATTTACAAATTTTGAAAATTAACGAAATTAATTAAATTAATTAAATTAATTGGGTAATTTGCATTTTTCCGTTTACAGAATCTTTTGAGACTTTCATGATTTTCGTTTTGTGTGATTTGGTGTTCAGTGCTTGATCTTGTGCAGCTGTTATGAGTGCTTCTGTTTCTGCTTTCAATCCTGCCTCTTTTAACCATTTGTACGTTGATTGCTTTGTTGATATTTCGTCGGCTTGTCGTACATATTGGCCATGCAGAAATTTCTGGCTCCAGGTATGTGCTAGTGCTTGATTCGATGTTTTCTTCCATGTTTCTGTGTCTGTTTCTGGGGGTTGGAATAGTCCACTCATCTTTACTGCTTCTATCAGTGGATCATCTTTGTTAATATTCCAGATGTAGTCCACAAGGCCAATGACTTCTCCTTCAATGACATGTTTGATTTTCTTGAGACCTCGGCCTCCCATTTTTCGAGATACATAGAGCCTGTCTACGTCTGCTTTGGGTGTAAGGCTTTATGTAAAGTGAGAAGTTTTCTTGTTTTCCTGTCCAGTTCATTTATTTCATTTGTTGTCCAATTTATGATTCCTTCAGTGTAGCTTACTATGGGTATTGTGTATGCATTAAGGGCTTGTATTTTATTCGCCCCATTTAACTTTCTGGATGACAATTCGTCCACATTTCTCAAGGCCGAATGTTAATGTCCTTACTGCAGATCTTGACAGTATTGATTAGGGATGTGATGTCACGTTCATTTTTACCATACAGCTTGAGATCGTCCATGTACAGTAAATGGCTAATGACCTGTCCTGCTTTCATTTGGTATCCTAACCCTGTTTTCTGGATCACTTGACTGAGAGGATGTAGGGCAATGCAGAAAGCAGTGTGATAGGGAATCACCTTGGAAGATTCCACAGTTTATTCGTATGTCTGCAATATTTGTGTTGTTGCACATGAGGGTGGTTTTCCAGTTTTTCATTGACTCCTGAATTAGGTTTTGTATTGATGGCGCTACTTTGTACAGTTTTAATGTTTCAATTATCCATGAATATGGGACTGAGTTATAGGCCTTTTGATAGTCAATCCATGCCATTGCAAGATTTGTTCTTCGTTTCTTGCTGTCAGTAACTATTGCCTTATCAATTGCCAATTGTTCCTTCGTTCATCTGCTGCCTGGCCTAGGACCCTTTTTTTCATTGTTTAGAAGTTTGTTTGTTTGTTATTATTATTATTAGTAGTAGTAGTAGTAGTAGTAGTAGAATGCCTCTTTCCACGACTTCTGTATGACTGTCGGTTGTGATCCAAGGTCTCAAAATCTTTACCAAGATTCTGGGAAATCCAAGGTTTTACGGAGGAAGTGGGCACTTCCAAGGAGTAGGAAACTTTACTTTTTATTATCTGAAGTCCTGCCCTTTTCCCTCCACAGTATAGAAAAGAGCTACAGAACCGTTTGATATGGTAAATACGATTTTTGTACATAATGGATTTTTGTAACTTAGCTTATTACAAATTGTATTTTCTTTAATTAATAGTTTAAATAGTAATAATAGTTTTAACTTTATTACTTTAAATTTAATAATAATAGTTTAAATAGTAATAATAGTTTTGACTTTATTACTTTAAATTTCCTGTCCAGCCCTGAGTGCTTATGTAATGTGAATTTACTAAAAATCGTATTTACCATATCAGACGGTTCTGTAGCTCTTTTCTATACTGCAGAGGGAAAAGGGCAGGACTTCAGATAATAAAAAGTAAAGTTTCCTACCAGCATGGGTCATATATACCGTTAAGGTCCGGAGCCGGGGATCAGCTGATTTATGCCCCTTTTCCTGTCCTGTCCGAGATGGACGCAGTTGACTGGTTGTACTGCGAGTTCGCTCCTCTAAGACAAACCCTGTTTGTTTGGAACGACTGAAAGGCATTTCCTGTCCAGCGGCCGCCCTGAGTGCTTATGTAATGTGAATTGCTACTGCGGTAGTCTAACCGACTTACACGTTTTTTACATGGAACAATTCAGTGTACATTTGTTTTATAAGAAAAATTAGTGTTAAAACTTTAAAAATACATTTAATTAATTTTTATGTATCACTTTGCATTTTTCGTGCTACACTATTTAAACTATTATTATTAAATTTAAAGTAATAAAGTCAAAACTATTATTACTATTTAAACTATTATTATTAAATTTAAAATAATAAAGTTAAAACTATTATTACTATTTAAACTATTATTAATAAATTAAAAAGTTTATTATGAATTAAGATATTTTTTTTATCTTTCAATAACTTAATAAAAGAATGAGAAGGTGGGTGGCCATGCCACACTTTTCAGAGTCTTACTTTAACACTCATTAAAAGAACGTTTGGTGCCCACATTGCACAGACTATAATGAATCTCTGAGCATGAAATCAGGTCTGCTTGTCATGGACTCTGACTTTCAAGCTTACAGAGCCCAACAACTCAGATGTCAGGTCAGTCCCAGCCTTTCGGGGTAGCAAGGTCAGGCGCCAAGCGAGTTGGAGCGCCTTTGGTGCCCCACCTTTTACTGTTTTAGCGACTCAAAAAAAAGTGCTCCTTAATCATGACTAATATCCTTTTCAGAATTAAAGTCACTGGACTTTAAACATGATTAACATTTTTTTCTAATCCATAAAAATAAATGAGAAGAGGCTTAAATTAAAGTAAAAACATTTTTATGCATCAAATGAAAAAATCAAATGGTGTTACAGACCATTTTTTCCCCTAAAATCAAGTAAAATATTTATAGTCGCGGTCGTGATCGACGCGTCAACCTTAGTGATTGGTGAAACCACTTCTCAACACTCACTGGACTGGAACGTCGATCGCTGCGATATTCTTTACAATATTTTATTAAACACTGTCGCAGAGCCCATGCAAAAAATAAAGGCCGACCATAATAGCATGTGATGGGTTTCGTGCCCGGGTGACCTATAGTTTTAGAGGAATGTTCGATTGAGCTAAGAATCAGACTCGGAAGCGGCCTTCGGCATTTCCAAATTTCCCACGGACTGAATTAGTCCGGAAACGAAAGTCGGTTATGGTTAACTAACTGTTCACAGAGCCCCTGATATAAAGCAGTTTTAAAACAACAATCACGTTTACCAATTTCAAAAGTATATTATAAAATTGTCAATAAAAATCGAATAATGTAACATGAGTTCGAACATTTTGCTAAAGATTAGTTGCTAGCTCTGTATATTTGTTTTCATTAGTAATCTATATTTAGATTTCTCACATGGTTTTCTTGTCGAAAATGGCAGTGGGTGAGGTTGTAAAACCGGTTTGGCTGGAGAGGCTATATAGAATAGATTGGCATTATATTATGACGAGTGGGATATACTGTAGCATATCAAGAGCAGGCACTCAAAAGGTGGTGTGGTGAAGGAATCTGCTGTCCTGCACTCGGATAAAACTTAATTTCAAACCTGTCAACCTCTAAAAGTATAAGTCTTCATTTTTGTGAATCAAATGTAAGTAGAAAGCTGTCTCAGTATTGTTATTAAAATATTTTCTTATTGTTTGGCCAAGTGATTTAATCTTGCCCATTTCCTAAATATATTGATGCCAATTAAAGACAGTCAATTTGTATATTGTATTTAATTAGGCCTTACATAGTGAGCTTATAAATATAAACAGATGAACGTCTTATTATTAGGCCTTATTATTTGGGGTGAGGGCGGATTGTTAAATATGATTATTTCACCATGAAATAACAGAAATGAATTTTCGACAATGTTTGCGAATAACCGGACTATATTTCAAATGTAGCACCTTATTTTTTTCTTCTGTTTAATCTTTTGTGCATTTTAATTTTTATAGTTAAATATATTTCTACATTCTATTGCTTTACCTCAATCAACTGTTTGTTTACCGAATGAACAGTTTGCAATACTCACTGTTAGAAACTTTAAAGAATACTTTGCAGAGTGAAATATATTTTCACACATACAAATCGAATATATACAATCAATTATGAGAGATGTTAATTGCAGTTAAATGTTAATATGAATACACCCAGCAGTTGGAGTTGGATGTTCTGTTTTAAATCAGTTTATAACTTGAAAGTACAGTTTAAATGTAAGAACTTGCTAAAATTATATACTTTTATTTAGTGGTTGCTTTTAACATTTCACAGTTCTTGTCAATATTAAAGTGATTTACATTGTTATAATTTTTAATAATTTTATTTTTACACTTTCAGTGAACCCTATATAATTCAACCCTAACAGTTTTAACATGTGATAATCTTAATATCTTCAGTATTTTGATTTGTATGATACAGTTTTTAATAAATGACATGGATAGTTGTGATTATTTCGTCCTTATCTTCAGCCAATCTTTAATTTGGTAATGACTTGCTAAACATTTTGATTTCACATATTAATATTTACTATTTCAAGTATTTGACAGAATTATGAAATCTCATATATTCTTTGAATTTACACTGTATTTCCTAACTTTGTAAAGTCACATTGGTTATAATATTACTTTGTTAGTACTAGATTAAGAATTAATGACCAACTTCTTCATACAAGAATAGTTACACCATTGCTTTCATCCTCAGGGTTCCATTTCTACTTTATTTTTTGCTATTTATTAATGCTTTATGTGAACAAATATATTTTATTGGTTGTGCATTGATATTTTATATTACTTTATTTTATTTATTTTCTTTTTAAGTTTGGGCTATTCAGTTTTGTAAAATGCAATCAATATTAAAAATAAAATAATGTAGGCAGAACAAATATATATGATCTGCCGTACGCTATATATTTAAGTTTATTTTTGTGTCAGAATGCAGAACATATATTGTATGTTTGTTTCAGTATTTAACCACTCACACAGAAAAATAAAAAAATGGGATGGCTTCTACACATGCACATACACACACTATATATTTAAATTTTTTACTAATTAAATTAGTATAATTTTTTTGTTCATTGTATGAAGCTTCTGGTGGCTTCATAAATTTAAATATTTTATTTTGTATTTAATATAATTATTAATTAATCTATAATTATTACTTTAATTCAGCACTTTTAATACTTTACAGTATATGCTAATATATAATATGGCTTCTGGGTAAACAAATTAATTGAAAAATATATTAGTAATAAGTAAATTTTATTGTTTAATTGAAATTTAAAATAAATGAAAGCAAAAAATGTTTCTATATAATTGTAATGTTAATAAATCAGTTAAATATTTTAATTTATAATTAGTTACCAAATATTCTATAACAGCACCATTAATCAAACATTCATTGATGGCTAAATAATTTAAATTTTTCAAGAAAACACAATATAATTGGATTAAAACTTACTTGATCACATGCATACATATTTGCACTCAGTAGTCCATATTCATTTCAGTTTTGTTTATTACTAAGCTCTTTCATGGCAGTTTTGTTCCACTTACCAAGAGGTAACCAAGATGCTAGTTCTGTAGTAGGGAAATGGCGTTCAGATTCCCAGACTCCATTTTTCAACTTAACCAACAAACAGTTTGATAACCAATGGCTTAGTTCTCCACACCATATATGTCCATTGGATTATTTTCAATGTTTTGATGGAAGTTGTGTGCCACAGTGTTGCTGTTGTGATTCCATTTCTCAGTGTAGAGATGGCTCAGATGAATATGGCTGCCTGGAAAAAAATGGAAGTGAGGCTTATGCAGGGTACATTTTTTCCAGGGTGGCTGGAACAGTTACGGAATGCTGTTTCTTGCATGGATAAGATTTAATGTATTAATTATATGTGTAATTATATATAGTATTTTGCATGCTGGAATGCCTGGTGGAATTTTGTGGGTCAGTGATTTATGCATGCTGCAATGAAGTATATTCTTTATTTATTTCTTATTGAACTTACAGTTACAAGTATGTTTTTGAATTTGAAGACCTGTATTTTGGTATGCTCACTCACATAAATGCATACTTATTAATATTATTGTCTTTGAAACATGGCAAAGATTACATATATTTATTTCTTTTAATAAGTTTAATGATTGTTGTTGTTGCTGGCTTTTGTTTCTTTGTTTAATTAGTATGGGTTTTTTAAAAAGAAAACTTGCTTCCAATATATAAAAAGATAGAAACAAAATGTGTTGTATATTTTCAGAGTATCTAAGACTATAATTTTTTGCATGTAGTACTTGGTTTGTCACTGAAATAGTTGACTGTCTAGTACATAAATTTAGGAATGAAAATTTTAAAGAACATATTTTTATCTTCCAAGAATTTGTAAAATGAAAAAATAGCAAACAGTCCCTTCTCCCAGAAATACAAATTGTCCTTACATTTCTTTGTTTTTAATCCAAATTGTGTTGAGTATTTTAAGGAAATAAATATTTATGTTTCTTAATCTGAAATTATTATTATAAGAGTTCAACACTTTTATTTATAAATCACTCCAATAACATTGTCATAAAATAATAAAATTTAAAATTTAATAGTTTATTAACCATATGTTTCACCTATAAGCACTTCTTTATGTACGATGGTGATTTTTACCATGAATATGCATCAGTAATCTTTTATATTTTCTAAATGTAAAATCATTGATTGAATAAAATCATTATATATTCATTTTCTTTGTGTATTCAATAGTTCTCTATTGACTTAACTAAATTATTTTGACTCTTTCCTCCCTGGTCAATTACTGTCTTCTTAAGAAAGTTCAGAAGTTTCAAAACACTACAACTAGAATTGTTTTTAGACTATTAAGAAGTGATTATGTCACTCCATTTCTCCACAACTTATTCACAGCAGTATGCAATTTAAGATATATACTCTTTGTTATGCTTCACTTTCTGGTTTCAGATGCAAACTTATGATCTCATATTTTAGTTCATTCCTGCTAGAACTTTGCATTCATCGTCACGTGTATTTTTTCAACAGTCCAACACTAAAGTATGGCAAATGGTCACATTGCTCATTTGCTTATTAAAGCCCATCTTCTTGAAATGCACAATATTTTAACTGTGATACATAAAACCCATGAACATTTTCAAGGAGATACCTTTTTCATTTCCAAGAGTAGCAGTGTCTCTATCATTGTTTATTTATTTAGTGTGCACATTTGTGAATCCATTTTATTATGTATTTTTCAGTTTTTAAAAACAGTTATTCATTTTAGATTGTCAGTTTCATAATTTTCTTTGTGTTATAATATATCTTGTTTTCTTGTATGTCAAAAAGTTTGTGTTTAGACTTTTATTGTATATACCATATACAAATACTATAAAGCAATTAAAGTCTTATAAGAATAAATAGCTGTTAAGTTGCTATTCTTGCTATTATTATATACATTAACATACTTTTAAAAAATAAATAAAAAAAACTAATATTGTACTAATCTTCTACTTTTGTCGTATCTATAGTCAGGTGATTAATTACTTATTCACAAGAAATAGATTTGCTGGTTTTTAAGTCTAGTAATATTGTGAGAATCCTTGTTTCAGATATTATAGCACTAAAATAATGAAACAATCACACTAATAATTTATTAAGCATTTAGTATATTTTATATTTCTAAGCTTTAAAATATAATTAATGTATATTGAAATCTTGATATTTGTTGATAATGGGTGGTGTGAAGGAAAAATGCTAATTATTACACTTACGTAATTAATATAATTAATTTTAATTAACTTTTCTAATTTTTCAAATTTAAAAGTTAAATTTGATTTGAATTTCACAATTCAGAGTTGAGCAGAATTGTTTGGCATAAAAAACGCTGACCCACATCCACAGTTAAAGGGAGTTAGAGTCATGGGCCATTAATTCTTACATAACATGGACCTATTTCGGGCATCCATCTCACTTAGCCTATTATGTGCATGCATTCAGCCATGACTATTTTTAAAAGGAGTCAGGGAGCAAAAACAAGTAGTAGCCAGAGGCTAAGAAATTCTAGAAACTTCCATGACCTTTGGAAACACATAAAGGAGCAGACTCAAAATTCTCTACATTCTTTTATACATCTTTGGGGTCCCATGCACGGCTCATGGTTAGAACTGAGAGATAGGTATGTCCGATATAGAGATTGCATTGTAACTGATTTTTAAACATTTACTTTTTGAATACGTCGAATCATGTTTCTTGTAAATATTATAACAAGTTTAAACAATGATGGTTTTATTTTTGTTTAAAGAAAGAACCAGATAAATTAATTGTTAAAAGGAATTGTAATGAGAAATGAAAATGAACGTACAGATTGCAGATTTTAAAGCATGATCCTGATGTGCACCATTACATTAATCTATTGCAGTTCAAAGCCGTCTTTTCTCCTGGTTCCTGGTTTCGCTCTGGATGGGATATCTGTTCAAGTTGGCTTGGCTTGAAAACTACTACCACGTGGTCGCTGAATGTGTTAGGGCCAGTGTGGAATAAAGTTCTTGGTGGAATTCCGTATGTACCAGGATCATCAAGGGAGACTGTATTATGAAGTAAGCTGCAGCAGGAGTGTGAGTCTGACTTATAATGAACAAGGATAACTTTCCAACCCAGTGTGCACGGAACCATGGACTCTGACTGTGTGTTATTCAGTGCCAGTGAAAGGATTATACTTGTACTGTGATAACTTTTCGTGGGCAAAATTGTGTTGTGTGTACTTTACGGAACATTCATTTAATGTCACCAGGCGGACTAAACCATGAGACATTCAATTGTCGGCCAAACCTGCCGAGAACGAGGCTACTGCTGAACAAGGCCCTAATCAGGTGATTCAATTACATGAATTTCTGTGTAATCTGTACATGTTTCTGTGATTTTCATTCCTTGTTCCATGTCTGAATCTTCTATGTCATTTCTGTATTTTTCCTAAAGTGTTGACTGTCTAGTTGGCTTATATACGTGGAGTATTTATGTAAGTTAACTAAATTCTCTATGTAACAAACTTTTGTTCTGTTCCTGGGTTGAAAGTGTGTTTTCCTAACCCGTTAGGTCTAGAACAGAAAGGAAATCACTGTTATTCCAGAAAAACTTTGTTTCTGTGACCGGGACAATGAAATTTGGAAAATTGCGTGTGTTCGATAAAATTCTTGATTTGTTTTCAATGTCGAGCTTCCTCTCTGAACTGCTAGAGTTGTCCACATGTTTCTACAATTCTCCTGAACACTCTAGAACGTTCAAGAAACTTCCAGAACTTTCGAGAAACTCTCATAACTTTCTAGAACGTTCTTGAACGTTCCAAAAGTAGCTGTACAAGTATAAAAGCACAGGTGTCTGGAACCAAGATTCCAATTCGTGTTATTGCAGACTGAAAGGATAACGATTCGTAGTTGAAGAGAAGTTATTTATTTGATATGGCATCAAGAGGTTGTTTGCATCCAGCTGATTCATTCTGCTACGTGTGCGGACAATTCATAAAGACAAGAGCGAAAAAGTATTCTGTGGAAGCAAGTCATATAATGTGTGAGGCCTACTTCGGCGTGCCGGTTGGGAACCAAGACAAATCTTGGGCACCGCATTTCACATGTGAATATTGCAAGAAAACACTTGAAGGTAAACTGAACAGTTGCTTCTCGCTTAGATGTGTTTTAATTTATTTTCAATAAAATTTCAATGCTTTAGATCGAGTTCATTTCAAAGAGTTGTAAGCTACAAAGTTTTGTCATAAGTCGTGTACTGTAGGCAAATACGTTCCATCTTGAAATCGTTCCATATTTTGAAATTTCCTGCCCTCAAATTATTATAATTCTTATGTATTATTAAGTGCTATGTTACAGGTTGGTACAGAGGAGAGAAGTGAGCCATGAAGTTTGCTATCCCGCGAATTTGGCAAGAGCCGACAGACCACTCAAGCAACTGCTATTTCTGCATGGAAAATCCAAAAAATTGTCCCACTGGCAAAAAAGCCCCTCAGATCGTTTATCTGGACATATCTTCTTCCATTGCCCCAGTACCACACATCCCCGATCTGCCTGTTCCGACTCCTCCTAGGCAGCATCAGCCATCTTCAGGAGACAGCAGCAAGTCCGATAGCGAGACAGATACTGGAGATATGGACTACGATTCCGCAGATGAATTTGGGGATAGAAAGCCGTACTTCACTAACCAGAAAGACGTGAATGATTTAATTATTGACCTCGGGTTTACGAAATCGAATGCTGAGCTTCTGATATCCAGGCTCAAACAGTGGAACTTGGTTGATGATAGCATACAAGTCACGGATCAGAGGAAGCGGCATCAAAGATTCTCCAACTTCTTCAGTCAGCGTGATGGGCTGTGCTTCTGCAATGATGTTGCCGGTCTATTCCAGGCTATAGGTATTGCATGTAATCCTATTGAATGGCGCCTATTCATAGACAGTTCATCCTGGAGCCTCAAAACCGTGTTGCTTCACAATGGAAACAACTACCCGTCTCTCCTGGTGACCCACTCTGTGCATCTCAAAGAGGACTACACCAGTGTCAAAATGTTGCTGAGTACATTAAAGTATGACGACTATAGATGGGAGGTCATCGGTGACTTCAAAATGGTATCATTCCTCATGGGTCTTCAAGGAGGTTTCATGAAATTTCCTTATTTCCTCTCTCTCTGGGACAGCCGTGACACTAAAGCACATTATCGCACAAATGACTGGCCACGACGGACCGAGTTTTCTGTTAGGAAGAGCAATGTGAAGTGGGTGCCGCTGATAGAACCTAATAAAGTGCTTATGCCACCACTGCACATCAAGTTAGGCCTCATTAAGCAATTTGTCACTGCTCTTGACAAGGAGTCAGCAGCATTTCAATACCTCCAAGATCTTTTTCCAAAGCTGTCCGAGGCTAAGGTCAGGGCTGGTATATTTGTCGGACCATAGATCAAGAAGATCATAGAATGTGAGGATTTTGCAAAGCTGTTGAACAGGATGGAGAGAGCGGCTTGGAGCAGTTTCGTTGCAGTTGTTCTGGGCTTCCTAGGTAATCACAAAGCTGAAAAATATGTGGAGTTGGTGCAGACTCTCATAAAGAATTATGCCACAATGGGATGCAGAATGTCTCTGAAAGTCCATATCCTTGATTCACATCTCGACAAATTCAAGGAGAACATGAGCGCTTACTCGGAGGAGCAAGGCAAGCGCTTTCATCAAGATATATTGAACTTTGAACGTCATTACCAAGGACAGTATAACGAAAACATGATGGGGGACTACATTTGGGGGCTACTTCGAGAGAGTGATTCACAGTACAATCGTAAATCTAGAAAATCTACACATTTCTGAACCTTGTTGAGTGGTTTCCGACTGTGTTTGTCTATTCCTTGTGCAATTTTTGTTTTTACCTAATCATAATGACGAAAATGAAAAAAAAAAGTGAAGAATTGACAAGACAAAAAATAAAGAGACAACTAAAAATATACGTAAAATAAAGAGAAAATGAAAACACTGTATTGTGAGGAATTTTTATTATACATGAAATTAAATAATTCAATATTTAGTTTGGTAAAGAATTAACAACATGCAGAATATAATGACCATAAGCAGTCTTTTTTCTTTATTATACAAATAATTACAAACAATGCAATGATTTAATTTAAAAAATGAAGTAATATCGCAACAACAACATATGATGTAGATGATGATGATGTTGATGGTGGTGGTGATATCAATAATTCAAAGTATCAGAAGGAGTTAACTTTTATACTCACACAACATCTTAAGAAATTATATCAAATTGCAATGCATTATAATACATTATTTTTTATTCCGGAAAAAATGCTTATATAGTAATTTTGACTATTACTGTGTTAATTCAATTCTAATTATTTGCGTATTTATATTAATTCCGTTCAGGTTAGAAGCACCCTACATAAATTAAGAATCTTTAATGTTATCGTAATTTATGTTCTAACCTGAACGGATTTAATATAAATACGCAAATAATAACACTTGAAATAATTAATTTTGTGTCGACATTATGTAATACTTATATTCTTCATGGCAATTAATAACATAATTTTATGTGAAAGGTTGTTGATAATACAAAGAGTATTCCTTTAAAGTATTCCTTTAAAAAAATAATGCCATCAGTTTACGTATAGTATGTCACTAAATTACAAATTTGCCTTCAAAATTCATAGACGGTAAACAATATATGTTAATTTAATAATCGTCTTGTTTATTTTACTTTGTCAATATAGCTTCTTCTATTATTAGAAAATGCAAATTCATTTAGTATGATATGAAAATAGATTCAAACAAATGCCTCACTATAGGTTGTAGGTCGCCCTTGACTTTCAGATTGTTTGATTAATATTATCGTTAATCTCGATAAGGAATTAAGCAAAACATTTGACGTATAGCATGTATACTTTACTTTTAAATAATAACACACAATATGATCCGTTTTACTAATGTGCATTTTGGCAAATAAAATACATATAATTATTTTTCTTAAATCAATAACGATCAGATCAGACATTTCCACAGAGTATCTGCATAAGCCTCTATCTGAGTAGAATACCTAAATAATTTCTGTCAGTCAATGTTACATGTCCAGTATTTATTTAAAGACCCTGCTTAGGAATTTTACAGAACCTTAATTTAATTAGATAAATTAATTTCTCCTCTTTCCCTAAACAGACCGGTTGCTCAAATTATCTTTCGTCTCATATGAAAATGCACCTTTGTAGTACAAACAAACAGATTCACGAACAGACAACTTGTGTACAATAGCCGGCTTGGAAACCGTTAACACTCTCTTAAATCTTTATGCATTCAAAGCGTTACATTTATCTCAGTCGATCCCCCATCCAAACCACGATTAGGTCTATATGCATAAAAATCACTAAGAAAGAGGTATTAACAATAAAATAATTTAATAATTAATATTTAACAATAACAATCAATTACGAAGACAGCTTCAGATCTAAACTAAGGCAAGATCAATGTGTTTGAGAGTTAAAGTTCAAAAGTTAGTTTTGCCAGCACATTCCATTGATTTAAAGTTCGGCTTGGTTACTTATCTTTCTCAGTAGTCTTGATGCACACGTGGTCCAAGGACAGTTCGATCCTTCCACATATCAAGCGATGCTTGTGTTGTATGGTTGGTAGCTTCCAGTAACTTCGTCGTCTCTCGACTTGTTACACTTATAGTCCGTCATGGCATAAAGAAACATGCACCCAACATGATGCAAAGGTGGCAATAATACGTAAAAAATATTATAAGGCAGAGAAGAAGAAGAAGAAGAAGAAGAAGAAGAACCCATTCTGAAATAGAACATAGTTTCTATAAGTGATTTGCGTTTATATTCGCAAATCATCCAAGCACGTGATTGATACAATGCACATAGTTTTAAATCTTCGACTATCATGTCTTTTACAATATATTTATATTCATAAAAGATACAATATAATTCACATGTGTGTTATTTTTAACATTACATGAACGTATGAATTTCCAAACATTTACTTCATCAAAAAATAGAATTCATACAAGGAGAACAAAATATAATTCAAATTAAATGTGAGCGCTTTACAATTTAACAATGAAATTACACGCAAGAGAATCATTTGAATCATTAGAAATTTGCAATGTGCACAGACGTTCTGCGGCACAAGAGAATTAAGGTTTATACAAATTAAAGTTAAAAGGTTACAATTAATTTATATACAATGAAATCTTTAGGCTTTAGTATTTCTATCGAATCACGTATGCTCGGAGGAGAATTGCAATAATTCACACAAAATACATACATCAATTCATATACAAAAATACAATAGTAAAATGCAATAACATTGTAAGAAGTAGACGTGTTACCTTCTCAAAGTAGCATTACTGCACAAGACAGGGTTCTATGTTCCTTCCGACTCAGCAAGGTATTCGGCGACTAGCTAGGTAGGTAGCTGACTTGTGTGTTGACTGGTTTGCATTAAGAGTAAAGAATATTACCGCGACAAGAGTATTTATTAAAGTGTATGAATGCATCACATGACTTGATCACTAGGTATGCTTGTTGATCAGAACTTTCTCAACTGTAGTCTAAAGTTACATAACAAGGGATGAACTTTCTGTTGTTTTCTCATGCTGGTGCATGATGGAAAAGTTCTAACAAAGGAATTCAATTCGAATATGATATTCGAGTTTCGGATGTAGGTCAGAAGTTCGTGACACAGAATTCGCTCAGAAATATGTCACAGTCACAGATGTGAGTTTCTGGAAAACAAGAGAGGCTCTCAACCTTAATCAACGTATTTTGCGTGATTTCTTATTTTAGACTTTCTTAATATTCCTTCTGAGACTCTTAATAAATTTTAATTCAATCTTTCATTTAGTAAGTAATGTATCTTTTACTTACTCTCTTGCTACTTCACTGGTCTACTGTAATTAAAAAATGTTGGTCATTCATTCCATACCACATCTGTATATCTATCTATCTATCTATCTGCATATCTGTCTGTCTGTCTATCTGTGACATAATAAATTTGCATCTTCCTATTTTAAAATTTAATTGTTATATAAGTTGTTGAATTGTCAGAGTAACCCAACCTTAAGGCGGTATTTTTGAAAGTGCCTGAGTCTGAAATAAATGCTTCAGTCAAGAATATTCTAGATTGCTGACATAATGCAAACTGAGTGAATAGACATTTTTTTTTTATTATCCAATGATTATGATTTATGATAATGAGACCAACCAATGGGCTGAGATTAAAAGGTTTACTTGCTGTAGAAAATTCTACTGTCTAATCGCTCTGAATTTGAAGGAGCAAGAAGAAAGTTTAGTTTTGAAAGGCGGGCATTAGGTTAGTGGTGTGTTAAACTGACTGACTGAGAAAGAATGGACCTTGAAACATTTCACATAATTTTGCAATTGATATGCTATACATGTGTGGAGATATACTATGTGAGTTGAGTTTTATTTCTACAAATGTTTGAACTAAGCTGCCCATATTTAGCGTGTTCTTCTTCTTCTTTACATTGACTTCTTTTCCCCACAGGAATTGCATGGAAACTTTACATCTTCTTGATGTTCTCAGTTCCTGCGAGGCCTTCCTCCCTACTCTTTTATTCTAGGAGGGTAGAGCTGTTCTATGTTGCTGTGTTTAGTTGCTGTTTTCTTTGACTGCTCAGGTTTGCAACTGTTGTGAGTTTTTTTTTTTTTTTAGTTGCAGAGCTTCAGTCAATTTCCTGATTAGTTTTTAAATTTGTCAGTAATTTGAACTGAGTTGCAAGTGTCTTGTTATATATTGTCTGCATTATTTGTTGTTAGAGTTTAAATTCGCTTTTGCCTTCGGGGTCGGGTATAGGTGGTCTGGGTGGGGTGTTTTATGGTAGAAGTATGGTGTAGCTGTTTTGGTGAATTTGGTTTTTGATGGTGACTATTGCTTCCCCCCATTGTGTGTGTATAAATGTATAGAAAAATAATTTTAAAAATGAAAAAATGTGTGGAGAGGCTATTTTGTACTTCCAGTTTTCGTGTGTTTTCTGGTGGAAGTGTAGTATATCTATCTGTTGTGAGTTTTAGCTTTATAGTGATCATTGTGATGTGTAAATGTTTGAATAATTTTGTATTAAGTGAAAAATATTGTGTGCTGAGGCTATTTTATAACTTTCTTTCAATGTATGTGGTTTTCCACGTATTAGTTAGTGTGTAATAATAGCTTGTGTGTGTGTGTGTGTGTGTGTGTGTGTGTGTGTGTGTGTGTGTGTGTGTGTGTGTGTTTCAGGGAAGTAGTTTACAATTGCCTGTCAGTTGTTGTGTTGTTTGTATTGTCCATCAATTAACGAGTGACCAACACAGCCAAATGCTTGAGATCAGAACGTTTACCTGCTGTAGAAAAGTCTATTGTCTGATCATTTGAATTTTGTGTGGCAAGAAATTCATTAAGCTAACAGATTTTCCTGTAAACCTCATATGTATCTTGTTCATCTGTAAGCATATTAAAGACCGTATAGTCTTGTCCATTCATATCTGTCACTAAATGCATGAGCCATAAATTGTCTGGTATGTGACACACTGTCCAAAGCTTAACACATAGTCTTGAATATTTTCCCCTTTCCTATTGGATGAACGAAAGTGGAATTTTATGTTCGGTTCCTGAACCTTAACTGCTCTCTCACTTATCCTTAGACTATCTTCCTCTAACTTTAGTTGGTTTAAACCCAACTCCACATTTCTGTTATCATCAGTTTCTAACTGGACAAAAGCTACCTCTCGTTTAAGGTACTTTCAATCTTTAACCTTGTTGCCAATACCCGTAATCTTCAGTGATGTTATGCCTAGACCCATGTATTTTTAAAGCAAACTGTTAATTTAAGCATAAGATTTTGTTTCTTAAATAAATCAGCTTTTCAGTTTTCGTATTTGTTACCAACTATTGATCTGACTTCCCATCATGCTTGACCTAACAAGTTCACACAGAGAGGTTTTGCTGATCATGAATTATTCCCAATAATTATGGGGACATAATGTTCTGAGTGCTATAACTACCATAGTCACCAATTTACACAACTCTAAATCCCGATCACAAATTATGGAACAATCATGAAACAAGCTCATTGAGGCTGATCATTCTCATTACTTAATTATGAAACACTTATCGAACTGCATCATGAAGCTTCTGTTCTAGTGTGCATACTAGTGAAGTCTATTTCTGTATTGTTCCTAGAATACTAATATACATGAGGATGTCATGAGATGTAATTTGGTCGAATGTCACAACACAATATTATATTATGCACTTATATTAACAATGTCAACAGCAGATTTATAATAAGTATAATTTTTGCTGTGTATAACAATTGTAATTGCTCATCATGTAGATATTAGGACATCGTAAATCTCTCATATTCTGGATTATTTATAGTAGCTCACATTCCTCGTTCGTGTTTGTTTTTGATGCAAACCTCCCTGAAACACAATACACCATTATATGCATTGACAAATATAATCTTAAGAAAAAATATATAAACATATACATTAGTGATCGTATTTTACTTGAAATATAATTATGGGTTTTTCTTCTATTAAACATTATCGTCTAATAAATTGAAGTATATGAAATGATCGTTGTAAATATTTGCTTACAAAATACTTTACATGGTTTACCATTTTTGAGATTGGCACGAGTGGCGTAGTGTATTTGGCGCTTCCTAAAGATATAAAGCAAGATGAAGAGAAGGCTTGTTCCAGCAAGTACCAACAATATGCTGAGTATGATGATTGCAATTGTAGCAGGGCTCAACCAGTCATCTGCAACATACACAGCAATAATAATATGTCTCGATAGTCCAGAGTTTGAGGAGAAAAACCTCACCCAGAAAGTTAAGCAGCCTGAGATGTGTCGACAAACATGGATGGGTGACAGCTTCAAATCCCATCTCTGGACTATTGAGGGAGGGAAAAGCGGCCCCCTTCAAACTACACGCTCGCCCATCCCATTCATGGTAGAGAAAACAAAATTTGATTCCTTACCGGATCAGATTTCGCTGGTTAACAATGTCTGCCCTAGGCACTGATGTTTCGGGGTATTCTAGTGAAAAATGGGCTATTGAAACGCAAGCAAAGACTCGGAGGTGATGGACCACAGAGGAAAACATACAAATCATGGTCTCTTACCATCAAAGCCAACCAACAACAAGAGGATATAGAAAACGAATGTATGAACTCTGGCTCAAACACCATCCAGATGATATAATCAGTGAAGAGCGGCTCCTGGACCAGATGAGAGTGGTACTACAAAATAGGCTTCTTACAGTCCTAGAAATTCAAGAGAATGAACAACAACAAACGAATGCCACAACCCCATACACTGAAATTGAAATTCCACAGCCTTGCAACAGTCAATCCCAGATGACAAACACTCAGGAAATTCCATGCAACTTCACTGAAGAACAGCAATGCTTTGTTTGAAGACTTAAAATGGTTCATGGACCAAAATAAGTCACATGTAAACAGAACCCCAACAACTATGTTGCAAAACAACAAAGATCTAAGGACAGCAATTGAGAATGCAAACGAAGTACTAAAACGCATCCCCACAGAATAAAATACAGACACCAACAGTCTAATATACGCCACTGCAAAGGTAATTGAAAGATATATAAGGCCAGACAGTACAAACACAGAAACAATCTGTACTACCATGTAAGAAAAGAATAAAAATGAAAATAGAGGATACTAGAAGAGAAATTGACAGCAGCAGCACAAAATAAGGAAAACTGAGGGCAATATTGGTCACCAAATACCATCTCAACTGCAGAAGCATTAAGACTACATTAGAAGATTCAAAGCAAAGACATCAAGGACTCGGTCACCGTCTGAAGACATACACTGCAAGAGATCAGCAATTCTAACAGAACAAAATATTCCGAACTGACCCTGGAAGACTATACCAAGAATTTCAAGGAAATTCCAGAGCAGAGAAACAAATGCCAAATATTCTGGATACCAACATTTGGAAAATTAGAAAACATTTGGAACAATCCAAATACGCAAAACACCTCAGCCAGATGAATTCAGGAACTAAAAGATGATCATAAAGAGACACTTGAACAATGATCACTCACAATCAGTGAGAAAGACATTAAAAAGAATGTACGAAAGATGGCAAACTGGAAAGCCCCAGACCTAGACCAAGTACAAATATTCTGGTTGAAACATCTTACCTCTTTACATGGTAAAATTGCTGAACAACTTCAAGACATATTAAACAAACCAGGAACTCTACCAGCGTGGATGTTAAAGGGAAACGCAAATCTGATTATGAAAGATCCACAGAAAGGCACAACGTCAAAGAACTATCGCCAAATCACACGCCTATCAACCACCTGGAAATTACTATCAGGAATTATAGCTGACAAAATCATGACTCATCCTGAAACAAACAAACTTCTAACCAATGAACCAGGCAGCAGATGAACAAAGGACCACTTGGCAATTGATAAGGCAATAGTTACAGAAAGCAAGAAACGAAGAACAAATATTGCAATGGCATGGATTGACTATCGAAAGGCCTACGACTCAGTTCCACATTCATGGATAATTGAAACATTAAAACTGTACAAAGTAGCGCCATCAATACAGAAACTAATTAAGGAGTCAATAAAAAATGGAAAACCACCCTCACATGCAACAACACAGATATTGCAGACATAACAATGGAATCTTCCAAGGTGTTTCTGTATCACCACAGTTGTTCTGCATTGCCCAAAATCCTTTCAGCCAAGTAATCCAGAAAACAGGATTAGGATATAAATGAAAGCAGGACAGGTTATACCAGCCATTTACTGTACATGGACGATCTCAAGCTGATCAGTACTGTCAAGATCTGCAATGAGGACAGCAACATGAAATTCGGCCTTGAGAAATGTGCAAGAATTATCATCCAGAAAGGCAAGGTCAAAACAACAGAATGACTACAATTCGACATCGGAAATATCAATGATGTTTCAATGGAAAAGGGATATAAATACCTTGGGATACTACAGCATCAAGAAAATATGCAGAGAGAAGTGAAGTCCAAAGTTAAGAGAGGGTATGAAAAACGGGTTAGACAAGTCCTGAAGTCCAAGCTAAATGGGGCGAATAAAATACAAGCCCTTAAAGCATACGTGGAAAGAGGAATAATAATAATAATAATAATAATAATAATATGGAGGTATTATAGATTGGACAGCAAATGAAATAAATGAACTGGACAGGAAAACAAGAAAACTACTCACAATACATAAAGCCTTACACCCAAAAGCAGACGTAGACAGACTCTATGTATCTCGAAAAATGGGAGGCCGAGGTCTCAAAAAAATTAAACATGTCATTGAAGGAGAAGTCATTGGCCTTGTGGACTACATCTGGAATAACAATAAAGATGATCCACTGATAGAATTAGTAAAAAGGAGTGGACTATTCCAACCACCAGAAACAGACAAAGAAACATGGAAGAAAACAACGAAGCAAGAACTAGCACATACCTGGAGCCAGAAACCTCTACATGGCCAATATGTACGACAAGCAGACGAAATATCAACAAAGCAATCAACGTACAAATGGTTGAAAGAGGCAGGATTGAAAGCAGAAACAGAAGCACTCATAACAGCTGCACAAGATCAAGCACTCAACACCAAAGCACACAAAACGAAAATCATGAAAATTTCAAATGATTCCAAATGTAGACTTTGCAAATCCATGGATGAGACAACAGAACACATACTATCTGGATGTCAGGTTCTGGCTGGAACAGAATACACCAAACGACACAATGAAGTGGCAAAACACATACATAGAAATCTGTGTGAGAACTATGGCATAAAAACCCCAGAAAGAACATGGATGCATCAACCAGAAGCAGTCATCGAAACAGAAGAAGTCAAAATACTGTGGGACTTCGAGATAAGAACAGACCGGGTGATTCCTGCAAGACGACCAGACATAGTAGTTCTCAATAAGACCAACAGAACAGTAACAATTATTGATGTCGCTGTTCCAAGTGATAGAAACATAAAAACAAAAGAAAGAGAAAAAATAGAAAAATACCAAGACCTCAGATTAGAAATCCAGAGACTGTGGAATGTAAAAGCAGAAGTGATACCAATAGTGATAGGAGCCTTGGGGAACATAACATCAGAATTGGAAGGCTACCTGAATAAACTCCCTGGAAACCACAGAATCGCTCCACTACTCAAAGCAGCGCTCCTCGGAAGTGCCCACATCCTCCGTAAAACCTTGGATCTCCCAGAATCTTGGTAAGATTCCGAGACCTTCGATCACAGCCGACAGTCAAACAGAAGTCGTGGAAAGAGACTGAATAATAATATGAAAGTTGATTATAAAGAAACACCTGAACAATGCACCGTAACAATCAGTAAGAAAGACATTAAGAAGAAGATTCGAAAGATGGCAAACTGGAAAGCCCCAGGACCAGATCAAATACAAATATTCTGGATGAAACAGTTTACCTCCTTACATGGCAGACTTGGTGAACAACTGCAAGACATACTAATCAAACCAGGAACCTTACCAGCATGGATGGTAAAGGGAAAAACAAGTCTGATTATGAAAGATCCACAGAAAGGCGCAACGCCAAACAACTATCGACCAATCACATGCCTATCAACCACCTGGAAGTTACTATCAGGAATTATAGCTAACAAAATCATGACTCATCTTGAAACAAACAAAATTCTAAACTGTGAACAAAAGGGTGCTAGACCAGGCAGCAGAGGAACGAAGGACCAATTGGCAATTGATAAGGCAATAGTGACTGACAGCAAGAAACGAAGAACAAATCTTGCAATGGCATGGATTGACTATCAAAAGGCCTATGACTCAGTCCCACATTCATGGATAATTGAAACATTAAAATTGTACAAAGTAGCGCCATCAATACAGAACCTAATTCAGGAGTCAATGAAAAACTGGAAAACCACCCTCACATGCAACAACACAAATATTGCAGACATAGCAATAAATCGTGGAATCTTCCAAGGTGATTCACTATCGCCATTGCTGTTCTGCATTGTCCTGAATCCTCTAAGTCAAATGATCCAGAAAACAGGGTTAGGATACAAAATGAAAGCAGGACAGGTTATTAGCCATCTACTGTACATGGATGATCTCAAGTTATACGGTAAAAATGAACGTGACATCACATCACTGATCAATACTGTCAAGATCTGCAGTGAAGACATCAACATGAAATTTGGCCTTGAGAAATGTGGACGAATTGTCATCCAGAAAGGCAAGGTCAAAAGAACAGAGGGCCTGCAATTCGACATCGGAAAAATCAATGATGTTTCAATAGAAAATGGATATAAGTATCTTGGGATACTACAACATCAAGAAAATATGCAGAGAGAAGTGAAGTCCAAAGTTAAGAGAGAATATGAAAAACGTGTTAGACAAGTCCTGAAATCCAAGCTAAATGGGGCGAACAAAATACAAGCCCTTAATGCATTCGCAATACCTGTAGTAAGCTACACTGGAGGTATCATAGATTGGACAGCAAATGAAATAAATGAACTGGACAGGAAAACAAGAAAACTACTCACAATACATAAAGCCTTACACCCCAAAGCAGACGTAGACAGACTCTATGTATCTCGAAATATGGGAGGCAGAGGTCTGAAGAAAATTAAAAATGTCATTGAAGGAGAAGTCATTGGCCTTGTGGACTACATCTGGAATAACAATAAAGATGATCCACTGATAGAATTAGTAAAAATGAGTGGACTATTACAACCACCAGAAACAGACAAAGAAACATGGAAGAAAACAACGACGCAAGAACTAGCACATACCTGGAGCCAGAAACCTCTACATGGCCAATATGTACGACAAGCAGACGAAATATCAACAAAGCAATCAACGTACAAATGGTTGAAAGAGGCAGGATTGAAAGCAGAAACAGAAGCACTCATAACAGCTGCACAAGATCAAGCACTCAACACCAAAGCACACAAAACGAAAATCATGAAAATTTCAAATGATTCCAAATGTAGACTTTGCAAATCCATGGATGAGACAACAGAACACATACTATCTGGATGTCAGGTTCTGGCTGGAACAGAATACACCAAACGACACAATGAAGTGGCAAAACACATACATAGAAATCTGTGTGAGAACTATGGCATAAAAACCCCAGAAAGAACATGGATGCATCAACCAGAAGCAGTCATCGAAACAGAAGAAGTCAAAATACTGTGGGACTTTGAGATAAGAACAGACCGGGTGATTCCTGCAAGACGACCAGACATTGTAGTTCTCAATAAGTCCAACAGAACAGTAACAATTATTGATGTCGCTGTTCCAAGTGATAGAAACATAAAAACAAAAGAAAGAGAAAAAATAGAAAAATACCAAGACCTCAGATTAGAAATCCAGAGACTGTGGAATGTAAAAGCAGAAGTGATACCAATAGTGATAGGAGCCTTGGGGAACATAACATCAGAATTGGAAGGCTACCTGAATAAACTCCCTGGAAACCACAGAATCGCTACACTACTCAAAGCAGCGCTCCTCGGAAGTGCCCACATCCTCCGTAAAACCTTGGATCTCCCAGAATCTTGGTAAGATTCCGAGACCTTGGATCACAGCCGACAGTCAAACAGAAGTCGTGGAAAGAGACTGAATAATAATAATAATAAATGCAGAGAGAAGTGAAGTCCAAATTTAAGAGAGAATATGTAAAACGTGTTAGACAAGTCCTGAAGTCCAAGCTAAATGGGGCGAACAAAATACAAGCCCTTAATGCATATGCAATACCTGTAGTAAGCTACACTGGAGGTATCATATATTGGACAGCAAATGAAATAAATGAACTGGACAGGTAAACAAGAAAACTACTCACAATACATAAAGCATTACACCCCAAAGCAGACGTAGACAGGCTCTATGTGTCTCGAAAAATGGGAGGCCGAAGTCTCAAGAAAATCAAACATTTCATTGAAGGAGAAGTCATTGGCCTTGTGGACTACATTTGGAATAACAACAAAGATGATCCACTGATAGAAGCAGTAAAGATGAGTGGACTATTCCAACCCCCAGAAACAGACAAAGAAACATGGAAGAAAACAACAAAGCAAGAACTAGCACATACCTGGAGTCAGAAACCTCTGCATGGCCAATATGTACTACAAGCTGACGAAATATCAACAAAGCAATCAACGTACAGATGGTTGAAAGAGGCAGGATTGAAAGCAGAAACAGAAGCACTCGTAACATCTGCACAAGATCAAGCACTCAACACCAAATCACACAAAATGAAAATCATGAAAATGTCAAATGATTCCAAATGTAGGTTCTGCAAATCCATGGATGAGACAACAGAGCACATACTATCTGGATGTCAGGTTCTGGCTGGAACGGAATACACCAAACGACACAATGAAGTGGCAAAACACATACATAGAAATCTGTGTGAGAACTATGGCATACAAACCCCAGAAATAGCATGGCTGCATCAACCAGAAGCTTTCACCGAAACAGAAGAAGTCAAAATACTGTGGGACTTCGAGATAAGAACAGATCTGGTGATTCCTGCACGAAGACCAGACATTGTAGTTCTCAATAAGGCCAACAGAACAGTATCAATCATTGATGTCGCTGTTCCAAGTGATAGAAACATAAAAACAAAAGAAAGAGAAAAAATAGAAAAATACCAAGACCTCGATTAGAAATCCAGAGACTGTGGAATGTAAAAGCAGAAGTGATACCTTTAGTGATAGGAGCCTTGGGGAACATAACATCTGAATTGGAAGGCTACCTGAATAAACTCCCTGGAAACCACAGAATCGCTCCACTACTCAAAGCAGCGCTCCTCGGAAGTGCCCACATCTTCCGTAAAACCTTGGATCTCCCAGAATCTTGGTAATATTCCGAGACCTTGGATCACAACCGACAGTCAATCAGAAGTCGTGGAAAGAGGCTGAATAATAATTTTGCATACCAATCGGTCTAAAACTCACTTCCCCATTCATGGATACATGAAACAAAATTATACAAGATAGCTCCATCACTACAGAACCTATCAAGTATTCAAAACAAGATAGACAAAGGGCACATATTGAACAGATAGATGCTTTCAAATATACCAATATCATTGGGAAACTGTATTATTCCCTCTCATCACTGCCATTCTGCATTGTACTAAATCCTCTTATCAAGTCGTCATAAACATGATTAGGATACAAAATTAAATCAGGTCATATTATAAGCAAATGTTCCATCTATTGTGAGCGGCCGCGTTGCTCATTAGAAAATGCCGAGCAGCAGTTTCAAAATTCGGTGCACATAGAAAACGTACTAAATGGAACGTTAGTTATTAGCTATTTATGTTAGTGGACGAAAGTTGCACATAAAAATGAACGCAACATCAATTCACTGATCAACATTGCCAAGATCTGAAGTGATTACATTAACATAATGTTCGGCCTTGAGAAATGTGGATAAATAATGAAATAACACACGTACACACTTTATATATTATCCACGAAAACATTAATCAAACATTCCTCTTTCCACAATACTAGCATGATCAATAAACTGCATATTTCCAAGATAACGCAAGTTTAACCATGTTTTATAGAATTCATCTTAGATTCCACTCCTCAAGACTTTACAGAGCACAACAACTGATTAATAATTTTAGTAATATACTTTTCCTAATCTACTGTCTTCAATATTGCTCTAATATTTTACACTTACTTTTTATTCCGATGATTTAGTAAAATGGTTTCAATAGTTCTCTCTAATTCTTTAAGACAACCCACTATTCTTATGTTTTATTGTGACAATTTAACAATACTAATATAATAAAATTCAGGTTCACGAATCAGAAGGATACATATATTAACTAAAATTAAACAGTCATCAGTACCCAGGCCTGAAAATGGCAACTAATTTAGTCGCCATGGCTAGTGAAAAAAAAAATTGGCGACTAAAAAAAAAACTTTAGTCGCCAACTGCGAGTGCGCTAAAATGAACTTTTTTGTGAACAACTATGGGTTTGTAAATTTTCCTATCCGTATTTTTACTCAGCCCGGAAGTCCCCAAATTTTCACTCTTCATTTCCTGTACAAAGATCAACAATGAAGCGATCGGCAAGGTGATGAGTTGACAAACTACATCAAGACTGAGCTAGCGGAGAGAGGGAGGGAAGAGCGCGCAGCGAATCGCGAATTGAAACGGATTGAAGCCGAAAACGAAGCAAAACGGTTAGAAGCAGATGAGAAACAGAAAGAATGCGACCACGCGATGGAGATGAAACGATTAGAAATACATGATCGTAGTCATAACAGGAGAAGCAGTGGTAGTTCACATTCGAGTGACGAACACAACCAGAGTAGGATTGAACATTTCATTCCCAGATTAAATATGGTTCCTTTTGATGAATACAAAGATCAAATAGACGCATATTTAAAAACGTTTGAAAAACTAGCCAAAGCAACCAGTCTGTTTAGGGAAAGGAGAGAAATTAATTTATCTAATTAAATTAAAGTTCTGTAAAATTCCTAAGCAGGGTCTTTAAATAAATACTGGACATGTAACATAATCTTACAAAAATTATTTAATTTATTCAGAGC
The DNA here is from genome assembly GCA_028829895.1 of Sinotaia quadrata. Taxonomy (NCBI): domain Eukaryota; kingdom Metazoa; phylum Mollusca; class Gastropoda; order Architaenioglossa; family Viviparidae; genus Sinotaia; species Sinotaia quadrata. The sequence goes on along the minus strand of CM054179.1, from coordinate 127,419,800 downwards.
TCCGTCCTAAATAAGTCACACGTTTCACTTGCTTGGCTACAGTCTGTGTGTCTCCAAGGCTTTCGTAATGTCACGGCTCCAACCATACAACATTACAACATTATACTTAGCACCCTAAATATAATATTTCGAAGTCTGTTACTACCGGTAACTCTCTTAGCTGGCGGTATAACACGTTGACTTCTCACAATTAAATATTCAGTCACACAATACTAAATAAATCATCAACAGTTAACATTCATGTATCTAGCTCCAACTAAAAATACAATGCTATATGTTAACATATTAAGTATACATAATACTCTGCAAAAGAATACATGCATAAATAATACAATGAAAAAGCAAAGATAAATACTTTCTAATGAATCTGAATCAAAAGAATATTGGCAAAACTTTCTCTGTGTCGTTTTCTAAACATATGATACGCCCTATGTATAAAAAATTCGATTTAATACATATCAATCCCGCGACGAGAATCCCTCACTTGTTATGTTAGGCTATTTTGATTGTCTAGAAAAAAATTAAATTGGCTAGTAAAAATTTTAGTTTGGCTAGTAAAATTTTTAGTTTGGCTAGTAAAATTTTTAAGTTACTAGCCAAAGGCTAGTGGGACTTTTTTTTCATTTTGAGGCCTGGTACCGATGTAAGGATTGGAATCATATCAAGGCAAATTGCTGCATATGTATTTTGAATCTTGCTGTTACATGTCCAGTATTTATTTAAAGACCCTGCTTAGGAATTTTACAGAACTTTAATTAGATAAATTAACCTCCTCTTTCCCTAAACAGACTGGTTGCTCAAATTATCTTTCGTCTCATATGAAAATGCGCCTTTGTAGTACAGACAAACAGATTCATGAACAGACAACTTGTGTACAATAGCCGGCTTGGAAACCGTTAACACTCTCTTAAATCTTTATGCATTCAAAATGTTACATTTAGCTCAGTCGATCCCCTATCCAAACCACGATTAGATCTATATGCATAAAAATCACTATGAAAGAGGTATTAACAATAAAAGAATTTAATAGTTAATATTTAACAATAACAATCAATTACGAAGACACAGCTTCAGATCTAAACTAAGGCAAGTTCAATGTGCTTTAATCCTTGAAAGTTAATGTTCGAGAAAGTTATTTTTGCCAGCACATTCGGTTGATTCAGAGTTCGGTTCAGTTACTTATCTGTCTCAGTAGTCTTGATTAACATGGTCTAAGGTCAGTTCGATCCTTCCACATATCAAGTGATGCTTGCACTGTACGATCCGTAGCTTCCAGTAACATGTCGTCTCTCGACTTGTTATGCTAGAGATCCATCATGGCAGAACATCATCAACAATGGCGGCACGGAATTGTAACGTCGTCCATCCAAGGTTGCATAAAGGAACACGCACCCAACGTGATATGAAGGTGGAAGTAATACGTAGAACGTATTATAAGGTAGAGAAGAAACCCGTTCTGAAATAATAGTGTGGTTTCTATGAGTGATTTGCGTTTACATTCGCAAATCATCCAAAGCTCGTGTGATTGATACAATGCGCTTAGTTTTAAATCTTCGACTATCGTGTCTTTTACAATATATTTATATTCATAAAAGATACAATATAATTCACATGTGTGTTATTTTTAACATTACATGAACGTATGAGTTTCCAAACATTTACTTCATCAAAAAATGGAATTCATACAAGGAGAACAATATATAATTCAAATTAAGCATGAGCGCTTTACAATTTAACAAAATTACACGCAAGAGAATCGTTTGAATTACATGAAAATTCACAACGTGCACAGACATTCTGCGGCACAAGAGAATTAAGGTTTATACAAATTAAAGTTAGAAAGGTTACAATTAACGTATATACAATGAAATCTTTAGGCTTTTAGTCATTCCATCGAATCACGTATGCTCGGAGGAGAATTGCAATAATTCGCACAAAATACATAAATAAATTCATATACAACAATACAAATAGTAAAATGCAATATCATTGTAAGAAGTAGACGTGTTACCTTCTTAAAGTAGAATTACTGCACAAGAGACGGGATCCTATGTTCCTTTCCGACTCAGCGAAATATGCGGCGACTAGGTGCTTGAGAGCTGGTGTGTGTCGGCCGGTTTGCGTTATGAGTAAAGAATATTACCGCATCAAGAGTATTTAATGTGTATGAATGCGTCATGTGACTTGATCATGAGGTATGTTGTTGATCCGAACTTTCTCGACTATTGTCTAAAGTTACATAACAAGGGATGAACTTTCTGTTGTTTTCCTTATGCTGGTGCATGACGGAAAAGTTCTAACAAAGGAATTCAATTCGAATATGATATTCGAATTTCGGATGTGGGTCAGAAGTTCGTGACACAGAATTCGGTCAGAAGTCTGTCACACTTGCATTTCCTGTTTATTATTCTTCAACAATCGTTACTATTATAGTGATTTACATAATTCACTGTTAAATGCTAACGTGAAGTCATATTTTTGTTATCTGTTCAGTCAGCTGTGTTTACTCTTTAACACCTATGTTTAGCGTAAGGAGTAAGAAGCCGGTCAGGAAGTCGTTTTGACCTGACATGTGATTTGCAGAGAGAAAGAGAAAATCATATATAAATCATGAGGAAGGGGAATGTCTCAACTGGACACTCATTGACTCTATTTGGGCATTTGTGTTCCAGTACGTGATCCTTGTCCAGCATATCAGCTTGTCTTAGGCATAAGTCGTCTAGAGAAGCCTATCTGCCATATGGGGATGTAATTCACATCAGCCAACTGCCTTAGGGGATTCCCCACCGGATTTTTTTTCAGGGTTTACTCCCTTAACTTTTGGCTAACCAGAGCCAACTTGCAAGGCAGCAGGCGACTCGTGGATGACAGGAGCATCAGCTCCCGTGCAGATGATACATATGCCCACTGCGCTGACTGTCTTAAAACAAAAATAAGGCTTCTGAAAACGCTAGTCCTCTTAATCTTTTTGTATGCATATGAAGCATGGACTCTGACGGCAGAAATACAATGCAGAATACAAGCAGACAGATAGATAGATAGATAGACAGATAGATAGATAGATAGATAGATAGATAGATAGATAGATAGATAGATAGATAGATAGATAGATAGATAGATGGATGGATAGATAAATCTATATACAGATGACTGGATAGATAGATAGATAAATAGATAGCTGGATGAATAGATAAATAGATATAGATGGGTACATAGATGTATAGATATGTGGATGGGTGGGTAGATGGATAGATAGATAGATGGATAGTTGAATATATATATGAATAGATAGATAGAAGGATATACAGGGTGGCCCAAAAGTAGGTTTACAGTTATCATGTAGGCTATTTATTTGAAAATTTGTGTATGCGAGATTAATGTAATCTTTTAAATCATTTATTGTTTTAGGTTTCTTCTCATAAACCTTGTTATTAACAACACCCCCAAAAAAGAAATCCATAGGTGTCAGGTCAGGTGAACGTGGTGGCCATTCGATGCTGACCCTTCTTCCGAACTGTAAACCTACTTTTGGGCCACCCTGTATAGATGGATAGATAGATAGATAGATAGACAGACAGACTGATAGATAGACAAAATAATAGGTAGACAAAATAATAGGTAGATAGACATTTGTAACTTGTAATTCTAAAACACAATATTACTACCTTTGCAGGAAGGTCCATTTTCTTGTTCAAAAATGTCTGAAACCACTGAAGAGGTATCTGTGATATAGCACAAAACATCGAACTGTTAAAATGAATTAATTAAAATATTACTTTTATAGAAAGCCTATTTCAAAACAATTGTCTTCAAAAGTACTAGCATAAATATGTGTTGCTCCGTCCTCCATTCAAGCATATATCCGTTTTTAAGTGATGTATTTGGTTGTCTGATTGTTGATTAAACCTATTATTTATTTATTATATCATTCTACCACCCGAAGTGCAATACAACTGTAGGAAATAGTTTCTACTCCACAGATAAGAACACTTTCAACTCAGTACTACTATCATGTGCTAGCGATATAATTAGAATCAATAAGGAAACAATTTATTATAACTTTTTGAAGTATAATATCTTGCATTCGGATATGATTAATAATGCTTTGCATTTGTTTATACTGGTAACTGCAATTTAACTAATTAATACAAATAATTCAACGTAAAAATAGAAGGAAAATATGTAGGGTTAATCGTTAGATTTTTTGGCATGCTTTTACGGATGAGTGATAAATTGAAAGAAATTGGGTTGAGCCTCCTCCCCTTTCCCCCGTCAAGCCATGATGAAATTCGTAAGACAACGTAATTGATATTTCCATAAGACAATAGAAAAAGCAACAGTATATGACGCAAATATGTAGGCTTCTGCAAGACGCCACGAGTGAGATAACTTCTAATCATACGGAACGCTTACCGAGCAATGGGACAAAATGTGTGGGACATTGTCATGAATGTAAAAGAAACCACTTACTAGGAACCTATTCAACTTTTTCCCCATGAAAAAAAAATAAGTAAAAGAATATGCACAAGCTTTCAAACAGTTATTACAAAGTTGAAGGTCTTTCAAAACATCATACACTATCATTATGCAGATACGAATCTATCTATCTATCTATCTATCTATCTATCTATCTATCTATCTATCTATCTATCAATACAGAAATATAACAATTCATTATGAAACATTCTCATAAGCTATCTTTGTAGAAGCTCATATTAATTAATTAATTTTAATTAATCACTCTTTGAATAAACAAATATATTCCCATTTTGTTAATACTGATTGTCTTATGTCTCTAACAAATTTTGTTACACTTAATTTAAGACACCTAGAGTATATGAGCACAGAGAACTATAAAGGAATGTTCAAACATATTTCTTACAATTACCGCAACTTTCCTCCCTCTCCTCCCAACATTATGAGAGTGTTTTTTTTTCTAAAATCTGTCGCCTCCCACCCTCTCTGATGAGGGGAGGGTGGTCGGCTTGTCGGTTCCACGTAGGACTTGCATAAAGAGAATGACAAATCCACACACAGAATACCAAGATGGTTGTTTGGCTCGAATTTAATTCTGCGTGTAGGTTACGTATTGCCGACATGTTTGCATGTGTGCTTGCATACGGGTGGGGGTGAAGTGTAGACGGCACAGACGACACAACGTATAACAGCGACAGCAACCACTCTTTCGAAATCATAGCCAGGAGAAAGCCGCAATACCAGAGTACAAGTTCAAATTTATTGGTCTATGGGTTTCCTCTCACACGTTGGTTAGTCAGTCAGCCATCCACACTCGCACCCATGGGAAAGGGGAGAGAAAGAAAGAAAAAGGGTCACCGCTTGTCGGCGCCCATGAAAAGAAAATAATGAATATGCATAAAATCAAAGAAATACAAAATTCAATGTATCCATGCAGTACTACTTCTAACATTGCTGAGGCATTTTACAACATAATAGGGCAGTCATTATTTCAGAGTTCTGGCACCACAACTTATATCAAAGTTCAATAATAATAAACAAAGTTCAATAATAAACGACATTTAACTTGCAAGTCTTTTTCAATGGTCCCATCAATATCTCTTTCTATCAAGGTTTACTTCTAATTTTAGGTTTTAATGCTTAATTAAGATTCTAGTTTTAGTTTTAGCTTCTAGTTTATATTTATGTGCTCTGAGATTTCCCTAATTAGAATTTACTTTACTCACATAGGTATTGTCATTTTCTCCTTGTTCTCTGCTCACATAGTTCGTTACTTTCTTGTTCTCTGCTCGTATGGTTCGTTACTTTCTCTTGTGCTGGGCTCACATAGTTATCTTCACTTTCTTCGGGTGCTGGGGGATTTTGATGATACATAAAAACATCGTCAACGTCTCGACCTGGCCGTCCTCACTGCTACAACGGCCTCTGCAACTTCACACTCCCGTGCGCTTCTCGTTAGGCCTAATTTCTCAACTCTCGTTGCGTTCTCTCTTCTCTCTTCTTCTCTTCAATTTCTGCTCATTTCATCTCGTCTCTTAACTTCGTTTCTCATCTCTTCTTCATAACTTCGTTTCTCATCTTCTCTTCTCTTACTTCGTTTCTCATCTCTTCTCTTCTTCACAACGGCCAACCTTTGCCGTTCTCGGCGGTTTGCCTCATGCATGACCGCTACTGCTTCCAACGGTAGTTACTACCATTATGTAACATTCTCATTCTGTAACATCTCCAAGCGCAACAACATTAGACTTCCACCAGGAATTTACCTTCTGCATGGAAAATAATCGATTGTCTGTGATCTTTGACAGAGTCTTTGAAAACCTGAGATGGCTATCTGTTTGATTTGGCCCATCTAAAACTGCAGCGGTTATTACGACGCGCTTTCATATGCAGCCGGGTAGACATCTGGCACACTGTTACAGTATTCTAGAATCCTCCTTCTGTTTTGCCATCACAGAATCGTAGAGTCTTCTTGATACATAAAAGCAAGGAGAAACTCTAACAGAGGTGTCCTTCACCCCTGTACAACACGCTACATTTTCCACGTTTCTCATTCGTTTCTTTCTCTGTCCCCTTTTATACACAAAGTTCTTGCACATCCCTTCTCTGAGCTGACTGGTACACACCCCCTTCCAGCACACACGCTATCCCCCTTCCAGCACTGCCCATTTACGACCAGCACGGCACTGTACGTGCTGACGAATAATTCTGACCATCTTGGCCACCTCTGGCGTCCAGTTCTATCAGTGCCAAAGTATCAAGTTCCCAGTTGGCACCTGTGATTTACGTATCCATTTGACCTGTCTAACCTACTTCTCAGAGCACGCTAAAATCTCAGAGGAATTACTTGTATTTTATTTTAAAACTACCATTACTGGCAACTCATGGCCACCTGGCAAGCCATACATTAACTCACAACAAAAAATGGTTGTACACTACAAACCAACCTTTTTAACTTAGTAATACAATGATTAACTTTCCAATAACTCAACTTCTATTTCAATAGTACTTTCACAAAACAATAGCAATTTCACAATAGCAATATCAACTTAAACTACCAAACATTTAATAGTGGTGATTCTTAAAAAGATGTTTACATTTCAAAAACTCAGTGCTAGCCTTCGTCACGGACATAATTGGCAGTCCCCACTCTTCCCACGTTTCCCGTAGCTGGCCCTATGCTGACACATATTTATGGGCGTGGGTCCCTGGTCAGCCAGCAAGTCAATTATACCTTTCCCTTTCGCCAGCACGAACTTAAGCTAGTGTTTCTGACACTTAGTTTTCGCGTTGTTGACAAAATGGTCACTTTCACCTCTGACCCTCTTCTAATTAACTTAGCGATTTCGTTCATAGTTTAGAGTTACAAAATACTTAGAGGAAGAGAAAAGAAAATTAATATTTCCTTGATTTTCGTGACAAAATCCTTCCAACCATTTGATAGCTACGTAATTATTTGTATTAGTAATTTCATTATAATATTCATAATAATATGAGAAAGTTATGTTTCTGAGTGTGTTGTCTCATATGAGTAATATCCATATTTTATTTGCTTTGCTGAATTAAAAATAAGTATATTATTTATATGTAATCAGTTCAATGTAACCAACTTTTGCATATTATAATATGTGGAATTTTAATTAATAACTTACCTTGTCTCTAACACTTTTTAATATTGCATCTCTTTAAGAGTCAACATTTTTATTCAGGTTTTATTTGGAAATGCATAATAATTAATTTTAAATAGTTTTTTTGTCGAAACCCTTCAGATACATCTTTTTCCACATCATAAACATTTATTAGGTACTAAAGAAAAAGTTATACATTTTCATTAAAACTCTTTAGTTAAAGGTATTTTCGTAACTCTGCTTGCTTCTGGAATAATGTAAAACAATCTGTTATGCAATATAAAAATAATATCGTTTGTGTCTTCGAATCCAAATGATATATTCGTTGCAATTATCTCTATTAAAAGAATAAGGTATAGAAAGATAAAATAAATCGTTACTATTAATACACTTTTCTGCAAATACAATGAAAATTAAAGCAATTATAGCACTGATTATAAAAAATGCTGTTAAACAAATAATAGAAAAGAAACGAAATGGAAGAGGAAAAAAGCAAACAAGAACCCCAACGAATATAAGTAGGCATTTTTGAACATTTCAAAAGAGATAGGTATCATTTAAATATGGATTATAAGAGTATTTTCAATCTTCAGAATAGATCCTACACGTATGTTTAAACATTTTCATTAAAACGAATGTTGAAATACATTTTAAAAAAATGTGTGTTCATTTTAGTTGAAATATTCGAGGCATTTTTAAAAAACGTTTCTATAAATGAAGTGAATTGAAAATAATGAAAAAATGTGAATGTTAATATTTACCTTGTAAAGACACTTGACAGACCTGGTCAATGTCGACGAATCCTTGCACGTTACACCAGTACTTACCAACATGTTTCAAATTAACTTCAGGTATCTTAACCGTAAGACGATTTGATTCAACACTGATGAATTCGTATCTAGGAGTAGTTTCGCAGTGAAACCCCTTTGAAGACATCTTACATACCAAGATGACTTCTGCCAACACAGCAGCAATCAATACCAAATTTGAAAATGTGCGTATATTACCCTCTCTGTATATTATTTTCCTAGTAGCTCAAATCTTGAAATAACGTAAACAATGGGTATTAGTAATAAAAAACTGATTGAAAGAAAAATAGAAATTACAATTATTAATACATATTTGGTAAATGTATGTTTCCATTTTTATCTATCTATCATCCATCTCTCTCTGTCTCTGTCTCTCTCTCTCTCTCTCTGTCTGTCTGTCTGTCTGTCTTTCTCTCTCTAATTCGAAAATAAATAGAAATATAAGTGTATATGTATGCGTGTGCACACAGCTATCTAGCTAGAGAGATATGAGAGATAGGCTGTGTGTGTGTGTGTGTGTGTGAGAGAGAGAGAGAGAGAGAGAGAGAGAGAGAGAGAGAGAGAGAACTTTTGATTCCCAAATTTATTTTCTATTTGATGTATTTTAGCAACGTTAAATAAAATATAATTTTTACCAAGGTCCATGGAATTATTTTGCTCGTGATTCATATAGAGGCTTTTCGCAAGTTGAAAGACATCGGTATCAAAACTGCATATCAGGAATAATTGTGTACAATTCATCTTCTGATTGGTCTCACAATGTGAACTGATTCCTGTAAATGAGGCGGTTATATGATGACGAAATGAATTCACAATACTAATATTTCCATTATAATTATGAATGTCTCTATTTATTAATATTATAATTAATAAATGTGACGCCAACGCCACCAAATTAATGGATATTATTGTTAATAACAATTAATCATCCATGACTAATAACAATTGATGGGAATCTTAATTTAGGTTATTAATAATTCTCCAGAAGACATTTTTATTCGTCTCTCTCACATGGCGGATATGTGGGAGCTATAAATGTTTTCTCTCTTCCTTCACATTAAAGGCAAACATTTACTGTCACACAATATTTTCGTAGGTGGAAAACATCTTACTAAACGAATAGACAAATATGTCTTTAATCTATATTTAACGAGCCCCCCATCCACCCATTTTCTTCTTCAACATAAGGCTATCAATATGCGTAATATCAATATTAAATCAACAATCAAATATACAAATGACATATATATTGAATAGATTACTTGACTAATATTTCCATGAACCCATTTACATGATGCTCCTGCCTTTACCTCAGTCTTTTATAGTGGTTTACAACAGTAAACTAGAAGGTTCAAATCAAACATTTAAATAAAAGCTGAAAAAGGCTGTTTGTCTCTGCCAAAAATAAGTAGAGAACGAACACTATGCTTCCAATTCATTGCTTTATAACTACATTCTTACTTATATTTCAGTATCAACTTACAATTTCCTGCAACATTATTTATTAGCCCAATACACATACACAGCATATCAAAACAATGGTGACTGTTAGCAAACTACACTCAAGCATCTTAAATCAGACCAAACAAAGGAATACTAGTCTACTCACATCTTATTAAAACACAAGTATAACATGTCAGTAGCAAAAGTACATGAAATATTTCTAAGTTCATTATCACTCAACCAGTTAGCTAACTCACCATCAACCTAATGGCTGTCTTTCAAAACTGGGCTTCCTATTGCCACTTCAAATTCAAAGTGATTAGACAGTATATTTATCTCCACCAAGTAAACTTTTCCCAGCCCATTGGTTTGACTCATTCTAGTAAATCACAACCATTGGATAATAAAAACCTACTCACTAGTTTGCATTACATCAGCAAATTTTAGCACATCCTCGCCTTGAGCATTCACTTCAACTCAGACATTTTCAAAAATACCATCCGAAGGAGTGTCCAAGGTCGGGTTACTCTGACAATTTAACAATTTATATAACAATTAAATTTAAATATGTGGAGAGTCAGGTTTGTTACACAATTAAATCCAGAAATAGTGATAGGGAAATTTAATCTGGCACAATAACATTATGAATACTTATAACAGATATAACTAACTTAAATATTGTTTTTCCATATAACTTGAAAATAGTCTTCCTCTTAGAACTGTTTTATTGCACGCTTTAAGTAGATATTTAATTTTTATCTCTCCCAACATCAGTTTACATTTATCACTGTATTACAAGAACAAGATATTGAATTTTTAGTATACAGTACCCAAATGAAAGATATTCAAGTTATAAATAAATATTAACTGTACTTACAGTTAGGCAGATTTTGTGAAGGGTAGATTCTTAATCTGAGTATCTTTAGATCACGGACAGTTTAACTGTCATCACTAGCTATGATGTAGATGACAAATTGGAACATTGCCATAGCAGGATCAGCCGATTGATCATTGACAGCAGTTGATTGTTTAATCAAGATAATTAACCTATAGATCAGTTAATGCGATTATAGCGAAACGTATATGTCCGTCCTTATGAAAAAAACACTAGTCCGTAAAAAGAGGGGAATATAATATACATTTCATTATTATTTAAACCGTTGTCTGACCAATGGTTCGGAATATTTATAACCTATATGATAATTGCTTGATTGATTAAATAAGCAGATGCAAATTTAACACTGGTCTCCTTGAAACTGGCACATAAAATGAATCGTATTACACATATGTGCAACTGGTGAAATGAAATAATTATTATTTTCAATCCCTTTCAGACGTAAATTTTCTGATGAATTTTGCATTTCTTTGTTACGTGTTTCTTCAATAATTTATTAAAGAGAATATATAAATCTGAATTGCGTGAATAAAGAACGATGAGTAAAATTAAAATGTACTTGAATAAGCAGACTCGGAATTGAGATTTAGGTTCCAGGACTCAAGAAGTTAATATCAGTTACTTCTTACTTGGTTATTAATCATTGTACAAGAAATGTGCTTGGACGTGGGTAACGTATTTTATGACTATACTGAATTTAAGTGGAGATTGAAAATCAAGAGGAGGTTGATTTCTGAGTCGTTAATTGGAAACCTTGCAGCCACATCGAAGTGAATCTCGGTCTAGTGTGAACACCACAAACTGGATTGTAAAAAAAAGTACTTGTTTTACACCACCATGCAGCATTTCAAACTGTGGCAAAAGTATCATTTTGTACATCAAGTGTTTGAATTTTCATTTCTTTATTTCTCATCTCGACATTGTTTAGCATTTTTAACGACTACAGCTCTATCTTTATTTTCTGAACCTTCAATGTGTGAAAGCGATAGTTATTGATATCATATTAAAGCGTGACCTCATTACTTACTAGATGCAATAATCTTAGATCATCGGTACCCTATATTCAGAAAGTATAAAGAAGATAAAACAGTTTATAGTAAAATCTGTATTAATAAACTGTGTTTCACTATATTTGCATGAATTATTGTTTTACACATTCATATTTTTATTTTATGTTTGAATTCTAGTTGGTTGGGCATTTAAGCCATAGATAATAAGTCAGGTAATTACGATAGTTCAGTAGTGATTTCTCATTACCTGAAAGCGTTGACAGCGATTATGTTCTTATATTCTTAGTTGTATTTATTGACAACGATAATCTTGACGCTTTCTACAATCGTGCTACACAGCATATTCTCGAGATTCCAGTAAAATGTTAACCATTGTCAGCATTATTTGTATTATCTTGTACTATTTACCTGCACAAAACTTCAAATAGTATGCATTATTTAACAGATTTAAGTATTAAGAGATGCATTATTAGTTGTGCATATATTTAACCTGATATCATATTGATGCTTCTAAAGTAAATAGACACGTTGAAAATGAAAAAAATAATACTGTGACAGAGTAAATTTGCTCCTCCCTATTTTTAAAATTTTAAATGTTATATAAACTGCCAAATTGTTAGAGTGACCCGAATTTGGGAACTCCTCATGGTGTTATTTTAAAAGTGACTTAAATTTGAAGTAAACAGACTGATGCAAGAATATTTTAGATTTGATGAACTAATGGAAGCTGAGTGAACAGTTTCCTATTATCCAATGATAAACATTTGCGAGAACAAGACTAGCCAATGGGCTGAGTTTAAGTTCACTTGGTATAGAGAATTTTACACCTTAACCAATTTTAAATTTGAATTAGAATGAAGAAGTCAGGCATGGAGGCAGTCATTAGCTTGAGTGGTGAGTTTAATTAACTGATTAAGAGAGAATGGACTTAGAAATATTTCATGTATTTCTCTATGATATGCTATACTTGTGATTATGTAGAGATGTACTCTTTGAGCTGACTGTTATTTCTACAGATGTTTGAACTAAGTTGCACGTGTGCAGTGTATTAATATGTAATACTGTTTGATACACTGTGTTTATTTTACCATATGCGTGCAGGGAGGTATTGAATACTTTTGAAGAAACTGTAAGTTTGAGAATGGGATATGAGATAGAATGGAGTTACATTGTACCAAACAAGAAACTTAGGCCTGCTCCTTACTTATATGTTGCAATGAGCAAATTCCTTCTGACTTTTGACTTTGAGGTGCGTGAAACATATGTTGCATTTTGTATAAGCGTTAATGGAATACACTATACACTATTGATGTATCAAAGCAAGGATGCTAAGTACATCAGTACAAAAATCATTGTAATAATCGTTTCCTGCCTGAAGGAACATACACTTTGAGTGTGCGCTGAAGTTCGTTTGAGAATCTAACAGTGCATCATTGTTTTTTCTACGCATGTGGAGGGAGTCAGGTGTTGACAATAACATTATGACACTGTTGCAAAGGCCAGTGAAAGAGTCAATGTGGAAGCTGTGCTTAATCCAGGTTATGTGAAAGTTTACAATAACCTACCTCTAATAACTCCATTTCTATTCTCTGATAGGACTAACCTGCAATTTGTATCGATCCTATTGTTGAACTGTAAATTTATTATTATATATATATGTAGTGAGAGACTGTGTAATCTATAATTACCTGAACATGGCTTCATGGAATATTGATGTCATCTATTTCATTTCTTATGTATATTTGAGTGTTTCTTTTAATAAATATATTGTTAAATGTAGTGACATTTTTACGCATATTGAATTTGATAATCTTATGATGGAGAAGAAAGTGGGTGGATGGGGCTCGCTAAATATATATTAAAAGTCAGATTTGTTTTCTCCTTTAGTAAGAAGTTTTCCACTCATGGAAAGATTATGTGACTGTAACTGTTTTATGTTGTGGAATTGAGAAAATGTTTACAATGCCAAAGCATCCGCAAGTAACAGACGAGTTGTGTCTGTTGGAGGATAATTAATAAAATAAAATTAATATTCTCATCACTTTAAATTAGTTATGACAGATTAATTATTAATAATAAGTATTATCTTCATTAACTAAGTGGCATGCACCTGTCACAAATACAAATGAAATAACAAAATTGTACCGAAAAGCATCATACAATATATTGATACAAAGCAAACTTAACGCTATCTATCTATCTATCTATCTATCTATCTATCTATCTATCTATCTATCTATCTATCCATCCATCCATACAACCATCCGTCCGTCCGTCCTTCTATCTATATATGTCTGTATATCTATCTGTATATATAAGTGTGTGTGTGTGTGTGTGTGTGTGTGTGTGTGTGTGTGTGTGTGTGTGTGTGTGTGTGTGTGCGTGCAAGTGCATGTATTTGCGTTGATTGTATGTAATATATAACAAGGAATAAGGAGAGAGAGAGAGAGAGAGAGAGAGAGAGAGAGAGAGAGAGAGAGAGAGAGAGAGAGAGAGAGAGAGATATGAAAACCCAATCTGTATTTTAGCATATCGAATCCCTTGAATTGCACAAACTTCATTATTACTTTAAATGTAAAATGTAAACACAAATTTGAATGTGTAATAATTTAACCAACCTTGTGTAAATGCTATCGTTAATAAGAATACAACCATGACCTGATGCACTGTAAAATACACAGATAAACATTAAAGATGAAAACATTTTGTTTGTATTAATAACAATGATCATTAGCAATTAGTTTTCAAATATGTTTGCGATATATATATATATATATATATATAACCCTATTTCCAGCGTTAGGTAGACCATGCTTAAAAACCAGCATTAGGTGGACACAGTGTATATCCCATAATAATAATAAAATTAACATTTTTTTTTCACATTCTGCTTTTAGACATCACTAATAGCAAACGTACTTAATTTGAAGAAAAAATATCAAATAACAAAAAATATACATGTTTTGTGGTCTGCCTAATTCCTATAACCCTAAAACCAGCATTATGTAGACAAACACATACACTTAAAAACCAGCATTATGGGACTCGTACTTAAAAACCAGCATTATGTGGACACTTAGTTAAAATGGTCAATTTTATAGTTGTAAACAAATGAATCTTTTTAAAAACCATGACTCTGCATAAATAAATGTATAGGTTATAAATATAAATCAAAAGTAGAAGAATACATTTGCTTTAATAGATATTTGTATAGATGTATCTCATTTTATAATCTAAAAGTCCACAATTTGGTATGAATAAAAATATATTGTTGAGTTTTTATATTGATTTATTACTATTTAAATCAGGATATACATTTAGAATCATGTTAAAGGACTCCAAACTCAATTAAATCTTGAGTTTGGAAAAATATATGTTTATACTTAAAAACCAGCCTTACGTAGACATCATTTGCTTAAAAACCAGCCTTAAGTAGACATCATTTGCTTAAAAACCAGCCTTAAGCAGACATCATTTGCTTAAAAACCAGCCTTAAGCAGACATCATTTGCTTAAAAACCAGCAATATGTGGACATATATGTCATTCTAATAAATGAAGCTATATTTCATTATTTAATGCCATTGTCTCATTATTTAATAAATTGTTCAAATTTAAAAGCATGTTAAAAGGTCCAAAATTTAATTTGGTATTAAAATTGGAAAGTAAATGTTTTAAAAACAGCCTTAGGTGGACATTATGTGCTTACATACCAGCAATATGCAGACAACATATATGTTACTCAAATAAATAAAGGAAAGCAAGGTTTCCTTAATTTATCACTATTTCATACAGGTTTAAAGTCAAAATTAAATTAAAGGACCACAAAATCAATATAGTGTTGACTTACAAAAATAAAAGCTTTTTTCTTTTAAAAACAACCTTATGTGAGCATAATTTGCTATTAAAAAATTAAAAAAGTAATCATACCTGTAAGTTAATTTTGGAAATAACTTGATTTTTCTATATTTTTTCTATATTTACTATTAATTTCTCACCATTTAAAAAAAGATTCAAACTCAGAATCATGTTTAAGGACCCCAAATTTAATTTGGTATTAAAGTTGGAAAGTAAAAGTGTTATGCTTATAAAACACCCTTACTTGTACAATGCAAACTTTGAAACCAGCAATGCAGCAATATGCAGGCAACTTAAACATTATTGTAATAAATAAAGCAACGTTTCTTAAATTTATTTCTATTTAATGCAGGATTCAAATGCAAAATCATTTTAAAGGACCACAGTTTCTATTTAGTGTTGAATTTGTGAAAAATAAGTGTATGCTTAAAAATCAGCCTTACGTAGACATTATTTGCTTAAAAACCAGCAATACGCAGACATTATTTGCTTAAAAACCAGCAATACGCAGACATGTATATGTCATTCTAATAAATAAAGCTAAGTTTCTTTATTTAACATTATTGTATCACTATTTAATAAATTGTTCAAATTTTTAAAGTATGTTGAAAAGTCCCAAATTTAATTTGGTATTAAAATTGGAAAGTAAAAGGTTTATGCTTTAAAACCATCCTTTGGTGGACATTAAGTGCTTAAAAACCAGCAACATGCAGACCGCATACATGTCACTCAAATAAATAAAGTAATGCTTCTTTAATTTATCACTATTTAATACAAGATTTAGATTCAAATTCATGTTATACGAGACACTAAATCAGTAAATGTAATTTAGTGATGAGTTTGGAAAATTAATGTTTAATGCAACTAGAGGTACGTGGACAATATTTGCTTAAAACCAGTGCTATGCAGATAAGCATATATTATACTCTAATAAATAATGTACATGTTTCTTTATTTAAAATTATTTTCAATAAACTAAAGAAACATAGTGTGTAAAAAGTGTATTATCATTTTGGGGAAGAGTTCGCATATTACGTTTAATATAAAACGATCCGAAATGTAAGGATTTCACCAGGTTCTTGAAGTGTTATTCCAAAATAAACATTATCGGATATGTTACTTATTACTGATCCATGAGTAAGGCCAGTAAGTAGTTTAGTGATTATATTTAATTAATTATTATACAATTGTTGCACAAACCAAACAGTAGACAATGCGGTGGTTGATAAAATATTTTCACAATTTAATAAACATCAAAGAACTAAAGCCGCAAACATGTTGGCTGGGCTTGGCGGTGTTGTAATACAGTGTAACCTAATTCGTGATATTACGTCACTCGGGGTATTATGGGACAATGTGTATTATCGTACAAACAAATAAAAATTAGTAAAACTATTTAACGCAAAGTAAAAACCTATAGATATTATATCCGTCCATTATTTTGAATATATCTTAATAATGCATTCCATTTAATATTCGTCCCATAATAACCCAACCTTTTACATTAGACATGAATAGACGTATATGTTCACAGAAAAAAGTCAAATATTGTAAAAAGCCCACTATTAATGCAATCCGATTTTATGGACCCCAATTATCGCCTTATAGCGATATTTCACTGTACTTAGATTTATTTATGTAACAGCGGTGATGAATTAAATTATAACTATAAAGAGCTGTCTTTAAGTACGATTATAATTTAGAACGATAAGGCTTGGGGCGACACTTGTTTATGGGTGAAGGCCGAATGAACACGTAAATTATACTGTCCATAGATAGAAACTGTCCAGTGCTCTTGCACTATAAAACAGTAAAGTCGCAAGTCTAAAATAAAAATTGAGTAATGTAGAATGGACTCCTCAAGATCCATTCTGTTAAAACTTATAAAATGAAGTGGATTTTGAATTAAAATTTCTATTTAAGAAATACTCTGTCATAAATTGAAGGACTTAATTAGTGTCTGAAGCAATATTATTGAACTGAAGAACAACCGCAAAGGCACAGCAATTCTTGCTTAATTCAGGGGCTGAGTTCGATTCGTGCCAGGATGGATAGTGTGATTCTTACCCCATCCCCAGATAAGGTTCTAGGCTTTGTATCTAGTCCATCAAATAGGACAAACAAAATGGTTAGTTTACTAAAACAGTTACGTTTACTAAAGCTCGTGCAAGCCTGGCAATTAAAGAGCGAAGAATGTCTCCGTTGGTTACTCACTGCCTGACATAATTGCACATAAAATTGATACCCCTCCGCCTCGTAAAAGATGAAGAAAAGAACAGAAGTATTTGCTCTTGCCATCAATCAGTGCCACCGACTATTTCTCTCTATTAAGAAAGCTAACATGTAAATGATAAAGTAATCAAAATAAATGATCTCTTACCTTATTTTGTAGACAGTACTGCAGAGATTAGCTGAAAAACATCGATCTGCAGTGTACATGCTTTCTGTTTCAGAAATAAGTACAGTCACAGATCCTTTATCTTTTTTTTTTTTTTTAAGTGTGAGAACTGAATGATGAAAACCGCTGATCTTCGAAAGACTGGAAATAAAGTCTGATAAGTTCGGGTCTACTCAGTCATTTTCTCTTTTTTTACATTCATTTAATGCCCTCCCTATTCAGAGCGAAACATGATGACTAATTTAAACTCCTTTATCTCACCCTTTCCCACAGACTCAGATGAGACTTTTAGAGAGAGAACAGATAGATCGTGGTAACAATTAAAAAGAAAGGTGTGGTTTGGATGGAACAAAGGTTCACTGTGCATTCAACCATCAATCAATCAATGCCAAATCCCTAGGACTGAAAACGCCTGAATTTTATTGGTAGGTATTGCTTGGTATTGCGGACTGGATAACAAAAGGATGTATAGTTTGAAAGGAAGAGAAATAATAGCATGGAGTTTAATTGTTGAGTTTAAGCCCAAACTCTGGTATATCGTTTTCTCTTTCCGATTTTTAACTATCAAGGGATCATCAGCGTGAGTGGTACCACTCGGGAAACAGTTTATTGTTTTTATTGAATTATAATACTATTAAAAATATGAATGAATTATAATTTTATTTGACTGATGAAACTTGAAAATGCAGATATATACGAATATAGACTTAGTTATATTAAGTTGTCTGTGTTGTTTATGAACGGACGCGTAGTTCCTGTTAGCAAGTGAACGCATAAGGATGTGAACTGTAAAGCATGCCTTTAGGGATTAGGGATTAAGATTATTGGTCTTTCGCGTTGGCGTGCTGTTCAAGACGCTGTGAAGCGTGAACAGAAGGTACTCGGACAAAGCAGAGAGTAGGACTGATTGATTGATTGATTGAGTGTAGGGGGGGGGCGCTTCCGGCTTCCGCCACTTTCGCGAGCGTAGGCCTGAGTGTGCCTAACTCTACATCAAAGTTATACAAAGTACCGCCAGCTAGACTTGCTACCTTAGGTGATTGTTGACACAGAAACTTAGATAATCAAAGAGATTAGATTCTCTCTTCTCTTGTTAATTTCTTTTCTGTCTCTGTCTTTTTGTTCTCTCTCTCTCTCTCTCTCTCTCTCTCTTACACACACACACACACACACACACACACACACACACACCATAACTTGCCCATTTGAAACATATTCACGTTTTCACAGAATGAAGTCTTAAGAAATAAAGTCACAATGAAAAATGTCACCGGAAGTAAAGTCACAATATATGTTTAATATAAAGTCGTAAGTCAGTGTGATTGTGTTATACTGTTTATTAACTGTAAGTGAAGGACGAAATGTCACGGAGGTTAACAGCTCGCTGAAGATGTGCGTGGTTCAAATACAGTTCGGGGTGAAAAAACGTTAATAATTATAATGTATGCGTGTATGTCCGCTATTGTCTTTGGTGTGCACGTGCGTGTATTTTATATACCGTATAAATGCATTCTAAATCATACATTTAGTTCTGTTTGTATTAATTTTATTTGTAAGTCCATATATATGTTCATTATTTACTGAATAACAGTAAAAGGAAGTAAGCGGCGGCTCTGTTGGATCGCGGTTCGATTCTCCCTCGGGATTAAATGTGTGTGTGTGTGTGTGTGTGTGTGTGTGTGTGTGTGTGTGTGTGTGTGTGTGTGTGTGTGTGTATGTGTGTGTGATTTGTCCGTCGTATACATATTATAATCCATATTATAATTCACAATTTTAATAAAATGATTTATTCATACATAGTCATGTTTTATGCCTGTAGTCCATAAACACGTATATTATTGACTGAATAACAATAAATGACAGTTAGCGATTGCGCAGATTAACATATCTCCCAAGAGGATCGTGGTTGTGATTCTCGCTCAGAGTAAAATATGTTTTATTTTGTTTTTGTTTGTGTACGTATGTTTGAGTGTGCTCGCGCGCGCGAGTGTGTGTGTGTGTGTGTGTGTATGTGTGTGACTGTAAATTAAAAGAATGTGCCTCTTATCTCTCCGACACAACTTACATAGTAAATATGACTTAAACTTTAGCAGTGGATATTACTGACAGTAATAAGAGCGGTTCATAATTGTGCTTCGATGAATTTATGTATACCAAGCATGCAGCTCGCAAAACCAATGTATTCCTTTTTTTTTTTTTAGAAACTTCAATCTGACGTGCATTGTTCGACAACTCTTTACTTGTTTAATACATACGGCTGGTAACTGTGAATAAAATGTTCTTTAAAATATCACCTAACAAACATTACCAACAGATGTTTAGTGTGATATGACTGCTTGAAACATGATTTCATTGATACATTTTTATTTAGTTTCATTTTATGTAAATACGTCAGATTCTTTTCACTTCTGGAAATTATTTCTCGATCGAGATAAAAGAAAATTGAACTGTGTTAGCCGTATTATTGATAGTGTTCTATTGTTCTTGTACTAGTGGGCGATTATAAAGTTGAAATATATAGTACTAATTGATCAAAACGGTCGGCATATCTGTAAGATATAGTAACTATAAATTTGAACGGTGACATGCAATATTAATAAAACTCACCTACCATACAACTATCTAACATGTTTATATTGCATTGAATGCTATAACCATATGATTGCATTGGTGTCTTATTTTGTTTTAGCGTAGTTCTTTGGCGTTTCTTGGAATTACACTTGTAGTATTGGGTTACACATAGAGCTATAGTTTAAATCTTATTTACTATGTGAGTTGTGTCGGAGAGATTAGAGGCAGATTCTTTTAAATTACAATCACACACATACACACAGTCTCTCTCTCTCTCTCTCTCTCTCTCTCTCTCTCTCTCTCTCTCTCTCACACACACACACACACACACACACACACACACACACACACACACACACAACAAAACATCTTTAATTCAGAGAGAGAATCACACCACGATCTTCTTGGGCGAGAGGTTAGTTTCTGCACAATCACTTATTTCCATTCACTGTTATTCTATCTATAATTTACTTGTTTATGGACTTCAAGCATAACAATATAACTAAGTATGAAAAAATCATATAATTAAATGCGTGAATTATAATATGTTCCGATATACAAGTCACACACACACACACACACACACACACACACACACACACACACACACACACACACACACACACACACACACATTTACCCCAGAGCGAGAATCGAACCACGATCCTAATGAGCCGTCGCTTAATTCCATTTACTGTTATTCACTCAATAATAAGCATGCATACCGACTTACAATGAAAATTAATTAAAACAGAACTAAATGTATGTATTACAAAGCATTTATACGGTATATAAAATACACTTGAATCACGCACATATTGAACGAGCAGTTAACCTCCTTGCCTTTTCCTGCTTCACTCACTGTTAATAAGTATTATAAGATATACACTCTGACACTTATGACTTTATATTGTGAATTTATTTCCTGTAACTTTTTCCTTGTGATTTTATTTCCTATGACTTTTTTCCTGTGACTTTTTTCCAGTGACATTTTTTCCGCTCACCGTTGATAAGAAGCGACTCCATACACAACTCTCTTGTTTTAGGTTAGAGAAAAAATATGAGGGAATTTTAGAGACAGTTTTGTTTTTGTTGTTTTTAGAGAAATGTTAGGGTTAGGATTAGCTGTAAATAAAAAAAAAACAAATATAAATATATTCTAAAACTTTTTTACTTGTATTCCTGATTTAGGTTTTGTTTCTGCTAAATTTTGTGTTTTAATGACTTAAATATTGCAGTAAAAATAGCATCGAGTAACACTTTGTATCTAAATGTATGTCATATAACTTCTGTCCTTCGATATACGTATAATGACCCCTTTGTTTTTCAAACACGACAATTGTGTATGGAGCTGTTGGGTCTACCGTACACACCTTTGTGTACATAAATGCCTGCAGTGTTGATTTGGTGGAAGTACGAAGGAATGCGTAGCCATTCACTAAGAGTAACATTGCTAAGAAAAATAGCAGGACTTCCGACTGATTGCACAACAATCGCCAGTCAGTAGTAAAGATCGGTACTGTTGTTCTCACGTGTACGAGTGTAGACGAGGAGGAAGGATTAACTTTTGATATAAGCCGCCTGGCTGTTAGGAAGGAGACAGGGGTCCGGGGTGTTTGGAAACCCACTATAAACCGTTAAGATGAGAACAATAGGGATGGTCTCTTTGAGTTGACAAAAGAAAGCCCATTATCTCCTCTATGACAGAGTTGAGGAAAATTAACTCTCCACGTGACAAAAGGGGGGAAAGTAAGGAAAAGACAAGAAGGGTGTTGGATATATTGTTTGTTTTTTTTTAAAAAAATAATTAATAATAATAATTACCCGAACAACAAGAGCTCAGAGACCTAGAAAATTTTGACGGGCCAGACATGAGGTAATGAGTAAACAGTAAAAACAACTTTGCGGACAGCTGACCATTTGGAAATAATAGATAAAAACTAGGTTGACATAGCCAGGGGGGTAAACCACCCCTCCCTTTCCCCCACAACCCCTCCACCCAGAGCAAAAGCGGCGGAAGCCGGAAGCGCCCCCCCTACATTCAATCAATCAAATCAAGTTTTATATAGAGGAAAAAAACTAGGGCCAGTGTGTTATTGCATTTGTAGTGGGGAAAAGTCACAGAATGAAGTCTTAGGAAATAAAGTCACAAGGAAAAAAGTCACAGGAAATAAAGACACAATATATGTTTAATATAAAGTCGTAAGTCAGTATGTATGTGTTATACTGTTTATTAACTGTAAGTGAAGGACGAAATGTCACGGAGATTAACAGCTCGCTGAAGATGTGCGTGGTTCAAATACCGTTCGTGGTGAAAAACATTAATAATATATGCTTTTGTCTTTGGTGTGCAGGAGCGTGTATTTTATATACCGTATAAATGCATTCTAAATCATATATTTAGTTCTGTTTGTATTAATTTTATTTGTAAGTCCATATATATGCTCATTATTTACTGAATAACAGTAAAAGGATGTAAGCGGCAGCTCAGTTGGATTGCGGTTCGATTCTTCCTCGGGATTAAATGTGTGTGTGTGTGTGTGTGTGTGTGTGTGTGTGTGTGTGTGTGTGTGTGTGTGTGTGTGTGTGTACGTACTTGCGAAGATTCGGTTCTGCGGTACATTGCTTTATATGCAAGTTTGGCTCTGACGACTGTAAAAGTTACTGGAGTCCTTTCAAGTCTTCTATAAATGTTTCAAACTTGTTCTACCAAAATTGATCAGAGGCTCCCACTTTATACAGTTTATCAGCTATTAATTATTCACTATGTTAAATTTGTAACCAGAAAACATTGTTAGTTTGCCTTCACTCGTGCGTATAGTCCAGCTAATCAAACGTAGGCATGACATTTTAAGGAGTGTGGCATCTTGGAAGAGCAAAGAGCACTTACTTCGCGATCAATCGATTCACCGCACTCCCTCAAAGGACTATGTGCTCTGTGTACATAGAAGCCTACATAACTTTTTCTTGTTTTCAGTGTTTCAAGCCGTAAGTAAGAAGGAAATACGCAATGTAATAACCAAACTGAAACTGAAACAAATAAGCAAACTGAAACTTCTTAAAATCATGTGAAATATTGAAACTCGATTTGACAGTTATTTCAAAACTTTAATTAAACTAGTTTATTTGATTTTAGGAAAAATATTAAAAGTTTAAACTTGTTTCATATATCCTGAAATAATAAGAAAGCTTCAATTAATACATATTTCTATATGTGCCTTTGTATTTAGTAAGAAGTGGCAAGAGAATGACCTGCAGTTTATTAGTCATATGCTTGAATCTTGAATCTATTTTTATTAATGCTATCATCCTTTTAGTTCATTCATATGTAATGCTTGTCTGTAAATGAGGTCGTGTGGTTTGCGTGGAATGTGTACACGTTAATAAAACAAACAGATAGAGAAAAATGAAAGAGAGTGAAAGAGAGTAGTAATTTACTAGATTATATTGTAATAATAATTCAGTGAATATACAAATGCGTTCATCATGACACAAATGCCATATTATCTTGCTAATCAGTATTGGCATACAGCTTAATTGTCGCCAAACATTTTTATCTATCTCTCTATTGATTTGACGTTAAATTGCTCCTAACAGTGAGTAAGCAGATGCATTTCGATACGTGAAGAAATTCATTTAAAAAATGTATAGTTTGTTTGTTTCCATTCTATTGGTTATTTTTTCTTTTTTAAGGAAGATTAAATCGGCAAACATTTTTTTGTTTCTAAAGTGAGTATGGAATTTTTTAATTAAAAAAAGTCAAGAGAATGACCTTACAATAATTTTAGATAACATTTTAACTTTATGCGCCCAATTATGAAAAAACAACATTGTCTTCTTCTGCTTTGGTTTATGGAGTGACCAATAATATTTTAAAGATATCAAACGTAATACTAATTTACACCATCTCTGTTTTAGAAAAATAAATATGGAAATACAGAATCTGAACACAGTGAAACACGACTAAAAAGAATAGAGTAAGCGATATCTTTTATACAAATAAAAGTGATCATTGCTTAGAGAAACCTCTTAAAGGATTCTAAAAGGAAATAAGCATTATTTAAATTTTTATTATGTTAATTAAGTAATTGATTTAATTAAAGAAAATAAAGGCACTCTGATAGGTTAATTATTTTGATTTGTTGATTCTGCTTAACAATATTATTATTTTTAAAATCATCCTGCTTTTATAGAAAGCAACGCTAGCGAATTGCGTATAACGTACTAGCTAGACTCGCTGAGATCCTACATTCAAACAAAGCGACAACCAGTACGAATAATATAAAAATAATCAGATAGACGAGTATATATGGATAGGTAGATTGGTAACTAGTAAGATAAATAGATGGATAGAATTTGGATGTGAGAGTAGACAGTTCCATCGAAAGACAGATGCACGTACAGATCGACAGACAAATAGGCAGAAAGATAGATAGATAGACAAACAGACAGACAGACGGGTGGATGGATGGATAGAAAAGAAAAGGAAAGAAACAGATAGACGGGTGGACGGACGGGCAGGCAGATAGAGAGGGGATTTTGACATTGATAGGAGACAAATATATAACGTTAATGATAAGAATAGATAGATAGATAGATAGATAGATAGATAGATAGATAGATAGATAGATAGATAGATAGATAGATAGATAGCGTGGACTACTCGCTCTCAGAATTGGAATGCATTCATGCAGAGATTCATTCTGTTGTCGTATTTTTCCAACATCACTTTCACGCCTTGTGTACCACTTAAAATCCTTAGACAAAAGACGCTGGCTAAACAACCCTTCCTTGGTGTGAGTGAAATCAACTTTCAGTAAAGAAGAGACTTAGTGAGCTTGGAGGGAGGTTTCTCGCTGGCGGTACTTTGTATAACTTTGATGTACAGTTAGGCAATGCAGCTTGAAGAACAGCACGCCACGCGAATAATCCCCAATCGTCATTCACCCCCCCAGGCATGCTTTTGCATTCACTTACTGACAGGAACTACGCGTCCGTTCATAAACAACACGGACACCTTACTATAAACTAAGTCTTATATTCGTATACATCTGCATTTTCAAGTTTCATCAGTCAAATAAAATTATAATTCATTCATATTTTTAATAGTATAGTTCATTCGAAGTGAGCTTACTTCATGACATAATATACTCACAGTTACCAATCATAGTTATCAAACAAAAAAACCCTGCTTTTAAAATAAGTAAAGCAATGAGAGCCTTGTTTAAAAAATACAATAAAATAGTACAGTATTTTCAAATACACTCAACAACATTAGCAAAACATACCTGGTAAATTTATGAGGTTTCTATATCTGCATAATTAAGTTATTATGTGCTATTGAACACCTGAAGATTCTAAGATTTAAAACAATTTTCATTTACTTATGGTTACCATTATGCGTTTGCTAGGATGATTTATGAATGATTTTAGTGTTTGATATTTTGTTTCTGATAAAATATTCATGATTAAGGCGAATGTTCCAAACGACTCCTCAAAGAAAGTATGGCTCTATATTCAGAGTTTCTTGTCGGGCTAAACACAAATTTTGAACCGCTCTTATTATTGTCAATAATATCCATGGCTAAAAAATTTCTCTTTTACAAAACTCACATATAAAATTAATGTTCTACAGTGGTACGGTCGTGCTCCCACAGTTCAAATTAACTACACCGTTTCGCTTCTCTATTTATCAAGTCATTGTCTCTTAAAAGATGGTCTCACACTTAAAATGCTCATATAAACTTAATATCTGCATCTTTAGAATTAAAGTCGAGGCTTGTATATTAGTTTTTCATGGACATTTCTTTTTCAGCAATGAAATGGTGATGATGAAATAGTCTATTAAAAAGAGCTACTCAAATCGAGATATCTATACTACTAATAATGAAGTCGCAAATTTATACCAAATAGCTGCAGTAATATTATTTAGAGTTCGCTATGCCAGAATGTCACTTACAGAAAATCAGTAATAAAAATAACGTCATACGATCTAGTCCAATCTAAGGGTGAGCGGAAAAAGTCACAGGAAAAAAAGTCACGGGAAAAAAGGCGTGCGTGCGATTTGTATATCGTGTACATATAATAATTCATATTATAATTCACACATTTAATAATATATTTTATTCATACTCAGATATGTTGTTATGATTGTGTCCATAAACACGTATATTATAGACTGAATAACAGGAAATGGAAGTAAGTGATTGTGCAGAAATTAATAACCTCTCCCCCAAGAGTATCATGGTGTAATTCTCGTTCGGAGTAAAAGATGTTTTTATTTTGTTTGTGAGTGTGTGTGTGTGTGTGTGTGTGTGTGTGTGTGTGTGTGTGTGTGTGCGCGCGTGTGTGTGAGTGTGTGTATGTGTGTGTGTGTGTGTTTGTTTGTAATTTTTTGTGGTGGGTGGGGTACAAGGATGTTGATCCGTCGGGAAGTTCTAAAGTTATATGAATTTCCACATTTCCTTATGACTCAGGAATTATTTCTCCTGCGATCCACCAGTTATTTAAATATGAATTAAAAACTAACCCCTCCCTCTACCGTTAGCTAAGAGTGGCCCTTTGATCCCCTGACCGCTTCCTGTACCCTAGCCCATAGCTCAGTGTGAGTCTATCAGTTAGCTACAAGTGACCCTTGGATCCCTAACCATTTCCTGTGCCCTAGCCATGTGTGGTCAGTCTTGTATAACTCTAACATCCTGCTAATGTCTTGGAGTGGTTGGTCAGTCTTGTAATTTGTGTCTTGGTTGAATGATTTGAATGTGTATTTTGTGCTATTGTTCCTATACCCCTTGTGTATCTATATTTTACTATTTTAAATTTTTAATGTTTATGGAGTGATGCCGGGCTAAGTTTTGTTTTCGCCTGACACGCACTTTGGGCCGATTTGCGAAATTGGGTCATCATGATTACCGTATTGTTGCGCGCGCAGTTATGGACATACAATTATACACTTAACTTCTGGACGTAGTCCGTAGATTCCTCTTTCGAAATCATCCCTGAGAACGGAGCTGAGGAGTAAAATTACGAGGTTGTAAATTCATTATAATTATCTCAATGCAATAACTTTATTGCAACCATATATTGAATTTGATGGATTCAGATGGATTTTGTTGTTTAAAATATATTTCACACAAAAAAAAATAGCAGGATTGATCATTGACTGATAAAAACGACTTTCTAATTAGGGTCAATAAATATTCTTTATGCATGAACTGATTAATATTGCTTTCTAAATCAGAGTAACTATTTCAGTTGTTTGATAGTGTCTTTTTATATTAAAAATATGTATAAAATTCTATTTACAGATATAAAGTCAAGCAAATAAAAATTGAAAAAAAGAAATTTGGGGGTCAGGTGCACGAATTTTATTATCTCAAGAGATATTGCGAATATCCGACTTTTTATTTTATATTCAGAGTCACAAATTATTTTGCTTCATGCCTACCAATTTTAGTCCTTTTCTAACAATTAGAGGAGTAGAATTACAGGTGACCACGGCCATCCGAACGAGCTAAAGCGGGAAATGGGCCATTTTAAGTAGTTTGAACCTAATTATTTCCGACATGGATTACTCTAAAAATACTCAATAAATACAGATCATAGGACCCGTGGTTGTGCATTAGGTACCTGAATTCAATGCATGTAGAGTAAAGCGTTCGTCAGATAAAAAGTCAAACGCTTCGAAAAATCAAGAAAACTCAATTTTTGCAGGAGGGTTGCAGGAACAGGTTTTTCTGTAGAGTTCTTTGGAATATCAGACTTTTTATTTTACATTCCGAGTCACAAAGGATTTAGTTTCATGCCTACCAATTTTAGTCCTTTTCTGACAATTAGTTTTGTAGAAATTCAGCTTTTGTCAAAATGTCGACTTCAGTTAGCGCCTTGCATTATTAGTAGGTAAAGTCGATTTTTTGAGACAAAGAAATTTTGGCGCCAAATCGCGTTTTCTACTAAAGTCGCTGAAATTTTGATAGATTTTGCAGGATAATACAGGAAGACTCGTGGCTTATTTTGAAACGATAATATTTCATATTTCTCGAAATATGAATTTTTTTGTGAAAATTTTATTTTTCTAATTATGCGCATTTCTCTTAAAGTACGAGGAATTTAATAAAACTAACTTCAGATTCGGGTTCAGCACACGCGGATACAGTTTATTTGTTCAAAGAGGTATTTGTAATATTGCGCCAATTTGTCAGAATTGACGTTTGGATATTTTCGCACCTTTGGCCGATTTGCAAAGTTTGGTCATCGTGATTACCCTATTGTGGTGCGCGCAGTTATAGACATACAATCATACACTTAACTTCTGGACGTAGCCCATAGATTCCTCTTTCGAAATCATCCCTGAGAACGGAGCTGAGGAGTAACATTACAGGTGACTGTGGCCATCCGAACGAGCCGAAGCGGGAAATGGGCCATTTTAAGTAGTTTGAACCTAATTATTTCCGACATGGATTACTCTAAAAATACTCAATAAATAGAAGTCATAAGACCCATGGTTGTGCATTAGGTACCTGAATTTAATGCATGTAGAGTAAAGCGTTCGTCAGATAAAAAGACGAACGCTTCGAAAAATCAAGAAAACTCAATTTTTGCAGAAGGGTTGCAGGAACGGGTTTTTCTGTAGAGTTCTTTGGAATATCAGACTTTTTATTTTACATTCCGAGTCACAAAGGATTTAGTTTCATGCCTACCAATTTTAGTCCTTTTCTGACAATTAGTTTTGTAGAAATTCAGCTTTTGTCAAAATGTCGACTTCAGTTAGCGCCTTGCATTATTAGTAGGTAAAGTCGATTTTTTGAGACAAAGAAATTTTGGCGCCAAATCGCGTTTTCTACTAAAGTCGCTGAAATTTTGATAGATTTTGCAGGATAATACAGGAAGACTCGTGGCTTATTTTGAAACGATAATATTTCATATTTCTCGAAATATGAATTTTTTTGTGAAAATTTTATTTTTCTAATTATGCGCATTTCTCTTAAAGTACGAGGAATTTAATAAAACTAACTTCAGATTCGGGTTCAGCACACGCGGATACAGTTTATTTGTTCAAAGAGGTATTTGTAATATTGCGCCAATTTGTCAGAATTGACGTTTGGATATTTTCGCACCTTTGGCCGATTTGCAAAGTTTGGTCATCGTGATTACCCTATTGTGGTGCGCGCAGTTATAGACATACAATCATACACTTAACTTCTGGACGTAGCCCATAGATTCCTCTTTCGAAATCATCCCTGAGAACGGAGCTGAGGAGTAACATTACAGGTGACTGTGGCCATCCGAACGAGCCGAAGCGGGAAATGGGCCATTTTAAGTAGTTTGAACCTAATTATTTCCGACATGGATTACTCTAAAAATACTCAATAAATAGAAGTCATAAGACCCATGGTTGTGCATTAGGTACCTGAATTTAATGCATGTAGAGTAAAGCGTTCGTCAGATAAAAAGACGAACGCTTCGAAAAATCAAGAAAACTCAATTTTGCCAGAAGGGTTGCAGGAACAGGTTTTTCTGTAGAGTTCTTTGGAATATCAGACTTTTTATTTTACATTCCGAGTCACAAAGGATTTAGTTTCATGCCTACCAATTTTAGTCCTTTTCTGACAATTAGTTTTGTAGAAATTCAGCTTTTGTCAAAATGTCGACTTCAGTTAGCGCCTTGCATTATTAGTAGGTAAAGTCGATTTTTTGAGACAAAGAAATTTTGGCGCCAAATCGCGTTTTCTACTAAAGTCGCTGAAATTTTGATAGATTTTGCAGGATAATACAGGAAGACTCGTGGCTTATTTTGAAACGATAATATTTCATATTTCTCGAAATATGAATTTTTTTGTGAAAATTTTATTTTTCTAATTATGCGCATTTCTCTTAAAGTACGAGGAATTTAATAAAACTAACTTCAGATTCGGGTTCAGCACACGCGGATACAGTTTATTTGTTCAAAGAGGTATTTGTAATATTGCGCCAATTTGTCAGAATTGACGTTTGGATATTTTCGCACCTTTGGCCGATTTGCAAAGTTTGGTCATCGTGATTACCCTATTGTGGTGCGCGCAGTTATAGACATACAATCATACACTTAACTTCTGGACGTAGCCCATAGATTCCTCTTTCGAAATCATCCCTGAGAACGGAGCTGAGGAGTAACATTACAGGTGACTGTGGCCATCCGAACGAGCCGAAGCGGGAAATGGGCCATTTTAAGTAGTTTGAACCTAATTATTTCCGACATGGATTACTCTAAAAATACTCAATAAATAGAAGTCATAAGACCCATGGTTGTGCATTAGGTACCTGAATTTAATGCATGTAGAGTAAAGCGTTCGTCAGATAAAAAGACGAACGCTTCGAAAAATCAAGAAAACTCAATTTTTGCAGAAGGGTTGCAGGAACGGGTTTTTCTGTAGAGTTCTTTGGAATATCAGACTTTTTATTTTACATTCCGAGTCACAAAGGATTTAGTTTCATGCCTACCAATTTTAGTCCTTTTCTGACAATTAGTTTTGTAGAAATTCAGCTTTTGTCAAAATGTCGACTTCAGTTAGCGCCTTGCATTATTAGTAGGTAAAGTCGATTTTTTGAGACAAAGAAATTTTGGCGCCAAATCGCGTTTTCTACTAAAGTCGCTGAAATTTTGACAGCCTTTGCAGGATTATGCAGAAATACGCGTGGCTTATTTTGAAATGATAATATTTCATATTTCTCGAATTATGATTTTTTTTGCGAAAATTTTATTTTTCTAATTATGCGGAATAGTACGAGGAATTTAATAAAACTAACTTCAGATTCGGGTTCAGCACACGCAGAAACATTTTATTTGTTCAAAGAGGTATTTGTAATATTGCTCCATTTTGTCAGAATCAGAATCAACAAAAGAAGACAATTAACCTATCAGAGTGCCTTAATATTCTTTAATTAAATCAATTACTTAATTAACATAATAAAAGTTTAAATAATGCTTATTTCCTTTTAGAACGCTTTAAGAGGTTTCTCTAAGCAATGATCACTTTTATTTGAATAAAAGATATCGCTTACTCTATTCTTTATAGTCGTGTTTCACTGATTTCAGATTCTGTATTTCCATATTTATTTTTCTATAACAGAGATGGTGTAAATTAGTATTACGTTTGATATCTTTAAAATATTATTGGTCACTCTGTAAACCAAAGCAGAAGAAGACAATGTAGTTTTTTTCATAATTGGGCGCATAAAGTTAAAATATTATACTAAAGTTATTGTAAGGTCATTCTCTTGCCATTTTTTATTAAATACAAAGACGACATTCCATACTCACTTTATAAACAAAAAAATGTTTGCTGATTTAATCTTCCTTAAGAAAAGAAAAAATAACCAATAGAATGGAAACAAACAAACTACACATTTAAATTTTTTTTTCTTCACGTATCGAAATGCATCTGCTTACTCAATGTTACGAGCAATTTAACGTCAAATCAATAGAGAGATAGATAAAAATGTTTGGCGAAAATTAAGCTGTATGCCAATACTGATTAGCAAGATAATATGTCATTTGTGTCTTTAAAAATGAACGCATTTGTGTATTCACTGAATTATTACAATATAATCTAGTAAATTACTACTCTGTTTCTCTCTATCTGTTTGTTTTATTAACGTGTACACATTCCACGCAAACCACACGACCTCATTTACAGACAAGCATTACATATGAATGAACTAAAAGGATGATAGCATTAATAAAAATAGATTCATGATTCAAGCATATGACTAATAAACAGCAGGTCATTCTCCTGCCACTTCTTCTTACTAAGTACAAAGGCACATATAGAAATGTTTATTAATTGAAGCTTTCTTATTATTTGATGATATATGAAACTAGTTTAAACTTTTAATATTTTTCCTAATATCAAATAAACTAGTTTAATTAAAGTTTTGAAATAACTGTCAAATCGAGTTTCAATATTTCACATGATTTTAAGTAAGTTTCAGTTTGCTTGTTTCAGTTTCAGTTTGGTTATTACATTGCGTATTTCCTTCTTACTTACGGCTTGAAACACTGAAAACAAGAAAAAGTTATGTAGGCTTCTATGTACACAGAGCACATAGTCCTTTGAGGGAGTGCGGTGAATCGATTGATCGCGAAGTAAGTGCTCTTTGCTCTTCCAAGATGCCACACTCCTTAAAATGTCATGCCTACGTTTGATTAGCTGGATTATACGCACGAGTGAAGGCAAACTAACGTTTTCTGGTTACAAATTTAACACAGTGAATAATTAATAGCTGATAAACTGTATAAAGTGGGAGCCTCTGATCAATTTTGGTAGAACAAGTTTGAAACATTTATAGAAGACTTGAAAGGACTCCAGCAACTTGCATATAAAGCAATTTACCGCAGAACTGAAACTTCGCAAGTACGTACACACACACACACACACACACACACACACACACACACACACACACACACACACACACACACACACACACACACACATTTACCCTCAACGAGCGAGAATCGAACGAGGATCCTAATGAGCCATCGCTTACTTCCATTTACTGTTATTCACTCAATAATAAGCAAGCATACCGACTTACACTGAAAATTAATTAACTAAATGTATGTATTACAAAGCTTTTATACGGTATATAAAATACACTTGAATCACACACATTTTGAGCGAGCTGTTAACCTCCTTGCCTTTTCCTGCTTCACTTACTGTTAATAAGTATTATAACATATACACTCTGACACTTTTGACTTTATATTGTGAATTTATTTCCTGTAACTTTTTTCTTGTGATTTTATTTCCTATGACTTTTTTTTTTTCCTGTGACTTTTTTCCTGATATTTTCCCGCTCATTGCTCACCGTTGATTAGAAGCGACTCAATACACAACTCTCTTGTTTTAGGTTAGAGAAAAAATATGGTTAGGGAATTTTAGAGATAGTTTTGGTGTTTTTTTTAAAGAGAAATGTTAGGGTTAGGATTAGCTGTAAATAAAAAAAACGAATTAGAATATATCTTTTATTCCTGATTTAGATTTTGTTTCTGTTAAATTTTGTGTTTTAATAACTTAAATATTGCAGTAAAAATAGCATCGAGTAACACTTTGCATCTAGATATATGTCATATAACTTCTCTCCTTCGATATTACGTATAATGACCCCCTTGTTTTTAAACACGACAATTGTGTATGGAGCTGTTGGGTCTACCGTACACACCTTTGTGTACATAAATGTGTGCAGTGTTGATTTGATGGAAGTACGAAAGAATGCGTAGCCATTCACTAACACTGCTAAGAAGAAAAAAATGTTTGCACAACAATCGCCAGTCAGTAGTAAAGATAGGTACTGTTGTTCTCACGTGTACGAGTGTAGGCGAGGAGGAAGGATTAACTTTTGATATAAGCCGCCTGGCTGTTAGGAAGACGACAGGGGTCAGGGTGTTTGGAAAACCCACTATAAACCGTTAAGATACGAACAATAGGATGGTCTCTTTGATTTGACAAAAGAAAGCCCATTATCTCCACCACGACAGAGTTGAGGGAATTAGCTCTCCACGTGACAAAAGGGGCAGTGCAATTCGACTGAAAACTTTTAATTACTATTCGTGCAAAACTGACACAAGAAAGTTCGTAGCACCTATATGACAGTGCTAAAAGTTGATAGTCAAATAATTTGGCTAAGAGAAAAAAGATAGAAAGGAGTATTCTATTTTTCTTTCATTTTTGTGCGAGTCAAAAACCACAAGGAGAAGTATTTTATTTATCTATAAAAATAAATCAATTTTCATTTCATTCACAATGCTCTATATCTTTTCTATTTCACTTTTAAACTACCAGTATAAATATTACTTTAAATACTACCACACAGTTTTGAATAACGTTATGGACTGCAAAAAATAGCACACATTGTCATTTCTTTTTGTAGTGAAATTAAATCTAACTATAGTTTCCACATAAGTTACTCTATTGCATCAGCTACTGTAAATACACAGTCTTGAGACTAATACAGTTATTGTTCATAGTTGTAAAGGATTTGAAGAAGTAAAGAAATATTCATTGCATCTCTGTACACAGTTGTGTTTCCAATCATCCTAAACTTGAACCGAATTGAAATTTTTCTTT
The DNA here is from genome assembly GCA_028829895.1 of Sinotaia quadrata. Classification (NCBI taxonomy): domain Eukaryota; kingdom Metazoa; phylum Mollusca; class Gastropoda; order Architaenioglossa; family Viviparidae; genus Sinotaia; species Sinotaia quadrata. The sequence continues at coordinate 127,385,109 of CM054179.1, read as the reverse complement.
TTACTTTTGGATGAAATAATACTTGCTGCACACCCTTACTCTAAATTACATTTGAAATAAATATATATGTATATACATAAGTTATATTAATACAGTACTAGTTTTTGCAGCTAATATAAAGAAAACATTTAGTTTTCATAAATGTATAAATCAATTAAAGCATAGTGATCCATAGAGCAAATTAAAAAATATAAGATTTAAAAAGTTTCTTTGTGACCAGTAGAGATACAGCCACTTTAAAATGATAATTATTGTTTTAATTTCTCATGTAGGCATATATTATTAATAGCTCTCATGTATCTTTTAGTTTATCCAATGTGCATATGTAAGATTTGAAATGCTGAACTTGGCATTTTTGCTAGTGAATTTTGTTGTTTAGTGTGAAATTTTGTAATATACTATTATTATTATCAATTTCTTATAATCAATTCATATCTTAGAACTGACATTCTGGAACACTAAAATATATTCCAAATTAAATTATTATTTATTTGTATATTGCTGGATATCCTTTACATTAAAATACATTATATCTGTACCTCATCCCTCATTAAAGTCACTAGCCTAATAATAGTCTCATAATCCAATATGTGTCAGTTCTACTATTAAGAAAATATTTCATATGTATTTGCAACATTACATATTTTTAATAGTCTCATAATCCAATCTGAGTCAGTTCTATTATTAAGAAAATATTTCATATGTATTCACAAGATTAGTGATTTTTAATAGTGGATCAGTGAGTGAGAGTCTAAAGTGTTGTATACAACACAAGCTGAAAACATAATGGATTTGTCACTTTAGTGCTACTTTATTTGCTTCATACAATGCAACAATCTTATTATTTATGTTTTATTTTTTTTATTAGTGTATTTAACTATTAACTGAATAACTGAATATAAGGTAGTTGTCTTATTTCAGGTTATCTATTATATGTCTGGTAGTATGTTCTATTATTTTTTAACAACTTTCCTAATCCATGATCATTTTGTAGCTATATAAGCTGTATTAACTGTATATAATATTGCCCTGTAACTTTCAGTTATACATTATGAACATGTTAACTATCACTATCACTATTCAAACAGTTTTGTTAAATGGAAACAGTAAATATTCAGTTTTTCTATTGACATATCTTTCTTCAGTTTCTTGGACTTCAGTATTATTACTACTGTTAGAAATTATTATATTTACATAGCAGTAATAATTGCACTCCTGCTATAAACATAACAGAGTGTGTTTTTTCAAGACCTGGAAATATATAAGAGCTTAATAACTGAGTAGTGCATCTTACAAGCTGAATGATATTTACATATCTATAATTTAGTATAATAATCAAATCCATCATTTCATAGTAAAATGAATGATGGAATGTATTATTATGGTGCAGAAATGGATTTACAACATACATCTATAAATTAGAGAGCTTAACAACTGAGTAGTGCATTTTACAAGCTGAATGATATTTATAAATTTATGACAATGTATAACAAGTCAAATCCATCAGTACACAGTTAAATGAATGGTGGAATGTATTATTATGATGCAGAAATTGATTTACAAACATGCATGTATAAATTAGAATTAATTACAAAGAAGTGGGATAGCTATTCTTGTTGGTAAGAACATATTATCTTGAAAGGAATTTTGAATATTACACAAGTCTCTCACAATCCTCCTTGGAAAAGTCAATATTTAATAAAAGTGTTGCATAGAAATTAATTATTTTTTCCAAATAAATACCAGTTGGGAGTGTATTTCAGAGGCAAGTAATATCCACTAGGAAAAATGTCATCTGCTGTAAACAAGATTTCAGAGTACCAAATGGGTCTGACTTAATGAAATCTGCAGTGTTACAATTATACTAATATTAATATATTATGTATAAATCTGAAAAATATTTCAAAGTATCACATGGTTTAATTTTGTTTTGAATAGTAGTTTTACTTCTAGTGCTTTCACAATTCTTTAAATGGAAATAACTTGTATTACAAGAGTAATAATTAGATAGACATATAAAAAAATAAAAATAAATAGTTAATGTTACATTTAATTCTATTGTTCATATGATGTTGATTTATAAAATCTAATATATTTCCACAACTTATTTAATCAATAATTTTGCAAAATCTATATAGCTAATGGTGATTTCAAGAAAATAAACTCTGAAAATTATGCAAATAATCCTCTACTGATTTCTAAGCAGACTTTTTAATGTAACAGTTTATTCGTTTTTGGAAATACAATAATTGTTAAAATTTAAACCAAACAATTAATTTGCTCTTTGTTGTTTACATGCATAACTAATATAGGCTGTCATTGTACATTGAGATCGAGTTCAGAATAAAATACTTAAATAATGCTTCTTAAACTGTGTAGCTTTTTCCTTTGAGAAATTAAATATCATTATTAATATCAAATTTAAGTAAGCCTTTAGCCTTTATTTTAGTTTATAGTTTCTGTGCAACCTACTTACACTTACAGTACTAGACAATCGTAAGCCGCCATTTTGAAAAAAATCAGTTCTTCGATTGAGCGAGTTTAAGCAATATTCTAATCTTTAAACCACAAAAGCGGCATTCTATTTGTTTATAATAGATGTAAAAGTAATTTCTTGACCTAGAGAAAGGCCACTTGAATCGTTAATTTAAGCCAGTTTGTAGAAAATAAAAATATACATTTTGGGGCCTTAAACAGTGATACAGGAAAAGGGAAGCAATCCAATTTAACGTGTTCGAGTCGAGTTACAAAAAATATGTTTTAAAATTATTTTAAAGTGTATGGAGATTCTAATTTGATTATTATGACTTTAATATACACATTATATCAGCCGGTTTCAGTTTTACCTTTCCAGAGCATTCTTTTCACTTCCATATTGTGTTTAATTAGGTACGTAGTGTGACCATAAAATCGTTGTCAACAGGGTACTCTAACCTCACGCTTAATTAAATGTAGAAATAAACTGAATTTAGTAAAATTAATCAGTTATATCGATGAAAGACATTCTTTTCTAAACGATGAGATTTAGGAAGTATATAGTATACACGCAAACTACATAGTTACAACCACTTTTTCAACGGTCTACATAACTCTGGATTTTAAGCATATCAATAATGCCCGAAGTATACAACCTTCAAAATCGCACCCGAATTTCGATGAAAACTCACAGGAAAAACTATTAAAATATGAAATTTAGTGGTTTATGTCAAAGATAATAACAACAAAGATAAAACTATGAGAGAAAAATGGCAAAATTAAGCTTTATTTATAAGAATGAACAATCTGAAACTTAGGCAGACCAAGAGGCGGTCTGCCTATTGCTGTAGGTCGACATAAGTCTGGTTTTTAAGCTTATTTGGTCCGCTTAAGTCTGGGAATAGGGTTATATATATATATATATATATATATATATATGAGAGAGAGAGAGAGAGAGAGAGAGAGAGAGAGAGAGAGAGAGCTATTATTTCAAAGGAAAATATTCAAATAATAATAATAATAATAATAATAATAAACATAAAAACAAAAGAAAGAGAAAAAATAGAAAAATACCAAGACCTCAGATTAGAAATCCAGAGACTGTGGAATGTAAAAGCAGAAGTGATACCAATAGTGATAGGAGCCTTGGGGAACATAACATCAGAATTGGAAGGCTACCTGAATAAACTCCCTGGAAACCACAGAATCGCTCCACTACTCAAAGCAGCGCTCCTCGGAAGTGCCCACATCCTCCGTAAAACCTTGGATCTCCCAGAATCTTGGTAAGATTCCGAGACCTTGGATCACAGCCGACAGTCAAACAGAAGTCGTGGAAAGAGACTGAATAATAATAATATATTATAAACCTACATAATTATATTTCAGTTGTAGATGAATATTTTGTATATCTAGTTAAGAATTATATTGAAATGAATAATTAGCAGAACATATCTATCTCTATCTATCCCTGTCGACCGTTGGGGCACCACTGATGTCCTGACAACCAGTTTCCTAAATTCCATTCTGTTCACTGATAATCGTACTGTATTGCCCAGTTTCAGTCCTGTCCACTTTGAGATGTTATCCTCCCATCTTTTCCTCTGTTTTCCTCTCGTTCGCTCTCCTTGCACAGTACTTTGCATGACTGTCTTGGCAAGCCCTGTTGATTGTTTAATTTTGCGTTTTTTTCACAATGGTCAATAGCTCTTCATAGGACTTAATGGTTGTCTAATTCTTTCTCCTTCGTCATTCGTGACATGATCTCTATATGAAATGCCAAGCAAACTCCGAAAGCATCTCATTTCAGTAGCTTGGATCTTCCTTTCGAAATCAACTGTGAGGGTCCATGATTGACATGTATATAAGAACACAGATACAATCAAGGAGCACATCGGTCTGATCTTTGAGCTGACTGATGTGTTTATTCTTTCCAAACTGTCTTCAGCCTTGCCATTGCTGTTATTGTGAGAGCAATCATAGACAATATTTCTGGTTTTGATCTCTCGTCTGTCACGATGACTCATAAGTACTTGAATTTATTAACTGTTTCCAGTTTCTCTTACCAATCATGATATCAGTGACGATGCCACTGGTGTTGTTGGTCATCATTTCGGTCTTCACTGCACTGATTTCCATAACAAAAGTAGTAGCTGTCCTGTCCAGGTTTTCTACCAAGTGAGACAGCTCCTCCTCATTTCCTGCAAGGCCATCGATGTCATCAGCAAAGTGCATATTCGTTATTGTCTGCCTCCAAAACTGACAGTTTTTTCATGGTCTTCCAGAGCATCTGTCACGATTATTTCAAGGAAGATGGTGAAGAGAATGGGCGATTATAAGCAGCCTTGTCTGACTCCAACTGTTGTCCTGAACCAATCGCCTAATTGGCCGTTGAAGCAGACTGCACTGGTGGCCTTGCTATAACTTTGATCAGATTGGCATTGATGTTGTACACTGTACAGCTTCAAGGTGGACAAAAGACTGCATGCAATATCCTGTCAAATGCCATCTTAAAATGTACAAAAACATGATAATGTTCTTGTTGGTGCTGAAAGTACTTCTCACATAGCAGTCTCAGATTAAAGATTTGTTCAGGTGTGCTTAGCCCTGGTCTGATGCCTGCCTGTTCTTCAGCTATGATTTCCTCTGCCTGTGGCTTCAGTCTTTTTAATATGATCCTTAGCATGACTTTGCTGGGCTGGCATATAAGACTTATTGTTAGATAGTTCTGACATTGCTGTAAATTGCCTTTGTTCAGGAGAGTTATAATGAGTGACTGAGTCCATGGTGTTGGCCATTCCCCTGTCTGCCAGATCCTATTGCAGATTGTTAGTATGGTGCTTATCATGGCTTCTCCCCCTTCTTGGACTAGTTATGCAGGCATATTGTATATTCCTGCTGTCTTCCCCTTTTTCTCCATTCGGATCATGCCAGATCCAATTTCTGGATGCTTTGTGTGGACAAATTGTGTTATTCAGCTTCAAACCATTAGAAGTGACAAATATATAGATCAGTTCGTGTTACAGAAAAGATAACTTGCTAATTTTGTAAGTAATTATTTTTATGTAATTAGACATAAAGGTTGTCTTTTAGAATTGCTGTCTTTTCACAACCTCTGCCATATGTTGTGTATTTGCACGTGAACCGTGATTTTACAATCCTACGAGGATTCTGGAAAATCTAAGATTTTATGTAGATTGCATTTACTTATGAAGTGTGTTTCAACAGTGTTGCTCATCTATAATTTTCTGGCAGTTTATTTAGGTACCTTCCATGATCAGACTTTATTTAGTCTACAGCCTTTCTTCTACATACATCATTATTTGAAATACATTACATTAATATGGGCGATTAGTGCAATGCGTATCGTACGTTCTAAATGTCTGAGACAAACAGAATCTACTTTTAAATGTAAGACTGCAGGCGTCAAGTAAATGTTATATTGTTCATGTCTTGTTCAATCAAATCGTTTTGTCCAATTTACATACTCACACGAACACACATAATGTAGATGCCTACAGGAATTCGTTTGCATTACTGGTCTCTATGATGTTAGCATTGTTATGTTTTTCTTCGGCACTTCATTAGGAAACATCCCAAGATATTTATTTCAGTTCTGACATAATGTTCTTTCTTTCCCGATTCAATTTGAAGGCCCTCTGTGACTTTCAACTTTCCTATCTAGATAATAAACTTCCAGAATTTTAAGACCAATTATGTTTATATAATTAGCTTTGACTTTTTAAATTTAGCTTCTGAATGCTTCATTTGTCTTCTTCCGTTTTTCCACCTTCCTTTCTCCTCTAACTACTACTACTAATACTGAATACACAAAATATTCAATTGTAAATTTTATAATACTAAATTATAAGAATTGCTGATGCACATTAGCATTAAAATTAATAGGAGCCGATAATAATACACATTATTTTCTTACAGTTTACACCGAAGAGAGAACAAATGAAATAGTATGATTATATAAAATAGTAATTTACTTATTTCCATTACATAATTAATTACATAATGATCAATTATTTGAATTTTATTTTCGCAATAAACACTTATTTAATAAATGTATATGATTGATAGGATTCATTTCAGAGGAAACCCACATAAAGTATTTTCAGAGGAAACTAATCTTGTGTAAGAAGTATTACGATTGTAATCATTGTACATAGGACTTTTACACTGACGAAGATCAAAATACTTTCTCTATAATTAAAGAATCTACCTAATATCAATCAATCATTTTTTTACGTTTTAAATTTTATATATTTATGCATAATTTGTAAAATATTACAATTGTTCCTTTCCAAAATTATGAACAGATTATTTTCATTTATAAACTCGGAATATAAGAAAATAGTAAATTTTAAGAATGGTTGTGAATTGCAGTAATTTCATGTTTGGCGTTAGCATAAAGATAAATATGCTTGACCGATCTTTTATTTGAGCATAGTGCAATCATTTTGTAAAAGATTAAAATCAGTACTAATATATAATTTGAGATTCTCACCAGGTAAATGCTTCCACCGTAGACTGAATATTCCATCTCTCCAGTTGTTTCGAGTAACTTTGCTGTAAACGTCTTCCTTTTCTGTAAATGTCTTCTTTTGTTTGGCTAATAAGCTTGGGATAACCTCTTCTGCTCTAAAGTGTGTATCACATAGTCCTGGCGTATCAGTAAACTTTACAGAGTGAAGCACAGTTTGAATGCATTAAAACATGTCAATACTAGTAATTCATTTAGAGTATTTATTTATATAGCTATTTATTGGAATATATATATATGTATGTTTCCATGCATTTCACACATTCGTTTTACGCCAGTGTACAATCATATTTCTCTCTGTTTGACCCTCTCTGTCTCTCTGTCTCTGTCTCTCTCTCGCACACACACACTATGATGCCAACACCACCTATTTTTTAATGATTATTATTATTATTATTTATTAATTAAATATCCATACCTAATTACAAATTTTAAAAATCTCAATTTCTGTTATTAATAATTCAATAGCAGACACCAGTCTATTCTTTTACTTGGCAGGTATGCAGGCGCCGGCGCCGTTAACGTTTTCTCTCTTCCAAACATCAACGACAAACATTTACCGTCACACAATATATCCATAGGTGGAAAACTTCTTATCAAAGGAGAAGACAAATATGTCTTTAATATTTATTTAGCGAGCCCCCTTCCACCCACTTTCTTCTTCAACATAAGGTTATCAATATATATATAAGAAAGCCATTTTTTTTTTAAATCAAGAATTAAATATACAAATAACTGTGTGATAGAGTAAATTTGTCTCTGCCTATTTTAAAATTTAATCATTATATAAGTTGTTGAATTGTCAGAGTGACCCGAGCTTGAGCCTTATTGTGTTATTTTGAAAGTGTCTGAGTTTGACGTAAACAGCCTGCTGTAAGGATATTCTAGATTTATTGATCTAATGGAAACTGAGTTAGTAGTTTCCTGTTATCAAATGATAATCATTTATGAGAACGAGACAAGCCAATGGGCTGAGAATAAAGAATTCACTTGCAGAGAATTCTGCTATTTAAACACTTTGAATATGAGTGGCGAATGGAGAAGTCTGGCTTGAAGGCAGTCATTAGCTTGAGTGGTGAGTTTAATTGACTGATCGAGAGAGAATGCACTATGAATTTGAACATAGCTGGAGTCCGGTCATAAAGGTGATTGTAAACTTATGGTAAGTTAACTGACTGATAAAGAAAGAATGGATTTAGAATAATTCGTACACCTCTGCTATTGATCTATGATTTGAATCTGGTAATATTTTTAATTTTCATCCTAATAAAGTAGATTTTAATAGGATGGTTAACATCTAAAAAAAAAAGAGGATATGTGCCAGAGCAAATTTTGTCTCTCCCTATTTTAAAATGTAATATAAGTTGTTGAATTTTCAGAGTGTCCCGACCTTGAGCACTCCTTATTGTGTTATTTTGAAAGTGTCTGATTTGAAGTAAGCAGCCTGAGGTAAGAATATTCTAGATTTGCTGAACTAAAGGAATTTGAGTGAGCAGTTTCCTATATCCAATGATAATCATTTATGAGAATGAGACCAGCCAATGGGTTGAGAATAAATAATGCCTTGCTGCAGAGAATTATACCCTTTAATCACTTTGAATCTGAGTAGCAAAGAGAGAAGTCTGGCTTGAAGGCAGTCATTAGCTTGAGTGGTGAGTGTAACTGACTAATTGAGAGAGAATGGACTTTGAATTTGAACATAGCTTGAGTCCGGACATAAAGGCAATTGTAATCTTATGGTAAGTTAACCGACTGATAAAGAAAGAATGGACTTAGAATAATTTGTACACATTATCTATTGATCTATAATTTGAATTGGATAATATTTATGTAATTGAACCATTATATCTATCTTAACTAAATGTTCGTTTAATCATTCAGTTTATCCTAGCATAGACGTTAGCACAGTTAACATAAATATATAATTAAGTTCGGGGATTTCATTACAGATATGAGGGTAGAGTTTCATAGAAATATTTAAATTCAATGCAAATAACATGATCAAAGAAGATGACAGTTGTTGGCACATGTTCACAATCACGCAGTTTGGAACAAGTCACTGCCATTCCTATTCAGGCAATGATCCCACTTGCCCCTCCTAGGCATGTTACACAAATGTGATCTCTCAGTCACACCACGAAAAATCATCTTGAATTTCAATGTACTATCAAGCACATCAGGTGTATTCTCGAAGTATGATACTCAGCCCACCTCAAATGATGTTTGGGAACTTTCATGATTTCTAGAGACCTGTTTCAAGCCACAAATTCTGCAATGTTAGCTCTCGAATGGAATTCACAGGAATCAACTTACAGCAACAATATTTACTGTTAAGTTGATGACAAAGTGGGATTCACACACCAACAAGACCAAACATTGTACAGTAGTTACTATTGCATGAAGCAACAAAAGAAATAGGCATGCCATTGCTGCAAAATTCAAATAAAGGCAGCACTAAATGTCATGCATATTTCGTCACCAATCCTTTTTCTCTTACAAACATTCTCAGCTTACAAATACTGCTACAATTTCGTTAGCCGGATACACACAGAATAAGAAATATAGCATTAATCAAAATTCACAAGTATAATATGCAACATAGTGAAATTAATGACATAGAAATAATGATTCAATTACACAAACATTCTCTAATTCAAATTATAAATCAATAGCAAAAATTTACAAAATATTCGAAGTCCATTTTTCTTTATCAATTGATTAACTTACCATAAGTAACGATCGTCGTTATGACAGGACACAAGTTTTGTTCAAATTCAAAGTGATTGGAATAGAGTACACCTTCAACAAGAAACTTTCCGTCCATCCCATTGGAATAAAATGATATGAACAAGATAGAGACTATTACCCACAAAATATATCAGTGCATTTGGAGCTGGTTAGAATTGCATTAGCATTATCTAGCATGTTCTCCACCAGAGTTGTATACTTCCAACTCTGACATTACAAAAAATACCATCATAAGCAGTGCCCATGGTCGGCTCACTTTAACAATTTATATAAAACTAAGTTTTGAAACAGGGAAGTGAAATTTTCTCCACCATTGATAGATGGATGGATGGATATAGATAGATAGATAGACAGACAGACAGACAGACAGACAGACAGACAGACAAACAGATAGAGAGAGAGATATTTAGTTATATAGACTGATTCGTGACAAGACGTGAACATATAACACTGCAGGACAAATGATTCTTAATGTATGATGCACAAATAATTATGACTAATTAAATTGAAAATATTTACCTCAATAGGTCTTTGGGAGGTTTCAGCTTTTCTTTGATTGACTTTCATTATGTCGCCTGTTAGCAAAATAGAAATCCCGGTTTCACCTTTAATAGAAACAGCTTTTAAGAGCACATAATTGAAACGTGCAATGCTAATGTGAAAAAGTGTAATTAATGCACGTGTTTGACCCTCTGTGGTCAGAACGCCATGCCCATAAATATGTGTCAGTGTAGAGTACATGGCAGCCACTAAGACACTAATTTTGTCCATGAGAAGGAAGGCTCTAAGTTTGAAATGGAACTTATTTTTTTTAATCACCACTAAAAAATGTTTGGTAGTTTAAGTTGATATTGCTATTGTGAAATTACTTATTGAAATAAGATTTTTAGTTATTCGAAAGTTAAGATTTATATTACTATAGTTAAATGTGTTGGTTTGTGTGTACAATCCTTTCTTGCTGTGATTAATGTACGGCTTGCCAGATGGCAATGAGTCGCCATAGTAACTGTAGTTTTAAAATAAAATTAGGACTGTTGCTCTGAGATTTTAGTTCATGCTCTGTGATCTAGCTATGTAGTTAGCTAGGCAAATTGATTTGTCACTCAAAGGTGTCAGACTTGGAATTTGATACATGGCACTAAACGGAAGTGGACAGTCCCGGACATTTGTAGGCACATGCAGTGCTGGAGGGGGGTACCGTGTGTGCTGGAGGGTGTGTGTTGTAATCAGCTCAGTGGAAGTGATGTACAAGAACTTTGTGTATAAAAGGGGATACAGAGATGGAGAAAAACGAGAAACATCGAGAATGTAGTGTTTGGTAGAGGGATAGAGTTTCTTCCTGCTTTTTTGTATCAAGAAGACTCATCAAGCTGGGAGGCAATCAGCTAGAGAATTCTTGGACATTGCAATAGAGTGCCAGATGTCTACCCAGACTGTATTGAAGGCGCGCCGTCAAGGCCACCAACAGATCAAGATGGATCAATCATACCACATAATCATCTCTGGGTTCCTCAAAGACCGCGGACAATCGATTATTTTCCATGCAGAAATGGAATTCTGGTGGACGTTTAATGTTGTTGTGCACGGGATATATTGCAGAAGCGGTATATTGTAGAAGCAGTATATTGCTGGAAGCAATCAGTGGTCATGCGTGACATGCCATCAAAAATTGCAAGGTTGGCCGTTACGTAAATGTAAGAGAAGAGATGAGGGACATAGGAGAAGAGGAGAAATGAGAGACGTTGGTGAGAAGAGGAGAGAAGAGAAGAGAAAGGAAATGAAGTAATGAAAAAGTGAGAGTTGAGAAATAGGCCTAACAAAAGTGTAACAGGAGGACAGCCGTATTTGAGTTCTAGGAAGCGAACCACTACGTCAATGATGTTTTGTGTATCATCAAAAACCCCCAGCACAAGGAAAAAGTGACAATAACTATGTGAGTAGAGCACAAGGAGGAAGTGACAATGACTATGTGAGTAGAAAGATGTTAACTAGTGTAGGAATCTCATAGCACATAAAACTTAAAACTAAAGCTTAGAATCTTAATTAAGCATTAAACCTAAAAATTAAAACTAAAGCTTATAATCTTAATTAAGCATTAAACCTAAAAAATAAAACTAGACCTTAAACTTAAATCCACGTTGAACAAGTGAAGAGTCATTTTATGATTAATATAAGAAAATATTGATGGAACTGATTGAAGAGACTTGCAAGTCGAATGACACTGTTTATTGTTGAACTATTGAATTTTGATATAAGAGCAGTGGCTCCAGAACTTATAATTAATGTCTGCTATTTTATGATAAATAATGCGTAACATATTTAGGAATAGTACTGCATGAAGAATCTTGAATTTTATATTTCTTTTATTTTATCCATCAGTCATCATTCTTTCTTTCTTTCTTCCCCCCTACCCATGGGTGTGAGTGTGGATGGCTGACTAACCAACGTGTGAGAGGAAACCCATACATCACTAAATTTGAATTTATACTCTGAATTGAGCCTTTTGAAAGAGTGGTTGTGGTCGTGTTACACGTTGTGTCGTATGTGCCGTTTACACTTCACCCTTATCCGTATGCAAGCGCACATGCAAACATGTCAGCAATACGTAACCTACATGCAGAATAAAATTCGAGCCAAACAACCATCTTGGTATACTATGTGCGGATTTGTAATAATATTTATGCAAGTCCTACGTGGCGTCAACTAGCCACCACCCTCCTTTCCTCAGAGAGAAGGTGGGGTGGCGACAGTAAGTTTACAAAATCTTGTAAAGAATAGATATGTAGGAATGTATGGTAACTAAATATTTAGTTTGAAATATAAATGTACATAGATAGGTAATTAAAAAACAAATTGTTAGATCACTAGATATATAAATGTATATATAAATACATAGACATATAAACTCGTACTCTCACTAATACATGCACAGATAAACTCGTATCTATGAATATTTATAAGTATATGTGTGTTGCGAGTTTTTTTGTTTTTATGTTCATACAGGTGTTGTCTCAAAATAAACATGCAAACATCGTGAGCTTGAGGTACTTACCTGAATAATGAGTTCTTTGAAATTTCAGTGACTGAAATTATAAAATTAAGTACTTGAAAAATCAATATGTATGCGACAATCTAATAGTATTTATTTACATAATATTATGCAAAATACCTAATAAAATACACTTCGTATTGATCTTAAACATTTTGTCTATTTAACTAAACACGAAAACATGCACTCAATTATATACTGACATCGAAATCACCGAATTGTTCATAAATTATTTGAAGTGCAGTCTGCATAAAATTAATGAGAGTACTGACAATGCAATCTTCATAACAGTTTTTTTTCTGAAACGGAGTACACAACGAAATAGCAAAATTGTCTGTAGAAGTCTACTTGATAACTTATTTAGTAAAATTCCCATAAAGAGCATGGATGAACAAAGCAGAAGTAGTCACCGAAATTGAAGGAGTCAAAATATTGTGGGACATCTGAGATAGAAACATCTCGAGTGATTCCTGAACTAAAACTAGACATTGTAGTTCTAAAAAATATATAAAAATAACAGCAAACGTTAAATCGCTGAATGAAAGAAACGAAAAAAGCAACAGAAACTAGAAAAAATAGATTTCAGATTATGTATGCTGACTGCAGCTATGTATATTTCCAGCAAGTTTATTCCGCTAGCCTTCCGAAATTAATGTTATGTTCCCCTAGGATACTGTGACACCAGTGTAACTTATCGAATGGATATTAATAATAATAATTAATTAACCATCCAGAATTAATTATAAATAATGAGAATCTCAAATTATTTTATTAATGATCATCTGGTAGACACCACTCACCTCTTTCACTTGGCATATATAAGGGCTCTGTAAATATTTCCCTCTCTGTGAGACCTATAATTGGTTCCTCTCTTCCACAACTTTACAGATAAATATTTACACCACAACTTTACAGATAAATATTTACACAGTTTAGTGGATTTCTTTTTACTAAAGATGAAGATATGACTGTTTTTAGTGAGCTCTCATCCACCCACATAACATTATCAATGTGCATAAGAAGGTCGATAAGTTAACAAGAAATTTATTAAATCAACAATCAAATATACCTATGACTAATACAATGAAATACATTACTTGACATCAATATTTCCACAAAACATCATTTGCATAATTCATGTTTCACAGTCTTACACTAAAATACAATTCAATAATTCTGTCAATACAAATCACAGGATAGTATTTCAGAAAACAGAAATATAGTTCTTAGAGATAAGGGATAATAGTTTTATGAAACTTGCATAACTGCTGTCTCAAAGATCCTTCCATGCGCTTTTGCAACAAGGACACGTTAATGTCAGCAGTTATTACAGCAGTTCCACGTACAGGCTGGAAAACACAATTCAGCTACTTAGAGTTAACCTGGGTGCTCCTTTTCATAATGTCAACTTATTCAAACAGAACAATGAATGTAGCAGTGTCTAACAACTTCTCAACACTAGAAAGTGTCAGGTTCCAACATATAGTTTGCCATCCATCAGTAGAGTGTAGTGTGTTCTTACACTTACATGCCGTTTTCTGCCTTTAACATAGTCAGTCGTAGCGGTCTACACAATAAACCAGGTTATTCATATAGCACGTGAAATGCATGCTTTGTTTCTGAAAAACATAATTAGGGGACTAGGTTTATGTTTTCCAGTTTATCTCTTTATAACTCCATTCTATTTTTCATTCCAGTCTCAACTTACTGTTTCCTGCAATGGTAAGTATTACTCTGATACACGCACACATCATAAGCATCATAATAAATACAACATATCAAAACAATGTCAAGAGATTAGAATACTACATGTAAGCAGCTTACTTCAAACATTTATAGAAATAATTGTCTACTCACATATTACATCTGATTAAAACACAAGTATAACATATCAATAGCAAAAGTACACAAACTATTTCTAAGTACAATCTCTCTCAATCAGTCAGCTAACTCACCATCAAGCTAATGGCCACCTTTCAACACTAGACTTCTTTCTTGCCACTCTAAATTCAAAGTGATCTGAAAATAGAATTTTCTACAGTAAGTAAACTTTTTTTAAAAATCTTTCCATAGGCTGGTCTTGTTCTCGTAAATCATAACGATTGGATAATAAAAATATTGGTTTGCACTACATCAGTAATTTCTAGAACATTACCGACTCGAGTTGTTTATTTTAAATTCAGACACAAGGTCGGGTTACTCTGACAACTTAAGAAATTTATTTAACAATTACATTTAAAAATAGTGATAGGCAAATTTATGCATATACCTACTGTCATTGCAAGCATCTTTCTGTTGCCTTAGTGAACGTAAGATCTGAGTCAGAAGGTTAGCGGAATAAATTACCTGTAATTCACGGAAGTGACCATCACTCAGTGATAGAGAAGTCTCCTCCAAAATATCCTCAACCATCATAAACCTTGAATTTCCCAGAATGTTTGTAAGTTTCCGTGACTGTAATTAAAAACGACAGTCAACAAAAGTTGAGAGAAAAGAAGAAGAAGAATCTAATTATACAACAAAATCAACGAGAGTGCTAACAATATTGGTAAGCACAGGAGAAAATGGTACATATTAGATTTGATTAGGTTAGAAAGATGGATGGATTAGATTAGATTAAATTAGATAGATAAGTAGATCGTCAATTAGATGCATATTAAATAGAAGGCCAGATTAACTGCATGTACATAGATGAGATAGGTAGCTAGTTTATAATATAATAGGGTAGATATATAGATAGGTGGGTGGGTATATGGGAAAGATAGGTAATTACATTACCAATATTACACAACTTTTACAAATTTTGAAAGAGAAAGAAGGAGATTAATTTTAAGAAAGGAAATTTACCTGAAGAAATTTTGGTTAAATATTCTTAGCATTAAATATTGGAGGAAATACCCACTACCCTTCTATGTAACACCTGCTGCTCTACTTCATTAGTATCTTATTGAGCAGAATTTGAGATAAGACGTTTAGGCATACACGGATAAGGCACACAAATATCAAAGGGGAATTATTTTAAAAGAATTAAAACTGAAACTTCATCTACCTACGCTACAGACTGGATTAAAGTTGCTATCTATTGTGCAGGAGGGAGATCCAAGCAAAACGATAGGCTATGTTGTGCAAAATTCGCATGATAAAATATTTTCTACTGTAAAGAATATGTACAATTAATTATTACTAGATTAGTATATTGTCAAATTATTTATCACGGTAACGTACCTTGAGAGTAGATATACTACTATTTTATGCAGATGTTCTTTTAAAGGTTCTACCAGGGTAAAAAGGTTGAGAAAGGCTTGTTACGATAGTAGTGTGAGATTTTTAATTTAACTGATCTATACTGCTTGTTGTTGTTCCCTGTGTTGTCTGTCTATAGGCCGGTGCAATGTTATTTGGGCCCCATCCATTACTTTGCCTGTCTGTGGCGACTGCCTAGTTTGCCTCGACCATCTGTGTGTATATTTATGCGTGCGAATGCTTGTAAGTTTGAAAGCAACAAAAAGCAGTTGTATAACGATTCAAGATGTATTGAAAGATACCTATTATTTTCCTTTCATAATGTCTAGAAGTTCTATTCTGTCCTACATTTTATTGATCCCTAAGACTAAGTTAATCTTCATCGTGGGATTGCCTCTAACAGTGTCTTTTCAAAAAAAATGTTAAAACACTTTAATATTTAAATATTTTAGTAATTTCTGATTGAGATATATTTACTTCGAGTTATCCGTGTATATTTAGCCTCAAATTTAAAAATGTCAAAATGTGTATGCTGCTATGGCGGTGGGGAAGAGGTTAATTTATTTCTGATTTCATTCAATGTTTGATACTTCAAATAATACAACAAATACTTTATAATATTATTACAATTTCAACTACTATTTACCGTCTGTTGTAAAGTATACGGTATGAAATTATCTTAATTTGAAAGCAAAAATTAAACACGTACCTTTTGCGGAGGAAAAATGAATTATGACACACAATCGGATATTCCCTATCTTCCTAATACTTTTTCATTTATTTATATTTGATCAATTTTATGATATTTCTGGAAGGGAGGGAGGTTTACAAATATGCTTGTTATTATGCTTATATTTTAATTTTATTTTGAATGTTTATATTTTGCATTTACGTGAACCAACCAATCATTTATTCAGTCGCTTATACTAGGGAAAGCAGAGGGCATTGTGGGGCGGTAGATCTGACACCATTACAACAAAAGACGTTGAGTGCATGCGAACTAGAGACGTTCAACATGTAGGGGAGTGACGTAACTACAGATGGCGAAACACCACGAGAGCAAATTTTCATTTGCGTGAGTTTAGTGAGTGCCGGTAATCTGCCTCCACTCAGTCACCCACTGGGTATGAGTTGGGAGCTAGTGTCGGATTATAAACCTGTTTTTTCCCCGAGTGAGACTTTTAACCTTTTTTTTTTCGTCTGGTGTGTGTATTGTTGAAGTATCGTCTGGAATGTGCATGTAGTAACTTATATATGTTTATTATTCATCCCAACCCCATTGCACCCAGGAGGTATGTCCTTTTTTACATTCCGTCTGCTTCCCCCAGTGATGCCCCCTACCGCCCCACCATTGGTCGACTAAAGTAATGATTGGGAGGACCACCTAAATTTATACAACAAAATTCACACAGTAAATAAGGAAATAATATTAGATATATAAAAACAACTAATTAAATTATTATAACCAGGTAAATAAAAGCAAAACCTAGAGAACAGAAATAAACAAGTAAAATAGAATAAATAATAAGCGAAATGATAAAAGATTAACAAGAGAAAGGAAAAAAAAGGGGAAAAAATAATAATAATTAGAACTGCTTAATAATAGAAAAGAAAAAAGAGGACAATAAAAAATAAAAAGAGGAAGAGGAAAAGACAAGAAGGATGTTGGATTCTTTGTTGTTGTTATTTTTTAAATTAAAAAAAAAAGGATACACCCGAACAACAGGAGCTCAGAGTGACAGACAGCTTTGAACGGCCAGGCATGAGGTAATGAGTAAGCCACAAAACAACTCTGCGGACAACTGTCCAATTGGAAATGATACATGAGAACTACTTTGACATAGCCAGTGGGCTAAACCAACCCCTCCCTTTCCCCCACAACTCCCTCACCCAGCGCGAAAGCGGCGGAAGCCAGAAGCGCCCCCTACTCCATCCATGTGGGGCGAAAAGTACATCGCTGGGGCAGAGGCGGATTGTAAAAAAGAACAGAGCTGGGTGCAAAGGGGTAGGGATGATATATATATATAATACCACAATACTTCATGCATCACTTGTCTTTAGATTCATACTTGGATGCATATATCCATATATATTCATACACTCTGTGGCGGAATAAATTTGTCTCTCCCTATTTATAGATTTAGATTGCAATATATATTGTTATTGCCTCTCCCTATTTCTAGATTTAGATTGTGTGGCGAAAAAGGGGTTTTACTCTGTGTGCGTCTCTTGGTTATTAATTAATAATTGACAATAATGTATACTAATTAATTTCTTTCATGCCAATCGCTCACAATCTCCTTAAAGGTCTTATCGTGCGGTCTGAGAGTGACTAGGTCAAGCCTTGAGTAGTCCGTCAGTCAATGACCGTCTCCCTAAGTGTTACCTGTCTCAGAATAGTGACTACACTGCGTTTATCTTACTAGTCGTCATATCACTATCCCGGCCCTACCACAAATCTCTCGTCGTCGTCGATAATGGGAACTATTTTAAAACATGTGTATAGACCAATTGTTATTACGTCATTGGCAGAGCCCCCACACATTATCTCACATGTACCTCCACAAAAAAAGAGAGAGTAAATAGTTAAAAGAAAACAAATTTATTAAAAGAAAAGAATAATTCTTTTCTTTTAATAAATTTGTTTTCTAAATTCAAGTACAATTAACAATACGGTGAAATCACACTCAACGCTAGACTTGGAGATTGCAGATCGCTATACCTTAAGATATGGCAAGAGATGGAGTGTTGAACATATGGATACGACCAGTGTATGTTGTGCATTCAGAGATGTAGTCAGATTGACACTGACAATGCAGAACTTGAGAAAAGTATGAGTGTTGTGATACTGACATGTACGAGGCAAGATGGTAGACTATGTAATTATGAAAAAGACATTAACTAAATCCCATAACCCTATTATCTTAAACAGAAACATACTGATACAAGGACAGGCAGAAAGATGAGACGAATCGTTTTGACACAAAAATAAAGCATTTTATTTATACCGTATTTACATTTAGGCAAATAAACTGCCAGCACCAACAACAATTCCATTTATGACTAAACAATGATGGCGTTACTTTTGATGCACCAATCTGTCTGAAGTGCATGAGATAACACTTTTATTCATTTATGTGTGCATGTTTCATGTTCGTATGAGATATGCCCCTTTTGTACATTCATCTTTTGTAAGATAAATTAATAGTTCTAGAGAGGGTATGAAGGCTAAACACAAAATAACCAAAGTTTATAGTATAAAACAATAACTTATTTAATTAATAAAAGTAATATCTCGCTGGCTTTGATTTGTTTTTAAATTGATAAACGCTATATGTAAGGAAGACATTCATAATTTAAGGTATATTTGTCACCACACATTATTTTCATTATGTAAATTATGTTAATCTGTCTATTCCTGGCAAGGTTCAATTCTGTACAACATTACTATAACATTAGTGTCACATGTCTGGTGTACGTTAAACGACCCTGTCCTATGTTAGATTCCCGTTAATATTGGTTAATTGAATAATTCCTAACAATAGTGACAGCCGGACGGCCTGACTTATCCTCCACGAAATGCCACATTGTTTGGTCAATTATTCACGACATCTCGCCAGATAAATCAGTTGACTTGCCCCAACTGATATGTTATCTCCCCTTATTTATTATTTAAAAATTAAGATTTTTGATTCTTTATCCCTGTATTTACAGCTTGGCCCCCAATCAGATGGATCTCTGGTCGTGCTACAAACAATTATGTAACAAGAGGTTAGATAACAATAAATTAATAACAGTTCAATTAAAATAGAAGAAAAATGTACAATTATGATTCGCGACTAACAAGAGTGTATTATCATGCAGCCGAGATAACTAACCACACACTGTCTCTGAGTTTTGTGTCTTTATCGGTGCATCGACTTAACTTTATGTCCTTGTGATAGTTGAACATGTGTCTTTGATTATTCAATGTAGCTCTGACGTCACGCAACACATCTTCTAATGGCCTCTCATGCTCAATACTACTTCTGGCGTAGACTGCGGGCAGCACTCCAGTATAGAAGTTCTTGAATTCAGACAGTTCCTCTAGATTTTAACTCTGGAAAACTGTAGATTCCCTGAACTCTAATTCTGTCATCATCTAGTAGCTCAAGAGTTAAGGCTCGAGACTGGCAATAACGAATAATTATCATGTTATAGTGTCATGTGGCAATAATTATTTGATGGGTTTTGTGGCGAGAGCAATAATCACTCTTTACAATTCCACTAATTAGCTTTAGCTTAATTCATAGTTTAAATTAATGAAAGTTTCAAATGAATAAATTCTTTGCAATATGCATTTCTGTTACATTCCAGCATTTATTTTAAGACCTTGCTTTTTAATTATCCAACCCTATTCTGACAACAGACTGGATACCTTGCAATTTACCCTTTAGTCTCAATAAAATTTAAATGCTCTTAGTTAAAGCCGACAAATTTTACAGACAGGCAAACGTGTGTACAAAGCACAAACTGGGAAACGTTTAATCAATTATAACTAATTATACATTCGATCTTCCTTTCACGACTCTATTGCCCCCCCCCCAGCTCTTTTGGTCTATCTTGCATAAATAATCAACTAAGATAATTGATAAACAAATACAAAGAATTTAATAAAAGTTTAAAAATAACAAAGTATTTAGAGATTTACAATAATACTAGGTCTCATATACTATGCTAAATATTCGATACACGAGATTGCAAATGTTCCATATACAATTCAAGTTTACCAGACTCTGGTACTTAGCTGGTCATCCTTATTGTGATGAAACAATGCATGCTGAATCCCCAACTGTCATAGTTGGTTACAGGGGATGCGATCTGTCATTTTCTGTTCAACACTTCACACATCGTTACCCCTCGTCTGAGTTGTCCAAAACTCGCTCATGACCAAGTCATTAGGTTGAGCAAAATGGGCACGAAGTTGCGTAGAACACTTGCCAAGTGACAAGCAGTCAAAATGACAAGAAGCATCGTTTTTTTGTAACGCGTAAACGTAAGACGCAAGTCATAGAAGTGTTGACATAGACATAGGAAACGTCGACATGAATGAAAACTCGTCGACAAGGGCGTAGTCCCACTCTGGGAATAAATGAATTCCTATGAGCGATAGTTCTTATAGATTCGCAATCTTAGCATGTGGTGTGAACAATAGCATAGTTATTCCTTGACCATTTTAGTATCTTTACATTTAATAATTTAATATATAATAAAGATACAGTTTCGGTCCCACTCATGCATGTTACAATTAACGTATGCAAAAGCTTAGAAATATTTCAAAACATTTATACTTTACAAATGAAAATTGAAATAGAAGAAATCAAATATAATTTAAAATCATGTATATGCAAATTACAATTTTAATATTATACACGCAAATGAATTTAAAATTGTTACAATAGATTTACATATGAACA
Organism: Sinotaia quadrata; assembly: GCA_028829895.1. NCBI lineage: Eukaryota > Metazoa > Mollusca > Gastropoda > Architaenioglossa > Viviparidae > Sinotaia > Sinotaia quadrata. The sequence continues at coordinate 127,363,589 of CM054179.1, read as the reverse complement.
TGCACAAATGTTCTGCCATCACAATTCAGTTATTTTAGTTTATAAATTATCATCTTACAATTCCACAGTTAATTTAGAGAATGTAATATTCAAACTTAGCCACACTGTTATTCAACCACATGTTTAGAGAATTTGCAATAATTCAATTATCAATAATAGGCATGTAAATTCAACACAATCACATCTTAAATAAAATACAATAATATTTAAGGAAATTGATGTGTTACCTTGCTCAATAATGACTTTACTGACTCAACAGTGGGCCTGGTGATTCATGGCAATATCGCAGATGACTAGACGCTTGCAATCGGTCTATCAGTGCCTTTGTGAATAATGCATTGGCTGCGGCATGCGGCATATAAAAACTTATGTGAATCTAAGGCACGAACCTATTAATCATGCAATATTTATGGGTATGACCTACAATCAGCTATTGTCCAGAATATTACATAACAGGGTGAGTTCTCTCGTCCTTCAGAGTATGATGATTACATCACTCTTATGTAAGAACTGTGTCCATGAAATAATGAATTTTAAGTGAATGTGGGTTAGGAGGTCAAGTATAATTTGACTCCTACTAAAATTTCCTCCATTATAATACAGTCATGATTAAAATAGAAGTTAGCTAGTGATTCATGCAATGTGTGTTAACTCGTTTGCTCTTCCTGTGATAACAATTAATCAACAGAAACATGACCACATACACAAGGTGACTTTACTTCATCATTTTACAAGTGTGTAATCGCTAATGCCACTTAGCTTCTGTAAGAAAAATGTAACAACATTTGGCAACATTAGTAATCACATAAATATTCTACACACTATTTATAATACAAAATACATCAGTTTTATGAGTAAGAAATATACAGTCTAGAGAAATCAGTTATATTACCACTATGTAAAGTTAATGTGCAGTCATAAAAATAGAGACGTGCTTTTCCTTTATCCATGTTCGATGGGTACTCTGTATCAATGTCTGCACATCTGATGAATTTGATTCATTCAGGTGATTATATGAATGATCCGAGGTCATCTAATGGCTTAGCGCTACGTCACGGTATGTAACGCAAGTGATAAATATTGGTATCCAGTATCCATTTATTGACCTGTCCTTCACCTCTGGCTTAATCTACATTTCCCTAACACATAAACAACTTATTGCATCAGCCAAACTTAATTGTTTAACGGAAGTCTACTCGATAATTATACAGATAGTAGAAACCATTATTACAACGAACAATTAAAAGATATGAAAAATGCGTTTTAAAATAGCATAATTTATTTAATATATCCTGACACATAGTATAATTTCTTTCTAGCATATTCTGCGAATCTTTACTTATTGAGTCACTTTGATGTCTTTCAAATTTGTTAGAAAAGATATAAAAGAGCAGCAAAGTGTATAAAACTTTGTTCATTGTACACAGAGGAAAAAAAACGAAATAGCAGATGAATAATTATTTGTATTATATGTGCTCTACATTACTGAATATAATGTTTCCCAAAGTGAATCTCAGATTGTATGGAGAGATGAATGATTTAATATTTGTTGAAATATAGATGGACTGACAGCCAGAACTATATTCATACGCACACGTGTGTGTGTGTGTGTGTGTGTGTGTGTGTGTGTGTGTGTTTGTGTGTAAGTAAAACATAAATTAGCATATTCTGAATATGTAAACAATATGCTATTCTTTCTTACAGGATGATGTAATACAATATCATCTAGACAAAATAATGTTTATTCCTTCTCCTGCCATTCTACTCGTGGTATCGTTTGGGGTTTTAGTCGACGGTAAGTAAACATAAACTTTTATATTAAGATCTTAACAAAACACCATTCAGTGTATGACATACTTTAAAAATGCATATGCTGTATTGTTCAAATGTCTGTTTAAATGTATTAACTGTACCAATGAGTTAACAAGATCTTCAATTACATGTTTCGAATTGACAATATTTATGACAAAATCCAGGTTGGGACGAATGCATATTGGTCATTGGCAACATGCAAACATTAGAAACATGTGATTTTTTTATATTGTGTTCACATTTGTAAATATTTCAAAATCTTCTTTTTTAAAAAATAGTTTAATTCATACTTAGAAAGTATTATTTTTAAATTTCAAATATTTAAAAGGAATTTTTAGTCATTATATAATTTCAAACTATTGAAGCCAGCAAATAAGACATTTTATGTTATTCCAAAGTATATCTACAAGTTATTGTCACATAGTTATTAGAAAGATTTTTGGCTTTCCTGGCAGTGACATATTAAATTATTTTTTTAGTAGAAACAATAGATTATGGAAACTTTTACAAAAGACACTGGTGCATTGATCGAGAAAGTTGGTTTTAATTGTTTAACTGAATAACGTTGTACATGTCTGAGCACACTCTAATTAACATATATCTTTAATCACAAGCAAAGGCAAATTTGAAACAATCTGATTGATGGATGTAGGTATAATCGAACCCGAACAGTCATGGAAACCAATGATTGCAATTATGAGGGGGGGGGGGGTAATTGATCATTAACCAGGGTTGCAGAACTATGTCCAGAAATGAACATATGAAATGACAAGTAGACAATACAATGAAAGCCCATTGAAGTACCATCATGTGAATTGTGAGACAAGTATTCTAAAATGTGATGCTAATAGGAGTTGGTGAGAAGCGACCAATCTTTTGAATTGAATTGTCGAAGGAATGGTCACCTTAAAGCAATTCACAACTGTTAGCGAAACAGCTGTAAATAATACTTAAAAAGAATATAATGTTGGATGCCTCTGTTTTACCATGTTCATCTTAAAAGGAGAATATAGGTTATCATATTTCGCCCTTTATGAGAGACACATTTGCCAAGACAATCATGAAAGGTACTGTGCAAGGGGAGCAAAGGAGAGGAAGGCAAATTATACTTGATCTCCTAACCCGCATTCACTTGAATTCTTTATTTTTTTTGTTTTGTGGACAAAGTTCTTTTGTAAGAGTGACATAATCATCATCCTCTGATATACATGCTGTATTCACAAGGGAGAGAGAACTCACTCCAGTTAGGTAATACTTTGATACTTTGAACAATGGCTGACTGTAAGTCATACCTAAGCATGACACATGACAAATAGGTTCCCACCATAAATTCATTTTCTTCTTTAAATACCATGCGCCACTGCTGGACTCATTATTCATAAGGAAAGATGGACCGATGCGAGCGTCTAGTCATCTGCAACATTCCTTGAATTACGTAAGGCCTGCTTCTTATCAGTATAGTTGTATTGAGCAAGGTAACACGTCGATTTCCTTAAATATTGTTTGCATTTTTATTTAAGATGTTATTGTGTGAATTTATGTACCTATTATTGCAAAAATTCTCTAAACATGTGGCTGGATAACAGCGTGGCTAAGCTTGAAATATTGCATTCCCTAAATTAATTGTCGAATTGTGAGATGATAATTTATAAACTAAAATAACTGAATTGTGATGGCAGAGCATTTGTGCACGTTTATTGTAAATTTACTTGTAACAATTTTAAATTCACTTGCGTGTATAATATTGTTCTGATTGTTATGTGCATATGCATGATTTTGTATTGCATTTGATTTTCCCTTTTATCTAAATTTCATTGTAAAATATAAATGTTTTCCTTGAAATGATTTAAGTCTATTGCATACATTAATTGTAACACACATGAGCGTGACTGGATTGAATCTTTAATGCATATTTAATTATTAATGTAAAGATACTGAAATGGTCGAGGAATAGACTAAGTTATTGTTCACACCATGTGTTAAGATTGCAAAACCATAAGAACTATCAATCATAGGAATTTATTTATTTCCAGAGCACTTAACACTTACTTTTAAATCTGTTTGAATTATACTTCTTGTAAATATTTATAACAAGTTTAAACTATGATGCTTTTATTTTTGTTTAAATACAGAATCAGATAAATTAACTGTTAAAAGGAGTTATAATGAGAAACGAAAATAAAAGTACAGATTACAGATTTTTAAAACATGATCCTGATGTGCGCCATTACACTGATTTGTTGCAGTTCAAGCCGTCTCGTCTTGTACCTGTACCTGTATTGGATTGTACGTAATTCTCACTTTTCTGGTTGTCATGATTTGACAACAGTACTGCCACTTGTCTGATAGATGTGTTAAGGACCGGTGTGGAGTAAAATTTTTGGGTGGATTCTGTGTGTATTTGGGTCCATCAAGGGGACTGTATTACGAAGAGAGCTGCGGCAAGAGCATGAGTCTGACTCTCTTGTAATGACAGAACATACTTTCCAACTCAGTGTGTACTGAACTGTGGATAACTCTAATTATATGTTATTCAGTGCCAGTTAAAGGATTCTGTATGGTGTGCTATACCTTTCGTGGACTATATGTGTTGTGTACAATTTACGGAACATTCATTTAACGTCACCAGGTGGGCTAAACCACAAGACATTCAATTGCCAATTAATAAAATTAGTTAATTAAAACTGTCATAATTTGCCTAGACGTCTTCTAAAACTTCCTTGTACCAGAAATTCCTATGATGTCGAGCATACTTTGGCACAATATATCATCAGAATGCAATGGTCACATGTTTAGTATACTACATACAAGCATCACAGTTCACAATTTGTAGAAGTAATAGCCTACTCACAAAATACATCTCAATGTAAAATGCAAATATAACATATCAATAGCAAAATGAAATCTCTCAATGAGTCAGTTAACTCAGTTTTAAGCTAATGTCCACCTTTCATGATCAGACTCTGTCACTCCAAATTCAAAGTGATTAGAACAGAGTATGTCACCAACAAAGAAACTTTCGGTCCATCCCTTCACACACCTCTCTCCAAATCACTATCTCTTTTTTGCCTTCCTCGTCAAGTCAATGAAAGGTGTGGCGATGGTACTAAACTTGTGAATTAATTTTATATAGTAACCAGCAACCTTAAGAAGGATTTAACATTTGTTTTGCAGAGGCATTTACCCATCTCTTCGAGTTTTCTTACTTTTGATGCCTGTGGCCACAGGAGACCTTGTCACACTGTGTGTCCCAAATATTCAAGTTTGAAACGTTCAATGAAACATTTGGTTGGTCGAGCTGTACGTTTACATCTCTATAAATACTGGAATAACTACCATAACACATGTGTATTTACAGGCTCTGGGTAGCCATCAATATGTCATCCATGAATTTAGATAGATAGATAGATAGATAGATAGATAGATAGATAGATAGATAGATAGATAGATAGATAGATAGATTCCTCGTTCATGAGTTCAATGAACAATCTCATTATCTTGGTGAAAAAAGCTGGTGCTGTGAGAATGCTTAATGATATATCCCGTAAATTGAAATTATCAGGTGTACTGCATGCTATTTTTTTCCTGTCTGACTCACAGAAACATTTTGTCAAATCCAACTTAGAAACATATTTTGCTCAATTTTAGCTGAGTGAAATGGTACTTTGGTACAAGCATCGGTTCATTTGGAAAAAAGAATAAACTTGTTCAGTTGTCTGTAATCCACACAAAATTATAAGTGCATGCTATCCTTGTTATTAACTAAAAAAGTAGGAGAACAATGTGTGGACTCTGCCTTTTCAGTCATAACAAAAGATAAAATAGAGTCAATTTCCTGCCTAACAGCATCGTGTTTTGCATAAAGTAAAATATGGTTTCGTGTGGATTGGATTATGATCCTGAAGTGTGACGGTAAATTCACACAGACTTGTTAAATTGGATTAAAATTGTTACAAGTTTCATTTATCATTCTCCATAACCACGAAGCGTTAGAGTCTGAGAGTTAAGGATTTAAAATAATGTCATCAACAGTTTCAACGTCTGTTAAAACTGGGTGTTATACAGATTTGACAAAGGGTACAGAGGAATCATCCATGAAATAGTAGCGATCATATTATTTGGGTGCTATAAAATACACTTTCATCAGATTAGCATGAAAGATTTTCGCTTTATATCCCATCTGAAGTCAGAAATTGCACCCACTCAGTTTCTCGTTAACTTCACAGTATCCTTGCCATGATGCAAGAAAGAGGACTCAGCCAGGCTTCACCTCTAACAGAGACTATTATCACATTTAACCGCGCAGAGACCGAAGGAAAATTAATAGAGTTATTTTATTTATTGACGAGAAAACAAGTTGGTACGGAGTACAATTATTCTTACATATTGTTTAGTATTGTGATTAAATCCTGTAAATTGTGTATTCATTTTTCGTACAGATTACTTGTAGTGTATGGCAGTTTATAGTATCTAGGTATTGATATCATCATAATTCATTGTCAAATGAATATTTAACATGTTCATAAGTAATTAATCTCGTGATCACATGATACAAGTGGCATATGGCAATTTGGTAGTGACGGTCGCTGATGTTTTACTAATCATGAGCGTGTTAACATAAATTAAACTGGTAGGTCGACTAAAGTACTAGACCAGACGAAATGGAACAATAATTCTTTCTAGTAAAATTTATAGTTCTAAAATATAAATGGATGAAATAACAAAATGGATTGACCCAAGGATACAGAGTTATGACGTATTTTTAATGTACTCGTTTCGCTTTGTGTATTTCCCTAATTCTAGCGGGTGTGAAATCATTCTGTATTGCTGCATCTGCTAAAGAGGGCGAAGAGGCACACATTTCTTGTCGTTTTGACACTGACCTAAACACAGATAAAAGGGACGTTCAACTTTATTTCTTTAAAGGTAAAATCAAATATTCAATAATAAAGAACATGTCAATAACAGTTTGAATTTTAATAACAGTTTCACGTTTAGATAAATTGTATTACATAATTCTATACTTGATATATTTTTCAATAAACAAATAAATTGTGGCGCCAAACAAAAACAAAACAGAGATCACGATACTGGCTATCACCGTCTACTGTAATATTGTTATTAGCATATTTTAATAAGTTGTTATTATTGAAGATTAAGGACGACAAATAATGTCAAAATTAATTTGAAAAGTTCGTTTCTTATATGCATCACCAATAATATTACATAGTCCGATGTTACACCTAATGTATATTTATAAGTAAAGAAAAGACATGCTCACACTACAAAACAATTTACAACGAAAACAAATTTGAACAAAGAATTGGTACAAAGATGTTATGAAAGTTATGTATTTTCAGAGAATAAAAATCAGCTTGTGTTTATCATTGCCTGGTACGATGGAAAGCCAACTATGAGTACCGAGCCAGGATATGAGTGGGATGGTAAAATATCAGATCAATTTATTATAAAGATACCTAAAGTACACCCGGACCAGGTTGGAGAATACAAGTGCATTATAACACTACAAGAAAATGAAGAGGGGGATGTACGAGGATGCACACTGAATATTTCAGGTATTCATCACTCTCTCACATACCCACACACACAGGTACGCACATTCTCTCTCTGTCTCTGTGTATATATCAGTCTCTATCAGTCAATCAATCTATTTAATCCTCTTAAAAATATGTTCAGGTACACATACACACAAAAAAAAACATACACACAAACCCTCGAATGCTAAATTATTACTTTCCTACAAAGGAAAATAGAATGCTTGCAATTTTAGGAATTGTGATCCAACTAAATTCATAATAAGTGAATGCGTTTTGTTTTCTGACACTTTTACAAAAGAAAATTTTGTGGATGAATTTATAGTTCATTGATTACTTATGACTCAAATGATTTAATTTTTATTAAAGATATCAGAAACGACTCTATATTAACGACTTTCCAGATGTTTCCAACAACAAAGCATGCTGTAGGTAAGTTGACATTAACTATAATGTACTTCTTTCTCTGAATTGTGTGGTTGATACTTACAAGTTATTAAGTGAAAGTATAGTTCATTTCTCACGATATTGTGTCTCAGACAAACTGCTACAATTATGATTTTCATTTTAAAACTAGTTTACTACTTTATTTCAAGTTCTCTCCAGATGGAGACACTAGTTCAGTTCCCAAGAACAGCTCTACTATATATGCAGGTATTTGCTATGATACATTGCTTGATAAACTGGTTGCCTGTTCCTCCTCCTCTCTCTCTTGTACGGACATACACCACATTACAGTCATTACATCCACTTGGTTGCTTCCAGTTTTAGTCACAACTGTAAAGCGCAAAATGTTACTGTGACAAGCAATCATGCCACTTAGTTAATGAATATAATTATAATAATTATTATTAATTAATTTTTCTTAACTAATTACAAGTGATGAGAATCTTAATTTTATTTTATTAATGATCCTCCAGCGGACACCACCCGTCTCTCACTTGGCAGATATTTTCGCGTGGTGAACATTTTCTCTATCCCACAACATCAATCTATACATTTACATTCACATACGTGTTCCTTGAGCGGAAAACTTCTTACTAATGAAGTTTACTAAACTTCTTACTAAATCCGACTTTAAGTCTATATTTAGCGAGCCCCCATACACCCACTTTCTTTTCCAACATAAGATTATAGATATCAACATGCATAAGAAGGTCAATAAATTTAACAATACATTTATTAAAAGATAAATCAAATAGACGTATGACAATTACAACAAAATTGACACGTTGTCATCAATATTCCATGAACCTATGTTCAGATAAATATTATTTACAGTCTCTCTCTCTCTCTCTCTCTCTCTCTCTCTCTCTCTCTCTCTCTCTCTCTCTCTCTCTCTCTCTCTCTCTCTCTCTCTCTATTTACTAATAATTGTTAAAACATATAATTACAATTCTATAATAGTGTCAATACAAATTGCAGATTAGTCCTATCAGAGAATAGAAATGGAGTTATTAGTGTTAAATGTATAAATTCACATGACCTGGATTAAACATTGCTTGACAGTCTCTTCAATTGCTTACAACAATGACAAAAGGTCCACATGACAGCACATGTTTCTCAACCAACCTGGCACTTCCTTCCACCATCAGTTTCTTGAGCAAACACAATCACAATGGTTCTGATACTTCACTTGCTTTGGTACATCAAGTAAGGGTGTAGCATATTTCTTTATGCTTACACAACTGCAACACACTGCAAGTTTTCCTTGCTTCCCTGGTCACTCAGGTCACAATTTGTTAACACACAAAAGGTAGCTAGAAACCTGAAGCTCCAACTGAGACTCACAGTTGAAGGTTATACTCACATTCACAGGGTGAGATTCAAACTAACAAAAAAAAAAAAGGAAAGGCACTTGTTCCTTTAACATAAACCAAGGAGCAAACCTGAGTTTCTCGTTTGTCACAATATAACTCCATTTTATTTCACACTCCAATCTCAACTTAAGTCCTCTGCAATATAATTCATTATCCCCATGAATACATGGTAAAATAACAGAGTGTGTCAAACAATATCATATATTAGCACACTACATATGTGCATCTCAGTTCGAACATTTGTAGTAATAAATCAATTCCCATAATACATCTTTACATAAACACAAATATAACATATCAATAGTAAAATGCATAAAATATTCCTAAATCTATTCTCTCTCATTCAGTCAGTTTAACTTACCATCAAGCTCATGACTACCTCTAAGCCGGATTTCTTATTCAACTTCAAATTCAAAAGAGATTAGAGATAAGAATTTTCTACTGTAACTGAATTCTTTAATCTCCCCCATTGGCTGGTCTCGTTCTCGCAAACAATAATCATTGGATAATAGAAACCTGATCACTCATTTTCTATTAGGTCAGCAAATATAGAATGTTCCTGCCTCATGGTGTTTAATTCAAATTAAGATACTTCAAAAATAACTCCATAAGGAGTGCCCAAGGTCGGGTCACTCTGACAATTCAACTCCTTATATAACAATTAAATTTACAAATAGTGAGGGACAAATTTACTTTGTCACAGTTACAATTATTAAAATATTAATAGTCGCTCTACAGAAAAAAGTTATTGTACTTCACTAATTTACTGTTCTCATTAATGCTGCAACTTAGTGACTTATGTCTTTGTTTGACAAAATAATATTTTTAGTATTTTAAGTATGAAGATACATTAAGACGTTTTAAATGAGCTTTTAATTTTAATATTTTTAATAATTGTTATTTTACTTACTAATGCATTATTTGTATATGATACCACTAAAACGTATTTAATGGTGGGCGTGAAATACATTGTGCGTGGAGTTTATTTTTTTCTTTACTAAAATAATCATCTAGTTTTGGCAGTTGTGTAAGCATAAAGAAATATGCTACACCCCTACTTGATGTACCAGAATTGGCTGTCAGTGTAATAATGTAAAAACAGTTTCTTGTATTTGTTTGCACTCTACATAAGCCACAAGGCCTGCTGGCTCTGCAAACACAATATTAGTCATACAATTTCGTGTTTTCAGAAGAAAAAATATTCTTGATACTAATAATTGTTCAAATGTCAAAGGTTTAGCAGTTTTTATAGGTAATATTTGAGATAATGTGTACATTTTTGATCCTGAATATAATGTTGAGAAAACCACTAAGATGGACAATACATAACGATTTCTTTCAGCAGCCCTTACTCATCCAACATAAATGCATTATATGTCCATACACTTCCATTCAATTTCAAAATAATTATTTTCATGACGTGGAAGAAATCGAGATTTTGTGCATATATTGTAATAATTGTAAGGTAATTGTCCCATTATATACCGTCTTGTGACATTGCCTCAATATTTGTAAAAGCAAATGTTACCTAGCTTCCAAATGCACATCACAAACTTTCACTCACATTCTATAATCAAACTTTAATTATTGTATGTGAGTAGGTTATAGACCCTTGAATTAAATAATGTAATTATAAAACAAAGAATATATATAATAGACAAAAATCTTCAAAGCGACCTGTAACTCATGAGGTAAAATAATGTATTCAAACAGATCCACTATTCAATCATATACAAATATTCAATAGAACTTACGGGGTGGGGGGTGTGGCGAAGGAGGAAGGAGCATTTGCAAGTATGTGAGTGTGGCCATTATAATATGTTTGGCCTCTATTATGATTATCATTATTATGAATTCCCTTTATCATTATTAAATTTAGGATTTGTTTCCAACACGAATTCTCCACTCACATACCACTATAACTAACCTACTACCGACACATAATTTATATGTCTGCAGGTTGAACTTCCTACTTAAGGAGTAATGTAATTTAACACTTAGTAACTTTCATCCAAACAATTGACTCATCAAGCCCCCATCCATCACCCCACTGACTACTCCAGACAGGTATCAATTAATATGCATAAGAAGGATTTAACAAAAGATAAAGATTTATTATAAAATAATATATCACAAAATACAACTAAGTTTGAAACAGTTCACCTATTTACAGTAGTAACAAGTGTTCAAGTTCTTCTATTTCACAATCGATATTCAACAATGTCTATATGAGGGAACAATCTCTAATCAGATTTACGATTCTATCACGAATTTGGAAAGAGAGAAAAGTGGAGATAATTAATTGAGTTCATGACCTGTTCTGTATACGCTGCATCGTAGAGAAATCATATGAAGAAGGTTATAACAGTCAGTAAAACATCAGGACCCACATCACTCTTGTACACTCTATTGAGCATGCTAGATCATCTGGAAATAGACTTGACTGAGTTTAAATATTAATATGTCACCTAATATCCATATGTCACCTAACTGGAGCCATTCATTTACGCCTACGTCCTTCATCCACAACTGTGCACCTAGACTCCCTATCGGGACTTATCCTACTTCAAAAAGATACTGTTTGTCCCCATTCCAGCTACTGTCCGTCAATCAACTATGCAGTGAATACAATTTAACAGTCTGGTAGAAAATCCTTCCTTTGTCCACTGTCAGTTATTCGCATCAGTCAGCGGCGACTGCACATCTAACAGCTCGAAAATGGAAAATCGTCCGTCGGACTCAGGCTCACATGGAGCGTGAAAAAATTAAATGACTATTAGCACCACTGTTTTAAATAGGCAAGAGTGACTTCCTAGCATCATAGTGAGTAAATCAAATAAATAACACATGAGGCTTCATATGAGCTATTGCAGATTATCCATTTTAATAACGCTTTGACATTGACAGATTGTATCATGTTTTCCATTAAGGTCTTTTCTTATTTCAGCATCTACATATCTGTAAGTGCAATTGCTTAGTCCACCTCAAATGTGTGAATTATAATTTGTCTGTATTATAATGACACCACTGTGTTAGAGAATAAACGGGCATAATATGGAGAGATTTTGTTTTAATGAATTGAATGAACAGTATTTGACAGTTAGCCAAAACTTCCTTCGTTACTGAGCTCATATCAAAATTATAATGCTTAACTTCAATTTGGATTTTGCAATCCCTTTAATACACTTTTAAAACTGCATTTGTTATTGGACGTCAATACTTGAAGGAGTAAATGCAGAACCCTCAGATACAATAAAATTAACACTGTTTCATATACAAAACTGCCACTATTTTGTGATGAACCATTCCTTGGAAGATTTGTTTTGCAAAAAGTTGATCCATGTAGTGCAATGGAGTGACTTCAATTTATTCAGTAAAATTTATATTATTGTTCATCTGAAAATTAAATAAAAATATTCATCGATTGTCAGATAACTATTATTTATTTATTTTAATAATGACGACTAGTTTAAACTGTTCAATCATGTCTTAAATGATTAATACGCGGAATATTTGATAATATATTAGAATTTGTGTAGTAATTAACAGTGGCCTAATTAGACCTAATCGTAACAAAAAGTAACACACGTCTTCATGTTCTGCATAAATGGGGCATTTTGTAAATTTGTCGATGTCTTAACTGATACTAATGTTTGTTAGAAGTAAAACAAGCAATAAATACAGAGACGTCTGTGTAGGTTCATTAGGGAAATAATTAAGACCTAGACTGCTAGCGTGAAAACGAGATTATACATTTTTTTTTACACTCCCCATCTCAGGAAAACACAGACAAAGAATGAAAAGAACTACAAAGACATTTGTCGCGGTGAAATAGATTTAAATACAGTACTCGTCATATTTTATAAATAAATTTGTCACTTAGTGTAGTTGTTAAAGGAGATGGATCTGAATATTTATTATCATTACATGGCTACTGTACATATTATTGTATACCTATTTATATCTTATTGTACATCTGTTGATTCTATATCTATCTACATCATATTATATAACTGTCTTTTGAATTTTCGTTCTTGTTTGTCTCAAGTTAAGAATTAAATGTGTCTGGTGTATTTATATTATGATGACGACAACGAAAACAACTTCGACGACAATGATGACGACGATGATGATGGTGGTGATTAAGATGATGACAATGATGTTGACGAAGATGATGATATCGGCAATTATAACAATGATGATGACGATGATGACGACGACGATGATATATTTTAATTCCTAGTTTATTCATTCACTCAAACATCTATATTAACTTTTCACCTTACAAAAGTAAAATATGTTATAATTAATTAAGATTCCGGAACAAAGTTGAGTTTTGGTTTTGAAAAATTATAATGTTTTACTTTCTAATTTAATGAAAGTAGATTATTATTATTATATTCACAGTGTACATTTAAAATACATTATTGTTCATTTTAAATTAATATTTGAACACATATTTTTTGTTTCTGATTTCTATTGTCTTTACTCTTCCAGATTATGTTTTTAAATTTATCTTTGTTGATCTCGACATTTTATCCTACATATTTGAAATAATCGATCAATTTTAGAAACAACTTGCCTTTAGCTAATCAGTTTTAGAAACAACTTGCCTTTAGCTAGGAATTTTCGCTAAATCAAATCCTGATACAAATATATCAGTTATACGAAGACAGTGCATAAAGACCATACCTACACTCAAATGTTATTTTATATGTGCTTAATAAAATGTTAAAATATATACCGAATAATAGTAATACTAATCATATCATCACAAATGGTTTTACATATATTTTTTTCAACGCATACACATTAAAAAATTGACTACATTTCAAACACTTCCATTTTCTTCGTTTGTTCGGGTTTATAAGTATTAATTTATGCAAACCTTTATTTAAAATTCTTTTTAAAAAAATATTTTCTATTAAACCCATAACCCATACGGTTTGGTAAATCATTTACACTTTCAGACTTATTTGATGAGTGTTGAACCATTATGTATTTAGAATTGTAATTATTTCAGGATATAAATGTGTGTGTGTGTGTGTGTGTGTGTGTGCGCGCGCGTGTGTTTGAATTATTTAGATACGAAAGAAACTAACGAAGATCATCATATTGCAATTGCAATCAGCCTTGGTGTTACGCTACTAGTTGGCATTATTGCATTAGTTCTGGTCGCAGTGCGGAAAAGGTAAGTAAGCAAATTATTCATATTTACAAATATAATTTATGAAATTATGAAATATTATTTTAAGTAGCAATTATAACATTTTCCTGTTGATAATGTCAGGAAAATGTTATAATTGCTACTTAAAATAATATTTCATACTCCTAATGACAGTGTCATATCTGTCTTGTTCTTTGTAGACAATGTAGCAAATATAGCATGTCCCAGAAAACAGTGAAACACCTGTTCAGGGCTGGAACTTTCTATGGCATTCTGTAGCTGTTTTAAGCAGGACTGCAACCGTGTATGAATATATGCACTTTAAGCCATTCAATGTACGTGATTATTTTGCTGGTTAGGAGAGAACATTCAAAAGTCTTTCAAACATTTTAAGTATGCAATTTTATTGTGTGCATTTTATTATTGTATCTTTGTTATGCTGTTACGAAACGTGTTAACACGGTTCTGACTATATATCCATAAATATTACTTTATGCGTATAGTACAAGTAAATATAATTACTTAATGAAATATGTCTACACAATTTATAAATAAAATATACAACAAACGAGTTAGCAATTGTTTTACACAATATAATTATTTAAACAAATGATAGTCAAGATTTAGAAAATATATAAAATATATTGCTTGATATATTTAGATATATGTTGTTTCGTGTAGCCGTGTGTTAAATAAAAATAAAGTTTTAACAAAATTAAATGTCTTTAATTAAACAAGAACTATTCCTTTGAATCTAAAAGTTTATCCCGAATGACAACAAATGTTAGCTAGCCTGGGAACCCCGCTGCTTCTCTGGGCCATTTACATTAGTTACAGTATTCGCTAACGGAATATTTGTATTCCATAGACTATAAAAATAAATAAAGCTTTTTACTAAATTGAGTTTCAGTGTTTTAAAATACCAATAAATTTAATATATTTTGCCATATTCTTATTTCAGTCGTTTTATTGGAGTAAAGCCAGGGAAGTTTGGAGTAATGAGGTCTTCAAAGATTTCTTACCAAATTATTTTCAATAATATTTCGTTCTACCAAATACCTTTGGTTCATAAGCTGCACCCAGTTTTGGTGTAAATGCTTTCATATTAAGCAACAGGAAATAAATACATACTTAGTATTCCATAACTTAAAATTCACAATTGTAATCCTGAATGGCAATCAAATGTTTAAAACATATCTTATGAAGAATTTAAATGTCTCACTGCTTGTCTCCATGCTTTTGAACATACCAAACTCAATTCGCATTTCGGTATTATCTTAATTGCCTTGTCTTTGTAAGTCCGGTAAAAGAAATATTAATTTTGTTTCTTCTCTCCTCCCTCTTACCCCAACTATTTCTCTGTAAGTAAAAATTATAATTTACTGATAGCAGCACACGTTTTCTTTACGTAATAATTGGACGATGCGGGCATGACTAATTGTAGATATTTCGTATTAAAGTGATATGCGATGTTATGTACATGATGATGTAACAAGAAATAAATATCATAAAGTTTTTAACTCTTTGCATTTTCTTGTAATGTAGTTGACACATTTGTAATAATTATATTTCTCAAGTCATGAAATATGAAAGAAATGTTTTATCAGGCACTGAAAATGTATTTTGTTTTTTCAATTAACAGATGGATACAATTTCCTTGCATGAGTGAAGAACAGCAAGAAAACTCTATAAACTTAGCAAATATACAGCTTCTATCTTCCTAAAAGAAAATAAATTCACACGAATATTGAAAAAGTGATTGCATTTATTAGGTACGATGTGATTTGTGCACAAAATTGTATAAATGAATGAATGGCATAAATATGTGCTTGTGTATGTGAATGCGTGTCTCGTCGAGGAAAATATTTAGATTGAGGATTTCTAAGATTTTCATTTATAATTGTGTTTCAGTGTTATTAAGTTCATTTGCAGTCACTCATTATCACACATTATTAATTAGTTATGCAGTTTGATATTTTTGTCTTGGAGTATCGAAAGTTTTTGTAATTTAGTCAAATAGTGTTCTTTGGTTTCATGTCTCATTTTGTGTTTGTATTACTTTTCACAGAATTGTATCACATCTTTACTCATGTCACGTGTTTGCACATAGCCAGTAATAGCGTATTTAAATACTTAATTGGAAACTGCTGGTGCCTTTGACAATAATGTTCAGAAAGACTGTTTATGAGATTTAAGATACCTAGTAATGAATAAGAAGCTTCATACTGTATTCATCAGTGATATATTTATCATAAGCATTTCCCTTCTGTAAGCATGATGTCCCTGACTAATAATGCTAACCCTATATCTACCCTATCTATCACATAGACCCTTTGGACAATTGCATGAACATTTCTTCCTCAAAATTGGTAGGATCATATTGGTCATTTATTCACTTTCACATGACATGAAAATGGCTTGCACAATTTTTTGTTTGCATGTTTGATAAAGAATTTAATTTATTTCTTATTTCTAGAATTCTAGAATTAGGGAGTTTAAAGTAACAGAGTTTTACCTTTATTTAGAATATTGTTTTATAGCATTATATTTTATCACTGGTCTTTTACCTATTCTCTTTAGTTGAATGATAAAAGTGTTGGCAGTGTTAACTCTGATTCGCAAACCTGCAGCATACTTGCTTTATGTATATGTTTTCCCATGCAAAAACTATTAAAATCCATAGATATAGACACGATAAGAAAAACCCAACATATCTTTAAGAGGAAAAAGAAAGAAACTAGCAAGTAAAATAGGGCAAGCCACCATCACCATAGATCATTTGGCATTTATTTGGGGAAAGGTAATCTTTCCTCCATTTTAAATAGGAACAGAAACGAACTTGACATCAAAACCATACAATATGTTATAACAATCTCTACATGCATTCTAAAGTACTATTTGATTTTTAAAGAAATAACACATTCCTTTAAACTAACTTTGTTACTTGATATATATAAGATATAATGAAAATTTGTCAGTGGACATGCATAGTGTGCTCAACGCAGTGAGGTGGTGATACTAAAAATAATACTGTCATCATAGGTCTTCATATTAAGAAACCTTGAATTAAGATCGCAAAATTTAAAATATTTCTCCTGTATTTTAGTTTGGTTGATTGGAAAAAGTATGCACATGTCCACTTTGCAAACTGAAAACCAAAAATACGGGAGTATGCTATATATCAGTGCAGATGAAAAAATACATGACATGATCAGACATACCTTAGTATCTATTAGTGTAATGCAAATGTTTTTGTTTGTTATCGTGACTTGTAGTGATAGTCTAATAGTTAAATCCTGTTCTCTGACCGATACACCTATCTATGCCTCTATTTTATAAATTATGTTTCTGTGCTTAATACCTGAATGGTGGGCGTGAGTTAAATTGTCAGTGTACCATCATAACAGTAGCAGAAATGCGTACATAACCACTAGTCCATACTCTGAATTGGCACTTGTAGTTTTGTATTATAACTAATAGCTACTACTACTACTACTGATGATATAATTCATTATAGCAAAGTCATTCCATACTATCGCGGCGACACGGGTACTTCCCACCAAATTATTTGTAAATATTGAAAACGACAAGCACTTTCTTTAATAGTACCTCTAATGATATGGCAGTTTCTTAGACGACTTAATCTTTTGTTGTGTCATTTTTCGTACGTAACCTAAATCGAAGCTTCTAGCTGCCTGCTCAGGAACATTTGAGAGAAAAGCTCGGATTTTAAATAGTCGATCGGAAAGTCATTGTTATCCCCACCAAACATGCCCCATTGCGTAGAACCTGCCCCACACCACCACCTCTTCTACATGATCCATCGATAATTGTTTATGTTCGAATTACCATCATTCTTATATCCTTACCAGTTGATTACTAATGACCGGTCATATTTCATATATCATTCCAAAAACGATATTCCATTCACTGAATCCGGCCAAAAGGTCAAATTTATATGTATTCAGCTTAACAGTTTCATTCGCTGGACATTCTCTTCCATGACACTCAAAGTCATTCTTTCACGTTTACCCGAAAACGATAGTTATCATTTCTCAATTTTATTTAATATTCGAAATAACTGTACACATGCAGTTTGTAATACAGCATTAAAAGTAAATGAAATTCACACCTGAAATGAGTAACACAAATAAACATAAATTCAAATTTCTGTAGTCACAGAATTGAAAATATTCTTTAATAGGATTACAACAGTTTATTATTTAAATTTCGATTCAAAAGCAATTGCACGAGTTATAATTAAATGACATTTTGTTTACTTCTCTTCAATAATCTTTCTTCTAACATGTGCGCGTTCTTCATTTATACGTCCCTTTGTGTTTGGTGTCTATACAATGTTGAAGTTATTTATTAATATCAGGTCTTTCAATTATAAGAGTAGTTATTAATGTCACTATCATCGTGGCCGTCGTCATTATTATCATCGTCATCGTTGCCATCATTGTGAACCTCATCATTTCCTTTGTCCGAAATATGCAATTTTGTGTCATTTTACACTCGTGTATTACTTTGTGCGTGTGTGTGTGTGTGTGTGTGTGTGTGTTAAGTAGGTATCAATGTAAATATATGTATATATGTATGTATGCGTGTGTACTTTTTCTTGTTGAATACCATTGGATATGTGAAATATTTTGAACTTCCACTCCTGAATGACCCTATAATTGTTTCATTATTATTTCAGATGTGTTATAATATTTAATGCATCTAAGTCTATAATTTAATAAATTGAATACTATGCAGTAGTCAACGTTGTCATATTCCATTGATACTGTTACGGAAGGAAGAGTAAAAAATGTGAAGCTGCCTACATTGTATTTATCGAGAAATTATAAAAGAAAAAGGATGTGTTGTGTGTGTGTGTATGTGTGTGTGTGTGTGTGTGTGTGTGTGTGTGTGTGCGCGCGCGCGCGCAGGCAAAGACCTAAAGTGTGGAAGAGTTGTCAGCTATATAGAGCAGATTAGCAGTAGTCATGAGGTAGAGTATGCATCACCAGGTAGAAGACCAAGGTTAATCTGTCGGCACTTATAATTCCGAATCAAAGACACTTTAATTCTCTTCCAGAAGTGAGCATTTATATAAAATTGATATACTTAAAAGTTTATTAGTCAAAATACATCAAAAAATAGAAACAGCGATCGTACAGTGAAAAACACACGAATGCTACATGTATTTAATTAATGGAAATGTATATAAAAATGTACTTTATTTCTGCCAGTTAAAAAAATACAGTAATATATGACTAGTATATGAGAAGCTTTTACGATGTATGGAATAGCCGGTGCTGTTTCTTACTACTGATGTATTAGTAAGGCAGTATGTTTAAGGATTTGGAGTGTGCTTGGTGTATAATAAATAGCCTTTATTATAAGTTTGCGGTAACGTGGTGCTCATAGTATAGGGGTTTTCTTGTCAAAGAAGGAAATTAAAAGCTGTTCAAGATTACATAAGTCCAGATGGCTGGCGATACATATGTATGTGCTTTTTCTTGTCTATACATTTGATTAAAGGTGCTAAGTGTATATTTGTATTTGGGAAAGTTGCACAACTATCGGTTGTTTCAAATTAGTACCATGTATTCAGACAGAGAAATGAACTAAATATACTTTGCGGTGTAGCTATTAGACTTCAGGGAAATCCCTAAACGAACGGGACATTTTGCAAAATTTACAAGCACTCTATGTCTTACTCTGTACCTCTTGGATTATTATCAGTTAAATACATGAATATATTTGTAAATATTTCAGTTCTCTGGACTTTTAATTAAAGAAAATGGAAAGCCACATGCATATTCTTGATGTTTTGCTGAACACTACTGTATATATATATATATATATATATATATATATATATGACACAACGCCACACTAGTTATTGGCGATGATTATTATTTAATCACCCATAGCTAATTACTTTATGTTATTAAGAATTCTCTAGCAGGCACCACTCGTCTCTCTCACTTGGTGGATATTCAGACACTGGAACGTTTCCTCTCGTCCACAACATTAAAGATAAACATTTACTGTAACACAATATCCTATAGGTGTTAAACTTCTTACCAAACCAGAAGATAAATCTGTCTTTTAATCTATATTTAGCGAGCCCCCCTATCCACCCACTTTCTTGACAACATAAGAATTTCAATATGTGTAAGATTGCCAATGCATTTAACAATAAATTTATTAAATCAACAATCAAATATCCAAAATATGAATACGATCAAAAAAGCATTGATATATACATCACATCGCAACAATGTTCAATGAAAACTAGACAATCATTCAGTTTATTTGAACATAACTAACATTAGTCAAATTAACATAAATATAAAATCAAGTTCGGTGATATAAATCATCACGGAAATGAGACTCGATTTTTGGAGAAATAATTAAAGTCAATGAACATAACCGTTTTTAATGGTGGCCACGTGGCTTGCAACAAGTCACTTTCTTTTCTTATTTAGATGATGGTTTCTGTCACATGTTCGGTTTTCATTTGATCCTGTCCTAATTTAGGCATTAATTATCAATATTAGTTTACTAGATAATTCCTAACATTAGCGTCAGCTGGACTTGCCTAACTTATCTCCCTTTCAAATGCCACAATCTCAGCCTGATTGTTCATGACACTCATTTGGATAAGTTAGCTGACTTCTTGCCAACAATGTTATCTCCCCTTTATTTATAGCTTAATATGTATAATTCTTTATTCCTCTATTTACTTCTCGGCCCCCACTTGGCAATCACGGCTGTTTACATGCACTTATGTATTAACATAGAGAGATAAGAGTTACGAGAATTAACAATAAAATTTAATAACAATAAAATTAAATTTGAAAACAAGAAAATGAACAATTTGATTTCCACGAATACAAAGTGATATCGCGCAACCCAGTAAGTCAATTTACTGTTCACACCATGATAATCTATTTTTGACTGTCTTTAGACTTAACTTTCAATTGAACACAGAATTGTTATTGTTTACTGACATACGCTGACATCATGTGACCCTTGGCAGTCCCTTGTGGTTCAACAAAGCCGTGATAAAGTTTCAGCACAGACACTCACTCGCTCAGTGATGTTTTCAGCTCCTTGCTTCAGTAAGCCTGGACTCTCATCAAAATAACATTGAGCAGTCAGATCAGAGTTATGAGGTAAAACTCAGGACCGGCTGAAATATACAGCTTCATGTGTGATAATGACGTTATGGGCTTTATGGCAGCAGCGATAATCTCTCTTTACAATCTTCACTAATTTACGTTACATGGAAATTCAAATGTATAAAATCTTTACAGATCTTTACAAGATATATTCCTTCCTTATTCTATAATTGCTCATAATACAATTTAACTAGTGACCATGCAGCATATGTTAACTCTCCCGTGATAACAATTAATCAATGATAATACAATTTCATACACATGGCATTCCTCACCACATTTACAAATGTAATATCGCTGTGCTACTTAGCTTCTGTAAGAAAGTGTATTAACATTAGCAGCATTACAATTCACAAGAATATTCTACACATATTTACAATACAAAATATGTAAAATCAATTCAACAAGAACATTCAAGAAGAGAAAATCAAGGTATTACTACTATGTGTTTTCTTATAGGCATGGTCATAAACAGTGGACGCAGCTCTCTATATTTCCCCTGTAGTCGGGTTCAGTGTAGGCATCTGTCACAGCCAACCCATTCAGGTGGTTTTATCAATGAAATGCAGGCCAACTAACATCTTAGTGTTATGTTGGTTGGTCTAGTAGTGATGTTACACTCTCTCAAAAGCTGCCCTAACTTTCGTTAACACTCAGATATGTTCCTCTAGAGCAGGGGTCTCCAAACTTTTCAGCCTGAAGGTTGCATTAACTAGCTATCAAACAGCAGGTCGGGGAGCTGACTACACACTCAAGGTCAAAATAAAAATGAATAAAAACATGGATGTTGTTTTTAATTATTTATTTAATATTATTTTATTCTGTTATTATTTAATAACACATTGATACACTACACAGGAACATTTGTATTAGTGGGAATGGTGAAATTGATTTCTGGATGCCAACACAGCAGACATTTCTGGCTTTAGATTTGATGTCCCTAACACCAACAGTGACCTGATATTATCATTGGACAATTTTGTTCAAAATTGTTCTTCACATATTTCATTCTTGAAAAAGTTTGTTCACACAGGTATGTTGTTCTAATGATTGAAATGTATCTTGATGCAAAGATTTTGACATTAGGAAAGTCTTCCTTCGCCAAAAACTGATAAAAGCCCAACAGTCCTTCTTTGAACTTGTCCCTAAGGAGGTCATTTGCTTGCAACTCAGTGACCTCCAGCTGCAGTTCATCTGGGCAACTGGCCACATCAGCTTCAAATGGGTTTAGAAACACTTCTTCTGACTTTGAATCCAAGTAAGAAAAACGGTCCTGAAACTGCAGCTGGAGGTCTTTGATGATCTTGCATACAAATGACGTGGGGAACTCAGCTGTTGCTTCAGCCATGAAGACCTTGCACTGATGAAAGTGCGTCAGGTTGTTGGCCTGTACTTGTTCCAAAAACAAGACACGTTTGGATCTGAAGGCCTTTTAGTTGAGTGTATAGATCAGAAACTAGATTTTCCTCTCCTTGTAGTTTTAGGTTCACAAAATTTAAATGACTAGTTATGTCTGCAGCAAAGGCCAATTTCCATACCCACTCTTCATCAGAAAGTAATGGCTCTGGCTTGCCTTTACTTTCTAGGATGTCGTATGCTGCTTGGGGTGACTCATATTTAATGCGATTAGTTCAAATCTATTTCAGCTGGCTTGCTAACCCATCTACAAATGCTGATACAAACAGCAAGACTTATTATGGGGCAATGGTCTGATATATTTAATTGACTCGCCAGCCCCAGCAGAATAACTGTGTATATAAAAGAATTTGGTAATGATATACAACAATGATGTTAACTTACAAGAGACACTACCATACTATTATGACGCAGATTTACATTACATCAACAGCTAACCTTAACATTAAATAAGACGTGCAAGAATTGTTAACAATTAACAATAAAACTTTAATTTAAAAAAATAAAAGAAGTAAGTTAAAAAGGGTATACAATTATCCACACATTTTTCTTATAGTCTTTCTTCACTGATCGGGTTTGTCTAAATAATCTCTAGTTAAATAGTTCAAAATCATTGTTTCTTTTAATAAGGAAGAAATTTTAAGAAGATCTAGGAAGACCTAGGAAGATCTAGGAAAATTTTTGGAAGATAAGGGCCACAATTCCTCATTTGTTTAACTCAACTTAGTGTTCGTTCATTGAAGCTTTGGCCATGCCCAGATTGCGCGCTTCAATGTCCTCACAAGCTAAAAAAACAAATTGCACTTGTTCAAGTCACTTGCTCACCAAGTCCCTGAAATTATATAATTAACCAGCCCTAAGTCCTTTCTTTAAGACTATATATATAGTTACCCTATTTAAACATACCGATCTATGACTATCATTTCAATATTACATCAATACAATAAAAATCTATAATTAAAAATGTACTCACATTCACCAGTCACTTATTTACCTTCAAGAGGGTTGTCTATTCACGCTTTCCCCAAAGCCGTGACGGGGACACTACCAGCTCGTCTATTAGGCATGTGTGTAATGGTCAATGGCACAGAAAGGTATTTATACCATCAAACACCCACGCATCTTCCTTAAAATTAGATAACTTCATCCAGCCTACGCAGCTCCCTTGATTCTGCCCCTGTACCTAAATGTTTTTGTTTTACGCCCATGCAAACGAACAACCCCCATCCGTCTCTACTCTTCCCGGAAGTTTGCACTTTCGACTAAGGACTCATTCACACTGTCTACTTTATTTAATTTTTACTTCAATTCGAATTGTTACTCAAAAATAAAAACTCCTTTCATGACACAGGAAGTCATCTATTTCCTTTCTTAACTTAAATACCCTGCTCAGAACTTTCTCACAACTTACTGCTGTGTAATATGGTAAATCTTGCAATTCTGTGTCTGTATCTTTCAAAATGTCTCTGAACTGTCTATGATTGAGCCCATGAGACATTATTATTTTCACCATCTTCACCACAGGATTTAGTACATTGCTAATGCCCATATTCTTAGCACACAAAGCTTGCTGGTGAATAATACAGTGCAGGAACATTAGTTGTGGAATATTTTTCTCATTACACATCTGTTTCACTTGTCCAACCAACCTTTCTTTATGCCACTCATATTCTTTCCTCCATCATCAGTCAGGCGAGTTAGGTTAGTCCAGTCCAAGTTATAATCAGCAAATTGTTTCTTTCAACTTATTGAATATATCCTCTCCAGTAACAGTGCCATACATGCTATGTAGGGAAGCCAGCTCTTGTGTTATGTTCATGTCTTCATCCACACCTCTAATGAACACAAGCATTTGAGAGGTGGAACAGCTGTCCAGCGATTCATCCATTGCAATTGAAAAATGGAGAAACTTGCTTGCATTTATCGCTATTTGAGTCATAATGTTTTCACCTATGTCTGCAACACGGCGTGCAATGGTATTTGCACCCAAAGCTACATTTTAAAATTCTTTCGACTTTTCTGGGCAAAGTTCCTCAGCCACCTTCAACAAACATTCCTTCACTACATCACCATATGTAAACGGTTTGCCACTTTTAGCCAGGACGTAGGCAACTTTATAACTGGCATTAAAATAAAGTGAATTCAACATGATTAAATAGTGAAAGTATCTTGCACACAATATCGCTAAAAAAAAACTGATTATGCGAACTAATTTCGTCGCAATTAGAGCTGCAAATGACTCGAAAAAATTTGTGGCAAGGTACCGTCTGTTAATTGCTTAATTATAAATTTATGATATTATATTCATAAATAATACACAAACAATAATTCTTCCTTACAATCAATACACACAGTCACCCGATGCGGTATTTATCTCTCTATCGATAACAGCAACTATCCTAAAACTTGCACTTGACCGTCTTTCTAATGTCATTACGTCATTTGGCAATTTACTATTTAGCAATTTACTATTGGCAATTTAGAACAATTACTAGGAATTTATGGTTAAACATATAGTCAGTACAGTCTCTAATTTATCTTACAACAATTCTTAAAAACAATGTCAATAATCAAAATTAGATACTAATACAGTTTTAGGCGTTAAAAGAACTATCCTAAAACTTGCACTTGGCCGTCTTTCTAATGTCATTACGTCATGTGGCAGCCCCACCCATCATCTGTGCAAGTACCTCTCTATCATAGCAACGAGAGTGGATAGTTAAAAGTTCAACGATTTATTAAAGAAAAATAAGAAATAACAATTAAAAGAGTTTTACAATTAAAAGTCATCAAAATCTCACACAAGGCAATTTCTCAGAGATTACAAATGTCTTTACAGCTTATCTCAAATCAAGCTCAAACAATAAGAAGAAAAATGGTTCATACAAATTACATAAAACAATTACTAGGAATTTATGGTTAAGCATATAGTCAGTATAGTCTCTAATTTATCTTACAACAATTCTCAAAACATGTCAATAATCAAAATTAGATACTAATAGAGTTTTAGGCAATAAAAGACGTTAAGGAAGAATCAGAAAATGGATAAGGAATTTACGAATAATCAGAAATATGTACATATTACAGTTATTACATGAACAATACATAATATTGGTTCATCTGATGCGGCCTGTGAGCCGTAATCGTGTTCCTGTATCAAATATTAAAATTAATTAATTGAAATCGACCGGTAAAATTCGATAAAAACATAACGGTCCACGTAAGCGGTGGCTGATCTTGGCAGAAAACACGTAAATTTCCTTATTTTTTTGCATAGACAAAAAGGTCTCCATGGGCCGCATGAGAGGGCCTTGTGGGTCGTAGTTTGAAGACCCCTGCTCTAGAGTCCTAGTAGCTACTTATACGTCATAAATAAATAGATACAGGTTCCTCTTTAATGGGTTCGGTCAGCAATCTCAACATTTTGAAAACAGCAACACCACAAGCGCTCCCCGAATACTTGTGAGGGGAGCAGGTCTAGCTGGAGCACCACAGACCATAGAACATCTTACGATGAAATGATGCACGGAAGCTCTAGTAAGCGACGTTAAATTGTTAGCGCAAATACCACCAACAGCAGACTCGAGATATGGAGAGACGACTTGAGCAATTGAGCTGATCAGTCACGATTATTCTCAGCTCCACAAATTCTTCAGTGATTCACCGAATCAAGGATGGACAGAAGACGCACCCGCACAACAGCCAATATCACGCCTAAGCTCTTATTGAGGAAATCAGCTTTACTGCCTTTTCAAGGCGAGAAGTACACAAAGAGCGTGACTTTGTTTCTGTACAGCGAAAATGCAATCAACATCAACGACTATTCGATACATTTTGAAATGCCAGATACAAATGGTAAGTAACATTACAACATATGCAGACTTTCAAGTCAGATCAGGAAACATTAACTTGACTTTACATTTGATGACCTACTTTGGCCCTTTTACAAAACGTAGAGGGTGAAGAAGAAAGGGCGGTTCTAGTAAATCAAGTGACTATCGAGCTATACGGAATTCTCGAACCTCACCTCACCTCACAACATCTTTATACCAAATCGCAGAGTCTATAACCATAGCGGACAAAAAAAGCAACGATAGACAATGACACACAAACCAACATCGTATGGACATTACTGCCTAAAAAGAGAGCCAACTCTACTCAGACACACAAAGAAGAAAAATATGTCTTTCACACAGACTGACAGAAACTATGGAAAAGTCGGACTCCAGTCACCAACACAAAAGAAACAAATACAAACAACAACATATGACAACAAGCGAAAGAAAAACTTCAAAATAACCAAAATGCTGTCCAAGACAACAGAAAGGAAAGACACATTTATATACAATCAGTTCACTGCCCCAGGAAAAAGACCCTCCAGAGTTCTAGAATGCTCTCGACGAGTTCGAAAGAGTTGCCAGAGTCACCTCCAAGGGCATCATCATCACAAACAATCCAGAACAGACAGCCAAGCAAAAACAACAGACAGGACTCCAAACACAAAAGACGGCGCCAACAACAACACATCACTAAACAATAACAGCAACAACAAAGTCGACAACAGCAGCCAAACAACAACGGCAACAACAACACCAACAAAACCACCGCCGACATCAACGACAGCTATCGCGGGACAGTGAGAAGCAGTACATGAAGTTTCAATCACCTCATTGTGGATATGATCCAACTGCTGCTAGACCACCTATATTGGCCACTAGTGCCAAAAACCACCTTTGAGGAGACCATTGGGGTTGAACTTCCCAGGCGCATGTAAACGCCAGGTAAAGACCTGGTGTGCTACTACCCTTGGCTCTGTATGACCAACCCACCCTCTGATTCCATTATCGAGAACGACAGCAACAACATCAACATAGCTTTTAGCCCACGAACTACCGGTTTAAAGCCCGCCTTTGCCGGCCAGATATGATTTTAGCAACATACTAGCGAACTGCAAACTCTACAAAATACGCAACATTTCAACAACAGACAACACGCATTCAGACAACAGCAACATGGGAAATCTACGGCAACAACCTTAGACAACATGGACAACAAAACTGCCAACGCTACATGCACAAAATACAGGGAAACGGGATACAGATCTCTACAGGAACAAACACTACACCTTTCAAGTCACAGACGCAAGTCACGAGTCACAAGAAACAGGAACACAACTCAACAGGAAAATAAAAAAAACAAAACTTTCAACAGTCGCACGATGCAAGCACCAGAAAACATCTGCAGTACACAACGCCAACCAACATCTTCAGAATAAAAAGAGAAGAGGAATCCGCCAAAAACCGAGAACATCTGAAGAAAATGAAAAGTTTACAAGCAATCCTTGTGGAGCAAAAGTAGTTAATGAAGCAACACAACAAACTGAAGATATCACACATATTTCGATTACACTACCCTGCAAGAGATGGCAAGACCCACGAAGTTCACGGTATGAGATGAAAGATGACAGTAAATACGAGGCCAGACAACAGGAGTAGGGTTTGTATGACAATCATTCAATTATGAAGCTGACATATATTTACTACAATGCGCTGTCTTGATCTTCCAGTTCATAGTTTATGTTCTATTGAGATATTCTCTATGATGCTGTTATGCCCTATTGAATTTGATGTAATGTGTATAGTAAGCCATGTTTGATGCAATATTTTGTGGTGCATATGGCGTGGAAGAAGTAAAACCACACATCGCATAATAGTCTTGCATGGTTTATCTCCATAATACATTTAATCGGGTACCAAACTCAGGAGTTGTTTACAAAGAAGAAGACCTGACAAAGCACTAAATCTTATAGGAGCTCTAAGTTCTTCACAATAAGTATTTAAAAAATAGTAATCGTTTAATCAAAATGACACTACAGAGCAAATAACTGTACTTCAAATTGTGAACATATGGATAAGTAATGCACTAATAAACAGCATGGGGAAACAATGACTCAGAAGAATAAATTATAGTTTCACTAATGAAAAGACTATTTTAAAAAAGACCTCTTTGGAAACATTGTATCTCATCTCCAGAGAAAACATGCTGAAGGTCCTGTTTAACGAATGGGCGTTAACAATTTGACACAACTTGCTTTCATCATTTTCAGAGTCTCTTTGGCTAGGAATGATCCATAGACAGGTACGACGAACGTGAATCAGTCTGGGACAAATGACAAAAAAATTAAATTTGTGTATTTTGAAGTGAACAGAAAGCCACTAAAAAACAGTACATATTTGGAGCAAATTGCCGGTTCCTGGAATCCTAAAGAATAACCCTAGCTAAAATGATTTGAAACATTTCAAGTATTGTCACGATACCCAATGGAAGGAGAGTTACATTAAATCAAGTTGATCGATCGAGAGCAGTAACATTGCTTGCATTCGTTCACTTGGAAACAATATGGTATGTTACGTCATATGAAGAACAGGAAGTAAGTAATAACTTGAACTGTGTTCAGGAAGCTCTGTTTAAACAAAAAACGAAACAAAACACAGTACAATTACTAAGTGCACAGTGTTTAATTGTCATGGTAATGAAGTGAGCACTTTACAAACTAGCGTTTTCACATAATGTAACTGGTCTTGGTGAAAATACACGTTAAAATATTAAAATAACATTCAACAACTTACCTGCAGAAAGGTATGGTTCACAACAATGATAATATATTTGTAAGATGTAATACTTAATCAATCACATGTTTTTCAGCAAGAATTGTTTTAAGTAAGGCGTTACTGCTAAAAAGGCAACACATTTTTATGATTTAAACTTTATTCAAGATGCAAGGAACTTTACCTTAAATCGCCTATTTCTGAAGCACTTAGTTATTCCGTGCAAATTAACGAACTATACAACTTCCCAAATAATTTTAATTGTACCATCAATATTATTTTATATTTGAAATTAAGAGAATCATTGAGACATGGTTTATATTATAACAGTTTTGTTTGTTTATTAACGTAGGGCATAGGTGATATCACCATTTCCAGCGTATGACATAAAAAACTATATAAATATAAGATAATGAAAGACGTTTAATTTTGTTACATAATGTTTTGGAAGACCTAAGGAGAAAACTGTAACTGAATTGTAAGAATACCAGTATCATTAGTATTAGTTTTCCAAAAATATTCAGAAGCTCCAAGTATTTTCCAAAAAATGTGTACACCTTGAACTATCTTAAGTAGCCGACTGTACATCAAAGGTATTCCATTTAACTACTGAATCAGGGTGTTAGCGTTATATCTTTCTAACAATAGTTAAAATCAGGTTTGAGCGTTCGCTATATATTGACTGGGTAACTGGTTGGTCGTAAGCTAAAAGTGAGTGTCTCGTATATATTTATTATAATTAATCTCATCATAACAGATACAAATCTTACAAATCATATAAGAGACAGTGCTTGCACATACGAGATAGCTGATACAAATGGCATCTTCTATCAGAAATATTAGCAAAAGATTTTTTTAAAAGCAGTTCATAACTGAAACAAGGCTCTTAGTTTTTATCGCACATTTCATAGATATGGAGGAAAACTAATTTAGAATTGTGATTTTGCACTGTAAAATTCGATTTGAATGCCATATTATTTTTTTTCTCGATCACTTACTTCAAGCTGCCAAATTAATTAATGGATAACATACTTTCTTATAATTAAAAAATTGCAGTTTTACAGTGTGGATAATATACAAACGGAAAATCTATTTCTAGTGCAGTCATATGTAGTAAAGGTTCACCACTCGGATCATTAAGTTAGAAAAACCTCACGTTTGCAATCATATTACAAACATGTAAAGCAGTAAAGATGACGATTTACTTACACTTATACTATAATTTTTAATTACCAGCAAAGTTTGTTTAAGAACAAATTACTTCCATTACAACATCATGTATATTCAGTTATAAAAGTGTATTATTATTATGCCTCTTTCCACGACTTCTTTTTGACTGTCGGTTGTGATCCGAGGTCTCGGAATCTTACCAAGATTCTGGGAGATCCAAGGTTTTAAGAAGGATGTGGACACTTCCGAGGAGCGCTGCTTTGAGTAGTGGAGCGATTCTGTGGTTTCCAGGGAGTTTATTCAGGTAGCGTTCCAATTCAGATGTTATGTTCCCCAAGGCTCCTATCACTATAGGTATCACTTCTGCCTTTACATTCCACAGTCTCTGGATTTCTAATCTGAGGTCTTGGTATTTTTCTATTTTTTCTCTTTCTTTTGTTTGTATGTTTCTATCACTTGGAACAGCGACATCAATGATTGTTACTGTTCTGTTGGACTTATTGAGAACTACAATGTCTGGTCTTCGTGCAGGAATCACCCGGTCTGTTCTTATCTCAAAGTCCCACGGTATTTTGACTTCTTCTGTTTCTGTGACTGCTTCTGGTTAATGCATCCATGCTCTTTCTGGGGATTTTATGCCATAGTTCTCACACAGATTTCTATGTATGTGTTTTGCCATTTCATTGTGTCGTTTGGTGTATTCTGCTCCAGCAAGAACCTGACATCCAGATAGTATGTGCTCTGTTGTCTCGTCCATGGATTTGCAGAGCCTACATTCGGAATCATTTGACATTTTCATGATTTTCGTTTTGTATGATTTGGTGTTGAGTGCTTGTTCTTGTGCAGCTGTTATGAGAGCTTCTGTTTCTGCTTTCAATCCTGCCTTTTCAACCATTTGTACGTTGATTGCTTTGTTGATATTTCGTCGGCTTGTAATACATATTGGCCATGCAGAGGTTTCTGGCTCCAGGAATATGCTAGTTCTTGCTTTGTTGTTTTCTTCCATGTTTCTTTGTCTGTTTCTGGGGGTTGGAATAGTCCACTCATCTTTACTGCTTCTATCAGTGGATCATCTTTGTTGTTATTCCAGATGTAGTCAACAAGGCCAATGACTTCTCCTTCAATGACGTTTGATTTTCTTGAGACCTCGATCTCCCATTTTTCGAAATACATAGAGGCTGTCTACGTCTGCTTTGGGGTGTAAGGCTTTATGTATTTTCTTGTTCCTGTCCAGTTCATTTCTTTCATTTGCTGTCCAATCTATGATACCTCCAGTGTAGCTTAATTCAGGTATCACAGGGCTTGTATTTTGTTCGCCCCATTTTTCATATTTTCTCTTAACTTTGGACTTCACTTCTCTCTGTATATTTTCTTGATGTTGTAGTATCCAAAGATACGTATATCCATTTTCCATTGAAATATCATTTATTTTTCCAATGTCGAATTGCAGGCCATCTGTTCTTTTGACCTTGCCTTTCTGGATGACAATTCTTCCACATTTTTCAAGGCCGAATTTCATGTTAATGTCCTTACTGCAGATCTTCACAGTATTGATCAGGGATGTAATGTCACGTTCATCTTTACCGTACAGCTTGAGGTCGTCCGTGTACAGTAACTGGCTGATGACCTGTCCTGCTTTCATTTTGTATCCCAACCCTGTTTTCCGAATCACTTGACTGAGAGGATTTAGGACAATGCAGAACAGCAGTGGTGATAAGGAATGACCTTGGAAGATCCCACAGTCTATAGTTTTGTCTGCACTATTTGTGTTATTGCATGTGAGGGTGGTTTTCCAGTTTTTCATTGACTCCTGAATTAGGTTCTGTATTCATGGCGCAACTTTGTACAATTTTAATGTTTCCATGAATGTGGGACTGAGTCATAGGTCTTTTGATAGTCAATCCATTCCATTGCAATATTTGTTCTTCGTTTCTTGCTGTCAGTCACTATTCCCTTATCAATTGCCAATTGGTCATTCGTTTCTCTGCTGCCTGGTCTAGCACCCTTTTGTTCATTGTTTAGAAGTTTGTTTGTTTCAAGGTGAGTCATAATTTTGTCAGCTATAATTTCTGATAGTAACTTCCAGGTGGTTGATAGGCATGTGATTGGATGATAGTTGATTGGTGTTGTGCCTTTCTGTGGATCTTTCATAATCAGACTTGTTTTTCCCTTTACCATCCATGCTATAGAGTTCCTGGTTTGTTTAGTATGTCTTGCAGTTGTTGAGCAAGTCTGCCATGTAAGGAGGTAAGATGTTTCAACCAGAATATTTGTACTTTGTCTAGGCCTGGGGCTTTCCAGTTTGCCACCTATCGTACCTTCTTGATGTCGTTCTCACTGATTGTGACGGTACATTGATCAGGTATCTCTTTATGATCATCTTTTAATTCCTGAATCCATCTGGCTGAGGTGTTATGCGTATTGGGATTGCTCCAAATGTTTTCCCAGAAGGTCTTGGTATCCTGAATGTATTGCATTTGTTGTTCTGTTCTGGAATTTCCCTTAAATTCTTGGTATAGTCTTCCAGTGTCAGTTCGGAATATTTTGTTCTGTTGGAATTGCTGACCTCTTGCAGTGTATCTCTTCAGAAGGTGACTGAGTCTTTGAAGTCTTTGCTTTGCATCTTCTATTGCAGTCTTAGTGCCTCTGAGGTTGAGATGGTATTTGGTGATCAACCTTTCCTTCAGTGTTCCCTTATTTTGTTCTGCTGCTGTCATTTAGCTTATTTCTCTTCTTATACACTCTATTTTCTTTTCTATTATTTTCTTCCATGGTTGCACTGATGGTTTCTGTGTTTGTACTGTGTCTGGCCTTATATATCTTTCAGTTACCTTTGTGGTGGCGGATATTACACTGCTGGCTTCTGTGATATCTTTTGTGGTGATACGTTTTAGTACTTCATTTGCATTCTCAATTGCTGTCATTAGAGCTTTGTTGTATTGCAGCCTTCTTGTTGGGGTTCTGCCTACATGTGACTTATTTTAGTCCATGAAGCATTTTATGTCTTCAAACAAACGTTGCTGTTATTCAGTGAAGTCGCATGGAATATCCCTCCCCTCCTTTATTGTCCACTGGAATTGACTGTTGTGGTACTGTGGAATTTGCATTGTCTTCAATGTCAGTGTATCGGGTGTATTCGTTTTTTGCTGTTGTATCTCCTGTATTTCTAGGCTGTAAGAAGCCTATTTTGTAGTATCGCTCTCTTCTGGTCCAGATGGCGCTGTTCACTGATCATATCATGTGGGTGATGTTTGAGCCAGTGTTCATACATTCGTTTACTATATCCTCTTCTTGTTGGTTGGCTTTGATAGTAAGAGACCATGATTTGTTTGTTTTCCTCTCTGGTCCATTTCCTCCGAGTTTTTGCTTGCGTTTCAGCAGCCCATTTTTCACTAGAACACCCCGAAACATCAGTGCCTAGCGCAGATCTTGTTAACCCGAGCGAAGTCTCATCCGTATGGAATCAAAGTTTGTTTTCTCCATCATGAATTGGATGGGCAAGCGTGTATTTAGGAGGGAGCCACTTTTTCCTCCCTCGATAGTCCAGAGTTGGGATTTGAAGCTGTCACCCATCCATGTTTGTCGACACAGCGCAGGCTGCTTAACTTTCTGGGTGAGGTTTTCTCTGCTCTAACCACTGGACTATCGAGACACCTCATTATTATTATTATTATTCAGTCTCTTTCCACGACTTCTGTTTGATTGTCGGCTGTGATCTAAGGTCTCGGAATCTTACCAAGATTCTGGGAGATCCAAGGTTTTGCGGAGGATGTGGGCATTTCCGAGGAGCGCTGCTTTGAGTAGTGGTGCAATTCTGTGGTTTCCAGGCAGTTTATTCAGGTAGCCCTCCAATTCTGATGTTATGTTCCGCAAGGCTCCTATCGCTATTGGTATCACTTCTGCTTTTACATTCCACAGTCTCTGGATTTCTAATCTGAGGTCTTGGTATTTTTGTATTTTTTCTCTTTTTTTTGTTTGTATGTTTCTATCACTTGGAACAGCGACATCAATAATTGTTACTGTTCTGTTGGACTTATTGAGAACTACAATGTCTGGTCTTCAAGCAGGAATCAAGCGGTCTGTTCTTATCTCAAAGTCCCACAGTATTTTGACTTCTTCTGTTTTGGTGACTGCTTCTGGTTGATGCATCCATGCTCTTTCTGGAGTTTTTATGCCATAGTTCTCACACAAATTTCTATGTATGTGTTTTGCCACTTCATTGTGTTGTTTGGTGTAATAATAATAATAATAATAATTATTATTATTATTATTATTATTCAGCCCCTTTCCACGACTTCTGTTTGATTGTCGGTTGCGATCCAAGGTCTCGAAATCTTACCAAGATTCTGGGAGATCCAAGGTTTTATGGAAGATGTGGGCACTTCCGAGAAGCGCTGCTTATTATTATTATTCCTCTTTTCACGACTTCTGTTTGACTGTCGGTTATGATCCAGGGTCTCGGAATCTTACCAAGATTATTATTATTATTATTATTATTTTTATTATTTTTATTATTATTATTATTACTCAGCCTCTTTCCACGTCTTCTGCTTGACTGTCGGTTGTGATCCAAGGTCTCGGAATCTTACCAAGATTCTGGGAGATCCAAGGTTTTACGGAGGATGTGGGCACTTCTGAGGAGCGCTGCTTTGAGTAGTGGAGCGATTCTGTGGTTTTCGGGGAGTTTATTCAGGTAGCCTTCCAATTCAGAAGTTATGTTCCCTAAGGCTCCTATCACTATAGGTATCACTTCTGCTTTTACATTCCAGAGTCTCTGGATTTCTAATCTGAGGTCTTGGTATTTTTCTATTTTTTCCCTTTCTTTCGTTTTTCTGTTTCTATCACTTAGAACAGCGATATCAATGATTGTTACTGTTTTGTTGGATTTATTGAGAACTACAATGTCTGGTCTTCGTGCAGGAATCTACCGAACTGTTCTTATCTCAAAGTCCCATAGTATTTTGACTTCCTCTGTTTCAGTGACTGCTTCTGGTTGATGCATCAATGCTCTTTCTAAGGTTTTTATGCCATAGTTCCCATACAGATTTCTATGTATGTGTTTTGCCACTTCATTGTGTCGTTTGGTGTATTCTGTTCCTGCCAGAACGTGACATCCAGATAGTATGTGTTCTGTTGTCTCATCCATGGATTTTCAGAGTCGACATTTGGAATCATTTGAAATTTTCAAGATTTTCGTTTTGTATGCTTTGGTGTTGAGTGCTTGATCTTGTGCAGCTGTTATGAGTGCTTCTCTTTCTGCTTTCAATTATGCCTCTTTCAACCATTTGTACGTTGATTGCCTTGTTGATATTTCGGCAGCTTGTCGTACATACTGGCCATGCAGAGGTTTCTGGCTCCAGGTATGTGCTAGTTCTTGCTTCGTTGTTTTCTTCCATGTTTCTTTGTCTTTTTCTGGGGGTTGGAATAGTCCACTCATCTTTACTGCTTCTATCAATGGATCATCTTTGTTGTTATTCCAGATGTAGTCCACAAGGCCAATGACTTCTCCTTCAATGACGTTTGATTTTCTTGAGACCTCGGCCTCCCATTTTTCGAGATACATAGAGCATGTCTACGTCTGCTTTGGGGTGTAAGGCTTTATGTATTGTGAGTAGTTTTCTTGTTTTCCTCTCCAGTTCATTTATTTCATTTGCTGTCCAATCTATGACACCTCCAGTGTAGCTTACTACAGGTATTGCGTATGCATTAAGGGCTTGTATTTTGTTCGCCCCATTTAGCTTGGACTTCAGGACTTGTCTAACACGTTTTTCATATTCTCTCTTAACTTTGGACTTCACTTCTCTCTGCATATTTTCTTGATGTTGTAGTATCCCAAGATACTTATATCCATTTTCGATTGAAACATCGTTGATTTTTCCGATTTCGAATTGCAGGCCCTCTGTTGTTTTGACATTGCCTTTCTGGATGATAATTCGTCCACATTTCTCAAGGCCGAATTTCATGTTAATGTCCTCACTGCAGATCTTGACAGTATTGATCAGGGATGTGATGTCACGTTCATTTTTTCCGTACAGCTTGAGATCGTCCATGTACAGTAGATGGCTGATGACCTGTCCTGCTTTCATTTTGTATCCTAACCCTGTTTTCTGGATCACTTGACTGAGACGATTCAAGGCAATGCAGAACAGCAGTGGCGATAAGGAATCACCTTGGAAGATTCCACAATTTATTGCTATGTCTGCAATATTTGTGTTGTTGCCTGTGAGGATGGTTTTCCAGTTTTTCATTGACTCCTGAATTAGGTTTTGTATTTATGGCGCTACTTTGTACAATTTTAATGTTTCAATTATCTATGAATGTGGGACTGAGTCATAGGCATTTTGATAATCAATCCATGCCATTGCAAGATTTGTTCTTCGTTTCTTGCTGTCAGTCACTATTGCCTTATCAATTGTCAATTGGTCCTTTGTTCCTCTGTTGCCTGGTCTAGCACCCTTTTGTTCATTGTTTAGAAGTTTGTTTGTTTCAAGGTGAGTCCATGAAGCTTTTTATGTCTTCAAACAAACGTTGCTGTTCTTCATTGAAGTCACATGGAATTTCCCCAGCGAGGTTGTCAAGTGGAATTGACTGTTGTGAGGCTGTGAATTTTTCATTGTCTTCAGTGTCAGTGTATCGGATTGTAGTGTTCGCTTGCTGCTGTTCTATCTCTTGAATTTCTAGGACTGTAAGAAGCCTATTTTGTAGTATCGCTCTCTTCTGGTCCAGGAGCCGCTGTTCACTGATCATATCATCTGGATGGTGTTTGAGCCAGTGTTTATACATTCGTTTTCTATATCCTCTTGTTGTTGGTTGGCTTTGATAGTAAGAAACCATGATTTGTATGTTTTCCTCTCTGGTCCATTTCCTCCGAGTTTTTGCTTGCGTTTCACTAGCCCATTTTTCACTATAACACCCAGAAACATTAGTGCCTAGCGCAGATCTTGTTAACCCGGGTGAAGTCTGATCCGGTATGGAATCAATGTTAGTTTATTCCATCATGAACGGGATGGGCAAGCGTGTATTTTGGAGGGAGCCGCTATTCCCTCCCTCGATTATCCAGAGTTGGGATGAACCCGTAGCCTTCTGGGTGAGGTTTTTTTCTGCTCTAACCACTGGACTATCGAGACACCTCGATATTATTATTCAGCCTCTTTCCACGACTTCTGCTTGACTGTCGGTTGTGATCCAAGGTCTCGGAATCTTACCAAGATTCTGGGAGATCCAAGGTTTTACGGA
The DNA here is from genome assembly GCA_028829895.1 of Sinotaia quadrata. NCBI lineage: Eukaryota > Metazoa > Mollusca > Gastropoda > Architaenioglossa > Viviparidae > Sinotaia > Sinotaia quadrata. The sequence goes on along the minus strand of CM054179.1, from coordinate 127,325,627 downwards.
GGATGTGGGCACTTCCGAGGAGTGCTGCTTTGAGTAGTAGAGCGATTCTGTGGTTTCCACGGAGTTTATTCAGGTAGCCTTTCAATTCAGATGTTATGTTCCCCAAGGCTCCTATAACTATAGGTATCACTTCTGCTTTTACATTCCACAGTCTCTGGATTTCTAATCTGAGGTCTTGGTATTTTTCTATTTTTTCTCTTTCTTTTGTTTTTATGTTTCTATCACTTGGAACAGCGACATCAATGATTGTTACTGTTCTGTTGGCCTTATTGAGAACTACAATGTCTGGTCTTCGTGCAGGAATCACCCGATCTGTTTTTATCTCGAAGTCCCATAGTATTTTGACTTCTTCTGTTTCGGTGAGTGCTTCTGGTTGATGCATCAATGCTCTTTCTGGGGTTTTTATACCATAGTTCTCACACAGATTTCTATGTGTATGTGTTTTGCCACTTCATTGTGTCGATTGGTGTATTCTGTTCCAGCCAGAACCTGACATCCTGATAGTATGTGTTCTGTTGTCTCATCCATGGATTTGCAGAGTCTACATTTGGAATCATTTGAAATTTTCTTGATTTTCGTTTTGTGTGCTTTGGTGTTGAGTGCTTGATCTTGTGCAGCTGTTATGAGTGCTTCTGTTTCTGCTTTCAATCCTGCCTCTTTCAACCATTTGTACGTTGATTGTTTTGTCGATATTTCTTCGGCTTGTCGTACATACTGGCCATGCAGAGGTTTCTGGCTCCAGGTATGTTCTAGTTCTTGCTTCGTTGTTTTCTTCCATGTTTCTTTGTCTGTTTCTGGAGGTTGGAATAATCCACTCATCTTTACTGCTTCTATCAGTGGATCATCTTTGTTGTTATTCCAGATGTAGTCAACAAGGCCAATGACTTCTCCTTCAATGAAGTGCTTGATATTCTTGAGACCTCGGCCTCCCATTTTTCGAGATACATAGAGCATGTCTACGTCTGCTTTGAGGTGTAAGGCTTTATGTATTGTGAGTAGTTTTCTTGTTTTTCTGTCCAGTTCATTTATTTCATTTGCTGTCCAATCTATGATACCTCCAGTGTAGCTTACTACAGGTATTGCGTATGCATTTATTATTATTATTATTATTATTATTATTATCTTTATTATTATTATTATTATTATTTTTATTATTATTATTATTATTATTATTATTATTATTATTATTATTATTATTATTATTTTTATTATTATTATTATTATTATTATTATTATTATTCAGTCTCTTTCCACGACTTCTGTTTGACTGTCGGCTGTGATCCAAGGTCTCGGAATCTTACCAAGATTCTGGGAGATCCAAGGTTTTACGGAGGATGTGGGCACTTCCGAGGAGCGCTGCTTTGAGTAGTGGAGCGATTCTGTGGTTTCCAGGGAGTTTATTCAAGTAGCCTTCCAATTCTGATGTTATGTTCCCCAAGGCTCCTATCACTATTGGTATCACTTCTGCTTTTACATTCCACAGTCTCTGGATTTCTAATCTGAGGTCTTGGTATTTTTCTATTTTTTCTCTTTCTTTTGTTTTTATGTTTCTATCACTTGGAACAGCGACATCAATAATTGTTACTGTTCTGTTGGACTTATTGAGAACTACAATGTCTGGTCGTCTTGCAGGAATCACCCGGTCTGTTCTTATCTCGAAGTCCCATAGTATTTTGACTTCTTCTGTTTCGGTGACTGCTTCTGGTTGATGCATCCATGCTCTTTCTGGGGTTTTTATGCCATAGTTCTCACACAGATTTCTATGTATGTGTTTTGCCACTTCATTGTGTCGTTTGGTGTATTCCGTTCCAGCCAGAACTTGACATCCAGATAGTATGTGCTCTGTTGTCTCATCCATGGATTTGCAGAGTCGACATTTGGAATCATTTGAAATTTTCATGATTTTCGCTTTGTGTGCTTTGGTGTTGAGTGCTTGATCTTGTGCAGCTGTTATGAGTGCTTCTGTTTCTGCTTTCAATCCTGCCTCTTTCAACCATTTGTACGTTGATTGCTTTGTTGATATTTCGTCGGCTTGTCGTACATACTGGCCATGCAGAGGTTTCTGGCTCCATGTATGTGCTAGTTCTTGCTTCGTTGTTTTCTTCCATGTTTCTTTGTCTGTTTCTGGGGGTTGGAATAGTCCACTCATTTTTACTGCTTCTATCAGTGGATCATCTTTGTTGTTATACCAGATGTAGTCCACAAGGCCAATGACTTCTGCTTCAATGACATGTTTGATTTTCTTGAGACCTCTGCCTCCCATTTTTCGAGATACATAGAGCCTGTCTACGTCTGCTTTGGGGTGTAAGGCTTTATGTATTGTGAGTAGTTTTCTTGTTTTCCTGTCCAGTTCATTTATTTCATTTGCTGTCCAATCTATGATACCTCCAGTGTAGCTTACTACAGGTATTGCGTATGCATTAAGGGCTTGTATTTTGTTTGCCCCATTTAGCTTGGACTTCAGGACTTGTCTAACACGTTTTTCATATTCTCTCTTAACTTTGGACTTCACTTCTCTCTGCATATTTTCTTGATGTTGTAGTATCCCAAGATACTTATATCCATTTTCCATTGAAACATCGTTGATTTTTCCGATGTCGAATTGCAGGCCTTCTGTTGTTTTGACCTTGCCTTTCTGGATGATAATTCGTCCACATTTCTCAAGGCCGAATTTCATGTTGATGTCCTCACTGCAGATCTTGACAGTATTGATCAGGGATGTGATGTCACGTTCATTTTTTCCGTACAGCTTGAGATCGTCCATGTACAGTAGATGGCTGATGACCTGTCCTGCTTTCATTTTGTATCCTAACCCTGTTTTCTGGATCACTTGACTGAGAGGATTCAGTGCAATGCAGAACAGCAGTGGCGATAAGGAATCACCTTGGAAGATTCCACAATTTATTGCTATGTCTGCAATATTTGTGTTGTTGCATGTGAGGGTGGTTTTCCAGTTTTTCATTGACTCCTGAATTAGGTTCTGTATTGATGGCGCTACTTTGTACAATTTTAATGTTTCAATTATCCATGAATGTGGGACTGAGTCATAGGCCTTTTGATAATCAATCCATGCCATTGCAAGATTTGTTCTTCGTTTCTTGCTGTCAGTCACTATCGCCTTATCAATTGCCAATTGGTCCTTTGTTCCTCTGCTGCCTGGTCTAGCACCCTTTTGTTCATTGTTTAGAAGTTTGTTTGTTTCAAGGTGAGTCATGATTTTGTCAGCTATAATTCCTGATAGTAACTTCCAGGTGGTTGATAGGCAAGTGATTGGACGATAGTTGTTTGGTGTTGTGCCTTTCTGTGGATCTTTCATAATCAGACTTGTTTTTCCTTTTACCATCCATGCTGGCAGGGTTCCTGGTTTGTTTAGTATGTCTTGCAGTTGTTCAGCAAGTCTGCCATGTAAGGAGGTAAGATGTTTCAGCCAGAATATTTGTACTTGATCTGGGCCTGGGGCTTTCCAGTTTGCCATCTTTCGTATCTTCTTCTTAATGTCTTTCTCACTGATTGTGACGGTGCATTGTTCAGGTGTCTCTTTATGATCATCTTTCAGTTCCTGAATCCATCTGGCGGAGGTGTTGTGCGTATTTGGGTTGCTCCAAATGTTTTCCCAGAAGGTCTTGGTATCATGAATGTTTGGTATTTGTTGTTCTGTTCTGGAATTTCCTTTGAGTTCTTGGTATAGTCTTCCAGGGTCAGTTCGGAATATTTTGTTCTGTTGGAATTGCTGACTTCTTGCAGTGTATCTCTTCAGACGGTGACTGAGTCCTTGAAGTCTTTGCTTTGCATCTTCTATTGCAGTCTTAGTGCTTCTGCAGTTGAGATGGTATTTGGCGGCCAATCTTGCCTTTAGTTTTCCATTATTTTGTTCTGCTGCTGTCATTTGGCTTATTTCTCTTCTAGTACACTCTATTTTCTTTTCTATTCTCTTCTTCCATGGTGGTACTGATGGTTTCTGTGTTTGTACTGTGTCTGGCCTTATATATCTTTCAATTACTTTTGCAGTGGCGTATATTAGACTGTTGGTTTCTGTGATATCTTTTGTGGGGATACGTTTTAGTACTTCATTTGCATTCTCAATTGCTGTCCTTAGATCTTTGTTGTTTTGCAGCCTTCTTGTTGGGGTTCTGCCTTCACGTGACTTATTTTTGTCCATGAAGCTTTTTATGTCTTCAAACAAGCGTTGCTGTTCTTCATTGAAGTCGCATGGAATTTCCCCAGCGAGGTTGTCAAGTGGAATTGACTGTTGTGAGGCTGTGAATTTTTCAGTGTCTTCAGTGTCAGTATGTCGGATTGTAGTAGTGTTCGCTTGTTGCTGTTCTATCTCTTGAATTTCTAGGACTGTAAGAAGCCTATTTTGTATTATCGCTCTCTTCTGGTCCAGGAGCCGCTGTTCACTGATCATATCATGTGGATGGTGTTTGAGCCAGTGTTCATACATTCGTTTTCTATATCCTCTTGTTGTTGGTTGGCTTTGATAGTAAGAGACCATGATTTGTATGTTTTCCTCTCTGGTCCATTTCCTCCGAGTTTTTGCTTGCGTTTCAGTAGCCCATTTTTCACTAGAACACCCCGAAACATCAGTGCCTAGCGCAGACCTTGTTAACCCGGGCGAAGTCTGATCCGGTATGGAATCAAAGTTAGTTTTCTCCATCATGAATGGGATGGGCAAGCGTGTATTTTGGAGGGAGCCGCTTTTCCCTCCCTCGATAGTCCAGAGCTGGGATTGAACCCGTAGCCTTCTGGGTGAGGTTTTTCTGCTCTAACCACTGGACTATCGAGACACCCTATTATTATTATTATTATTATTTTTATTATTATTATTATTATTATTATTTTATTACATAATTAAAACCATATTTTTCATTTCTTATATATAATTGTGTATTTAATATATCATCACTATGAATGTCTAATACAGGACTAAAAATACCAAAATATGTACATATCTACTTCAGTGTAATATATGTGTCAATCAAAGCAAAACTAATGAATAGCAGTGGCTTATGATAAAGACACATTTAGAACAACAAAAAAGGGGAATGTAAAAGACAAACGAGAAAAAAAAATTCTTAACATATGAACTTCTAGCGCCTCATTGCATTACGTACCTGTATTAGCCTGTTCTGAGTTGTCCTTTATTTCCTCGTAAATATTTGATGCTTGCTCAATCTGTTCGGCATTCAGATCCATGGCATTGTACAAAACACTATCTTCAATTATATCCCTTGGTTTTGATTGTTCATATATAGTTGATCTAGCTGTAATAGGACCAGATATGCAAATGCACGCATTCAGAGAGAGAGGGAAAGAGAAAGAGATTGTAATGCATGCAAAAAGGAAATTAATATAAAGGAGATATATATAATAGTATTGAAGATGTGAAAGAAATATTGATGCGAAAGACAGTGACAATACTATATTATGACATTTACTGACATACACCATCCTCAGCTTTATCATATTAGTATCTGTTTGTTTATAACTATCATTATTTAATATTTCATCATGAGTAGGAATCCTATTCATTTTTACAATCTTTGAGCCTCAAATTCGTAGCATGCATATTCTTGAAGATAAAATAGGTGTATCATATTTCTAACTCCTACATTCAATTTAGCAGCACTCTCTTTATGTTATCTTCCTTCTTGATTGCAAGGAAAGAACAGCAACATGACCCGGAACGTACTTTTAATATTTCAATAAAATAACTCAAAACCAGTACATCACTTAAGCATTATTAAGTACTGTTATGTTTTCATGAAGAAGAAATGTATAGCATTCAATTTGTGGCCCATAGCTGAAGTGAATACATAATGCAATGAATACTAAAATTTCACTTGCTTTTCTTACATAATACGCGTCAGTCTGTCCGAACTCCAGTTTCCGCAGAAGGAAAATCCCAGATAGGGGGAAAGAAAGTCATAAATGCCACCGCGTTGATAGACAATATTTACTAGATCACGATGAATGCCAGACAGTGTAATTAATGCAGTGAACAGGTACTAGAGAAAAAAAAAACGTTATCACTCTTGGTATATGAGTGGAATGGGACAATGATGGCCAGATGATTGAAGTTATATTATTAGATTGAAAGCTTTTAGGTAAGAGCACTGCTCCAGCTGGCCTCTAGAGGAAGGGAAGGCCTATAAATACTGTTAAACAGTATTGAATTTGTAGATAATCATATTACTTTGACTTGAAATAAAGATAGAAGAAATGTATTTTATTTTTTCAACTGTACTTTCAAGTCCAGATCCTTAGGAGGAAGATATGTGGTTTTTATTGATTATCAGATAGAATTTATTATTTAAATGTACTAATGATTCTCTTTTACAGCATACAACAGCATAAAATTGTGAACACAGGAATACCCTGAACGTTACAAGTATTTTTTAATAATAAGTTACTTAAAGCTGCATCAGATTATTAGCACGGTCTTTTCGTTAATTCTTGAGTGAAGACTTAAAGAAAGTATTTCGCGATTATTTGAACCAAATCAGACAATCAAGAATTGAAACGTACAATTCATCATGAAGAATTAAGTTCCATGTTGAATGTTCAACTCATGATTATTAGGATGTATACTATCCAAAATTGTTATAGATGGACAATCTATATTCAAATAGGCGATCTATAGTAGTGGATCATGGCCGATCTTACATTGAAGTGATTATTCCTTGAACTAACTAACTATGAAATATTGATTAATTTGAGACACAAAGGAGAACGTTTATTGACATGTTTGCCAGCCATGACGTTTGCATCATAATAATCAGTCCAGATAATGAAGACTTTGACAGAATATTTGTTGACAATAAGAGTATAGTAAGGGAGCTATTTAATGTGTGTTAGAATATTGGGGCTGCATTTCACAAAACAAACATTACGTAATTTTATTGTTGTTATTTTACAGTTTCTTTTTTGATTCTGTTCAACTCGTTGTTAAATCATTATCTTCTATGTATTGCCATTTTGTAATATTTGTGTTCTTTATTCTTTAATTGTCGCTGATAACATCATGGGGGGTCGTTGAGGCTGGCACAATAGTAGTAGTCAATGTAGTTTGTACATTCATCACCATCACTCAGTACATCCCTGAGAATGGTTTTCAACCAGACAACATAGAAGCATCAAGGACAAACATATGTATGTATGTCACAATGCAGGATCATACAGTATTGTAATAAACATGAGTACTCATAAAATATTCTCAGAAAAATTATCAAATTGAAGGTTTACCTACTAATAAGAGATTTCATTTTTGTTTCCTATTCATTCATTTCAATTCTTTGTCATGACTTTTGCTTGATGGAAATAAAAGAAATACTTCAACAAATTGCACGAATAAATGCGAATAAAATCCTCAAACCATTATGTATTTAGCTCAATTAATACTATGGTTTCTTTATTTACTGTCACTGCTCCACATAATTTCGACCTATATTTATACCTTATGATTTTTATTAAAACAATATAGAATTTCAACTTAATTTTATGGAGTGCCTGACAAGCGTCTCTTACCTCTTTTCACGATGACGACAATGCATATGGCAAAGATGAATGTGAACAGGATTACGATAGCAGCAGTTGCAATAAACTTTATTGTGTTGTATGCCACGTTCCCTTCGTCTGTATAAAAAAAACCCAATGACTTATAAGCATTGATCCACAATTTATATATATTTTCATGCATCTTCCCATATCTCTGCCAATCTATATTTTAATAGAATTAATTAGAATTAATATAATTACAGTTTATCATATATATATTTTATGATAAACTGTAATTATATTAATTCTAGACGTACGCTACTAACTATAACAATAACCTCATAGGTATTGGCGTGGGGGAACCTGATCTCAGTTTTGTGGACCACAATGCTACATATATATCAGATACATATGTTTGTGAACTTAAGAAACTGATCATGTCAAACAAACACTTGAAACATTTTGGGAAATTAATTTACCTTTTCTATATGGTGAGTCGCTGCAATGCCTCGTGCATTAATGAAGAAACTGACAACTCTGAATTATTGAAAGAAAATCTATTACTCCGGTAGCATATTACAGCAGACTGAATTCACAATCAGCGCTATATATTACCAGTGGCTTCAAGCAGGTGTTGCAAATGATCATGAGAATGTTAGTATTGCGAAAGCATGTCAAGAAATGTTACCACTCAGTTATGCCACATTGTTGGCATTATTATTACTGAATTATTTTTGTAAGGCAACCAAGGCAGCAGAGACATTTGAAGAATGATCTTTCTCCAATTCTTGAAAATAAGGATGTATATGAAAGAGATGAATTCAAATGTCGGAAGCCGCCACAGAAGTGAAACAGTTGACCGGAATGTAAGTGCTATGAAGCTGTTCAGACTGAAAGAAGAATAAATGGGCGTAGAACAAAAAAGTAGAGTGTACTGATGTAACAGACAACGACGGCAGTTTCGCTATTTCCTTAAACTTTAGAACAATTGCAAAGCATTAACAAATATATCACATTAGATGCATAAACCCGCAATATTTGAGTAGAACATTTTAAGAAACCGTTTTAAATGTTAAAACAAATTTGTCATCGGATGTTTAGTCCTATAACATGCATTGCTGAAAGACGTTTAGAAACTAGGTGCGAGCAATACAGATATTGACACCTGTCTTGCTACAAGAACACTATGGAATTTTATTTTCCAAAGTAGTTACGAAGACTGCTCAGTTTTAGACAAGGAATGCTGGATTATTAGTTTTGTTATCAACGCATTTCAATTATCATAGTTATCATTTAAACCGACCAGTAACTGTTAGCATATCTCACAGGAGAACAATCATAGGGCATTGATTTTTGTAAGCAGACTGTTCTGGAGGATTATGTGTGCCATAGTTGCGAAAAACAATAATGTTTAATAAGCTCTAAATTAATTTAGCAGTGACGAGCCATTAAGGTAGAGGCTCTCAATAGCGGAAACGTACCATGCATTGATCTTTGGAGAAGACATATTTCGATCGAATTTAAGTAAGACTGTAGGCATCATTAGTAAACCTTGGAATGGTCACATTGTGTCCACAGACAGCAATATGGGTAGGATAGTATTGGCTTTTGACAAGGCATTTGATATGGAAATAAACATCACTCGGAAATGTCCAGATATAGATATCTGTCTAGAACTAGTCTAGGAGAAGACTAAGATTATACAAAAGACTGATAAGATGGAGAGCCCTTTCTAATGGGTGTCTGACTTTTTGTTCAAATTTTCTATTCCAAATTACAGTTCTTATATGACTCCTGATCACATGGAAGATTCAGACTTAATTTCATGTCACCATAATCTTCTGAAATGATTAACTGTTAGGGTGTTGCTAATTGTCAATGATGCATGCAGAGCTAGTGTCTAGCCTGCAGAGCTACATCTCACTGAACACATATGCAAATGTAAATGCAAAAATTAACTCTTCTAATCAAGACATTAATACGTTACATTGTCCACTGAAGCAGAGACATTATGGGCAAGTTCGAATTGTGGAAAATTTGCAATAAACCCTTGCGTGGAGCCCACTGTGTAGTAGCCGACAGCCGTAATGCTCTGACACGTCTTGTACACACTATTGTGCATCCACTAAGAAAATAGTTCCTAATTAAAATTCTATTTAAAAACTATTTGAAGATTGTGTATACTATCTACCTATTACTAATTTAATTAACTAATCCTAACATAAATAAATAAACAAATGACTGTAATTATAATACTAAAATTAAAAAATAAGCATTCACACTCTCTAACATTCTGACAGAGCATGAACATCACGCCACATGCACATTAATCTTATAAAAATGCAAACAAGACGTCACAGGTCAAAGGGAGGTAAGAAAGTAAATTTTAAAAAAATCCTTACTCCCCTTCCCCCATGACAAACACCCATTACACATCTTAAATGTTAATTATAATGGCGGTGACAACCGCGAAAGATAATACAGTTATGTTAACAAAGTTTCATATTGAAAACTACAAGTGAAAACCCCAAAATGTCAGTGGTATTAACATTCTGAATGAATAACAAGATTAAAATAAAACTATAAATAACCTAATTATTTACTAACTACCTAGAGTAATGTGCCCCTAAAATTAAATTAATTACTTACTAATTCTGAAGAAATCATTGTGATGATGCATGTAATGATTTTGCAGAAAAATGATGATGATGAACACACTTGCCAACACACTGGCAGAGGCACAAAGTTAATGAACACTTTTCTAGATACACTGAAATTATATCGAACCACATGATGAGCCAGGCACTGATGAGTGTCATTTGGCAGAGCCCCCAACTGTCACACTGCACATATACCCCTCTTTTATAAAACGAGAGTGGATAGATAAATTCAACAATTTATTAAAGAAAAATAAATAACAATGAAATTAAGTTACAATTAATCTTCTAAAAAATCACACACAGGGCGAATATTCAGAGATCGCAAATCTCTCGAATGCTTACTACAAATATGCTCATGAATTAGGAAAACAATTCATTCTTAATTCTTAAAACTATTACTAGGAATGTGACAGACTTCTGACCGAATTCAGTGTCACGAACTTCTGACGTACATCCGAAATTCGAATATCATATTCAAATTGAATTCCTTTGTTAGAACTTTTCCGTCATGCACCAGCATGAGGAAAACAACAGAAAGTTCATCCCTTGTTATGTAACTTTAGACAATGGTCGAGAAAGTTTGAATCAACAAGCATACCTCATGATCAAGTCACGTGACGCATTCATACACTTTAATAAATACTCTTGACGCGGTAATATTCTTTACTCATAACGCAAACCAGCCGACACACACCAGCTCTTGAGCACCTAGTCACCGAATATCTTGCTGAGTCGGAAAGGAACATAGGAACCCGTGTCTTGTGCAGTAATTCTACTTTAAGAAGGTAACACGTCTACTTCTTACAATGATATTGCATTTTACTATTTGTATTTTTGTATATGAATTTATGTATGTATTTTGTGCGAATTATTGCAATTCTCCTCCGAGCATACATGATTCGATAGAAATGACTAAAGCCTAAAATTTCATTGTATATAAATTAATTGTAACCTTTCTAACTTTAATTTGTATAAGCCTTAATTCTCTTGTGCCGCAGAAAATCTGTGCACATTGCGAATTTCTATGTAATTCAAATGGTTCTCTTGCATGTAATTTCATTGTTAAATTGTAAAGCGCTCTTGCTTAATTTGAATTATGTTTTGTTCTCCTTGTATGAATTCCATTTTTGATGAAGTAAATGTTTAGAAATTCATACGTTCATGTAATGTTAAAAATAACACACATGTGAATTATATTGTATCTTTTATGAATATAAATATATTGTAAAAGACACGATAGTCGAAGATTTAAAACTAAGCGCATTGTATCAATCACACGTGCTTTGGATGATTTGTGAATGTAAACGCAAATCACTCATAGAAACCACACTATTATTTCAGAATGGGTTCTTCTCTACCTTATAATATGTTCTACGTATTATTGCCACCTTCGTATCACATTGGGTGCGTGTACCTTTATTCAACCTTGGATGGACGACGTTACAATTCCGTGGCTGTTGATGTTGTTCTGCAATGACGGATCTCTAGTGTAACAAGTCGAGAGACGGCAAGTTACTGGAAGCTATGGATCGTAGAGTGCAAGCATTGCTTGATATGTGGAAGGATCGAACCGACCTTAGACCACATTAATCAAGACTACTGAGACAGATAAGTAACTGAACCGAACTCTGTGTTACGTGTCCAGTATTTATTTAAAGACCCTGTTTAGGAAATTATGGAAATCTTAATTTACTAATTAAATTAATTCCCTCTCTTTAACCTAAACAGACTGGTTGCTCAAATTATCATTCGACTAAATTAAAAATGCGTCTTTGTAGTCTAGATCACAGATTTACGAACTGACAACTTGCGTACAATAGCTGGTTTGGAGATTGTTAAAAAACTCTCTTAGATTAATATGCATTCAAAAACATTCATTTAGCTCAATTAGCCCCCATCCAAACCACAAATTAGGTCTATATGCATAAGAATTACTACGAAAGAGGTTTTTAACAAAGATGAAAAATGAATTTAATATTTAACAACTAACAGTAACAATTAATTACGAGCGCGAAGATTCGAAATAGTAGCGATTTCACGCTCAACGTTGAGTCTATTGTTTTTATAGAGAATTGTTCTGCCAAATATTCACTTGATCCGGGAGGATAGAAATGTTACTTATCTACACTCTTGAATGCCATGTGGTCTCCAAACTGGTTAGATCTGGTCCACATCACTTTGGCTCATTGCCAGTACTGCTCATAGCATTAACAGTCAATCATCCACTCAATTACTGCATTGCTAAAGTACTTGTCAGATCGTTAACCGTAGTTAATACAATGTACTTCTATGTAATATACATATGGGTTATGAAGATAGCTGAGTCGGCATGTGACCCAAAGAAGTACGAAGTAAGAGAGGAACAAGAACCCGCCTGAAACAAAGGAGTTGGGTTCTATAACTATTTGCGTCTGTTTTCGCAAAACCCAAGCACGTGTTTCTTGTTTAAAGGTTCTGAATTTAGAATCTTTGACTATCGTGTCATTTACAATTTAAATATGGTTATATTTAAATATACATTGCAGTTCACATGTGTGTTACAATTAACATTACATGAATGTATGAATTCCCAAACATTTACAGCATTAAAAATTGGAATTCACACAAAGGATTAATTCAAAATGAAGCATGAATGCTTTACAATTTTACATGAAAAATTATACGCAAGAGAATCATTTGAATTACATAGAAATTTGCAATGTGCACAGTCATTTTGCAGCACAAGAGAATTAAGGTTTATACAAATTAAAGTTAAAGTTTCAATTAATTTATATACAATGAAATCTTTAGGCTTTAGTCATTCTATCGAATCATGTATGCTTGGAATAAAATTGCAATAATTCGCATAAAATACATACATAAATTCATATACAAAAATACAAATAGTAAAATGCAATATCATTGTAAGAAGTAGACGTGTTACCTTCTTAAAGTAGACTTTACTGCACAAGACACGGGTTCGTATTGTTCCTTTCAACTCAGCAAGATATTTCGGCGACTAGCAAGGTGCTCGTGTGTATGTCGGCCGGTCTGGGGTGGCGAGTAAAGAATATTACCGCGTCAAGAGTATTTATTGTAGTGCATGAATGCATCACGTGACTAGATCACGAGGTATGTTGTTGATTCGAACTTTCTCGACAGTTGGCTAAAGTTACATAACAAGGGGTGAATTCACTATTGTTTTTTCCTCGTGTGGTGCATGATGGGAGGGTTCTAACAAAGGAATTGAATTCGAATATGATATTCGAGTTTCGGATGTGGGTCAGAAGTTCATAACACAGAATTCTGGTCAGAGTCTGTCACACTCTGAATCAACCGAATGTGCTGGAAAAAAATATCTTTCTTGAACATTAACTTTCAAGCACATTGAACTTGCCTTAGTTTAGATCTGAAACTATGTCTTCGTAATTGATTGTTATTGTTAAATATTAATTATTAAATTCTTTTATTGTTAATACCTCTTTCGTAGTGATTTTTATGCATATAGACCTAATCGTGGTTTGGATGGGGGATCGACTGAGCTAAATGTAACATTTTGAATGCATAAAGATTTAAGAGAGTGTTAACGGTTTCCAAGCCGGCTATTGTACACAAGTTGTCTGTTCGTGAATCTGTTTGTCTGTACTACAAAGGCGCATTTTCATATGAGACGAAAGATAATTTGAGCAACCAGTCTGTTTAGGGAAAGAGGAGAAGTTAATTTATCTAATTAAATTAAAGTTCTCTAAAATTCCTAAGCAGGGTCTTTAAATAAAAACTGGACATGTAACAAGTAATTCAAGTTAATAGGTATTTATCAATCTCAGTCTCTAGACTTGAAACAATTACAAGAAACTGAATCAGAACATATATCCAACTATTTAGTCACTAACTGATATAAAGAAGAATCAGAAATAGATCAGAAATTTACATAAATCAAAGAAACATGTACAGATTACATGAACAATCATGAATATGATTCATCTGATATGGCTTGTGAGTGGCAACCTCTGTTCCTGTTCTGGAGCTGGCTGGCAGTAGAAAGTCTCGTTATAATGGCCAAGCCTGGTAATAGTTCTGGTTCCACTCTGGCATACAGTCAGATTAACATATTCTTGAATAGTTACAATAACACAAACAGTTCTTCTGCACAGTCTCAAAATGATTTCACAATGCAGATAGAATTACACATATAGTCCAGTTCACAGTCCTGGTAAAATTGTGGTGAAACAAGTGCCTTGCTTATTATTCCACCCCTGCATATTCTATGCATTACTCGGCAGAGTTCAGGTTTACATAACACACTACTGCTCTCCTTGTGAATTCATGGCACTCTCCTTGGCAGTCACAATCTTCCTTTGAGCAAGTACCACCTAGACACAGTGAATTTCCATCACCGGTGTAACTTTATACTACACACCTTTCTGGTTTAGGAAATGCTCCAAGTCACAACTCCCACGTTATGTCACAGCGTCTCTCACGGTGCTCTGTACTTCTCATGAAATATGGTTCAAAGTCTTGACAAGACTTCCACTGCTCATTGTCCTTCTGGTTATCTTCCTCAGATCAACTGGACTTTAGTAGCAGACTGGCAGGTGCCATTGTGAAACCAAACGACTTTTGAAGCTACAATATAACAATTTTGCATGCATCAGTTCATGTTTTTATAAGTCCTAAATCTGTAATTCCATTCTCGTTTCTCATTTAAGATTCTTTTACATTTATTTATCTGATTATTTAACCAACAAGAATAAAACTACAAAGTTAAAATCATTACAAACATTTTACTAGAATAAAATACAATTCGATATGGATTAAAACAAGTGTTAGAAATCATTATTACAACAATTCACTATCTCAGGCATACCTTCAGCTCTATCCGTGAAGCCATCACACAGGACTCCGTTACTGTTCTCAGAATGAATTAATTTTATCTTTTTTCACTGACTCTCTCCAGAAGATGCAGTAAGCTTTTATCAGAGATATTCTCAGCTTTGGAGGTCCTCTGGAGAAAACTTCCGTTCCTCACTTGTTTCTGGAGAGGTGGGGGATAGTTTTGTGTCGAGTAGATGTAGTGTGTGTGTTGGTGCATGTTGTTGGTGATGATCGCTATGCTTGCATGTCAGCATGTCTGGTCAGTGGAGGTAGGCTTTAGTCCGGAGGTCCATTGACTAAATCACCAATGTTGTTGTTGCCATTGTTGTTGTAGCGGCGGCGGAGGGTGTGTTTTTACAGAGCCCGGGCTAGAAATACACCAAATGTGTAAGCGTGTATATGCACCCAGGATGTTCACCCCCTCTTTTCTACTTAGTGGCTTGGGCGCTGTTGTCGGTTCTGATGTTATTGTCCCCAGCGTCCGTAGGGTTGTGTATAGTTGTGAGCTGGTGGCCAGTGTAGATGGTCTATTATGAGTTGGATCTGCAATTGGGTGGTTGTAAAAACCCCACTGCATGTACTGATGCTCACTGCGCTTTTGCCATTGCTGTCGATGTTGTCGGTGGTGGCTGTTGTGGTGGCGTAGTTGTTGTTTTCGTTGTGGTTGTTGTCATCTGATGTCTGGTGGTGGGCACTGTCATTTTGTTTTGGTCTATTGTCATCGTCGTCGGTGTGGTTGTTGTAGCGGCCCTTGGTGGTGACTAGTAGTGGTGAGAGTGCAGGAGCTACTCGTGTGTTCGTTAGTTCGGCGATGGCTACTGTGAGTTCTGTCTGTCTGTCTTCTGTAGGAGGGTCAGCTGATTTCGTCTTTTTCGTGTTTGGTTGTTTTCCTGTGCTTTTTGGTTTGCCATTATTGTCGTTGTTAGTAGTTTGTGTCTCTCTGCTTTCTGGATTGGTGGTGGGATTTGGGGTTTTCTTGTTCTCTATGGTGAGGGTCAGGGTTTGGGTGAAAGCCCGTCTTGTTTCCTCCTTTTCCGTTTGTGAAGAGAGTGTTTGTTGTAGTCGGCGGTTATTTTCCTAATGCTGTGCTGTTTGTCTGTGTTTCACAGTTTGTTGATGTAGTCTGTTGATGTAGTATTTTCTGGTTACGTTTTCAGGTGCTTGTTTAAATCTGTTGGAGACAAATTGCGGTTAAGATGGCTTGTTGTATTAATGGCAAATTCATCTTCCGTCTTGGTGTGGATGATGGGCAACAGCAAATTAGTGAATATATTTTTGAGTACATCGTTTTCAGTTTCTAGAGTGAAGGGGATAACTTTTTGTAAGCCCCCAATTTCGGCTGGTATGCTGATTTCGCAGCAGTATTTTGTCCAGTCTTCTCCTTGTGTACTTCTTAATGTTTGCACATCTTCAAGCCTCTTTTGCCGTATCTGTCTTACTGGGCTATGCGCTTGTTTGTGAAACAAAAATGGCCGTCCACATCTTCTGTGACTGGCTCAGAACCGAGTAAAATGTCACTTGGTGGAGTGGGCAGTAGTGGCATTTTTGCCAGCCCTGAAAAGGGCTGAGGCGTGGTGCTCGCTTGTCTGATGTGACGCTTTGACATGACTCTCTTCCCGGCACTCCGATGGATGGAGTGCGTTCGTCGATGGTCCGAAGCGAAGTGTGTAAGTAGATGTTTTTCACTGCCTCTCTCCAGATGAAGCAGGAAGCCGATATCAGAGATATTCTCAGCTTTCGAGGTCCTCTGGAGAGAAATTCCTCTCCTCACTTGTTTCTGGAGAGGGCAGGGGGTGGTTGTGTGTCGAGTAGATGTAGTTTGTGTGTCAGAGTGTGTCATAGGTGATGATCGCTTGTGTGTTGTGCTGCTTGTCAGCATGTCCGGTCGGTGAAGGTGGGCTTTAGTCCGGGGTTCCATTGACTAAGTCTCTGTTGTAGTTGTTGCCATGGTTGTATTGGCAGGTGGGGGGATTTACAGAGCCCAGGTTAATACCACACCAAGTCTGTACTTGTGTATGTGCGCTCGAGATGTTCAACCCCCTGTAATGCTCACCAGTGGTGTTGTCGTTGTTGTTGTTGTCATTAGCGCTGTTGTTGATGTCCCAGGTATCCATTGGGCTGTTTGTAGGTGGGTGTTGGTGGTAAGTATAGATGGTTAAGCATTAGTTGAATTAGATCCACAATGGGGTGATTATAATGTCCAGACTGCTTGTGATGTTGTTCACTGTGCTGCCACCATTGTTGTTGTTGTTGTCATAGTGCTGCCGTTGTTGTTGTGGTTGTAGTAGTTGATTCTGTTCTCGTCATCTGATGTGTTGTGGCAGGTGCCATCTTTTAGATTTGGGGCTCCGTTCTGTAGTTTTTCCTTGTGTGTCCATTGTGGTTGTCATTGCAGTCCCTGGTGGTGACTCTGACAGTGGATTGGTGACAGTTGGTGTAGTCGTTGTTGTTGTTTCTTCTGGTGTAGTTGGAGCATTCTCGACTTCTGTTTCGGTCTGTGCGTCAGTTGTCTTCACTTCCTTTTCTGTTTTTATTTTTCTTTCTTGCGTCTTGATATGTACCGTTTGTGTGCTAGAGATTTTTTGGTGGTTTCTTCTTATTTCTTTGTTGGTAGAGCTTGTAATCTGAGTTTCCTTAGAGTATGTTGTGGTTTTTAGTGTTTGTGAATGAGAATGAGAATGCCTGTCTGATTTCTTGTTTTGCTGTCTGCGTTGAATTCACCTTGGTAGTAGGTGGAATTCTCCAGATAATGTTTGTGTTTATTCCCTGTTCTATAGTAGTGGATTGTAGAGATTGGGTGGAAATGTGGCTTTTTCCTTCAAAGTCAGATTGATTTGTGCTGTCTTTCTGTGTGGGTTTTTTCATTGTTTGAAGATGTTTTTGGAGTATTTGGTGGAAGTTGATGGCGCCCATTATAGTTTGTCGGATTGATGTTAGGCGCTCTTCACTGTCACAGTTATAATAAAACAGGTTCCACAGCATTTGTTCAAATGCACTTTTCAAATCTTCATTCTCTGTTGTGAGTTGTAGGTTGAATGGGGTGAGGTTTTGTTGTAGATACTCGTTTCCTTCACCATATGTAGACTTTTCTACATGGCTGCCTTTGTCAAAGTCTGATTTCCTCTTTTCAACAAGTTCTGCTAGTTTCCTCCATTGATTAGGATAATAATTATAGGGATCATTGTCTTCCTCTGTTCGTGTGGTGGTTGAAGGCTCATAATAGGGGTGAAAGTAGTGATTGTCTTCTGCTATTTTTTTATGAGGCGAATTTGGAGTGGGCAGTAGCCGTCTTCCCTCTGCCTGCCCTGAAAGGGCTTAGCTGTAGATCGTGGGTGGCGCCTTGACATTTTCTCTTCCCGATAATCAGCTGGATGAGAGTAGAGAGGTATTCCTTTGTGGTTTTGTGTGGTGGTTGTGTGAGCGTTGTCTTGTTTTGTGTGGTGTAATGGAATTAATTTTATTTTTATTTTTCGCTGACTTTTCTCCAGAGGATGCAGTAAGTCTTTTATCAGAGATATTCTCAGCTTTGGAGGGCCTATGGAGAAAACTTCCTTGCCTCACTTGTTTCTGGAGAGAGCGGGGGTGGTTGTGTGTGGAGTAGAAGTAGTGGGTATGTCGGTGCCTGACGTTGGTGATGATTGCTGTGCTGCATATCGGCATATCTGGACGGTGGAGGTAGGCTTCAGTCAGGAGGTCCATTGACTGAGTCACCACTGTAGTTGTCGCCATTTATGTTGTGGTACCACTGGTGAATTAATTTTCTCATGGACCCGGGTATATATACCTTCTAGAATGTGGGTAGTAGTCGCGCTGAATTTTTAGGGCATGAAAACAACGCGTCTGCCTTCGAGCTATGAACTGAATTTTGTTTTCTCCTTTGTTCAATAGTCAGTCAACTGGCCATGTTCTATAGACTGGTATTTCTAGGGATGAATTTCGCTCCAAAATTATAGCAGCGAGCGCATCGATTCCTGATTTCTGCTGCATGCAGTGCCCTACAATGTGCGGACTTATGCAACTTACTTTGATCTATTACAATTATTCTTTCTAAATTGGATCACCATTGTTTGTCCAAACCCATATAATAGTTTTAGATGGCAACATTTAGAATTGAATTTTGCATAAATAAAATGAATTAATTAAAATATTTAGTAAACATATATTTCAATTAATTAATGTATTAATTTGCATTTGTCCCACTACAGATAGGTAGATAGATAGATAGATAGATAGATAGATAGATAGATAGATAGATAGATAGATAGATAGATAGATAGATAGATAGATAGATAGATAGATAGATAGATAGATAGATAGATAACCCTCCTTACCATCTGTAACGTGGAATATTACATTGACACAATCGCTTCCGTCTTCATTGATCGCTGTTAATCTCCAGTGACCAAGATCATTTTCACTTATATTATATAGTCTAAAAGTGAGCGTCCTGTCTTTTCCATTGCCATGTAAACTGCATCTACATTTTTTATTTCTAGATTTTAAGTCGATAGAATCCTTCATGGTCTTTGTAAAATAACTAAGAATTTGTGACAGAATTAACACTTCACATTCGTGGGTAATTTTGAAATATTTGTTTGTTGAGTTATCAGTACCAATAGAATGTTCAGTGTGCTTTTGAAACGTGCAATTTGTTATGTATACAGCATCGAGAAGTGTGTAGTCTATATCAACAGCTTTCCCAAGAACCACGACGATATTCTCCACAGTGTTGCTAAATTTTGGAGGACCTGTATTCATTCATCAAACAAAAACCGACATACACAATATATACAGTAAGAAAATTATCTTTACATAATTTAGCTTATCAAATAATATGCAAAGATAGTGCGGATCATTTTTCAACAGCCTGACGATACCACTGCTACTAAGTCTAAAATGATGACGAATATGATGATGTTGAAGATGTTGGTGTTGGTGGTAGTGATGATGATGATGATGATGATGATGATAATAATAATAATAATAAGAAGAAGAAGAAGAAGAAGAAGAAGAAGAAAAGATGGCGACTATCATGGCGACCGCCTATACCAGCGACCAGCGGCGTTGGAGGTTCAGTGTTTGCTTCGGAACGAAATAACATCACTGACAGATCAAAACCTGTTGGTTCATCTGTTGTGTTAAAGATGCAACATCGGTTTGAAAACTACACCTCTCCAACTGCATCAACCCAGAAATAATTACTAAGAAGATTCCGAGACCTTGGATCATAACCGACAGTCAAACAGAAGTCGTGGAAAGAGGCATAATAATGAAGTGAAATTTGAAAGGAGTATATAAATGAAGTGATGTTAGATTTGTGTTTAGATTAAAATTTGGTACAGTGAAACTGATGGGTAAGGCGGCAAGAGAGGGACTGACGAAAAGATATAAAGATAGGGTGTTGTTCGGGTTACGTCAGAGGAGGATTTACGTCAAGTTGGCTTGCGTGGTATCTTTTGCCTTGAAAACTCAACACTTCAGGACAAATTTGCTAAATTAACCAATATAAGGAAAAGATAAACATACAAAACAAGACAAGTAAAGAAGAAGAAGAATATAAAATAACGTTAATGTCAAGAGATAAACATGACTGTAATATTAATTAGGTAAACATAACCACATAACTGAATACCATAATAATAATAAGAATAGTAATAGTGGTAATAGGTGTCAGGATCTTCTGTAAATCTCGCCCGGATCCCAGCTAAATATTTAAAAAAAATTAAATATAAGAAAGAATAAGTGAGAAAACTAGATCTAAATATGACAGTTTAAAACAAGCTTGTATGAAGGACACACGTATTGCATCATCAAATGAAAGCGTGGGCAGGATGTTTTTCTGGGTCAGTCCGGAAGTCTGACCTGTTAAAATAAAAACATGTAGCGTTGGCAGGATGTTTTTCTGGGTCAGTCCGTAAGTTTCACCTGTTAAAATAAAAACACGTAGGAAGATGAATGAAAACGGAAGGAAGTGTGACCTTAGAGTAGGAGTTGAATGGAGAATGGAACGGAAGGAATTCGGAAGTACCTATCCTTCCTATGAATGAAAGCGTGGGCGGGTTGACCTTGAGGTCAGAAAAACAAAACAAAACAAAAACTATAAATAAGGGAAAATCTCCCACCCACTTTTCTTTTTCCACAACAAGGACTCCCTGATCGGATCAAACGCTGATAGAGGGTCGGGATGGCCCAGTTTTAATAACTGTTAAAAAATTATAAGTATAGAACAGCCAGAAGGCTTGAAAAGAGTGTATCATTACACCATTACAGTTTTTCTTTAATCCTTGGTTTTTCGACTAAAACGAAAGGATTTTTATTTTACTCTTCATATGAATCTTTGGTTGCTGTGTGATCAACCTGAATCTTTGGTTGCTGTGTGTTCAACCTGAATCTTTGGTTGCTGTGTGATCAACCCGAATCTTTGGTTGCTGTGTGATCAACCTGAATCTTTGGTTGCTGTGTGATCAACCTAGGACACTTCCTGCACTATTCAACTCCTCCCAGTTAAGTAACAAAGTACTTTGGCCAGGAGTGTGCAACGATACATATTAACTCTTTAAGAAAATCGGGAACTTGACCGAACTTTATAAAAAGAAATCATAGAGACTCAGAGACAGTTAAGAGGGAGCTAATTTCTCTGATTAGATTTCGAGCTTGGTGCTCATCGTAAATATAATTGCAGTATATTGTTATTTCTTTTAATTCGTTCTTTATTTTATATAAATATTTTATTAGTGTTCATTGGCTTCGCGTCAATTCTTGTTCTCTTCGTTTCGTGTTAAAATTCATGTATTGTAACCATAGCGTCTGTCTGTCTGTCCGTTGTCAGTGTGTTTGTTAGTCCGTCCTGTTTATCGTTTAAAAGTGAGGTTCGAACCTCTTGGGGCTTTACACGAGCCAACGGAGAGACGGCTTCAAACATTGTTGTGTATTTCGTCACGTCAAGTAGCGGGGTACCAACAATAGGGGTAACATCCAGAATCCAACTCTGGAATATCGTGGGAGGGAAAAGTGGATCCCTCCAAAATACACGCTTGACCATCCCATTCATGATGGAGAAAACAAACTTTGATTACATACCGGATCAGACTTCGCCCGGGTTAACAAGGTCTGCGCTAGGCACTGATGTTTCGGGGTGTTCTAGTGAAAACTGGGCTACTGAAGCACAAGGAAAAACTTGGAGGAAATGGACCAGAGAGGAAAACATACAAATCATGGTTTCTTACTATCAAAGCCAACCAATAACAAGAGGATATAGAAAACGCATGTATGAACACTGGCTAAAAAACCATCCAGATGATATGATTAGAGAACAACGGCTCCTAGATCAGAAGAGAGTGATACTACAAAATAGGCTTCTTACAGCCCTAGAATTTCTGGCTGGAACAGAATACACCAAACGACACAATGAAGTGGCAAAACACATACATAAAAATCTGTGTGAGAACTATGGCATAAAAACCCCAGAAAGAGCATGGATGCATCAACCAGAAGCAGTCACCGAAACAGAAGAAGTCAAAATACTATGGGACTTCGAGATAAGAACAGACCGGGTGATTCCTGCACGAAGACCAGACATTGTAGTTCTCAATAAGTCCAACAGAACAGTAACAATTATTGATGTCGCTGTTCCAAGTGATAGAAACATACAAACAAAAGAATGAGAAAAAATAGAAAAATACCAAGACCTCAGATTAGAAATCCAGAGACTGGAATGTAAAAGCAGAAGTGATACCAATAGTGATAGGAGCCTTGGGGAACATAACATCAGAACTGGAAGGCTACCTGAATAAACTCCCTGGAAATCACACAATCGCACAACTACTCAAAGCAGCGATCCTCGGAAGTGCCCACATCCTCCGTAAAACCTTGGATCTCTCAGAATCTTGGTAAGATTCCGAGACCTTGGATCACAGTCGACAGTCAAACAGAAGTCGTGGAATGAGGCATAATAATAATAATAATAATAATAATAATAATAATAATAATAACAATAAAATACCAAGGCCTCAGATTAGAAATCCAGAGACTGTGGAAAGTAAAAGCAAAAGTGATACCTATAGTGATAGGAGCCTTGGGGAACATAACACATGAATTGGAAGGCTACCTGAATAAACTCCCTGGAAACCACGAATCGCTCCACTACTCAAAGCAGCACTCCTCGGAAGTGCCCACATCCTCCGGAAAACCTTGGATCTCCCAGAATCTTGGTAAGATTCCGAGACCTTGGATCACAGTCGACAGTCAAACAGAAGTCATGGAAAGAGGCATAATAATAATATTAATAATAATAATAGTGGTAGTAGTAGTAGCGATATTAGTAGAAGTAGTAGTAGTAGTAGTTGGTGGTGGTGTTGTAATAGTAGTATTAGTTGTTGTTGTTTTATTTCAGTTTTAGTAATAGGTGTTGTATTCCTTGTTGAAAAAACAGTAGTAGTTGTTGTAGTTGTCATAGTAACAGTAGTAGTTGTTATAGTTGTCATAGTAACAGTAGTAGTTGTTGTTATAGTAACAGCAGTATAATTGAAGTAGTATTGGTAGTATTCTGAGAAAAAAGACTGTAACATAAACAAATACATGAAAAATCGCCAAAAGAAACAAAACAACATTGCATCAAGGTACAACCGTTAATAATACAAAGGAAAAAGCAGTAGAAGGAAGGATTTAATAACAAAAAAGTCTGATGCATAAAACAGTGAAACAATACTAGTATACTTACAGAAAATCATTACTCAAGACCATAAATTATGCTTAGAACTAAGGATGGATACGGTAAAGACTAATTGCGCAAAAACGAACATTGAAATAATAAGAATGATTATATAGGTGATGAATGTACAATGGAAAGATTTGAAACAGTTTAAAAATAAGGTTAGTAATCAAGACTTACATCGTATAATAATTGTGGTGGTCATGTTTCTATGGGAACGCCCGGCTTTGCATTGAATATCTCTGGTGTCATTACAGCCAAGCGCAGGAAACGTGTACGTGACATTTTCCGTGTCATTGTTAGTGTGAAACAAAGTGTTCCCGAGACTGTCCGAGAGGTGTAGAAATGTAATGGGATTCCCATTCTCCCAAATGCACTGAACATCAACCGACTGATTTCTCAGAATTAAATGTGGACCAACATCTGATTGTCCGTTCACAAGGACTCCTTTTACTGAAGCGGGATCTATAGATAGTATTTTATTAAAAATTATTAATTGTATTACTCTCCCTTTCTCTCTCTCTCAAACACACACACACACACACACACACACACACACACACACACACACGTGTACGGGTGTGTGTGTGTGTGTGTGTGTGTGTGTGTGTTTGAGAGAGAGAGAAAGGGAGAGTAATACAATTAATAATTTGAAATGTTAAGCGGTAGCAAGGTATATATATATATATATATATATATATACACCTTGCTACCGCTTAACATTTCAAATTTAAGGAAACTTTCGTCTTCACTTTCAAAGTGAAATAATTGGAGCTCCTGACTTATATGAAGGCCTATATTATAATCATATTTTATGCCAAAATCAATCCGATAGTACGATAGTTTCAGTTAGTTATTTCAGACAGACTGGATTAATGCGCATAAATCATATAAGCTATTTGTGGCCAACTGTGGTCTAAAATTAATCAATGTAATCCATTTTCATGAACTTAATGTATTAATGAGGTGTAATCTAAACTTCAAATAGTAATTTGAATTCTCTAAGGTGTGATATGAAAAATTGAAATTTACTTTGCTACATAATCAAAAATATAATGTAATTTCATTATATTAAATTGATAATTTTTGTGATTTCATATTTCTATCTATATGCTTAGATATCGAAATTATAATATTTTTATAATGTTTGCTTTTATGTGTCAGGTCTGTCATGTGATGTATGATAAGATACACATAACTTAATACCTAAACGATATTAATGATACTGTGATTGTAATATACTTTTACGTACACACTGCGGGAAACATACCTCTAAGTCCCCCCAAAATATGATTATATTGTTTTCTCGTTAAATGGTTTATATAAAGTGAATACGTAAGGACCAACGCAAGAACTAACATAATATAACTAATACTTCTGTATATTTTGAATATATTTTAGAAAAATATATGCACAAAAAAGCAAAAGTAAAATAAAGTGTTTTTTAAAAATTATATTAAAAAGATATATATGATGCAGAGGATACGAATTGAAATGGCAATGAAAAATGTATATTTAAAATCCTAGTACACGTGATGTTAAATGTAAAATATCGCTCATCAACTCTTCTTGTTCCCTCCAATATAGTCCACTGCCACGAGATACTGTCAGTTCTGTTGACTCTTTTCATAAACTGGTAAACGTACTCCTCTGGGGTACAGCTGCATACACTAATGCCAACTGATATGCTGCAATTACCAGTGCCGTGCCGAATATAACACAAAACTGACTCATCTTTCTTAATCGAGATGAAGATATTTTTCAAACTCGCACAGTAACGTTTATCCAACTTAAACTTAAACTGCAACAAAGACTTTTCTTCGGCTGTTATAACTCCATCGTTGTCAGATGGCATATCTACGAACTGACCTGAAAATAGAAGTGTTAGAAAATAAACCTCATAATTTTCATAAAACAACTAAAGCAAATTCATTATATATTACACTAAACAATAAACAATGTTACTGTGATTTTTTCTACTCATCTTACATAATTGCTGATGTACGGAGAAAATATTTTGAAAGGACTGTGCCGGTGATGTACGGATTACACGTAGTATATAAAGTTGTATAAAGATGCTATTTCTTTATTGTCGAAAAATATGGTCACACTGATGGTAAATGCTTTATGAAAATTAAGTTATCAGCGTGGTTCCACTTGGTTCATTCTTCTTCAAATACTAAAACGTATTGACCTTGTCTGAAGAAAATGTACACAATCCCACATATTTCTGGATATAATGAAATATGCCTCGATGAAATGGTTTCCACAATAAAATATTTTCGAAATGACCAGACACCTATGAGTTCTAGAACGGTCATAATCACACACACACACACACACACACACACACACACACACACACACACACACACACACACACACACACACACACACACACACACACACACACACACACACACACTCAGTATTCCTAATGCATAAGCACATTATTTAACTATATATGAAATCATATTTAATGTGTTTTCACATATAATACGTTCAAACAATTTGATCAATATGGTGTTATAACTATTAAAATTTCTTAACTATTATTACAGTGATAGAATGATTTTTAAATGAACAAATCACTTACATGACTGGGATGAAGATTCAATATACAGAAATATTAATATTGCTTTGTAAAAGCAGCACATTGTCAGTAAATGTCTTGTACTTATAGATTTACTATTCTCTTGAGGATAAAGTTAAAGGAAATGTTAGTAAGTTTTCAGTTTCCGCATTTCTTTAATTCGCGATATGAAAGGACAAATTTGAGTGACTAATACATTATTTCCTTTCCCTTTATAAAATAACCTGAATAAAATTTGCTCAGGCTACATTACATAGATACATCAATACTTCATTTAGAGTAAGATAGACATTTTTATTAAATTTAAAAAATAAAAATAAATAAAAAACATAATGCAATACGCATGTAATTATCAATTAGCAATACGAGCAAGGAAAGCATTTAATGAGGATGATATTTGGTTCCAACTGCAAACAATTTAACGACAAGAAAATAAAAATTACAAGTGGTTGGTTACATTTTATCGTAATACTCCTAAAAATATTTCACTTATATAGTATAATTTGAAATGTTTCAATGATTATAATAATATTTTTAAAAGTTACTATTAAAGTAAGGGACGATTATTTCAGGTCAGTACTAAGATGTTATAAATTCCTCATTAAACGGATAAAACTCAACGATTCTTTCCTATGTATATTTTATACAACACTGAATATTAAGTACAAGAATATGTTTGTCTACTTACTTGCACATTAAAACTTATTTTTCAACCAAATTAAACACTGATATAGATAAATAAAATTCCTGTTTCAAGTGTGTTTCATGCTTTTGTATTTCTAGTAGTGCGTTGTATATACCTTAATATAAACTCTTTGGCTAATACATATTTAAAGTGATTCGCACTACTACTGCTGTTCCCGATTACAGAATAGCAAACATAATAAATGCTACTAGCTCACTCAACAAAGGCAAATGGTCATTACTACTACAACATTATAGATATAGTGTGGAAGTTATCAAAGGCACCTACAATTTAGGGGCTGACTATTTGTCCAGAGAAGTAGAAATGGAAGTATAAGGATCCAGTACATAAGTTTCCGTAAAAATTGGGCAATCATTATATACATATTTTGTATCTTCTCTACGGTAGAGACGAAATAATAATAATAATAATCAGAGACCATTTGTTTGATGCTATCTTGATTGTGTAGGTTGTATTTTCCTTTCATAATATCAAAATGTAATAATGCTGATTTTTGCATATATGTGTTGTGTTCTTTAAGTGTAGAGTCATAAAAGTTTATGTCTCTAAGTTATAACAATAACAATTCTGGTGATTTTGGGGGGGGGGTGATTGTCTTTATATTTCTTTAAATGTGAAGAAATGGCGGGTCATGTCTCACCATATAATGAGAGTAATTAATATATTTTATATTGTAATGCTCAGTGATTATTGCGGCATGTAAAATTATATTTTCTTAGTTTGAAAAACGTGTTGAATTAATTAATTATATATATTAAAACCCACATGGAAATAGTGATTTCAAGTAATCTTTTTTTCATTGTATATGTTCTATGTAGATTTGATTGTTGATTTAAAATACTTTATTGTTAAATTTATCGACCTTCTTATGTATTTTGATAGCATTATGTTGGAGAATAACGTAGGTGGAGGGGAGCTCGCTAAATATAGATTAAAGGACGGATTTATTTTCTTCTTTAGTAAGAACATTTCCACCTTTGGAAATACAGTGTGATGGTAAATTATTGTCTTTAATGTTGTGGAAGAGAGAAACTGTTTACAGCGCTTTCATATCCATCAAGTGGGTGTCGTCTGGAGAATTATTAATAACATAAATTAAGATTCTCATCATTTTAAATTAGTTATGGATGATTAATTAATTAATAATAGTAACTAGATGGCGTTGGCGTTGGCGTCGCATTATGCAATGCAACATTATTTTCAAAAGAAAATAATTTTAACAGTGTAAGCGTCTTAAAATAACACATACGCCATTTCACTTTATAATCACATCTAGAGAGAATCAAAATGTGACTTCAGTACTATTTTGAAGACTAGAGTGAGGTACGCGTTTCGGAGTATGTGTTCAAAATAACTATAAACATAATCTATTATAGGTATTATGCATAACTATTAAAAAAGAAATAGTACATTAGGGGTGAAGCTCATAATCGTTTCAATCTCCACTGTGCTCATCATTTTGGGAAACATTCATTAAACAAATAATTCAATGATTACACTATGTGCGCGCACACATATACTCAAAGAGTCTGCAGCTTCTTCGTTTCTCTTTAACTCTTTAATTCTACACCTGATAATGTGATGAACAATATATATGATCCGAAGAGAAATGTAAACAGTCAGTCAGGCATTTAGTCCAGAGAAAATCACTTAAACAATATTCGGTAAATGTCTCAAAAAGTCAGTATCACTTATCCTTTAAATGAAACTTTTCGAGATGATATCCTCTATCTCAAGCTGTGCAATGTATTCCAATTTTATTTCTGGATTATATAGAGAAATAATTTTATTAGGTTGAAGGCAAGAAACATTGCAAAATCTATTTTTAAACATCATGCATTTGAAGAAAAACGTATTCTCGTTTATTTAAATCTTCCTTATGTGATTATTTCTGTTCTACGTATAACTTGTTAAAACTATCTTTAAATTAGATATTTCCCTCTGAAAACCCGACTTCGTAAATGTGTCATTTGTGTTTATTTTCTTTTACATTAATATTATAATCAGCATTATTTAGAAAGCAAATGTTATTAATTAATCTCTGAAACAAATAAATGCATTCACTTACGTACATATATGTTATAAATTTATGTAAAAATGAATTACTGGGTGAAGTATGCATTTTTGAGGGAAGTGGTTATAATAAATGAAACTTCCTAAGTGAATTCAGGATTTCAGTTTCTGACAAACACAACGATATAAAGAATAATTAATATTTTAAGTGCATACACTTAGCAAAACATTTTAATTATTTCACACGTAAAATTCATGTTACATTCTTGTTTCATGAGAAACATTGCTAAAATTGCTAGCTTTTTAGCAGTGAGATAGTAAAGAATTATCTAAAGAACGTCATATGAATCTGGACAGTTACTGTACTGATAAAAGCAGACCTATAGGGACGTTGACATGGGGTTATACCACGATCTTCTAATGACGCATTCCGGAGGAAGTAAAAACGGCAGTCACAAAGCCCTATTGAGTTAGGAGTTGATAGACACTGTAGGTGTGTACAGTATACTCAAAGTCGAAAACCTATAACAATTGCTGCTGAACATTAGTGACCAGTAGGCATTGGTCAAAAGTGCAAACGAAATGACTGAATGGAGAGGTACACAAAACGAGTCATGGTTCCAAAACAGAATCTGGCAATTGACCAATGAATGTAAAATCGTAAAGTGCCAAACAATCAGGGAAAGTCACCGAAGAAAGCATAGAAGCAGCATCGACATAGATCGCCGACTCACGAAAAGTTGCTGAACCAATTAGAAAGAATAATTGGAACACAAGGCGGCTGACGCAATGGAAGTAGCCAAAATGATGACAAAGCGATGCATTGCATTATCGGATAGTTTAGTGAAGCGAGGTGCAATTCCCAGGTCCCCATCAAAGGCAAAAATTACAAGGTATTAATCAGGATGTGGGGTGGTTTAAACACTTCAAAGAAACTGCTACCCCTAAGTGATTTCAGTACCGAATAGTTGGCTGTAAAGTTGGACATGATCAAAGTAGAAGAAACTGAATGCAGGATGAAATCACTAAAGATCAACAATGCGTTGGCCTAGATTAAACCACTGCTGAATTAGTGAGATATGGCATGAACATCAAGGCGGCAGAATTAAACGACTGCTAGGAATGAGTGCAAAAATGAATGTGTCCTTGATAGTAGGAAACATAGAGTATTCGTTCAGCTCCTAAAAACTGGTAATCGCACTAAATGCACTAAATGCGACACTTAGAGGCCTTACTCTTTTCTCAGTATCTGAAAGGTCTTCGTCTTTCCATCGTGGGCAAGATGCTGCGAGAGGAACATGCTGGATTTCGTGGCCATTCATGATGTGAACAAATCTTCTTCTGGTCAATATCCTCGAAGAGTGTATCGAATTCCAGAAACCACTGGCCACCACTTCATCAAAAGCATTTTACACAGTTCATCGAGATTCACTTTGGAACGTAATCATCCCCTGTGATTATAGCAATATTTTCAAGAGCCTATACTAGAACTACAGCCACTGCCCGAAGACTGACAAGATCACCAATGATTTTCTCAGCATTGAAACCGGTGTGAGGCAAGGTTGCATCCTCTCTGAATTAATTTTCCTCATAGCTATTGACTTCCAGTTAAAGAAATTAGTGAGTGAGGCAAATGTAGGCATTACATGGACAGACCCGCCACTGCTCGAGGATCTCGACTTTGCAAATGATATCGTGTTGATGGCACAAAGGAAATACCTGCAGAAAATGACAAAAAAACTTGAATCAATAGCTGGCAAAGTGGAGATGAGGATAAATGGCAATAAAACAAAGATCGTGTTGATCGGCAACCTTCCAATACCAACCAGTCAATCAAGTGTAACATTTCACCTACCTCGGCAACACACTGTCGCCTGATACAGAGTTTGTGTGTATATCAACTACTGAAATGGCAAAACATCAGCAGTGTTTCAACGATTATGGTCGATTTGACGCTGTGGCAAACGTCAGACTCTAGAAAACAACCCCCATACTAATAAAGATCAACGCCAGTTAAACTAGAAGTAGGAAAACATCACTGCAAGAACAGTGCAGAAGTTCAACGTGTTCTTCCAATGATCCTACACAGAATACCTGGTGTCATTTTTCACAATCGAATTTCCAATGAAAGGATCTTGCGGGACATGGCTCCATAAAGCTACAGTACATCATACTGCGCATTGCCAGTCATGTTCTTCCTCTACTAGACCAACGGCACACAAGACGGCAATGCAATGAACAACATATCGAGAATATTGGAAGATAAGGAGATCATGCAAAATTTGGTGCTAAACATTCAAATAAAACCTGCAAGCACTAGATTTCAAATGGGAAGAGACCAAAAACGTCATGGCCAACAGGACACGATTTTCCAAGACCTTGCTGTCTAATGTATCCAGATGCATAATCGGACCTAAATCTTAACATTATTTATAAGCACTCATAATGTGTAACAGCTGGGCCGACCCCATGTTTGTGCGAGATTCTTCTTGCCCTCCAAGACTTTACTATTTTAAAAAATATATATATTACGTTTATATGTACATCGTTTCAAATTCATGAAAAATTACACAAGATGTACTTTAATCAGTATATATATATATATATATATATATATATATATATATATATATATATATATATATATATATATATATATATATATATATATATATATAAGTCGCTATCGTGACTTGAATTTTACAGAAATGTCTGGGGCGCTAAATTTGGCGCCCTCTTCAGTGGACCTCACGATCTTGCCTTAGGTCGACCCTGTACATCAGTGTCATGAACATTGCACATCTCATCTGTTTCTCATCTGTCAGTCTGATTTTCTGTGTGATAATAGGATTGTGAAAATTTATTTTTATTAATAGTCTTAACTTTACAGAAAATATACATTTTGCAACGATTTAAATGTAGTGTAATAGCTTTATATAATAAGCTATCATAAACTTACTTTCTTAAGTGAGAGATGTTACTGTGAGTTATGGTTTGGGTAGATTAGATGACATTAACATGTCTCTAGCATACACTTTCAATAATTGATCTCCTCGGAAATGTCACTGTTTTTATTGCATTATACCAAAAGCTTCTCTAAGGTCTGTGTTACATTTCCAGTATTTCTTTATAGACCCTGCCAGGGATTTTTAAGGACTTTAAAAATGATAGATTAAATTAATTCCTTCTCTCTATCCTACACAGACTGGTTGCCTAAATTATCATTCGACTAACTTAAAAATGCGTCTTGTAGTGTAGACAAGAGATTTACGAACTGACAATTTACGTACAAAAGCTGGCTTGGAGTCGTTAAATTCCTCTAAATTAATATGCATTCGTTACGTCATTCAGCTCAATCACCCCCATCCAAACCATGAGTTAACATTAGGTCTATCATGCATAAGAATGTACTACAAAGAGGGTTTAACAATTAAAATAAGATTTAATAAGGTTTAACAATTTAACAAATAATCAATATACGAGCGCGAAGTCTAATTCTACTCGGCAAGTAATGTGCTTATTGTTTACGAGAATGTGCCATGAGAAATGTTCCTTATGATTTTTGATCATCAGAGCTATAACTTAGCTTTTGAAGGTTGCCACCTGGGTTCGTGATCCAGTCCAAACTGGTCTACCTCACTTGTTGTTCGTCAGCAAAATGCACACAGCATAACAATGGAAACTGTCTCTCAGTTAACACGCTGAACGGAACTGTAAGTGTAGACAAGACGTGCAGACCTGCTCGTCCGCGTTGTCTCAACAATGGTATGAAGGAATCGAACTCAACTCAAAAGAGTTCAGAACCGGGCATTGATAGGGAACCAAGGAACTGACCTGAAAACAAGAACGTTTTTGTAATCGTTCTGCGTTTAATGTTCGCCAACCTAAGCACGATTCGATTTAAATGCTAGAAATTCGACTGGCGTCGTTTACAATTTAGATTAGGAAATATAATC
Source organism: Sinotaia quadrata (assembly GCA_028829895.1). Classification (NCBI taxonomy): domain Eukaryota; kingdom Metazoa; phylum Mollusca; class Gastropoda; order Architaenioglossa; family Viviparidae; genus Sinotaia; species Sinotaia quadrata. Next base: position 127,292,638 of record CM054179.1, on the reverse strand, counting down.
TCATGCATGTTACATTTAACAAGCATGATGAATTACCAAATATTTACAACGTTAAAATTTAGGGTTCATACAAAAGGACAATTCAAATCAAGCAAAGCGCTTTACAATTTACATTAAAATTACACACAATAATTTGAATTACATAGAAAATTCATATCGGGCACAGGCACTCCTGGCTCTAGTGAATTTAAAGTTATATAAATTAAAGTTACAATGAAAAAGAGTTACAATGATTTATATACAATAACTTATAGGTTTTGGTCATTTATCAACGAACCGTGCTTAAGCTACAGTAGCAATGCATAGCACAATATTACATACATGGTTCAAAATGCAAAACACAATTAATAAATGCAGTACCTTTGCGAGAAGTCGAAATGTTATCTCAGCAATCGCGTCGGTTTTTCCTCTATGACTCACGAGTAAGCGATGGTACAAGGTGTCGGTACAACGTCGGTGCTTCTGGATTTTGGAGTGGCTATTCCGCGTTTTACCGTATTTATCAAAAAGCATAGAGCGCATCACGTGACGGGTCACGTGGTATGTGGTTGGTTCGAGAATCTAGACAATGGCCTAAAGTTACATAACGTTCCTGACCTCTTTGCTAGAAGCTTCTCGATACTGATGTATCATGGGAGAACTTTAACAAAGGAATTTCAAATCTTGATATTTGAAAACAGCAAGTGGGTCAAGAAGTCATGACATTTTTATCAGACTGACAGTCTGACGTCTGGTTAGAGAGACAAAAAGAACAACATTCGTTTCACTTAGTCTCGAGATCTATAACAGTAGCACAGACGGTATTACTACGGTCATCACAACCATTAGAAATATATTTTTCAAACAATAATACAAGGATCCATTTGGGTGGGAACGAAACGGACTCCACACAGCAACCCAAGCCTTTATATAGTCGGAAGAGATCAAGTGTTGACTACCACCCACATCATTCTGTTGTTAGTGTATGGGGCGGAAACTGACTTTGTACTACATTGACATCTGTTATATCTCTCTCAATCAACGACACAGTTTCATGATTGTTATATATGAACACTATTACCATTGCCTACAAGATCAGCGCATTGACTTTGCTACTTGATAACTATTTAAGGGGCGAAATCGCCGGAAGCGGCAAAACCCCTATCATCCTAACAGAAGAAGAATGATAACCACACTTTGCTGAATATTAATGCTGTTACCATTTCTATACCTGTGGCCATAGTTCTGCTACATACAAAATCTAACTTGTTTATTGCAATATTTAAGAATAGGACTGAACGTATAGGTATATCTCGAAATTAAAGTAGGATATTTTTGTGTTGTGTATATACATCTAATAGCTTTAAGGTACAGACTTTAATATTACCACCTCATAGCTTGGTAACTGAAACATTTTAATAGTTTGTATTATATCGTACAAAGAAAGAAAGAATACTGAAATGTGTTTTGTTCGTGTTCCGTGTGTACGCCTTCAACTATATAGCAACAGACGTTCAGCATATGATGGCCTCGAGGTCCTGTTGCATGCCTTGCTTGCAGATGATTTCGGATTCACACTGCAAACAACCCTCCGTTTAATATTATTTTTCTGAGCGACGTTATTTGTGTGAACATTCTCCCTCAAAGTCTCGAAATTGATGAGATACACCTTTTCCAAAGATTGTTAAGTGTTTAGAGTTTTGAATATCAAACGCTGATATAAAAGCAATTCAGTTTTTCTTTTATTTGAAATAGGAACGCGTATATTTGTATGTGTATTTTACACAACCGTATCTAGCTAAAGCAGTTTACTTCAAAATTAATCTAAATCCAAAGCACAAGATGCAACATAATATAAAGAAATAAGTATGCAATTAACAAAATAAACGTACGGCAGTCTTCATTGCACCGCGTAGCTGTAACAATGTGAATATAAGAATTACAAGTACATTTTGTTTTCATAGTGTAATACTATTATCTATTCTTAAATTTAAAAGCAATTTCATTTCACATTCGTCATGCCAACAATAAGAAGTTGAGTCAGATGACATGGGATAATTTACAAAGTAGGAGAGGAAATATATGTTATAAATATACTATCATAGAATAAAGTGGAGAGAGAGAGAGAGAGAGAGAGGGAGAGAGAGAGAGAGAGAGAGGGAGAGAGAGAGAGAGAGAGAGAGAGAGAGAGAGAGAGAGAGAGAGAGAGAGAGAGAGAGAGAGAGAGATTTGCGGAATAAATGTGCCGGCGTTAGAAGGTAACGAGGCAATGTACTCCTGTTTTCTTATCTCTGTTGACTCGACAAATTCTTTTAACAGCATTGTGACTAATATAGATTTCACATGTTCAATTTGGAATAAGCCTATTTTTTACTCACTATGTGACTTAGGCCACACATACACACACTCGAACAAAGAAAGAAAGAAAGAAATACCCGTTTCCTAGTTAAGATCTATGAGATTGCTTTACTATTTATTTTTATTTTAGTTAGAAACTTAACGGTCTCTAGTATTCGTGTGCTAAATAAAAGGAAATACGCACATGATCTAAAGTTTATCAACATTTTAAATTGTTATTCGTATCGTATAGTAAGTTTAATCCAAATACGGTACATTTATGTCTACAATAAAATTCAAATAAACAGGTGTCATGTTTGCTTGAAACTTGTACTTTCTTTCTAAATATGTCTTCTTTTGATAGGCCTACTTTGAGTATGGAAATCGACCACAGAGACACAAACTTAAACAAAATCTCGACTCCCTCTTAGTTTACAACGGATCATTCGAACTACATGTATATTAATTTGATAGTAGTAGTAGAAGGAGGAGTAGTAGTAGTAGTAATTGCAGCAATAGTAATAGTAGTGTTGGTGATAATAGTAGTAGCTGTAGAGTGAATAGGGGTTTTGACGCTTTGCTGATTTCAGTTACATTTGAAGAGAAAAAATCTATTTCAAACAATAATATTCCAACATACTTCTTGCTACATATGATTTTTTGATTGCCTTACTCAAGAGGGTCAAAGCTTCCGATTAAGTGAGACCTTTCTAACTAATCTATCTGCTCGTGATACTCCTACCCTGTCTACGTCATGTGGTGTCAATCTCAGATTAGAATTGTATCTTGAATAGCCCTATTCTTTTCTATAAATTTGTTATTAATTTCCATCCTCTTTTTGCCTCATTCTTTATCATCTTCAGTTTGCGTAAAATCCACATTGTAATATTCGTATCATCTTTGTTATTGTTATACGTTGGCGGGAGACCCTCCACCTGGTGGCTCATGATATTAGTCGTTGGACAGGTATGTTATCTCTGAAAATAGTCCTTGTAGTCTTAGATTTTTAATTACTTTATGGCGGCGACTAACACGTGTGTGAGGTCAAGGATATGAGGAGACAAAACATGGACAGACTCCACAATTCTTAATACAGGACATATGACTCCACTGAAAACAGTTTCGATTAACGGCCAATAATTTCACAGGCTAAAAGTGGATAAAAGTGAAAATAAATTTAATAAATAAAGGAAATAATAACAATAAAGATTATAAATTATTAATCAAATCATATTGATAATTTCAGCAGTTTCATTAGCTTAACTGAAATAAATGTCACTGAGATGGGTGATGTAGAGAGACCATAAAAGTGATGTAAATTTGAAATTGTCAGTCAATTACAATACACCACTTAATGTTCTAAATTACAAGTTATATCAAATAAATTATATGTTCATCATATAGAGAAATTAATATATTCATTATAAAGCGCTATATTAAAAAGCAAAATTAACAAGTCAAATTATGACTCTTTTTTAACAGCGCTCGCACTTTCATTCAAACAAAGGATTTTCACAAAAGAATGTCGTCTTAAATTTGCCTAACATAAATCACTGCTTCATTTCGTGCACCACACTTTGTAGAAAACCTCATTAACTCAACATCATTATACTATCAAACATTAAATTAATGAGACAACTCTCTCTGTTTACCGTTTTAACTTAACAAAGCATGGAGAATGATATGTGAGACCAAGAGACACAGATAGATAGAAAGATAGATAGATGGATGGATGGATGGATGGATGGGTGGATGGATGGATAGACAGATAGATAGATAGATAGATAGATAGATAGATAGATAGATAGATAGATAGATAGATAGATAGATAGATAGATACATAATCCATTTTAAATTTGTATTCGTGAATATATCATGAGGTCATTTTGACTTTTTTCTTTTTTCTTTATTTTAAACGTATAATATCGTTATAATTTGATCTTCATTCTATACAGTACTATTATTGCTCATGTTATGAGTATATATATAGTATTACGTTAAGCTTTTGCTATAATGTATTAAATAATGCCATGTTTATTTCATTTTAGATAGAGAACTATTTTCACTCTGGTCAATAATAAAGAACAACAAAACTGTCGATTTTACGAGCGCGAAATACACCATGTACATTGTTTATGAATGATCATAAAACTGTTTGATATATAGAAATAATAACCGTTATATAAGTAATATCTATTTTTTTCTTCAAATCACATATTTTCTCTTTCATCAAATGTTCTTGCCTGCCAAGATAATAGTTTATATAATAGTACAATGGAGTTTTACTTTTGTCGCTTAGAACAACAGTATAACTATTATTTTTTAAACCTCTTGTTAATGACTAATATAAATAGCACAGGATATTTCCAATATGACTTGTAGTTTTCAATGAATAGAATAGAAAACAACAGGAAATGAAACGAGTGCTAATTTTGCCCCTACCAACGAATTGACAAAGTAAGTTCCTTGTACATGTTGCATTAATTTTAGGTTTATTCATTCTTTATATAAATGAGTGTCAAATGCAAATTTGATGAAGAATCATGGAGATATAATAAACAAACTTTAAGTTAATGGCACATTTCCTTGAAGCACATATAGAGTAAGTCTACATAATTGAAATGTCACTGAACTGAGATTTAAATTTAATCTATTCTCTTCAATCTTAAAGCTAAACGTTAGATCTGTGCGAAAGCACCAATTGAATACCGTTGTACATTTAAATCTAAATATTCACTGATGATGTCACTAGCATAGATCTTTACGAGATGCAGTGAGGCTTTTGTGTTTCAATTTAATTAAATTAGCCAAGTAAATTCGTCAAAACGTTTGCATGCACCCTGCTAAAGGGACATTTTAATTAATTAATCAAATTGCACAATATTGACGAAATAGAGTGAAGAGTGAAGTGCACATTACGTAGTCTTAAAGATGAAAAAATGTACACATTGTTAACTTTTTTCATATATTTCCTTTTAAGTCAATCTGAATGACACAGGCATTCCATCAGATCGGCTGTGTAGCGAGGCTGGCATCACTACATAAGGTACATGAAAACATCATTCTGTTGGTAATTATACGGGTAAAATGATATTATTTCAGAATAACCATGATTCAATGCACGATTATACTGGTGGTGAGATGTAAAATTTGATGATAGTGATATTAAAGTGAAAATGATGCTGGTGATAATAAATATGGTGGTACTAATTGTTATTGATAGGCCCTAATAAAGTCTATTGTGATGATATTAATGTTGATAATAATTATGTACATCATGGTAATTGTACTAATATTAATAATCATATACATTACAATATTTGGGAAAGTTCCCTGTATCCACAATATAAATTAAGAAAAATACAAGAAGTGAAATGCATCAAAATGAGGTGGGAAGGGATGCGCCCTACTTCAATCGAATTTCGCTTTCGATTGGTTAATTTGCAGATACAATCAAACGCATGTAAATTTTAAAATAAATTTATAATAGCATACAAAATATATGAATATGTCGATATGTGAAATTTAAGGATCATTAAGTACAAAGATTTTAGTAATGTAGTCTCTTAAATTATTTCAGAGTCCAGCGTTGAGCTCAAAAGCATTCCATTTCGTCTGGACTTTTGCATTAGCACTGGTCATAATTTTTGAGGTTCCAGTTCATGGTAAGAAAATGCAATTTACTTGTAAATAAGAATAACAAACAAATGGAAATATAAGAAATGACATGTTACAAATTCATTGTCAGATACGGACATGATAGATAGATAGATAGATAGATAGATAGATAGATAGATAGATAGATAGATAGATAGATAGATAGATAGATAGATAGATAGATAGATAGATAGATGGATAAATAGGTAGATAGATATATAGACAGACTGACAGACAGATAAATAAATAGATAGATAGGTACGTAGATAAATAGATAGATAGGTAGGTAGGTAGGTAGATAAATAGATAAATAGATAGATAGATAGATAGATAGATAGATAGATAGATAGATAGATAGATAGATAGATAGATAGATAGATAGATAGATAGATAGATAGATAGATAGATAGATAGATAGATAGATAGATAGATAGATGCGTACAATATAGAGCACAAACCAAATATACACAAATGGAGTATAATAAATTGAAGTCGCCATTAATTAAATGTATAATTGGTAATTGGAATTGTTACCAAACCGGAAAGCGTGGTAACTATTAAACAAATAGAAATATTTGTATGTAAAGATCTACTAAACACATTATTTTTGTTCCTTAGGTATAATGGCAGCCTGCATAGCATCAACTGTCCTAGAAGGAGAAAATGCCAACGTATCATGCCATTTTGATAAAGATATCAATGTTGTCAAACGGGATGTTCATATTAACGTCTACAAAAGTAACAACACTATTACAATAACCAAAAAATAAATTTTCTCTCTCTGTCTCTGTCTGTCTGTCTGTCTGTCTCTGTCTGTCTCTGTCTCTCTGTCTGTCTGTCTCTGTCTCTCTTTCTCTTCCCCCAATGCATATTGAGATAGACAGATAGATAGATTGATTTATAGATAGATAGATAGATAGAAAGATAGATGGATGGATAGATGAATGGATGCATGTATTCATGGATGGGTATGTATGTATGTATGTATGTATTTAGGTAGATAGATAGATAGATAGATAGATAGATAGATAGATAGATAGATAGATAGATAGATAGATAGATAGATAGATAGATAGATAGATAGATAGATAGATAGATAGATAGATAGATAGATAGATAGATAGATAGATAGATAGATAGATAGATAGATAGATAGATAGATAGATAGATAGAATAAATTAGATACGTACTTTTTAGACTTAAGATGGCTACTTATTGTAATAATTGGATGTCCAAAATAAATTTCGTTCTTAATGGAATCAAAGTTATGCTCATTTTGATTTGCTTTTTTTAAAATTTATGTATTCTGAAATATTTTATCGCACATATATGAAATGATAAACTGCAGATGCATAACTAAATGTATGTGAGATTTATCTTTGTTTGTATTTTATTTGCTTTCAATAATTTTTATATTTTTCAAAAATATTAATTCTATGCTTTCATTTCATTTCATATGAAATTCCTTGGAAACATAAACATAACCTATATCTTTCCAAAGTAAACGGTAATATTTCTTGTTGAGAATTAATATAAAGTACATTGTTTGTTTATTTAAGATAATCAAAGAGATCCAGTGCTTGTGCTAGCTTGGATTGATGGAAAAGCAGAGTCGAGAGTCAGTCCTGGTTACACCTTTGATGGTGTAATATCGGACCACATCGTTATTAATATTCCTAACGCCACGAGAGATAAGTCCGGTCTGTATAAATGCATGGTCGTTCCTTCGAAAGAAGCCGATGTAAAACCTTGCACGCTTACTATTAAAGGTATGCATATGAATATTATGATAGATAGGTAGATATTACATTTAAAATCCTATTAAATTGAAGGAGAATAATAATGCAGTCTTATTTTTATCATCATCATCATCATCATCATCATCATCATCACAACCATCAATACCATTATCATTATATTCAAAGACTAATTATCTTTTCCTGTCAATTAATTTCTAGGTAAAGATGTGGACAGTTATGATAATAAATACAATTCATCAGATAACTTCACCACTGTTTCTGGTAAGTTATAGGTTTTCGTATTGCAATCTTGACACTTTTAAATATATTCATTTTTTACAAACATTACTTATAACTGCAAAATAGTTTGCTTTCACTTGCAGTCGAATTTTATAGCCCCGATCTGTACTATTTTTTTAAATTTGAAAATATATCGTTCCGACATTTGAAGTTGTTGAAATTTTCTTTTTGTTTTCTTTATTTTAATTTTCTTAGAAATGACATCTGAATCAATTTTCATCACACGATCCAGCATTGACTATGGAAACATTAGTAAGTTTCTATTTATGTATCACAAATAGCAATAATGAATTTAAATTCATTTCGACATTTTCAGTGAAACTGAAATTTTAAACTGAATTGTAATTAGACTATAATAGGTATTTGCTTTTCTATTAAATAAGAGTCAGTATTAAAGAGCATCCATGAATCATTATGTCTGAAGGGGCATTTTAATAACAATTTAAAGAAACAATTCAGTAATAATACTCAGTATTAATGAGTCAGGTAAGCATGTTTTCTGGGTGATTAAGAATAACATTTACTGTTTATAAATTTCAAGCAGTATTAAAATTGTGGAATAAATAAATGAAGTTCTAACAAAAATTCAGTAAAAGAGGCATGTTTAAACCTGTATAAAATGAATCCCTATGTTTTCTGAAGAGTTGTAATTTAATTCCAGCTTAAGAAAATATTCTCATTGTCTTTTATTTAATTTTTTGAAATGGTGACATTCTGCTCTATGACTTTCGAGTTTCCATTAAAAACATTCCTAACTTGCACAACACTTGCATTATTAAAAAATCAAAACATTAAAAGAATTTCCAAGGTACTGTGGACACATCAACAAAATTGACCCTGTCGATGCTTTAAGATTTTAAAAGAAAAATGAGCAATTGATATATTTCATGCCTGAAAGCAGTGTTTCCATTACCGTTAAAAGCACTAGGTTAATGATATGTTGTCAGTAATATAACTGAAATTAGCATTGTGTTAAAATCATGTTCTAGGTATGCATTTCTAGCATGATAGTTTTAAGAAGGAAGATAGGAAATGGGATGGTTTATTATGATTTGCTTAAAACCCAACTTTAAGTGAGTATTTAAATTGCAAAGAATGTAACTTCTTTAGATTTTGTGAGTAGCAAATTAAAGAATCAATTGTGCTCACTGTATCCTCATACGTTACTTCTTTCTTTCATTTATTCATTCATTCATTCATTTTTTTCTTTCGTTCGTTCTTTCTTTCTTTCTTTCTTTCTTTCTTTCTTTCGTTCTTTCTTTCTTTCTTTCTTTCTTTCTTTCTTTCTTTCTTTCTTTCTTTCTTTCTTTCTTCTCTTTCTTTCTTTCTTTTTCACCCTTTCTCTTTCTTCTCTGTAACCAAGTCATTATCGATTTCAGACTATTTTTCACCGATATTCATTTTTCTCTGTGTATTTGTTTATATCATTATATTCATTATTTGATTTTTTTGTTTCTAATGATTGTTTCCACATATGCGTTTCTATTTATATATAACTCATCTATTAATTTCTATTCATCCTTCTGTTCTTGTCATGACTGCGGTTTCTAATTTGCATTTTAAACAGAAGAATCGAGAACAGAAAAAGAAGTGTACGGAAGCATGATAGCAGTTATAGTGTTGGGTGTGTCACTGGGAGTGGCCATCGTTGTTCTTGTCACTATCTTTTTAGTAGCCTGGAAAAAACAGTGAGTTGTCATTATCGTGCCTATTACAACAATATTAATGTCTCTAATGTTAATTAGTAAATGACAAATCGAGTTTGATGACATATGTTAAAGGAGAAAGAATCTGGAGCTTTCATGCATTATTTTCAATCTTATTTTGTAAGTCACAGTTTTTACTAACAGCGTTCGTCTATCGTGACAGGAGCAAGCGGGTAGATATTTTATAACTGATCAAAAATGAAAATAATTAATAAAATGTAATATAGTCAGTTAGAAAAAGTGCATTGTTGTGGAGAGAAAAAATGTCATAATTATATGCATTAATTTATTTCATTATATTTTCTTTTGATCAATTAATTTTATTTCGCATGATTTGTCTCGTTTTAATTTACACCTCCCTAGGATCTGAGACAATGTATTTCTCTTTCATTCGCTTTGGTCGGTCATGTCTTACAAAAAAAGGTATTCACACAGAAACACACACACACACACACACACACACACACACACACACACACACACACACACACACACACTCACGCTCACAAACATCCTGATTAGAAATGTTGCATTGATATTTTAAATATAAGTTTTAATCTTTCCAAGTATGGAAGAATGCAGGCCCAAATAAATGAAAAGCTACAAATATTTTTTTATTTAATATTACATTCATCATTCTGTCAAGTATATAGTTTCGCTTTAGTATAAAATTATTCGGTATACAGATTATGTCTTGCATAACGAAAATTTAAACAAAATGTATAATGATCATTTCTTCTTTTATCTTGTTTTCAGGATGATATGTAGAGGAAACTATAGAACGAATTCACACACAATTCAAACTAATGATTGTGAAAGTCATCCGCAACAGGTACAAATGCAATTATTGACACAAGCTAATAATGAAAACACTCCCACGCAATGTGAACCCAATGAAAGGCAATCACTTGTGTCTAATGGTCACTGTGAACATAGAATAGAAGTGCTCGATCAGAATCCAACTAATAATCCTGATTAACTCTTACGTCAAATGTACATTATACATAATTTTATTACACTTATATAATTAAAATTATTGTGTTAATAACTAGTGTTATTTGCGGCTATTTAGAAATGTCTTTCGCAAAATTTTATTTTACCAAAATAATTTGTAAAACAGTAGTTTAATATAACATACGTCATGAAGAACTTTACTGCATAAATTATATGCGTCTCCTACATCTAAGGAACACACACACACACACACACACACACACACACACCATACGTAGATACACAATCACAATGCAGCAAAATGTAGGGCAAAAGAAAATAAGCACACACACACAGAATTGTCAGAGAGACCTGCTTGAACACTCCTTTTGGTTGTGCTTTTTTTGAAAGTGCCCGAGTAGAAGTAAATAGCTCGAAGCAAGAATATTTTAGATTGCTGACTTAATGCAAACTGAGTAGCGTTGTTTCGTATTCACCAATGATTATTATTTACGAGAACGAGACTAGCCAATGGACTAACTTTAAGGAGTTCATTTGCTATAGAACATTATGCTCTCTAATCACTTTTATAATTTGGAGTAGAAGAACAAAGTCCAGTTTTGAAAGGCAGTCACTAGCTTGGTGGTTAGTTAAATTGACTGACTGAGAGAGAATTGACTTAGAAACATGGCATACATTTTACTATTGATATGTTATACTTGTGTTTATGTAGAGATGTACTATATGACTTGACTTGTACTATTACTAGGCAATTCACATGTAGGTTGCTAAGAAAGCATGACATTGTATGATATGCTGTATTTATTGTGCCACATATATGCACGGGGCTAATGAATACTGTTGCAGGAAACTGTAAGTTGAGAATGGAGTGTCAGATGGAGTGGAGTTATATTGTGATGAACAGGATTGATTCTTAATTATATATTGCATTGAGCAATTGCCTTTTCACTTTATTACTTTGACTTTCTCCTTTTGAATTTTGAGTGTCAAGCTTCAGGTTACAGTTACCCTCCACGTGTTTACTGTATACATGGAATGATTGGGAAGACACATAAAATTGTCTCTTGCAGTATGTATAAGAGAGTATGCTATGCAATTTTGATGTATCAAAGCAAATGATGTTAAGTACATCAGTACAGTGGAGTTATGGAATCCTTGTGATCATAATCTGCTCAAGAAAACTGATGGCAAAGAGTGAGAGGTTGGTTGAGAGGAAACAACACATCTGTATTTTCCAAGCATGACATTTTGACATTGCTGCAAAGGCAAGTGAAAGACTGTGAAATCAGTGCTTGATCCAGGTTATGTAAATGATTACAATAACCTGCCTCTAAAATTTCTATTCTCTGATAGGAATAACCTGCAATTTGTATTGACTATATTATTAAACTGTAACTTTAAAGATAGATAGATAGATAGATAGATAGATAGATAGATAGATAGATAGATAGATAGATAGATAGATAGATAGATAGATAGATAGATAGATAGATAGAAATATAAATAGATAATAGATAGATAGATAAATAAATAAATAGATACATAGATAAATAGAGAGAGAACCGATCGACAGACAGACAGAAGGAGAGAGGAGACAGTGAAATGACATGAAAGAGAGGGATGTACTACCTTTTACTTTTGTTTGAAATTAACTTAATATTAAAAAATAAATGCATTTTTATATTTATTAGCATTTTTGTATATTGAAATATTTAAGCTCTTTACTTCTGAAATGCACCTCCACATTTCCGCGCCAGGGAGTGGGCATGTTAGTATGAGGAATGTCCACATCAAACTCCGACAGAGTGAGTATGAACCACAATTCCTCATAAGAAAGGCTAATGTTTTAATATATAAAACGTCAGCTGGCCATTTTAAGTTTCTGAGAAAAACATTTTCTACAAGATGCAAAAAGAATGTACTACTACTTCACTCATACAATTACTATTACTACTTTTTATTACTACTAATAGAACACGAAGCTCACGAGAGGAATGGCAAATCAGGAAATATAGATCATTCTCTCAGTATGCATTTGAACAAATTCAAATTGACCAGATTACTAATACCGAACATTACTGACCCATACTGATATGCACCATTCTGATGGCCGGAAAGTTCTTCACTCATTCAGAGGACATAATTTTAAGAAAACATAAGAACACCAAGTGTACTTCGTACCTGTTTTGCCATCCAAAGACTGTTTGCATGGTAATATAATGAGTCATTTTATTTAGTTCAGTATTAATACTGCGGTAATAATATTTATTTTATTTGCATTGTTTGGTTTGGTGACCCGTCTAATGTGCGCACCGACAAATACGCGATAGATTTAGGTTTAGTGTTAGGTTAGGATTAGGATTAGGGTTATGATTAGGGTTATGATTAGGGTTAGGGTTAGAGTTAGGGACAGAACGCGTCGTCGCGATTTTGTCGGCGCGCATTTGTCAGTGAACCGTTTGGGTTTGATTCCAAACAATCTATGAATGTATTCACATGTGTTGTTCTAATTCTATGCTAGAAATCTGCACGTTGCTTACTTCTTTACTTAGTGTGCTATATTTAGACGAATCTATTTCAGAAATAAGCACAGGTTTCAAATAACCAGAGTCGTCAGATTTCGAACTTTGACTTGTCATAGTTTTGCTGCTAGAATCGATTGTCTGGAGGCTTTCTGACAGGCTCTTGATATTGAAGTTCTCCGAGACAGGGTGCAAATAGTCAGTTGGATAGTTTTCTGAAATCATTCTGTCATTTGGCATATTTTCTGGCAAAAATAAAACAAATCAAATTAGTGTTAGGAATGTAATTGTTATTATAGGATTGCATGTTAATTTTGCATGATTTAGTGAGCACCATATATTATACCTGGCAATGTTGAATAAAACGTACCTGCCTGTTTTGTCAATTTTTGATGACTTTGAACAACTCATTATGTTGTATATACTGTTTTGTTTCTAAAATGCATCGTGTTAAAACGTCAATTTAAAATAAATATTATACCGCCGAATCTGCGATAATATTTTCACCTTGCATGTTTCTGGTTGTTGACTCTTTATTGATATTTCAATTAGAATAATAAGCATCTTTGTAGGAATGAGTGAACTTGTAGAAAATAAATCAATGATGCCTTCTAAACTGCATAAATACGCTCTTTTAGCATTAACGATGTGTATAGCTAATTCCCATTTTATGATAAATATATTTATCAAGACTCGTAGTCACTTGCGAGCTTAATATGAATTCAGACAAGCTTTTACAAATCAGTAATTGACACAATTTATATTGATGCCAGTCTGACGAACTAATACTTAATAAAATATGTCCACAACCTATTACCTTTCTCAGCATTATGTCTCTACGTTTGACATGAATAAACAGATATGTCATTGAAGAGTAAATGTCTGCTGGTTCTATATGCAACTATCTTCTAGCAATATATGTTATTAAATACATTTTATTTATCTGCGTTTCATAAGAATGAACCTAGACTGTTATTTAACAATATATGTCGGTTGCCCCCCCCCCCCCTTCATACACTGATTGTTTGCTACTAGAAACTATTAACATAAAACTTTCTCTGCGTTTCAAATATGAACACGTAATGCTGGTGTGCGTGAGAGAGGTTTCATGCATGTTTTCATGTCAACAACGGATGTAAAATATATGTTACAGACTATTGCATTGGATTGTAAGATGGCTATATTTACAATAAGTATAATATTTCAATGCATTATACATAAATAAAGTTCTCTTCCCACAACTCACTTGTACCAGGCTCTCTGGGTTCACCAACAATTTCGTCATATTCACTTCCTATTTCCAACTGCAAATCACCTTGAAAGTCAAGATCTCTGTAGACGGTCGTTGTCTGAGGTATGTTTGACCGTGACTGATCAAACAATTTAATCGAGACTGCAAACGTACAAAAGTAATTATAAGTATTTTGTGTGTACAATACCTAAGTGCAGAAAGTTCAATGTTAATTGCCTTTAATATATTTTAATGGTTGAAGATATGGAATTGAATTGCATACGGTTGTGAACAATACAAGGACGGTCAACAGTCATCAATTAATTCTTAATGTTAACTTTATAAAACTTAATTTCCAACTAAAATAGGAAATATTTAATTGCTATCAAATAAGAGTTGAAACTATAAAATACACTTTAATACGCACTCTTTTTGTTGCGATACACGGCAAGGGAGACAACACCGACAATGACGACAATTACACCGAGAGCAGGGTAAAGAACTTGTCCATCAGAGAAGTTTTTTTCGTCGTTTTCTGTAAAAGTTAAATTATTTAAACAAAGGTTTATGCACTAAACAAAACTATTTATTAATTTTATAATATATTTTCTAATATTCGTCGGATTTATAAAATGCAATTTAACCAATTTTTTTTATATCAAGATGTATTCGAAAACATATAGCAGCAATAATTTGTCCCCCACTTCTTGATTTTGATTAATTTTGAGCTCCTGCAGTTATGTATTTTGCATGATAAAATACAAATTAAACACATATACGTATTAACATTAACACTCATGCTTACTTTAAAAATATGTAAGTTTGTAAACCTTTTGATTCACATATACTTATTAACAATAACACTCTTGTTTACTTTAAAAATATGTAAGTTTCTGTACCTTTGGATACACGAAAAGAAATATTTACGGAATCACTACCCAACGGGTTTGACACGTTTAATGTCCAGAGTCCGCTGTTTTCCACTGAGAGGTCACTGATGTGAATGAAAATTGACACGTTAGGAACCGTGCCCAGTAGACTGCACCAGCATTTAATTCTCTGTCTTTCGAAAGCATGGCTGTCACTGCTAATAGGGAAAATATATGCGGATCCAGTAGTGACTGGGGTTTGACATTGATAAATAAGCGAAGACTGTTTTATTTTATTGCTCTGAATCATCTGTTTGCTAAGCTGGCACCCCGTTATGAATACAGCATTGATCGGGAAACTCAGATCAACATAGTTCTTTGAAACTAAATACTGTGTTTCTCTTGAGACGTTAGTAAATACCGGAGGACCTGTACACATCCATATATAAATACAAATATATATATATATATATATATATATATATATATATATATATCTCGCTTTATAGTTTTTTAATCTGATCATGAAAGAATGAGAGAGAGAGAGAGAGAGAGAGAGAGAGAGAGAGAGAGAGAGATTATCAAATATTTATTCAAATATTTATAGAATTAAATTTACTACAAATAACAATTCAGAATGCCTGTACACTTATAAAACACCAAGCATATTTTATTTCATGTTACTGTTAAGTGAGTTATATAAAGGGTATTTATTGCAACTGAAGTTTCTAACTGCAATTAAACACATATTGTGCATTAAAAATTAAATGGAGTTAGGACGTTTGAATGCATATAACATGCACAATTTCATTTATTATTAGAGAGTAGAATATATTTCAGACTGCTTAGTGTAATATAAAATTTTCAATTTATAATTTCTAAGTCGGTCATTAATCCTTACTATAAAAATAATATAGCTTACAGAAATCCTGATAACATATCATTCATGAATCCTTACTCTAACATTAATATCTCATACATGAATCTTTACTCTAACAATACTATTACACGAATAGTAAATCCTAAGCGTAAAGATTAGTAATATTTGTTACTTTCTCTTGGAAGAAAGAGAGAGGATAACTTGTGGAGAGGAATAGTGAAAGAGCTCAAGAAACAAGATCTCACACAGGGAAATTAAAGGAGATGATAGACACCAAAAAATAAACAAAATATATAAAGAGGAAATTTAAACATTCGGAGAGAAAAGTGAAGTGAAAATGATATAGTAAATACGAACATGGCAAACGTGCATAAGAAAGAGGAAGTAAATCGTATATACTGATAGAAAGAAAGGCACCATTAAACATAACCACAAGCTTGTTCCATCTACCAAACTCATATTAAATCTTCAATTACTCATACATATTTATGTGTCAGTACGCGTATATGTTTGTGTGTACATACATACAAAAGCATCTTTTTTTGGTTTTGTATCTGTAAATATTTGTGTAACTGTTAAAATTCTAATAGGCAACATCTCGTGTTCTATTGACTTCATATGATTTCAAATGGAATTAATACAACATTCTATTAACATAAACTATAACTGCCAATCAAATATTTATCTAATTTTATCTATTTATAAGTGAATATTTTCCTATGTCACTTCAAGAAACATAATTTAACCTTTAAAATTTATTATTTACATTCATGCATAACAAAGTTTCCAAGATATAGTAAATGAATGTTTTGTTTCTGTTTTATGCCCTAAAATTTATATATTATTTCTTCATTATAAGCACTTTGATATTCAATAGAGTTCCTTATAAAATCTAAATGCTCAACAGATGTTTTCATCAACAACGTGAATCCTAAAGATGACACCCTTCTAGAACAGTAACTCTATGTATACTGTTACTGTGCGATTAGAGCACACATGAAATTATATTATTATTATAGCACACTTGATGAGACAGGATATTGAAATATTAATTTCTAATGTTGTTGTTGTTGTTGTTGTTGTGTGTGTGTGTGTGTGTGTGTGTGTGTGTGTGTGTGTGTGTGTGTGTGTATGTGCGTGTTTGTGTGTGTTTGTATTATGTGAAATGGCTGTAATCTGAATAGCAGGTATGATTACTATTATTAAAAACAAAATAAAACATGTTTAATTTCTTTTTATGCACATAGTTAAATTGTCGTAAATTCTCCTTTTTTTTTTCATCGTACGTCTGTGTATTTAAATATTATATATATATATATTCTTCCATCCATCCACCCTACTCTCTCTTGTGTTGGGCCTATTCTCATCCCTGAAAGGCTTGAGAAATTAATATTAGCCTACATGTGTGAACTATCAACATAATTATATACATAAATATATAGAAAAGCAATTGCTTCCTGAATTTATTTTTCGACTGTGTGACGGTCGACAGTCGGAAATGAAGACGTGAATAAACAACAAAGGATGAAACGAGGAAGAAACAGAGAATATATGACACGCTTAAGTACAGAGTGGTATACAAAGAGGAGACAGAGAAAACAGCGTATAAAACGCTTAACTAGGGACAGTGAGGAAAACGAAACAAAGAGCGATACTCACAAATTACCAAAACGTCAACTGAAACGTTTCTTTCAGACCGGTCTGCTTCGCACGAAATCCGCCCGTTGTCAGTGCACGATAATGATCGAATTTTGTGTGAGATTGGTCCACTCACAACACTTTGCACTAAAATGTGTCCATGGTTGTTGACAAGACGAGCTGCAGCTGGCGGATTGCCATTTTCCCAGTGACACAAAATGTCCACAGTTTTGTTTTGGATCACAGCAATCTGACCAGTTCCTCTCTCTCCATTGACTGTCAATGATTTTACATTAGCAGGATCTGTGTATAAATATATTTCCTTTAGTTGTAGATTTAATACATTTGTCCGTCGTATTTTTTATTTAACTAATATCCTCAATTAGTACTTAATATTGTGATTCCAGTAATGTATTTTAGTACGTTCAATGGCCCCGCACCTATATAATGTTTCTTAATGTAGAATAAACATCAAACACGTGAAGAAAGGAAGATGGGTAGTTCACATCTCATTCTTCTCAAAAACCTCTTCGTTTTTTTTATTACATCATTATTATTCTTCTTTACTCTCTCTCTCTCTCTCTCTCTCTCTCTCTCTCTCTCTCTCTCTCTCTCTCTCTCTCTCTCTCTCTCTCTCTCTCTTCTCTCTCCCTCTCTCTCCTCCATTTTCATAGTGTCCTATTACTATCGCCAAATAATATGCTTTCTTTGTTATTAAGTTTAACACTCAAAATTACAAATTATAATTCATTCGTCAGGTCATACGAAACGCATAGGGTAAAGGCATTTTAACTGGTCTCTTTAGCATAGTTACTTAGTTCTTTCATTAGTTAATTAGTTAGTTAATTAGATAATTATTTATTTAGATTTTCCTTTTAATGTTATTGTATTATAGGAATATGTTTTTGACTCTAAAGCAGATTGTGGCTACACAATTTCACCGTATTTGTTTACGTATAGTATGTTTACGTATAGTAATATAGTGCTTTTAAAATGTCCCTTTGAAGCCAGTCCACTGTATATATGTCACGTTTGTGCCCGCAATATTGAACGTATAGTGACGTGTGTATGATGAGCTTACAAGTTACGTTGAATGTGACGTTTATTTGAGTTCCTTCAGTGTTGCGCTGCCAGTCCAAACCTGACCATGTCCATATGGTGTTATCTGATCTGCTCGCTGGTTTTCTGAACTGGTATACACCGATTTCAGAAGTACAATTACACACAGTACTACTCTCAGAAGCACTACAGTTGTCTCCCTTTTGTCTAATACTGCACATGGGCGATTCACCTTTATACACTGTTAAGTAGGTATCT